>OZ023268.1:24000970-25200970 GCA_964006375.1 Tillus elongatus | reverse complement strand
ACTGAAATTGAGAAAATGTGTGTCTAACGGCATCTTCGGATATCAGGCTCCCTTCTATAGTAAATAGAATTTCGGGCTTCTGCCGTAGGCGACTGTTTGTTTCCTAAGTACTCGTTGAAACACCATAGAAAATTAAACTGTAATGCTGCAGGTCACGATGGTAACGAAATCTCCTCGGAGAGCTCCCGAATACTGGAACCCAGTAGACGAAGCACTCTACGAAAGTGTCACAGGTCGACCCAAGAGCAGATAAAAGAACTGTTTCAAAGTTACGATTCCGACAACCAAAGTCGGATAGGTTATATTGCTTAAGGGTACGCCGAGTAGTACGAAGCACATCCTCTGCTACCAGTCTCGTCCATTGGTGGCAGATGCGAACAGCCCTAAACTCAAGGTGCCCGTGCAATTAGTAAAAGAGGAGTAGCGAATGCTGTTAAGCTCAAACAAAAATTCGTTGCTGTTCTGTAAAATCCTGATTATCAGATATTACCGATTAAACTACGGCAAAGATTGAACCGTTTTACCAAATTTTCTTAGCAGTTTCATTACGTCTTTAGCTTGAAAATTTTTTGGCGGGTGCATATTGAAAATTCTACCAAATACAGAACAACTTACCCATCTAGACAGGATAATTGCAGAATTACTGTGTATATGCTTTTCCATACGTTAAATCAACCTAGCAGGTAATGTTGCTGCTATAAAGTTATCGAATATAAAAGGGAAAGAACAGTTATTTGTTTTATATATATATATATATATATATATATATATATATATATATATATATATATATATATATATATATATATATATATATATATATATATATATATGTATATATATATATTATATATATTATATTATATATATATATATATATGCTTTGTGTCTTATATCTCACTTAGTGTTGGAAGGCTGGCTACCATAGCCGTATTACTTTATAGGTGTATTTTCGCTGCAATTAGTGTGCCTTACTGACGAGCTCTAATTAGAGCGAAACCGATCTACGGTTCTAATTGTAGTAAGAATGCATCTAGCCTTATATAGAAACCTTTTAAATTGTCTAGAATTTTTCAAGCAAATTTATTACAGCTGGTAATTTTCGCCCATTCAAAACGGACTGGCAACCGGAACTGCCAAGAAAAGATTTTGTAGAAAAAAACCTGAAACGCGTCAAGCTTGCTTGTAAGGGAGATAACTTTTGAGGCAAAAAGTATAGCCCAAACTTTACCCTCCTAAATGGGGGGTGTTATCGCGTATAGCCCAAACTTTACCCTCCTAAATGGGGGGTGTTATCGCTCAATTTTTTTCAAATAGGGGTAGGGGTCACGTGATAGCTTGTTGAAAAGAGCTTTTAATTCCTTCTAGATTGCTTTTTAATCTTTGAAGTTCGGTCTATTCGTTTAGAAGATATGGAGTTATGAAATATCACTAATGAATTTCCCGAGAAATAAAAAGTCCGGACGCAACAGGTGCGTTATGGAAGTGAATTTTTATAAAAATATTTTTAATGGCAAATAATAGCAGGAATCAATCTGGTTACCGGTAAAGCCTGCATAATAGGAACAATGTTCCATACTTTATCAAAATTACTTATTATTTGAAAATCTACAAAAATTTTTCGAAAATAATCTTAAAATATTTCGGAGAAAACTGGTTTCGTAGCCAACAACATGGGTATTGAAATTTGAGGGATTTAATAAAAATTCGTTACCAAAATTTTGTTCCTACGTCTCGATTTTTTTCTTACAAACATGCATCATATTTTGATAATGCAAAAATGCAATGATATAAGGGTGTTTGAAAAAACAAATTAGGGATCACCAACTACTTATGGACCAGCCTGTGATTGTCAACACATTTTTATAAGATGCAGCTTAAGACACCTTATAATTAACGTATACAATTTTTTCTCGTATCTTGTATAATAACAATTATATTGAGCTTTACCTTCGAAAAGCGTCACCTTGTATATATGCAAACAGATAAAAACTGAAAGTAAACCTGGATATGGATTCTAGGTGGCCTAGTTTACGCTCATTTGAAGAAAACTTTTTCGAAAATTAGCTAAAAATTATAGACCGTTGAAACATAAGCTTACCTAGACCTACAGCCAAAGCATCAACTAATCTAAACCTACGGCGAAAGCATCAGAGAAAGGGTCTATTTCAAATAAATTTTCTGTAAACCTTTTAGTAAAATAAAGGACAATGGCAGTTGAAGCAGAAACTTAAGGATTTACAGAACATTCTTCTTGCGAAATCTCATTTAAATAATACGTATTTGTTTCAGGTTCTTTGCCTAAATGTTGCGAGTTTTAACGTTTCAAATCGCACTTTGACGTTTTGAGGAAAACCCCAAATTTTTTTCCTTCAAATGCCTCTGCCTTGTTTTTCTTACAACTTACAGACCTAGATTTTGCTACGTGGGTCGTCACTATTTAAAATACAAATTCGCGTACCAAATTTGGTTGCCCTTACTTTGTTATCTCCGGAGATAACAAAATTTTCCGAAAGAAAACACAAAATTCTCCGGTAACACCTGAGCTATCACATGACACCTGTTCCCATTTGAAAAAAATTGCTAATGACACCCCCGCTTAGGAGGGTAAAGTTTGGGCTATACTGCCCCCCCCCCCCCCCAACACACACACACACACACGCGAACTTGACGTGTTCCACGTTTTTTTTAGACAAAATATTTCCCTGGCAGTTATGTCTGTTAGCTCGTTTTCAATGGGACACCTGTAAATCTAATTGTTAAAAAAGTTTTCTCGAACTAAAATTAATTTAAAAAAAAATTGTAAAATATTTTTACTAAAACACCTTGTATAATCCAGATGAACCTGAGAAAACTGTTACATAAGTTACACATTAACTTTACGACTATACATTTTATTACCAGTGGTTTGATAAATACTGCGATTCTTGACAACATACCAGCAGCGATTCTATCAACGTTTTAGTTAATTTTATAAAGGCTTAGGTAACTACTGTCTTCAAAGCCTGGACTTCATTAGCCTTTTTTTTTGTTGCTTAATAGCAGCAAAGAAAATTAAAGTCATGGTAGGAGAAGTACCAGTTATTCTATATAACTTGGTTGTACAAACTAACATTTCATTCATTTTAAAAGTAATTAACAATCTTCTAGTTTAATTGCTTAATTTCCAGAAAGACTTGTAGCTTCTCCATAACTATTGTTTTTAGTGAATTTTCGTAGAAAAAATTCACTAATGGGGAGATCCCGCCTTTTGAATTTTGAAAAAAATTTTGCAAATGAGCGCAAACTAGGACCCCTAGAACCCATATCCGGGGTCAGTTTCAATTGTTATATGTTTATATATATATATATATATATATATATATATATATATATATATATATATATATATATATATATATATATATATATATATATATAACACCGATAACTCAAAAAATAATGGTAATGATAAAATGGGCACTTCCTTGAGTTTTCAATCGAAAAAAAAATTTATCTCAAAAAATAAAAAAGTTATGATAAACCAATTTTAGTCTTTGATTTAATTTTAACGTTATATGATCAGATTGTGCAATTCTAGTAATTTTTGTTTAGTGGCTTTATGTTGAAAAAATCACTAATGGAAAGATAAAGACTTTTAAGACTTCTTGTTGATAAAACCGTTCCAGAGTTAACACGGACGTGGAGATTTGTGACTTCAGAAGAGTCTGTTTTCTTTTCTGCAACCGGTTTCAATTTTAGGACCCCTAGAACCCACATCCGATGTCAGTTTAAATTTTTATATGTTTATATACATATATATATATATATATATATATATATATATATATATATATATATATATATATATATATAATTTGGTAGGTAGGTTCACGATATAAAAAGTAAACTATACACAAAAATTTAGATTTCTATGTTGCAAGAAAAAAAAGTTATAATAAAATATTTGGTTTCTATAAAAATTCACTACCATTACGCACTTGTTGCGTCCAGCCGTTCCGTATTAATATAGACATAGAGCTTAGTTTTCTGCGTATAAATAGTTTTTTTTAAATTTCAACAACACACCACGAGGGCTTACAGCCTAAATACTATCGTACCGTGGGTGTTGATAAGGAGGAAAGAGGCAGCTTGTTAATTCTGGACTTGAAGGTTTGGAAGTTCGGAGGAGAAGGAAAAACATGTGCCGGCAAGGAATTCCACAACTTGGAAGTCCTCGGGACAAAAGAGCGGGCATAACAAGATGTTCTAAGTCTGGTGACCTGGACAGTAAAAGGGTGCATTCGCTCAGTTCCCCTGGTAGGTATGTTGGGGGCAGTAGGTGGGGGAACTATGGAGGAAGCTCCTCTGAGCAGTGCCCGTGAAGATATCTATAAAAGAGAGGAAGGTCACCAAAGATTCAATTTTCTGGTGTCTAATGATGCCGTAATGCGGCAAAAGAAGGTTGCGACATTGCATCTAGTTTAATGGCAAAATGAATTAGATTTTCTATGAAAAAACTTGAATCCTCTGCACAGCCCAACAAACTAGCTGACCCTCCAGATTTTTGAGTGTGAAGAAACAACCCGAAAGTCTCTAGCCGGCTTTAAGGCTTCGTAAATCATGTTGTACATATACATGTACATCTATCTATCTATCTATCTATCTATCTATCTATATATATATATATATATATATATATATATATATATATATATATATATATATATATATATATATATAATTTTGAGTGAACCTGAAAATAGATTTCAAACTCGCGCTCGTTTGAAAAGATTTTTCTACAATTGGAAAGTCGATATTAGCGAAACTTTGTTCATAAACATTTGCTAAAATGTGTTCAATTTTTTTTTGTGACAGATTAGGTTGAAACAGTTATATTTTTCGCATCTCTAATATTATCTTATCTAATATAAATATAAAATATTCGCTGGAAAATAGCCATCTGTAATTAATAATTGCACATTACATTGTGTTTAGCAAAACAAAACCTAATATTAATCATTGTTTTATTTTATTGCAGGTGAGCTCCCAAAAAATAATGCTATTAGTGGCTACTTTCAGACAGTTTAAGCTAGGCATTCCTAATAATTACAGGTATGGCAAATATGCAATCTAAGTATTTATAATAAAGTTGTTTTCTATTGTTTTTTGTAGCTTTAAGAAAGTGGAAGGCAACTGATAAGGAACCGTGTAACAATATGCAAACATTTACAGCGAACTTAAAAAGAGTTTACATTTTAATTTCGTGAAGACAGTCTAAGAGGCGTCACGTCATTCATGCAATTGTTTTAATCCTATAAATATACATTTAACATGTTGTATTACAGAAACCTTAAATATTTTAAATAGCAAAGGGAGTCGAGTGACATACCGTTGGAAAATCCACGCAATTATCTAGTAGATTCTGTACTCGTTTTTAAAAATGCTTGATGCTTGCTCTCGTCAATCTTATTCTTGGGCTAGAGCGTTATTTCTGAATATATTAGAAACTAGTGCGGTTACATTCATTTGCCAAATTTTAAATAGTATAGTATTTTATTTATGTTTTTACCCTATCACTTCAAACAAGGCCAGATAGAAAACAACAAAATGCAACTCAGTGATTTATTTAGGGCGGTATTGATTTGATTCATTACACATATCTAATATTTCTTTGTAATAAAATCACCTAGTTTTCGGGCGCGTTTTCAAAAACTCTTTGGTCTGTGTTTAGGACTGCCTCGGTTTTATGGGTGGCCAGTTGGAGGCCGTTTTTACTGAGAACCGTCGATAAGCCCTGTCAAAATTATCGTTTGCAACTATCTCTAGTTCCCTAGAAATTTTAGCTGTTACAATCACTGCTGCGTTATCAGCGAAACTTAAAATGGATGAATTTTCTGTCTATCTATTTGTGAAACTCTTTATACATCACATTCCGCAGAAATTGCCCAAGCACCGATCCCTGTGGGACGCCCACTGTCACTAGCTAATATGTTCTTTCGTCGTCTCTGCTGTATAGCAACGTTCTATCGCTTAGGTAGTCACTGTCGATTTTGAGCAAATACTCAGCTGTTTTTTATTTTCTAATGCCCTCAGTATTGCATCACACCTAGCAGTGTTGAAGGCGTTCTGCACATCAAGTGTGACACCCGCGCAAAACTCTTCTGATCTCCAGTTTCCCTGTTTTACTTTCTCAGCAATGCTGACCACTTTGAAAATCACATCGATCGTGGGTTTTGCCCTCATAGAAACGTATTGCTGGGGTGAAGCTCATCTGGCCTAACAATATGTGCTTCTAGCCTCTGCAACAACATTTATAACAAGAATCTAGTTTCTTTACAAAAACTTGTATTAGCGAAAAAAGAAAGAAATAAAAACGGGTGCACTTATTACACCTTTTATAGCAACTTTTATCAAATTAGTTTTTTGATTAGTGTGAAATTGAGTTATTAAAATGTACCAGATTTTGCAATCACTGCCATTTACTCACTGCTTTCTGATTCTTTAGGCCTTTATCTTCTAAGCTTAACTGCTAGCTTTACAGTGAACTAGGCACACTAGAACACAAATCTGGGGTGAGTTTCAATATATATATATATATATATATATATATATATATATATATATATATATATATATATATATATAGATATATATATATACATATATATATATATATATATATATATATATATATATATATATATATATATATATATATATATATATATATATATATATATATATTTACGTATT
Organism: Tillus elongatus; assembly: GCA_964006375.1. Classification (NCBI taxonomy): domain Eukaryota; kingdom Metazoa; phylum Arthropoda; class Insecta; order Coleoptera; family Cleridae; genus Tillus; species Tillus elongatus. Next base: position 25,194,235 of record OZ023268.1, on the reverse strand, counting down.
TACATCACACCGATACCTCAAAAAATAATGGGTTGATTTTGATTAAATTTGGTGGGTGCGCTCACTTTGTGGATGAGTTCGTTAGCCTGGAAAATAGGACTAGGTGTCGGGATAATTTTGGGTTTCCTTTCGGAAAATTTTTATATATCCAGAAATAACAAACCTATGGCAACCAAATTTGTTGTGCAGGTTTCTATGATAAAACGTATACTAACGTACGAAAATTCGGATCACTAGGTAAAAAAAAGTTTTAGGCACTTAAAAACCATTTTGGATGCCACTGATGACCATAAAAACGCACAAACCAAAATATTTTGTGTGAATAACAAAAATCTATTGTATATTACAGATACGCAGTAAGTCTTTGGGCTCAAAATGGTTAACAACTACCAAATGTCTTTGAAAATTATTTATCTTTTCTTCTTAAAACGTCAAAATCGCAATTTGAAACGTCAAAATTGGCAACTTTTAGGCAAACACCTGAAACAAATACGGATTATGTAGAGAAAATGTGGCAAGAAGAGCCTTTTACAAAACTCTAAGTTTCAGCTTCAATCGCCATTTTCCCTCATTTTACTAAAATATTTGCAGTAAATTCAATAGATTTTGTCTGACGCTTCGGTAGTGGTTTTAGTTAGAGTTTATGGTTTAATAGTCTATCTTTGATTGAGAATTTTCGTAGAAAGGTTTTTTCTCATCGAAATGCATCGAAATTGCATGTTTATAGGAAAAACAAACGCGGGGCACAGTAAGTGTACTTTGGTAGCGAATTTGCTTTAAATGCTTCAAATTTCGATAACTCAATTTGCTATTAACCTAAGGTTCGTTGGTTAGAAAATCCATTTCTTTGGGAACATTTTAGTTTTAGTTTTGGAAAATTTTTGTACATTTTCAAACAATAAAATTCTTTTGATGAAATATGGCATATTATTGTTTCTACTATATAGGTAAGACTCGTAACTAATGTGATGCCTGCTTTTATTAAAAAAAAAAACATATGTTTGCTGCTAAAAACATTTTTATAAATACTCACTTCCAAACACACTTGCTGCGTCCAGATTTTTTTTAAACTTACACAAAATAGACTCAGACCTTTTATAAGTCAAACATAAAAATTTTTGATCATATAAATTTCCTCCTACATCTTCAACCACCGCATATAATATGACAGTCTCACTTTATTTTATGAGCAATTTGTCATCGAGCTTATCCTAATCCATCTAAATGATGCGCATGATTGTAATAATAATAGTAATATGTAAATGATTCATGGCCAACGTTAGAATATAAATTATACTTAATGCTAATTTGGTGCATAATCTCATTATATATCTCTAGCCAAATAAGTTGACACAAAAGGATGAACAGTGGGGTTTTTTAAGCATTTTACATAATGTGATATCAATTTATTTTTAATTTCAGCAAATAAATTATCTTGATGAAAAAGCTCAATGAGCAAATTATGGCGAACATATTTTAGCTTTTAAGCCTGCAGGTCTTGCAAAATTATACACCTAACAGAGAACGAACAGCCCAACTTGCAAGGCGGATACCCTTTCGAATTATGTGGGTTTTTTTAATTTTTAAATTTCTTTTTTAATTTTTTTTTATTTCAACTACACACCACGAGGGCTTACAGCCTAAATATTATCGTACATTACCGTGTCGAAAAGGAGGAAAGAGGCAACTTGCTAATTATGGATTTGAAGGTTTGGAATTTCGGAGGAGAAGGAAAAACATGTGTCGGCAAGCAATTCCACAAGTCCTCTGTACAAAAGAGCGGGCATAACAAGATGTTCTATGTCTGGTGACCTGGACAGTAAGAAGGTGCATTCAGTCTGTTTCCCTGGTAGACCTGTTGGGGACAGCAGGTGGAGGAACTATGGAAGAAAGCTCATCTGAGCAGTGCCCGTGCAGATATCTATAAAATAAAGACAGTGGGTAAGGGATGACAGCCTTTGTGTGAGGGTAGGATCACCGATGAGACGTATCGCTCTCTTTTGAACGGAATGCAGGATAGCGAGTGTAGAAGCAGAAGCGGCACACCAGATGTGGGAGCAGTATTCGAGGTTTGGCCTTATTTGTGAAGTATAAAAGGTATAGAGATTGGCTGGTGGAAATAATTTGCGAGCCCGGAAGAGGAAACCTAATTTCTTAGCAGCCGCTTCTGCAATTGATGTGACATGTATGTATCAATTGAGATTTCTATCCACAGAAATGCTAACAAGTGAAAAGGACTGATTACTTTGAATAAGTTGGTTGTTCATTGTGATGGGTCTAGGGCTGGTGTATCTCTCATGAGATAAAAAGCAAGACTGAGATTTGGTGGAGTTGGATTGTACAAGATTTATACTTCCACAATCTAATATTTTTTGGAGATACACAGAGAGAGAACCCTCCATGAGTCTGCGATCCTCATCTAATAGACTAAATAGGCAGGCGTAGAATATTATATATTTCAGTGGATAGTGCTTTCGTCCGCGTAACTGTGAACTGGGTTGGATGTGCTAGAGAGGAGGTCATTGATGTGGAGAAGAAAGAAAGTTGGGGCTAAAGCTGAACCTTGAGGGACTCCTGCACTAATTGGATACAGTTTAAAGGAATGGCCATCCACGACAATAGAAATTCTCCGGTTGGAGAGGAAATTTGCTGTCCAGTTACAGAATTTTGGTGGTAGGCAAATTTGAAGCATTTAATGAAAATTTTCTAACAAACCTCATTTAGTGCGTATCGATTTTTTTTAATAACATACATTATATTTCGATAAAAAAAATGACAAAAACGCATGAAAATGTTCGACAACCCTGTGATTATCAAAATAATTTTATGAGATGCAGCTCAAGGCATTCTACATTTAACGTATACACCTTTTTCTTGTATCTTGTATAATAACAAATATACTGAGGTGTGCCCTAGAAATGCGCCACCCTGTATATATATATATATATATATATATATATATATATATATATATATATATATATATATATATATATATATGCAATAGACCGTTAAGCCCTAACCTTGACTAAAACTACCGCATCAAGGAAAGGGCCTATTTGAAATGAAGTTTCTAAAACTTAAGCGTTTGCAGAACACTCTTCCTGCGATTTTTTTTACATAATCCGTATTTGTTTCAGGTTCTTTGCCCAAACGTTGCGAATTTTGACGTTTGGAATCGAAATTTTGACGTTTTCAGAAAACCCCCATTTTTTCCTTTAAATACCCATAACTTTTTTATCCTTAAACTTACAGACCTATGTAAATTTAGGTACATGGTTCACTCCTTATAATACAAACATTCGTACCAAATTTGGCTGTTCTTATTTTGTTATTTCCGAAGATATAAATTTTTTCCGAGAGAAAGCACAAAATTTTCCGGGAAAACCTGGGCCGATTTTCCTGGCTAACGAACTTATCCAAGCCACTTGCACAAGGAAGGTACTCAAAAAATTTGCTCAAAATACATACATACATATATATATATATATATATATATATATATATATATATATATATATATATATATATATATATATATATATATATATAAACATATAAAAATCTGAAACTGACTCTGGTTATGCGTTCTAGGGGGCCCAGTTCGTGCCTGTTGCTCATTTGGAAAAAAAATTCAAACTTCAAAGTCAAGAGCTCCTCATTAGTGAATTTAAAAAATAACTGAAAAGGGATCAAAGGTTTTGATTCCATTAGAGCCCAATATATAGAAAATTGAGTTATTTAGATTTTGAATTTTCTTTCTAAATTTTTTTCTCCGGAAATTACAAAGTTATTTTAATGAAATTTGGTGTATGTCTTGTCTAAGGAAAGGCCTTACTATATACCAAAACTAAACTTTCAAGGTATAGAAAATTTAGTTATTCAAATTTGAAGCATTTAATAAAAATTCACTACCATAACGCACTTGCTGTGTCCCGAACTTTTTAATTTGTACGCTAATCCCAAATTTAATATTTTTATTGAATCCGGTAATTGATGGTATAGGCTTGATGATTATTTTATTATTTATTACCTTATTTTACATACTAAATATTAGATTCATAAATATATCAGGCTAGAGGCCGAGTGTTATTATATTTTATTGCTAAACGTGGGAGTTAAAACAACCTTACTAACAATGTAAGATTGCCCCAAGTGGTGTTCTACAATTCATTACAAAATGATGCCAAAATTTGTGAAACAATCTGTTGCATCTTCATCACGTTTAGAACCAACCTTGGATAAAAATGTTACAGATGTGATAACATCTTTGTTTATGATTTTAATTTTCTGAAATATTTGATGCAAAATTGCACTGTTGTTACATAACTAGACTAAATAGGCGAGCCTTTGCGGTTTAGACAAGATGAAATATTCCGATTTTTTCTACTCTAGGCCTCTAGGCAACAAAGTATTTTTAAGTGTTAAGTTTGTTTCTAAATTCTAGATAAAGTTTTCATTACGGGAATGAAAGAAGAAAAGGTGGACGTCTCTTCTTTTTCTACTTTTATGCATTATTTGCAAGATAAACAGAATGTAAATATTAAAAAAGCACATAATTGCCTTTATAATTCATTCACTATATTGTCCTTGAAGAAAATTAAAAAAAAATTTGGCTGGTAATGAGGAGATTGCAACTTTTTGAAAGTGGTTTGAACGGCCTCTTTGCCAAAAAATTAAGCTTTTCCAGCAATTTTTTTTTTGGTTGTATTACGGAAAATGTATATCTTGGTAAATAACAATACTACTGTAATCAAACTACGTAGGCAAGTTGGCCCTATTCAGCTCATGGCACATGCCAAAATTTGGATCTGTAGATTAAAAGAAAAATGGTACAAGCCGTAAAAGGTAATATTGTCGTACTGGAGGGTAAATGAGTGCACAAGACCAAAATATTATATGTGGTTAGCAAGTAGTAGTAGTAGCAGCAATGGTGGGAAGGCTAGCGACAGGAAAGTAGGCAACACTGGGCCCCTCTTGCCAACTCAGGTATCCAAAAACGATTCCCTACCCCACCTCGATCCCGTCCCCCCTCGACCTCAAAATAATGGTCATCGCCGTCTTCCATTGGACAAATCTTATTTGATTCCTCTGTAGAGTCCTTGAACCAAGCATTTATGTTCGAAGACTCCCAAAAGCCTTACATTTACACCGGTGGTGGTAAGACGTTTCTTAAGTCTCGCCGCATTCCCGGCAAGTGGGATCCATTTCGACACCTACCAACGTACTGTGTCTTTTTAGACTACAGTGGCCTTTTAGGGTGTCTTCTTAGACTACAGTGGCCTTTTAGCACCTTGATGATACGGCGAAGTGCAGTACGACTTCTGCCAGGACGCCAGGCAGTCTTGTTTCTATCCAGCCTCTCTGCGAAATCCTTTGCTTGTCTACAGCCACTGACCGACCTTCAATGCGCAAAGCACCTTTCTACTTATGCCTGTAGCAGGCTTCGGGCGGCAAAGCGGCCGCCGAAAACCAAGTCTTGTGAGTCATTCGCCACTTTATTTTCTGCCACGCCAAAGTGTCCCGGAACTCACATAAGCTGTACCTTTTTTGTTCTGTCCAGCTCCTCAAGAGCATCAGCGCACTGGACCAGCATTGATCTTATTCCAAGCGCGGTTCAGGAGGGCTCGTCCTCACATCCTGTCGAATATGTACAAACAGGATAGCGTATACCTTCGTTTAGAATGCCGTGGTATATGCTCCCAGGGCGTAATTCTCGTGCACTCCGTGGCGATCAATGAATCTTCCCGCCCCGGTAGAGTGCTGCTCCTCCAGCCGTGATCTATAAGCAAAACAGACTAGGATATCAGGCTGGAAAGCAACTCATTACCCCTGCATTGATCCTTGCTGGGGATTCTGAGCGTATTCCGGGCGCGCAGACCGCCCTGAGGGCTCGGCCTCACATCCTGTCGAATAGCTACAGACAGGAAAGCGTATACCTCCATTTCGAATGCCGTGGTATATGCGCCCAGGGCATAATTCTCGTACACTCCGAGGTCATCAATGTATCTTCCCGCCCCAGAAGATTGCTGCTTTTCCAGCCGTGATCCATAAGCAAAGCAGACTAGGATAGCATGCTGGAAAGCAACTCATCAGCCTTCCATTGATCCTTGCTGGGGATTCTAAGTGTATTCCGTGCCCGCCGACCCCCCGAATGGCTCGTCCTCACATCCTATCGATTATCCACAGACAGGATAGCGTATACCTCCGTTTAGAATGCCGTGGTATATGCTCCCACGGCATAATTAACGTGCACTCCAAGGCTATCAATGTATCTTCCCGCCCCAGTAGAATGCTTTTCCTCCAGCCGTGATCCATAAGACAGTCTAGGCCAGTAGGCTTGCAAGCAACTTATTAGCCCTTCATTAGTCCTTGCTGGGGACCCTGAGGGTATTCCGGGCGCGCAGACTGTCCGAAGGGCTCGTCCTTACATCCTGTCGAATAGCTACAGACAGGATGGCGTATATGTCCGTTTCCGTGCCGTGGTATATGCGCCCAGGGCATAACTCTGGTGCACTCCCAGGCCATCGATCTATCTTCCCTCCCCGGAAGACTGCTGTTCCTCCTGCCATGATCCATAAGCAAAACAGACTAGGATAGCAGGCTGGAAAGCAACTCATTAGCCCTTCATTGATCCTTGTTGGGATTCTGAGGAAATGTCTGCCTAATATAATCCATCGCCTTGATGGTGGAAATTGGAATTTCCTTTTCTACCTCCTTAACAACTTCTGCAAGTCCTGTGATTACGCCCTCACCACGCGAGTTTCCAAAGTCTTCCATTATAGGTGGTTAACAAACTCTATTAAACAATAAGTAAAGATTGGAACCTGTGATGAGCACTGATAAGCACAGTTGAAGAACCCAAATCAGCGCAACACATTTAAAAAAACCTGACGATCGTTTCACTAACTAAGTTAGCGCCATCAGAGGATGAATGAAACTTGGCTAGTAAAGCGATCGTCGTTTTCTTTAAATGTGTTGTGGTGATTTTGGGTTCTTTCAGTGTGCTTGTCTATTAAACATTACAGACAGATATGAATTTGCTTGGTAAAGAAAGGCTAAAGTACTTTGAAAATTGTATGGTCCTTATTCTAAAAAGGTTAAGGTGCAACGTCAAAATTGCTAATATGTAAAATATTGCAAAAAGTCTCTTTAGCAAGGACTTATGTTAAATTTCTGTTTCAATAACCACTGTTTTTCTAATTTTTAGTGATCTTTTATTTTTAAAAAATCACTAATAGAGAGGTATGAATGGTGAGGCTTTGCAAAAAAAATTCTAATCAGCACCTAGAACCCATATCCGGGGTCAGTTTCGATTTTTATATGTTCTTCTTTCGAAAAAAATTTTTTTCCCAAAATTACAAAGCTATTTCCATAAAGTTTGGTGGACATATTGCTTTGGGAAACGCCTAACTATGTACCAAAATTCAGCTTTCTAGGTTTACAGAGAATTGAGCTATTTAAATTTGAAACATTTGTATTTAATATCACCGCTTTTTATTGACAATGGTAAAACTGGTTTATAGGCATATGAGATCTAGTATGTCTGAGCCGTTACCTAGCAACGGAACATTTCATATCATTGCGCAGGTCAGTTACACGCTGTAACTGGCGTTTATCGTATATTATTAGATCGTTTTCAATTTCAATTGACAAATTATTTGTGTTATTGGGGAATTTTAATATACAATTGCAAATTATTCCTTTACGATTTTATTATGTTAGTGGGTGGACTAAACAGTGTTTGTGATGTTTGTCCACAGATATAAAAGATGGAAGTTTTACAAAAAGGGCTGATATGCAACAGGTTAGTTATCTTCTTTCTGATGCTTTGGCGGTAGTTTTAGTTTATGGTTTAACGGTCCATAATTTTTAGCTAATTCTCGTAAAAAAAAATCGTCAATGAGGAGACCGCGACTTTAGTATTTTAAAAGATTTCTTCAATTGAGCGCAAAATGGCCCCCCTAGAATTCATATCCGGGTTTACGTTCAGTTTTCATCTGTTTACATATATACAGGGTGACGCATTTCTACGGTAAAGCTCAATATAATTATTATTATACAAAAGACGAGAAAAACTTGTATAATTTAATTATAGGATATCTTGAGCTGTATCTTTATAAAAAAATATTTTGACAATCACAGGTTGGCCCATAAGTCATTGGTGATCCCTACAATGTTTCTCCGAGCACCATTATTTTATATATGTTTGTAAGAAAGAAAAAAAACGAGGCGCAGTAAGTGCGTTTTGGTAGCAAATTTTCATTAAATGCTTCAAATTTCAATAACTCAATTTGCTATTAACCTAAGGTTTGTTGGCTGGGAAACCAACACTTAAAGTATATTGTCGGAAAATTTTTGTAAATTTTAAAACAATGAGTTATTTTGATAAAATATGGCACATTGTTTCTACTATATAGGTTACACCGGTAACCAAATTGATGACTGCTGGCATTAAAAAGACATGTTTGCTATTCAAAGCATTTTTATAAAAATTCACTTCCATAACGCACTTGCTGCGTCCAGACTTTTAATATTATTGGTTTTCCATCGGCCATTAGTATGCCACCGGCATTGAATTATCCTGAAAATCGCATGAGTCAAAGTAAGCTCAATAAGTGTATTGGGTTATATAATTTATTTATGGAGAAAAAAATTATTTTGCATTTTCTTAAAACACCATGCTACTAAAATGAAATTTGCTTTCTTAATTTTAATTAACTTCTAAGGCAAAAAACTAGTCCCTATTTAAGAGAAATTTCAAGCTGGTCAACAATGTTATCTGCATCCTTCACGTATACTACAAGACATCTTCATTTTTCAAACGAGAGCATTTAAAATGTAAAGTCATCTAGTCCATCAAATAAAACCAGCTAATCGTGAAACTAGAGAAAGTAATGTGGGTGCTGTGATTTTATTGCAACTTGCAAAAAAATTAGTAAAAGTATATCAGTAAAATATATAATTAAATATTTATTACCGTATAATTAGCTGCAGCCATTTATCTTCTTGCTTCTGTTTTATTACCTTGCATTAAAAAATTGATAATCGTTGACCATATCTGTGTCCGTTGCGGAGGCGGAACTAAAAGAAAATAGAAACAAAGTTAAGCGCATGCAGATGTGTATATAAATTATAATATACCGTATGGTAAAAAAACAATTGGAAAATGTTCAATAACTGGCATTAGGGCCCAAACTAATTCCAGAACTTGCAGAGTTCAAATATCTTGGCTAGGGTATCTTTGCGGTGTCCACCGCCCATTTTTCTTCTAATTGTCTTAGAGTTTATCAACAGATCAACCGATCACCCTTCATCTTACTTCTTTTGATCACCAAAAAAATGTTGAAAGAGTCTGCTTCTTCTATCGATAGTATCATACACATTGCTCGTCATAAGACGGTTCTAAACCTCTCTTTATATTTCTGTCAGCTTTCTGACTTCAAGGGTGAGAAACGTAGTAAATATGTGGACATAATACTCACTTGTGAACACTCTGTAGCTAATAGTTTGCATGTTTTGGTATATAAACAGTTTGTGATGCACACTTGTAAAACCTTGGAAAGGCGCCAATTACACTTTCACTTTTGTTGAAGTTTAAAGTTTAATATCAAGAAACAACCCTCTTCATCTAAGTTCACTTGTAAAATTTAACTATAAGTCCAAAACAGTAAACAAGTTTATATTTGAAGTTTTGTTTACATTTTTAATAATAGCAATTGCCCTTAGGTATGTACTGTCTCCTTCTCTCTTATGACAATCCATGTTTTTCTATCTCACTCTTCAGTGTATAGTGTCATCTTTTTCATTCTCTCTCTTTCTCCCAGATATAATTACTGAAATTAATAAAATTCATTCAAAAGGAAATATTAACATCTCTCTTATCACTTCTTATCAAATTCCAACAAGTTTTTGTTTTTTGGAAAAAGATTAATATTCACATGAAATTACATTTTTACTAAGATTCCTGTAACTGAACAATAAAGTTGACTGCAGCTAGAAGCTGGATTTAGTTAGAACTTTACAATTAATGACTTTAATTATTAAGGTTCAGTGGAAATTATTCATATTTTGTGAAACAAGAAACCTCATCTATTTTGGTAAGATTTTATAGTTTCTTAAAGTTTCCCCACATTTATTCTGCCTAATAAAAACAAAAAAATTGAAATAAGTGGTACCAGCTGAGAACGCCATTTATTAATTGTAGGGTTTCTTATCTGGGGCTGAAATCTGGTGGTGTTTTCTGCTTTAACTGGGTCAGCACTCACACCTCCGGGCCCAAAGAAGTTGAAGGACAAGGACTAAGTTACATATAAGTCCACGAAGTTTTTTTGTTTGTTTATTTTGTGCAACTGTTGTTGAATTTTGAGTAGTACACCTACAATCAGATGATTAAGCTATGCATGCGTTTAACTTGATGTTTTAACCTTGTCTTTGTGTGTAAACTCGAACAGTCGACTGTAAGGGGGATCTCTGCAACTTTGTTAAATTAAGTAAAATTAACAATTATATCTCTGACCCAGTAACACATTTTTACAATCGCTGAGTGTCAGCCTAAAATACAACAATTAATGAATATAACCATTCCTCACTTATAGTGTTGTGATTCCAGCTATTAAATTTCACTTACCGTTGATCTCGTATTTATTTAACTATCAGATAATTGACTAAAATACTTTGTGTCGAATAATTTATTAGCTTATAAACTTCTAACCCCCAAAAACCGTTCTTTTAACATCTGTTGCATCTGTCACTAAAAATAGGCAAATAGTCGTGGCCTACCTGCTGAGCCAGGTACCAACTGCCGACGCTGAAGTTCCCAATTCCCGGGTGTAGCGTGAAACCATTCTCTATTATTTCTCTTTCACTCTTCTCTGTGGTTTGTTTAATTTCCTTTTCCTTCTTTCTTTATTTTTCCGAAACCTCGCTTTTCCTAAATTGTAACGGGCCAGAAGCCGGGCAAGCTTTTCATTTTTATCTTATATCAAGAAAATCCATGACAGTCAGAAATTGCTTCCTTATTTTGTCCATTTGCAGGTTTCGATAGGCAAACAACCGAGAAGCTTGGTCCTTTAGTGCTAATTTACCCACTTTTGTTATGTATCTTGATTCATTTCAAGAGCCTGTTATCAGCTCTAGCTATTCAAAGAGTCGCTCAGCGCCCATTCTGCCCCACTGTACTCAAGTTTGTTACATTATAAGCGTCGCGCTTAATAAATTATTTTTATAAAAATAGACATCATGACTAGTTTTGAAATGCGCCGATTCTAATATGTGCAATTTTGGTAAATTTTTATTAACAAAATTCACTAATAAAGAAGTTTCTTTGGTGAAACTTTCAAATTTCTTTTAAATGAGAGCGCGACTTACCAAACAAAAACATAGGAGCTTTTTACAAATATAAAAGCCAAATAAGCTGAAGAAAAAGAAATTATTAAAATTAAATTTAAATTTAAATAAAAACATATTACTGAATAATTTGAAAATCTTAAAGGAATCCATATTAACAAAGGAAATAACATTCTCATCATAAAAGTCTAAATGTTCGAAAATAATCATTCCCGTTAGTAGAAACTATTATGACTAATAAGGATAAAGCCACCTATTCTCCACAAACCTCATTATTAAATAATTAAAAAATCTTGAAAGAAGCTATTAACAAAGAAAATAAATTTCTTATAAAAATCTAAATCATTGAAAATAATCATTCCCGTAACTACGAATTATAAAAAGGAGTAAGGGTGAACCACACAAACACAAGGTTGATTAAAAAAAGCCTGGACGCAGCAAGTGCGTTATGATAGTGAATTTTCATAAAAATGTTTTAAATAGCAAATGTGTGTTTTAGTGAATCTTCGTAGAAAAAATTCACTGATAGAGAGATCCCGACTTTTGAATTTTGAAAATTTTTTGCAAATGAGCGCGAACTAGGACCCCTAGAACCCATGTCCGGAGTCAGTTTCAATTTTTATATGTTTATATATATATATATATATATATATATATATATATATATATATATATATATATATATATATATATATATATATATATAGACATATAAAAATTTATGTTTGCTTTCTTAAAAAACACACGTATTTGCTATTAAGACCATTTTTATGAAGATTCACTACCATAACGCACTTGCTGCGTCGAGACTTTTTATTTATGAAATTGTTAGATTTTTACTCCAAAGAACGATGTTTTCCCAATATGGATAAAAAAATGTAACAACAACACCTGAAGTAAACATTGACGCATCGCAACATATCCCAGGTGACTTGATAATGATAATTCTTGTGGTTAAATCAAGGCGTATTGTGACCATTGTAACATGAGAACAAAACACGACAGAGCGCAAACCTTAAACACACTTATTATGTATTAATTATATATTACTAATTGTATGCACGTGCTATGCAAATGTCATCTCTTGATGTGGATATGTCTGGATTTTCTTCTTAGAATATACAGAGTGTGACAAAATAACTACTCCCTATAAAAAAAAAATATAGAAAAAGTTGTGTTTAGCAAATTTTCGTAAAAAATTCGTCAAGACTTCTGAATTTTATACGTATAAAAAGAGTCATCAAAAGATAGTCAACAAAAAACTCGGGTTGCCATTGAAAAAAATTTATATTTAATATTTGAAACACACTGTGTAATATATTTTTGAAAAGATCTCAACTTAAAACACCAATCGTCGTGTCTAAATATTTAAAAAAAAGAAGAGGCCGTATGTGATTAACAGAATTTATTAAAAGTTACTAACTCGCACTCTATATAGTGTGTCCCAGATTGGTGCTGCATATATTGTTATCTCCGTTATTATAAGAGCTACAAAGTCTGTTTACTGGGAAATATTTTTCAGAATTCTATTACAAATCCAGAACTGCCATCACATTTTATTAGTTGTTTTTCATTTTTGAAATAATCGCGAAAAAATTAAGATGGTGCGTTTTGAATAGACCCGCGTATCTCGATTATCTGAGAACAAACGATATTTTAGTTTAGACATTTTATCGGCACTTGTTTAAGGTTTTTTCAATAAAAAAAAATATCTCTTACCGTTTTCGAGATGATGATTATAACTCTGTTTTTTCTTATGATCACCATATTTTATTTTGATTGCATAAAATAGCATTTTTATCCCCTTTTTAAAAATGTATCGCAACATGGCATTTTCTTTCAAATAAATACTGAAATAAACAAATCTGAAAGTTTCCTAATGAATTTTGCTGATGTGTTCGATACGGTGTAGCAAGCCAACGATTTGTTTTTTATAACTGTCAAATTAGGTTTAATTTGAAGTGTGTTCTGTATTGTTTTCACTGCATTTCATTCATCCAATTTGAATTCGTTAATTGTATCTATTTGGTGTAATTTAATTGCCATTACCTCGATATTGTTCTCAAATACCCGACAATTAGATATGGATGGCTCTTAATAATTTTGTAATTATATTATAAAGAAAATTAGACATGTTAGAAACCTAATTCGAAGCCCATAGAAAGCCTTCAGCGGCTGCCGAAATTTACGACAATTAATTTCCTGAACGGCATGAACCAAACGCAAGACATTTCAGGGATTTGGTACTAAATTGGCCTAATTATGGGAGTCTTGCAAAACCCAGAAATCGTAAATATGCTGTGGATAATCAGGAGAGAATTGATGATGTGTTTCAATACACTGCTAATAATCCCACATCATCGTCTAACAAAATTGGTAATGAAACGGATGCCCCTATCGAGTACTGGACGTTAATAAATAAAATTCATACAAGCTTAGGATAGCACAAGGTTTATCGGTAAATGATTTTCCCCGAAGAGTAAAATTTTGTGTGTGTATTTCCATACAAAATACGCGAGAAAATCCGAATTTTCCATTATTATTAATATTAAGTATTATAGACTGACGAAACTCGATTTACCAAATTGCGGAGTTTTCGATAGACAAAATGCTCATTACTGTGCTATTGAAAACCCCCAGCTCACCTTACCAAGGCGATTTCAAACAAAATTTGGTTTAACGTTTGGTGTGGTATAATAGGTAACTATAAAATGCGATCTGAATTGGAACATGAAATTATCAAAATTATTGCTTCCAGGAAATCAATTAATTGGACCATTCGTTTCTAATTTAAATTTAAATGCAGCACCATATCTTCAGCTCTTACAAAAGCAAATAATTCCAGCTTTAAGGGCAGCTTGGATCAAACTTGATTTACGCACGATGGGTGTCCAACTCATAAAGCCGGCGTCGCAAAATTTTAATTGATTAATTGCGAATAATGGAGATATATTGTGACCTGCTAGATCCGCTGACATAAATCCACTTCACTTCTTGTAATGGGGACACATTAAGAATGAAACATACGCAAATGAAGCTCCCGAAAATGTTGCAATTTTTGAAGAAAGAGTCCGAAACGTTTTACCTGCACTGAATGGAAACACATAGAACAATTTCTTAAAATTGAACAGTTCATTTCTAAACTTCGTTTGTATAAGCTTGTATTGTAAATTTTCCCAAAATTACCACAAAATGTCAATTTTTACTTTTGTTCAATAAATTTAATTGATAATAGTGGAAGAATAATTTCCTAATTGTCAAGCTAGTATATAGTAAAGCATTCAATGGCCTACTGAAGTAAGTGAACCCAATGAAAAATTGGACGTTATCGTGAACCAGAGCCTAATTAGATTAACAATTTTTTTTTTGCAAGTAACACATTTTTTCTTATTTCTGTAATAGAAAATACAATATTGCGATGCACATTTGAAAAGGGAATAAAAATGCTATGTAATACAATAAAAATCCAATATGGTGTCCATTAGAAAAACAAATTTATAATCATTATCTCGAAAACGGTAAAATATGTTCTTTTGTTTTATTTTTATCGCAAAGACCTGAAAAAGTTCCTAAAATATATCTACACAAAAATCTCATACGTTCTTTGATAACCGAGATACGGGTGTTGGTCAAAAACGCAACATTTTGGTTTCTCACTATTATATCAAAAACAAAAAAACAATTGATAAAATTTAATGGCCGTTCTGAAATTGTAGTAGAATTCTGAGAAACATTACTTATCTAACCGGCTTTGTAGCTCTTATAATAACGGAGATACACCAATCAGCACCAATCTGGGATACAGTGTAGACTCCTACACTGATCCTGAGGATGACCCCGAGTAGGTCGAAATATATAATTTTTTAGTATGAAGTGATTTTCTTTATTAAAGTTGTCCCTTAATTTTTGGTCGAAAAACCTGTATTTTTATATAGGATGTTTAATTTTCGGAAGAGTAACACACGTCAGGTCAGGTCAGGTCAGGCCAGAATTCCACTGATTGTATTTTTTTTATATTTCACCAATACACCACGAGGGCTTACAGCCTAAACACTATCTTACCGTGGGTGAGGAAGAAATAGGCAACATGTTAATTCTGGACTTGAAAGTTTGGAGGTTCGGAGGAAAAGGAAAAACATGTGCCGGAAAGGAATTTTACAACTTGGAAGTTCTCGGAACAAAAGAGCGGGCATAACAATATGTTCTATGTCTGGTAACCTGGACAGTAAAAGGGTGCATTCGCTCAGTTCCCCTGTTAGATCTGTTGGGAGCAGCAGGGGGAGGAACTATGGAAGAAAGCTCCTCTGAGCTGACCTGACCTGACCTGACCTCTATAAAAGAGAGAGAGAGAGGTCACCAACGGCACGTCGGTGGGCAAGGGCTAGCAGCCTTTGGGTGAGGGTAGGGTCGCCGATGAGACGTATAGCTCTCTTCTGAATGGAGTTCAGGATAGCGAGTGTAGAAGCGGCAGCGGCACCCCAGATGTGGGAACAGTATTCGAGGTTTGGCCTTATTTGTGAGTATATAAGGTATAGAGATTAGCTGGTGAAAAGTATTTGCGAGCCTGGAAGAGGAAACCCATAGTATAGTTAAGGATTGCACAGTTAAGTATAGTTAAGGATTACACAATCAAAAAAAAACTTTAGAATAAGTCACTTCATACCAAAAACTACAAAAGATGATTTATTTTATTTACAAAGCACCAATTTTTTCAGCCGGGATCTGTATGTGAAGAACTAAAATATATAGACCACTGAAAAGTTCAAACTGAATTTGGATGAACTTTGGGTACTTTGTTATAAGTTCCACCAATCTTTAAAGAGCTGATATTCATTAAAAACGCAATTTTAAATTTCTGAAGTTTAGGTGACCTGTTTGTGTTTAATTTAATAGTTGCGCAGGTACCTTGTCTAATATATGTTAATTTAATCAAGTAACATCCCTACACCCTGTATAATAAGTACAAGTATACAAGCACGAGTTTATAAAAGAGTAGGCCATGACGAGGATAGGGCTGAATCACACCTTGCATTGTTATTAAATAAGAATAATAATATATTATATGTTAATGTAATTCATACGGTGTTTGAGATGTGACATCTCGAGATCTGTTTAAATTAACATTTGATTTAGGCGTCGACTTGGCTACATGGGCTGAACGAAATCTTATTGTTCATATGATAATTAGAGGTTGGCTCGGTTATGTAATTTCGTTTTTTAACCATTCCATCCGTAATGTGCCGTTATCTAAGGATAACAAAAATATACTAATAGAATCTTTTGTAGAAAGGAAGCTCCTACTAGAGCGATACAGGGCGAGGGCATTATAAACTTTGTACTCCAGGTTTTGCTTCAGCAGAACAAGTCCATATACAAGTGACCCCATCAAAATCCACACAGGCGAGTTTTCGTGTTATCTCTTCGAAAAACAAGTAGACATTGTTTTTGAGAGGGACACATTTTCATGCGAATGTCAGCGTTGCTACTTTATCCCCCTGAAGCAAGTGGGTCTTCAAATTTTTAAATACCAAGTGAAAGTCAAATACTGACAAATCTCTAAAAAAGATTTTATTGAAAATTGTGATACACAAGCTGGAATTTGCCTAATAGCTGAAACATTACTTGAAATCTGTTGAAAATGACATTTACCAGGCTTAATGTAGTGATAAGAATGAGCTTAAATCGATTTCTAAGGTTCTGAAGCATTTGAAGTCTTGTCAGAAGACTCAGCGACAATGCGCTACCGCAAATCCTGCAGGTAGTTTGAGTTGCATATATTTTGGTTGTTTCCATATAAAAGTTTAATGGTGATAAGTTCGGTGACCTCGAGGGCTATTCAATTTGGCTACGTCTTCTTGAAAATCTTTTTTCAGATACTATCGCACTTTATTAGTATAATATGAATGAACACCGTTTTATTGGAATATCAATGATATCTGTCAACATGGGATCAATGTTATCTTGCAGAAATTCGAAAGGCAATTGTGTGCTTAAGTTCTATGGTTAAAGGAAAGGGAACAACGAAACGGTTACCAAAACTCTCAGCCCAACCATTAAGTTTATCTTGGTACATGAAGCATTTTTGATCCTACGGCCTGGTTGGTTTTAACCACAGTATCCTTTGACCTATTATCAGGCAAAATCACCACCAAGAAGAACACCTTCCTAACTCCGCCTTCCAAAATCAGCGGGGAAAGAAGATCTCTTTATTTTTTCTTTATCTTATTTTACAATATAACTTTTGATGATATATAATATGTACAATTATTTTTTTTATGTTTTTTATGCAATATAAACTTATCCTAACGTATAGTTGAATTTCTTTTCTTTTTCATTCCTCAGGAGGCTAGAGAGCGAAGTCATGTGTCTTGATTTTTCTCTTATCCTTATCCCTGTTTGTCGGTTATGTTTATGTGTAATATTTTTCCTTGTCCACTGCCTCTTCTGCCCATATCGTTCTCTTTGTCACGTCCTTAGTCTCTATTTTTAATTGTATGTCTGCATTCGTTTATTATTTTATGTCTATTTTCGTGTGTACATGTCTTTCTCATGTGAGTCACATCCTCCGTCACTTCCCTGATTCAGTCGAATTTGTCCGCGATTACTCTCAATTCACATCTGTGTATATATTGTCTCGTGTTTCCGTTACCTGGTGTCATTTGGCATGCCTTAAGTTATCGTCAGTTATTTTCTTTTCCAGTAGGTCGGTCACTTCTCCTGCTCTGTCCAGATTGATCTGTATGAGATTAGTTGTTATTTTGTTTGTTTTACTTGTAGTATATATGTTGTCTTGTACATGCTTCCTTGCTAGTGCATATCGGACAAAGGTTGTCCTGTGCCGAATGTATCCTCTGGTCCCTTTAATACCCTTGTTTCCTGCAGTTTAGGCAGTCTAATATCCTTACCGTCTAGCCGTCCCTTCGGTGCTTGCCACCGTACTTGTGGCATGTCGACTGTTCCTTGCAGTATTTTGCGATGTGTCCATACGTAAGATCAAGGTACATTTTGCCCTTTTTTACTACATATTTAAATATTTCGGTAGATTTTGTCTCCACTATGATGTTCTCCTTGGCTTAATTTCGCCTAGTCTTTCTTGCTACAACTTTTGTATTGTCTTTCAGTGTCAGTTTGTATCTGTATCTTACGTGTGCATTTTTTCCAAGATCACGTCTATAATTTCGTTGTCTGTGTAGTCCTTTGTCTCCACAGCTATCGTTAATTTAGGTTGAAATTTTTGTCTTTCATGAATCGTAACTTCCAGTGTGTTTCTTAGTTTGTTAGTTATTGCGTCTGTTTGTTGTTGGTCCCTGTACTGTAATATTACCCGTCCCCCTGTCGTAGGTATTACATTTTTCAATCCTCATGTTTTTCGTATCTCAGACTTTTTCGATTACTGCCATCGGTTTAGTGTCAATATCCACTTCTTTGTTTCTTGTCGTCTTTGGTTCTGTTTCTGTGTCGTGCTTTTGGTTTTTTATTTATAATTTTGTTATCTTTCTCTTTGGCATCCTGGGACCAGGTACGCTTGACATTTTGAGTACCCCTACTTCTATATACTTCCATTGGCGCTATAATTTAAATTTCGATATGTCAAAACACAATAAAGTGCCTTGGTTATGTGTTACGGCGTCATTTCTTTATTTTTTTGTCGTAGCGCCCTGGTAACAGGGGCGCTATCCGCGTGGAACAAGGTGAAATCTTGTACAATTCGACTCCACCAAATCTCAGTCTTGCATTCTATCCCATAAGAAATACACCAGCCATAGACCCATCACAATGAACAACCAAGTTATTCAAAGTAATGAGTCCTTTTTACTTGTTTGTATTTCTGTGGATCTAAATCTCAATTGGCACCAACATGTCACATTAATTGCAGAAGCGGCTGCTAAGAAATTAGGTTTCCTCTTCCGGGCTCGCAAATACTTTCCACCAGCTAATCTCTATACGTTATATACTTCACAAATAAGGTCAAACATCGAATACCGCTCCCACATCTGAGGTGCCGCTGCCGCTTTTACACCCGCTATCCTGGACTCCATTCAGAAGAGAGTTATGCGTCTCATTGGTGGCCCTACCTTCCCTCAAAGGCCGCCGTCCCTTGCCCACCGACGTGCCGTTGGTGACCTATCTTTCTTTTATAGATACCTGCACGAGTGCTGCTCAGAGGAGCTTTCTTTCATAGTTCCGCCACCTGCTTCCCCCAACAGATATACCAGGGAAACAGAGCGAATGCACCCATTTACTGTCCAGGTTACTAGACATATAACATCTTTTTCTGCCCGCTCTTTTGTTCCGAGGACTTCCAAGTTGTCGAATTCCTTGCCGGCACATGTTTTTCCTTCTCCTCCGAACCTCCAAACCTTCAAGTCCAAAATTAACAAGTTACTTCTTTCCTCCTTGTCGACACCCACGGTACGATAGTATTAGTATTTAGGCTGTAAGCCCTTGTGGTGTGTTGCTGAAATATAAAAAAACGACGACAATTGGCGAGATGAATACGGTGCACACATCCCTTGAATATTTATTTATTTATTTACTCTATTTATACACACAACTCAACGGGAATAACACTAGCATTAGCATCTCCTGAAAATAGGTCTTACTAAATTAGTGTTACCCACTAAAAAGCGAATAAAAAGGCTTATTTGATAAAAGCACCTTTATAATAATTATTGTGTTGAATAATTGGTGTCAGCAATGTTAAAAACTTCATGTCTTGTCCTTTGGTGATGTCGATGATGATTGTGCTAGAATACGTGAATGCTTAACATGGTGTTATTTGTTTACAAAGGATCGATTGTGTGGTTTGTTTATGTATGGAAGAGTTTTAGCTATCGGATGAGCTCGACAAATTATAGATATTACATATTCATTGTTACCTTGCCATTCAAATGACGACATTGGGCTTTTCGAAAGTTGACGTATGTGTGTTATTGAAGTGACACCTCTTATTTATATTCAGATTGATCTATTTATAAACTATAATTTTGCATTTGATTTGCTTGATAGGTTGTTATGCGCAGAATATTAGCAGGTACAGTTTAAACCCACACAATAATTACAGGTATTATTGAATCTTCTGAATATGATTAGATTATAAAAAAATATCTGTACAAAAATGATGAATCAGACTGTCTTAGGCAATTTGTTATGTATTGAACTGTTTGGTTAATAATAATTTTTAGCACACCTAAAATTGTATAGTAGTGTTTGTGTTAGTTGTAATTTTTAATCGTTGCTGGGAGAATGAACGAAGAATATTCTCATTATATAGCCTGTGGCTAGAACCAGCAGCACATAACAAACTAATTGTCACCTCCTACGCCGATGATGACAACTTTCCGATAGATGGACCTGATACTGGTGAAACCTTCAAATGCCTAACAACTGAGTAGATAAAAATTAACTTGCTCTTAATACGGGTGAGCTATGCGTTTTTTTGAGTAATCAAGGTCCAAAATATATTGAGTAAGCTGTAGAACTAGATGCACATGCCATGACCTTGCAGCCTTTCACAAAATCTTGTGGTTAATCATTTAAGTGAAACTCAAAGAATAGAAATTCTTATAAGGCCTGGTTGTGGTGATAAGAACTCATATCGAGGTATGTGACATGTTTCGTGACAAGTATCCCGATCATCCCGTATGACAGGCAACAGTTGGTAGGATAGAGTAAAAACTTCGTGAATATGGACATGTTCGAGATATTCCTAGATCAGGTCCAAATGTCCAAATTAGTGAAGAAAACCGATTAGATATTTTTCTGAGCATATCAAATCAAATATCAGTACAAATCGAGTAGACCAATGGGCAGGCAATATAATTAAGCAAGACATAGGTGTTACGTGACTATGTGAAAACTGGAACCTGTGATGAGCACTAATAAGTACACTTGGAGAACACCCAAATCACCACAACACATATTTCAGAGACCTTACGATCGTTTCGTTGACAATGTCAACATCTTCAGAGGAAGAAAATTCTAACATAAAAAACTAGATCCCAAATATTTATATCGCGAACATAAAAAACTAGATCCCAAATATTTATATCGCGTCAAGGTAAACGAACTAGTCCGAAGTAAAGTTGTCGTCCAAGACTGATCGTTTGTTTATTGCGCAGTGAAACAGGTCGGAGACCCGCTTTCATCTTTTGGTCGACAAAATTATGACCCTTATCTAATATAGGTTTAAAAGGACCAGAGTTATTTCAAGAATCAGCACGTTTCCTTTCGATCTAGAAATTTACTATGTGGATATTGGTTCATGCCGATAAAGACATCTGGTGAGATAAACAACATCAACTCAACTCATCTTTTTTTAAAATAGAAAACTAAAAACCGAGATGTCTGTCTCACCGTGTTAACTGTGTGGGGGGGGGGGGGGGCTTCTTCCCCTTCTGCGTGGATACAATCACCATAAATGCATGAACCACAAGAATTTTTGTATGGTCAGCTTTCAAGTGTATTTTTGGTTGAGTATATTTCCTGTTTATCAATTTTTTGTTTGAGTTTTGTACCCAAAATACTGTATAAATATGTATGATAGAGATCATGTTTCTGCTTGCCTTTCTTTGCCTTATTTTTACTATTACTAAATAAATAAAAAAGAAAATTTTTGTATATTTTCAAACAATAAGTAATTTTGATAAAATATAGTACATTGTTTCTACTACATAGGCTATACCGGTAATCAGACTGCTCGCATTTGCTATTAAAAACATTTTTATGGAAATTCACTTCCGTAACACACTTGCTGCAGCCAGACTTTTGAAAAATGTTTATATATTTTCAAACAATAAGTTATTTGGATGAAATATGGGACATTATTTCTGCTATATAGGCAACCAAGTTTGATGCCTGCTTTCATCAAAGAATGACATATGCTAATAAAAACATTTTAAAGAAAATTCGCTATCATTACGCACTTGCTGCGTGCCGAACCTTTTTTATATTAATCCCGCAAAATGATTGTTGTGTCTATTAAACCTAATCCTTGGATCTGAGAATTCTAAAACGCGCTCTTCTCAATTAGTGGAACTGGAGGCATCACGTCTTAGCTTCCATGGAAACTATTGATTTTATCAAATACTAGATATCCCAAATTTATTTTAGCTTAAACATTTTTTCGTGTCATAAATTAAAGCGATTGCATAGCTCATGCATATGTAACATCAATTTAAAATGGAGCGGCAACTAATTCTAGGTGTGATTATTTTCCAATTATGAATAGGTTTAATTAGATTTAATTATGTAAATCATCCTTATATATGTTGTAACACCGACAGTTTAGAGCATTTTTTATTCGCCGCTACAAATTGATAGCACCAACTTTCACATCCACATAAATTTTATTCGGTGTTTTGTAGTTGACTAAAGAATCAAAAGCCTGTACGCAGCAAGTGCGTCATGGTAGTGAATTTTCATAGAAATGATCTGGCACAAAATATTTTATTATAACCTTTTTTATGTAAGATAGAAATCTAAATTTTGGTGTATAGTTTACATTTTATATCGCAAATCTACCTACCAAATTTGGTTATCAGAGCCTCGGTGTTTCAGGGGTAAGAACGTGTGCCTCTGAACCGAAGGGTGCTGGGTTCGATCACAGGGTTCTCCTTTCACTTATTTAGCACAAACTGTAACATTAACATCAACCAAGGTTCTGGAATTGTATTTGAGCAAGTTGAATGTCCGCACGTTCTGCCCTTCGGAGGGGGCGTAAAGCCATCGGTCCCGTGTCCATGCGATGTTGGGAACGTTAAATACCCCTACTCTCCTTACAGGAAGGCAGGGGTTCGGCAAAATTTCCGGGATAGTGAGGTGAAACTGCTCCCTGGCGTCGGTGATTGGCCATAGTCGCTAAAATAGGCTGACGTTAAAGCAACAAAACACACACAACACACACTTGTCTGCCTAATTATTTCCTGACTTTGTAGCTTATTTTTCCCTTGATCAAAATCAGTGCAGCTAAAGTTTTTTTGATTGATAAAATATATTTCATAATTCCCTCAAAACATTTTTTTGCACGATAATTCAATAACATCAATAATAAAACGGAAATTGTTTTTCTTAGAATTTCTGTTACTCAAACCCAGTCAAATTTGATAATTCTGTACGCAAACTAATTCGTAGATTAAAAAAAAACAATAACCAAAAAAGTCTAGACGCAGCAAGTGCGTTATGGGAATGAATTTTAATAAAAATACTTTTAATAGCAAATATGTCTCTCTAGTGCAAGCAGGCATTAATCTGTTTACCGGTATAGCCTATATAGTAGTAACAATGTACAATTTCTCATCAAAAGAAGGCATTGTTTGAAAATGTACAAAAATTTTCCGAAAATAAGCCTAAAATGTTTCCGAGAACACTGGTTTCCTAGCCAACGAGCCTTAGGTTAATAGCAAATCGAGTTATTTAAATTTGAAGCATTTAATGAAAATTCTCTCTCAAAACGCACCTACTGCGTCTTTTTTTTACAAATATGCATCATATTGCCATAAAAGCAAAAATGCAAAAATCCAATAATGGTATAAGAGATGTTTGAAAACAAATTTTAAGTATCACCAGCGACCTATAGGCCAGCCTGTGATTGTCAAAATAATTTTATAAGATGCAGCTCAAGATACCCTATAATTAACGTATACAATTTTTTCTCGTATCCTGTATAATAACAATTATATTGAGCTTTACCGTAGAAATTCCTCACCTAGTATATATGTAAACAGATAAATCCAGATATGGATTCTAAGGTGCCTAGTTTGCGCTCATTTGAGGAAATCTTTTTAAAATTCAAATGTGGCGGTCTCCTCATTAACCAATTTGTTCTACGAAAGTTAGCGATGACAACACAGAAAAACGGAAGTTTTTTGGACAGAAAAAGATTGCTGTGAAAAAATGTGAGGAGATATTTTGACCGAAGAAAATAGACTGACATGGTTTTTTTTTAAGTTTAGAGAGCGGAGGTCATTAGCTCTTTATAAGAACAGGAAAAAGTATTGCTCTGAAGTAAAGTTTAGAGAGCGTGGTCCTTGGCGGTTTGTAAGACCAGCGAAAGTACCTAAAAGAATCAAACGCGATCACTCAAGATATGGTAACATAGAATCCAGATGCAGATCTAAATATAAATACATACAGTGTGGAACAGCCAAATGGAATAAATTCGATAACGGATAAATGAGGGCGTGTTGGGAAAAACGCTTGGACACGTCGATTTGTATTTTTAACTGCGCATCTTTTTCAAGAAAAAAAAATTATATAGGGTGCGTCATGTGACAGTGGCCAATACCAACTTTCTTATTTTAAATACAAGCCCCTGTATATTATTAATTTTTTGGATTCTTCAGAAAATTCTAGACATAATTCATGTACAATGTCCTATACCTATCTTCAACTGTTTCGGAAATATTAAGTATTTTCAGATTTATTACAAAAATTAACATTAAAAATAGAAAATTATTTTATTTCACAAATTCTAATAAGAAATACTGATTATTTCTTAATAATTTAAAAAAACAAAAAAAAATTAATGTCAATGTAGTAAATGTTCAAAATGCTCGCCACGAACATCTTGGCAACATGCTAATCTGGTATAGAAATGTCTTCTAACATTACTCAACATCTCAGGCGTGACTGATCTAATCGCAAGCGTGATTCGTCTTTTTAAGTCATCTAAGTTGAGGGGCTTAGTTTTGTATACAATACTTTTGACATATCCCCACAAAAAGTAGTCTAATAGCGACAGATCAGGAGATCGTGCTGGCCATTCTATCGATCCGCGCCTCCCTATCCACCGATTTGGAAAAATTTGGTTCAGGTACTGCCGGACATTGATTTGGTAATGGGGCGGTGCTCCATCTTGCTGAAACCATATTTTATTGGCAGGAACTTGTGGGTTTGCTGGATCTGGATATAAGTTTGTCAAAGTTGGCACGACATTATTTTGGAGCAGTTCTAAATATTTATCCCCATTCAAGTTGCCATCAATGAAAAAGGGACCTACGATATGATTTCCAACAATTCCTGCCCAAACATTAACTTTTTCAGGATATTGCGTATGTTCCTCTCTCATCCAATGAGGATTCTCATTAGACCAATAGCGGCAATTTTGACGATTAACATGACCGTGAAGTGTAAATGTGCTCTCATCAGAAAACAAAACATCTTCTAATTGGATCACATTGTTATCTAACATTGCCATCATTTGTTCACAAAAATACGTTCTCCTATCGAAATCGTCCTCCATGAGCTCCTGAGTTGGTATCATTTTATAGGGATGCATTTTACTTTCCTTTAATGTTCGAAAAATTGCTGTGTGGCTAACGTTGAATAGTTGGGCTGCTTGTCGACCAGAAGTATGTGGGTTTTCTTGAAACTCAAGCGTAATATCCAATTTCGTATCATCACTTACTGCATTGGCAGCTACTTTTTTTATCTGTCTCACATGACCAAGCTCGCGAAACTGCTTTTCTATTTTGCTAATTGTTCCTTGGGATACAGGCGGCAAATTTGGAAATTTTTCGTGAAATAAGCGAGACACTTCCATCTGTGTCCGTGTGTTATCTCCATAACCAATCATTTGTAGAATGGTTATTTTGTGCATTTCTGTTAAATGAACCATTTTTCTGATATTATTACGTACAGTTAACGAAATTCAAACGACAATAGCACTGACACTAATCACTACTGTCATGCAGGCAGACAACAAGTTGCTAAGGCTACGAGTTTTATACGAACAGAAAGAAAACTGTTTTTGTTTTTGTTTCATTTCATATCAGTAAAAAGAAACGCAGGAATGGTTTTTGTTTACTTTCTCATTATCAAGAGCTGAATGGGAAATAAGTATTGAATGCAATGTAGCGAATTTGTGAAATAAAATAATTTTCTATTTTTAATGTTAATTTCTGTAATAAATCTGAAAATACTTAATATTTCCGAAACAGTTGAAGATAGGTATAGAACATTGTACATGAATTATGTCTAGAATTTTCTGAAGAATCCAAAAAATTAATAATATACAGGGGCTTGTATTTAAAATAAGAAAGTTGGTATTGGCCACTGTCACATGACGCACCCTATATAATTTTTTTTTCTTGAAAAAGATGCGCAGTTAAAAATACAAATCGACGTGTCCAAGCGTTTTTCCCAACACGCACTCATTTATCCGTTATCGAATTTATTCCATTTGGCTGTTCCACACTGTATACATATCCAGTGAAGTACACCTATGGTAAATGAGAACAAGCATAACACACAAGAGTAGTCTGGATGTACATAGCTATCAAGGTAAAGTGAAATTGACATTTTAAATTTGAATCGTGATATAGTTTGGTTTGTTTGTTTTTCCTAAGACAAAGTAATAATTCTTGAAGTTAAATAAGAAAATTGTTGATTTAAATTTAGGTTGTTCATAAAAATACTAATTAGTCGGATAAGTATAGACGGATCCAATAGGTAATATAAGGTAATTTTTTTATATTCTGTGGGGAGAAGTTTTATGTAACTTAATATATAAATGCTCATTCAATAAATTATGTAAACATAGAATTAAAAAATGACTTAGTTGAATACTTATGGTGGAAAAATTAAAAGAATATCACTAATTATCAAAAATGCCTGGACGCAGCAAGTGCGTTATGGTAGTGAATTTTCCTAGAAATGATCTGGCACAAAATATTTTATTATAACTTTTTTTTCTTGTAACATAGAAATCTAAATTTTGGTGTATAGTTTACTTTTTGTATCGTAAACCTACCTACCAAATTTGGTTATCATAGATTTTTTATTTTTTAAGATAAAAAATTTTTTCGAATGAAAACTCAAAATTTTCCCTGGAAAACCTGATCCGATTTTTTCTGATTAACGAACTTATCCAAGCCATTTACAAAAGAAAGGTACATGCCAAATTTTAACAAAATCGGATTATTATTTTTTGAGTTATCGGTGTGATATATATATATATATATATATATATATATATATATATATATATATCTATATATATATATAAATATATATATAATATATATATATATATATATATATATATATATATATATATATATATATATATATATATATATATATATATATATATATATATATATATATATATATATATATATAAACATATAAAAATTGAAACTGACCCCGGATATGGGTTCTAGGAGTCCTAGATCGCGCTCATTTGCAAAACAAAATTCAAAATTCAAAAAGTCGGGATCTCCCCATTAGTGAATTTTTTCTACGAAAATTCACTAAAAGGGCATTTATTTAATTGGGAAATATTATTGTTGAACATTGTTATTAAATATTTTAATAAATCGCTGTAGGGGTTTCAACCGATGCTCTGAGATATGAGAAACAGCTGGGGCAAAAAAGAAACACAACAATAGATAGATACATTACACAGACACCTAATTAAACATAATGAAATATATATATATATATATATATATATATATATATATATATATATATATATATATATATATATATATATATATATATATATATATATATATATATAAGGATCTTTGTGGCATGTCATTAAATTAAGTTAGCGTCAAAGTAATTTATTTGAAAATAATGGCAATGAAAATTGGAAAGTTATATCAGTTAATAAAACATTAACGTCAGAGATTGTGATTTGGTTTGAAATATTAGTTAGATGGAGTTGTGGTCAAAATTGTAAATAGTTTTTAGAAAATGTCAAAATTGTGATGAATGTGTAAAATAAACGAGGCGAATTTACGTGGAAACATTATTACAACAAAATTGTATACAAGTACAAGCACAAGTATTTCACGTCTTTGTAATGACTCAATGTATGATTACTCTGCTATGCTAAACGACAATAACAATTATATATAAATATATATATATATATATATATATATATATATATATATATATATATATATATATATATATATAAACATATAAAAAATTAAACTGACCGTAGTTCGCGCTAATTTGAGGAAATTTTTTTAAAATTCAAAAGTCGGGATCTCCTTATTAGTGAATTTTGTAAGGACATGTTTTAGTAAATTTTTCACTTTTCAAGTGTGGTATTTATTTGACATCAAATATATGCATGACCCTGTATACATTTGACACACAAAATTTGGAACTGATGCTTGCAGCAGCGTGTTTCATAAGCCTTGTCTATATAGTGTTACCATTTCACATCTAAACAGACGAAGAAATTAAATTGATCCATTTTGACGCTCTGGGTTGTAATTTTCTCACAGTAAAAACAATAAAATGCATTCTGCTCCAGTTAAGGAGCATAGCTGCAGATACCACAGCTAAATCTTCTCTGAAAAAGGAAGAAGAAGAAAACAGTTAACGATAATTAATTGTATCAGTACCGATGTTTACAGTAAGGTTCACTCATTATTTCTCTATCGTTAATGGTGTGTGTGCTGATCAGTCTGCATTTACCAAGTCCTCTAATTAGTTCTAATAGGACATTGCTGAACCTCAATGTGTGGCATATGTTAATTTTATCTGCAATGGTTTATTGCTTTCATTAATTAAAACCTAATTCGTATAACTCATGCAGATCTAATAGAAAGCTCTCAGCATCTGAAGGAATAGTTTTGGAAAGCATTTTATTTTGGGGTGATTTTTTCACGCATAACAAAAACTTTATATTTTTGAATGTCTGGCTTGAGGTTACCACGCTTTGATGTTTTAATTTATTATTATATTTGTGCAAGATTAGTTAATTTTCATTAAGAAAATTCACTAATAGAGAGGTATCGATGGTAAGACCTTTGGAAAATTTCTTCAAATGAGCGCGAATTTGGGCCTTTAGAACCCATATCCAAGGTCGGTTTTGATTTATATATATATATATATATATATATATATATATATATATATATATATATATATATATATATATATATATCCGTCTGATAACTCAAAAAATACTTGACCGATTTGGACCAAATTTGGGAATTACCTTGACTGTGTTAATGGCTTGGATGAGTTCGTAGATGGGCACCGTGCGTCTAATTTTTCTTTATAAAAAAATGTAAAGAAAGTTTTGAAAAC
This sequence comes from Tillus elongatus, assembly GCA_964006375.1. Taxonomy (NCBI): domain Eukaryota; kingdom Metazoa; phylum Arthropoda; class Insecta; order Coleoptera; family Cleridae; genus Tillus; species Tillus elongatus. The sequence continues at coordinate 25,164,826 of OZ023268.1, read as the reverse complement.
ACAATATTTTTATGAAATATTGGAGTGATTCGAATGAAAATTAGCACATATATAGGAGAGGTGATAATATACCTGCTAACCAAAATTCAAATTAAAAGGCCCACGAGAAAAGGAGTTATTTGACAATAAAGATGTTACAGTAATACACAGTCTAAGATATCACTTCGAATTACATGAGGCATTTCACACGGTGAATGTTTTCAAGCATGTGGATGTGGATGTGCTATTCTAAGTAGATAATTCAAAGTCGACCAAGTCACCTGACAATTAGATATAAATGAGCCGGGTTGCCAGATCTAATAAAATTTCATTTGAATCTTAAAATGTAAAACATATTATGGTCATAACACATATTTTTACTACTTATTGATGACAAATAAAAGATCACAATAAATTAATCCATCCATTAAATGTCGTTTAATATTCATAAATGTTGAGTGACCAATTCCTCGTCTTATTTAAAAAAAAATTACAATCTAATTTGTACAATATGACATTGTTGCATGCGATGACAGCATAGATGCGAGCTGCGTCGAGACACTCGAGACCTAACGTCAACGATAATGATCAACATCAACATGGACGTCTTATTTATATTCTTATTAAAACAGAAATCTTATTTTACATTTTTATTATTATTTAAATAGATAATGTGGGACGCTAAAATAATTATATGTTATAAATGGTAAGTAAAATATTACTTAAATAACTTTCGTGTATATAGTATATAGACTAATAACTAACCAAGGTATTTGTTTTTGTTATTGGCTTATAGGTTATGTTATAAACTCAAAGTTGAAACTGTATATTGTATAGTGATAATCTTCCTATCTTTAAGTTAGTGCTGTTTTGGAAAAACGCAATTCACCCGTTTTATAAAAGCGATAAAAGATACAAAGAAGAAAAATGCTTGCTCAAACAATAAGTTCAAATTCCTAAACATTATTTCATTATTATTATAAACAACACATTTTTTTAACACACTTGCAGTACTTACATATTTTTATAATTCGACAGGTACATTCCCTTTGTAAATCATTTATTTTTTCTGAAAAACGTTTGTATCTTTAATGAAATTTGTAACACAATCTTTTTAAAGGCACTTGCAGTACTTACATATTATATCTAAGACCCAATTTTAATTTGATAGCTCCATATAAAATATAATTTTTTTCAAATAATCGCTAACTGGGAGACTAAAGCCGATCTCCAAGGGCCATTTAAATTTAAAAAATTTGTTTCAATAATATATCTTACTAATAGTGTACAATTCCTATTAAAATTCACTACCATAACGTACTTGCTGCACCTAGACATTTTATTTGTTAAGCAAGAAAAAAATGTATCTAATTATTCAGAAAGCAAAACTTTTGGAGGCGAATTATTACAATTAGTTTTTGTAGTGAGAAATGATCATCCAGTATCTGCATAAATATTGGTGTTTCGAAATACTACAAAATATAAAAAATTCTGTTCAGTTATGAAGTGGTAAAAAGCAAGTGACATTTGTTTGGAGATTCCACATGCTTTGACTGTTTATTTTCACAACTGTGTTATAGAAAGTGATTCGTGAGGAACGCCCGGTATTTATATAGCGTGTTCAGGGAACCAAAGCAACAAAAAAAAGCCTAATAAAGATATGGTAAAATGCCAACCGTTTCGAAGATATTATTGAAAATAATTTTTAATCAAGAAAAAATATTGTAATGCATTAAGAATGAAACGTGCTTATTTCGTAACATAAAATACAAGCTAATTAAACAAATTCTCAAAAATTTCACCACTTACTTCGATGCATGCGTTAGCCTATTTGTGGATTGCACAAGTAGCATGTTGAAGTGCATGGTAATTATCTCTGATGAGTGCTGCGCAGTTAGTTATTCGATCTACTAATGCCTCTCTTGTTTTCACTTGTATTTTATACACTAATGACTATCGCCACCGCTAAGTGTAATAATCAAGGGGAGTGAGGTCCGGTCACCTTGGTGGCGAACTCTGAAAACCCCCACAGCCCATCCAGCGTCGAGAAAAGCGATTACTTAGATGACTGGCACATCATGAGAAAACTTAACAGTGGCGTCATGGTGCTGCTGTTACATGTTTTGACTTACACGTAATGGTACGTCAGCCACTAGTTCTGTCAAATCATTTTCTAAAAACATGGTTTCCGTAAAACGTCATTGTGGTAAAAATGAGGCGAATAGTTGATTATTAATCATGCCACATCACACGTTAACGCTGAATCGATGTTAAAAATTGTTTTCCACCGCGGCATGCTGATTCTCATCTGACCAGTGGTGTGCGTTGTGACAGTTATTTCCTCCAGCACGAGTGAACTGAGCCTCGTCAGTAAACACAATGTTTCTTTAAAATGTACAATTCCTGCTTACCTAATGGCAAAATTGCAATCGCTGTGCATGATCAGCTTTGTGAAAATTTTGAAAGGGTTGGATATGGAACGATTTTAAACCATTTATACGAAGAGTCTTCCATGTAGCGGTTTGATTATTTTGGAGACGAGTTGCAATGCGCCTTGTGCTGACAGCAGGACTACGCTCCGTCACGTTAAGATTTGCTTATTTTACGGCTACAGAAGGACTAGATTGCTTGTAATGAAGTCCGAATTTATTAGGGTTATTTAAATAGCGAACAATTCATTTAAGCGGTTTAAATAACGAATATTTGCTAGGTAATAAATTTGACTTATTTTAAAAACATTTCAAAGTATGAAAAGTCGCCACAAGTGGAACGTGAATTGTGTAGGATGAAAGCCATAGCGCCTGTCCGTCACGGGCAATAGGTTTTTATTTTAGGTGCGTCGCGGAGCGCATGGTAAATAGACCACCGAGAAATGGAACTCCAACGGCAGAAACATTCAGCTCGCGGCCGAGACAAGGGGTCTCTGGTTGTTGTATTATAATTTCGAGTATCGTGTGAACGATAGTTAGGTAAATTAACTGGGAAGTTTTTCGCTGTGCTACGTAGTAGTGAAAGCAGCGTGTTATTTGTTGGATAGGAATGAAAGAGAGTCTATAACGACTGTGTTCTACTATCGGGTCTGCAAGGTTAGTTATGCTTCGAAAATTTGGGGAAGTATAATTGCAAACTGAAATAGATAAGCGGGTATTTTATTGATGCTGTTCTATGTGAAATATTAAAAGCATGTCAGGATTAAAACGGTGTACGGTATGTAGGAGTGACAAAATTGTTCACGTGTTGACCCATTTAAGGGAAATCGAAATCAAATAAAGACTTATACCGTATTATAGTGAACCTAGGGTGTTTAGCGAATTATAACGTGCTGTATAGGGTCGCCTACGTTTGTCCTGAGGGACGTATGTCCTTAAGAGAAGCATGGAGCTGCTCTGAATGGTATGTGATCGCTAGACAGGGTGGTTGATTAGATAGAGTGCCCAGCCTAGATAAGTGACAAACTGGTCTCGTTTCTTACCCATATAAGGGAAACAGGAGCACGGACAGTGCTGATTAAAGGGGTAGTATTTAGTGTGTCCGGCAACCTGTGCTGTACTGGGTAGCCTACGTTTGTCCAGAGGGACGTATGTCCTTGGGAGAAGCATGGAGCTGCTCAGAATGGTACGTAACCGCTGGATGTGACTGTTAGTTATACAGAAATAGGGGACAAGTTACCCGGTTGTATTGGTTAGCAGGTTAGAGTCATATGAGAGTGGAAACCGTTTGCTTACCACATAGCAGAGTAGGACTGCAGGGAATCGCGGGAATAAAGCCCAGGGGAAGAAAGAACCTCCGACTGAGGCGGAATTTATAGCGGGGCCATTTTCCATTTGATGCATGTGTATGTCGCTTTCCGCTTGCCGTTGCTGTAACATGCCTTGCTAATTTCTGTGCTAATGATAATATCACGCTTTGTTTGTTATAAATAGCACAAATATTATTCTAGTCGAATATCATGGTATTTTTAAATATTAACGTATTTGTATCGTTTCCACTATGAAAGAATGTCTTATCAGAGTTAACTTTATCTGACCTGAGATATGGTTTCTCTTTAATCGCATGAACTGTAGCGAATCTTTAGTGTTCATAATTTATAGATTTGTATTGTTGTCATTTTCGTTTGTAGATATTTTAAATATTATTAGAAGCTTTCATGAAATTGGTTGCGTTTCACTGCACTGCCTGTAGATAGTTGCACTAGTGTATGTTTGTTTAAGCTAGAATCCTGTGACGGATTGTAACTAGCGGAGGTATATCGTAATTGATATTTACCGGTTTATAATATTTCTGCTTCCAACTTTGTAAGCTAGGAAAACAGCCATTATTCGGTAGTAAGTAATTAAAGCCTACTTAACTCCCGAGAACTCTACGGGATATAATAACTTTTGACCCCTGGCTATAGTTTTCTTCTCCATTCGAGCTACCCTAGGAAAAGGCTGTTATGAAACGGTAACTTTGTGGTGTTCCACGAGGGCCTTAGCAGAAGTCCTCACGGGGATCTGACCTCGTCCTATTTAATAGAGAATAAAGATGGCGCTCGAGGATATGTAACTTAGAATATTTAGGTCACGCCCGAATGACGGATTGGCAACCTATCCGTCGGGCCTCTGCTTAGTTGGGGCATCACATGCTTTTGAGAAAAAATTCTTGCACTGGGAAATATTCCGGTTTCACCTGCATCGTTGAAGACTCTCTGGGATACATATTGATGCGGAGATCTTCTGTTAGGAAAACGGCGTCGATACACAGCAACTGTAAGAGCAGCCTTGCCATTGCCAAACCTATAGAGCAAATATCTGTATATTCTTGATAGGTAAATGTGACAGGCATTGAAATTCACGTTTTAACTGAATGTACCTAAAGATAGAAAACATTTGCTTTCTTTATAAACGTCTAAATTAATATGACAATTACAAATATGACAATTGAGTGCAAGTCCTGCCTACTGAAAATAAAATAGCAAGTCTTAATAGAAGCAACCTATTGGCACCAACGGTAGTGCGACTCATTTCTCTTGATTAAATTGGGCAATATCTCTGGAACGGTTGACGTTTGACCATATGTTTATTAGACGTTTTTTGTTTGCTTGGTTTCCTGAACACGCTATCCAAATACGAAGGATTCCTCACGAATTACTCTGTTTACTACCGCAAGCAAATGCTTTTTTGTATGGCACCATGTATTATTGATACTCGGACATAAGGAGGTAAATAAAATAAAAGAATAACTAATATTTACTGTATATTTCCTGTTATTTCGTTTCTACGGGAAGGTACCTGCTGTTTGTTGGGTGCTGTCACATAATAATACAAAAGTCCAAGTCTTTAGGTTGCGGAGGTTTATTGCTGTTGTGCTATTATTACCGTACACTATGATAACAACAAAAAATGCAAAGCTTGCAACGAACACGGTAAGCGACCCTTTTCATTAGTTGCTTGAACAGCTTTGTTAGACAGCTCTACCCAACCATTTTTTCTGAGGAAAACTTGAAATGACTTTTATGGTATTTTTGTATCTCTGAAACCAAGCTATTGGAATAAATTTGTTACCTAAGTCAGTCTTATAATGACTCTGTTATTCACAAAACTTCGACTTTGCTAGATAGATAATCAAAAATTTCGTTGTATAGACTGTCATTGCTGGAACGACAAATGCAACCTAAAAACTTTGTGGAGTTCGTTAATGAAATTGTCCACATGATAGCATAAGGGATGGACTTCAAAAACACCTATCTTTGAACTAAAACGTCAGTACAGGATTACGAATGGTGCGTGGATAAACTCTTATTTTAAATTGAGCTGGCAAATTGCAGCTATCTACTAGTCCATTAAAAACTTTGTAAACGAAATATAAGTTGAAGAGAATACGCCTAGTATGAATATAGATAAAAATAAGAAAACAATAAACTGTACCTATAATTATATAAGAGCACGTGGAATTTCTATAACACAAAGTTTTGACAGATCTTTGCCGAACATTTTCAATTCTACCAGTATGCACAGCGTAGAGAGGTTACTAAATCATTGATTAGTAAAGAACTAAAGACCGTACAATCGATGAGACGAGGATGTTTAATGTACAGACACTGCTAAAAAATTGGTGATTCTAGTTATCAAATCAAACGAACAGTGTCCATCCACCACAAGGAGATACCATATATGAGATAATGAGCATGTTCAGTGGTAAACTAAGCTCTACGGAAAAACCCTATCAGAAAATATCTATTTACATTCAAATGAAGATCGTTTGTATGGTACCACGAATACAAACACTCCAAATCATTGGCAAGGGTCGACATTTCAGCAGCTCTATAGACAGAAGTGAACATTTTTAAATCATATGTAAACATTAAGTAAGAAGACCTGAAGCACATTCCAATATCATTGATAAAAATGTTGAAAAGCATGGGCCCAAGGTGTCAGCCTTGTGGAACCCCAGAGGTAACATATATAAGATCAGAGTAACGCCCACGAACTTTACCTCGAAGAGTTCTCCCTTCAAGACACGAATGGATCAATGCCAACAGTAAGGCAGCCCTTAACGCCCTAAGTAGCCCAGAGGTGAATTCCAGGCTGGTAAGTGAATGCCGAGACGAGACGATCGACCTGGCTGTTTAGAATTAGGTCACCCTCATCTGGGTGCCGGGTCACTCGGTGGTCAACGGCAATCAAGAAGCTGAAGTCTCGCGAAGAAAGGAGCAGCAGAACCACTTATGGGACCAGAATCGGTTCTGGGTGTGACAGAGTACTGTCAGGAGAGCCATTAAGTCCTGGGTCAGAAACGAACACAAGATGTATTGGGCAGAGTGTCCAGGGCTTAGTCATGGGAAGTCAGTAATTGAGGAACCCGGTTCAAAGAGAGCTGTGGAGCTGCTAAATCTTAGCAGAGGACAACTCAGAAACATAACAGGACTCTTGACGGGACACATGGCCGTCAGGAAACACCTGCATAAAATGGGGCGGTTTGAGCGGGACCTAGCGTGCAAACTCTGCGGTGAGGGCAAGGAATCAGCCCAGCACATATTGTGCGAGTCTAAAGCTCTGGACCGCAAAAGACAACTGATCTACGGTCAGCCTAGACCGGAGCAATATAAAACTTCACCCTACCAATTGCTGTGCAGACTAGTTCAAGACACAGCTATTTTGGAATGTGTGGAGTAGAAAACACAAAGGGCATGCACAATAAGCCAAAGGCTGCGGTGCTATCGGGGCGGCAAAGACGCGGACGAGCCCTGAGGGAGGAAAAGAAACAGCGGATCTCTAATGCCATATGCATATAATTTCTGGATTAACAAAGAATGGTTTACAGAATCACAGACTCTCCTAAAATCTGTATAGGCACAGTATACTTCATCACCATTTTCTAATGATGAAATTATATAATTAATAAAATAAATTTGTTCTTGCTGACCTACCCGCAAATACGCAAACACCACATTTTAAACCGAAAAGCTTCATCAAATTCTCACCTTTGGCAGAATTTGGAGTGACAGTACATAGAAAGCAATTTGGGTTTTAGTCAAAACTAGGAGATGGGGTTGTTTGTCTCTCACATTGTAATAAACAGCATTCAAATAAGCGTCCAATCCTCGAATGTTGGAAATCCAATCGTAAATACTGAAAAAAGTCAGCTGACGCTTAGCTTCACCTAGGATTTGAACTCGCCACCTCTGGCTTGACAGGTATACGTTCTTACCACTACAATATCCATTTTAAAGAGTATGGTTGTCAAATCGAACACAAAAAGGGTTTGCGTAACTAGCATCTAACCGATTATTGCCAGGTTTCATTTAATTGTTGTAAAGCAAATTTCCAGTCACGATTTTATCCTTTTAAAAATTACCCAAACGTGATAATCAAATAACACTGTTACACTTCATTAATAATTTGTGGGAATCCTCGTTTTTACGTCATCTTTAATAAAATGAAAAAGTGTGTCTAATCATTTAATAAGATTTAATATGTTCAAGTAGCCAAACATTCACTTTATATGAACGAAAACATAAATCTCATTTACAGTAGCTCTAAGATCAGCCATGAAATCTCCGGACCCACTAATAATTCCGTAGCATTTTTTAACTAGGATAGTCCGTAAAAGATGAACCACAAATTCAAATTAAACTGTCAGATCGTGACCTACGGATTAACAGATAAATGAAACATATCTTGGTAATTTATGCTGTCTTATATCATCGTGAATGATGCATATTACCTTAAAAAAAGAACGCTTAAATACAGGGTTCACTCAGATTATACAGGGTTAAAAAAGAGTGTAGAATATTGCCAATATTTCGAACACTACTAAACATATTCTTTTGAACTTGATATATTGATGTACCTAAATTTAATACCCTGTTGACGTCTACATAAACGAAATTTTGCCATGCATATTACAATTTCAAAGTGTGTTCATTATAAAGGATAACCCCCTTTTATTTTAGTTATTTCTAAGTAAATTGATCCGTTTAAAAACTTATTTTGAAGAATTTCTAACGTAGTTGCTGAGTATGCTATCGCTTTTCAACAATTTTGAAAAATGTACGAGGTGGAACAAAAAATATACTTTTTAAATGGAATACCCTGTATTTTTTTTACATATTATAATTTTTAGATTTTTTCTGATTACAAAAATATATAGTTAGAGATCATTTGGATACGTAGTTTTTAAGTTATGATGAAATATGTAAAACGACAAATCTGTTTACGTATTACGCAATAATATACGAAGTAGCCTTTGGAAACAAAATTTTAACTTTGTATAAACGTCAAAAAGGTTAAGATTTGTTAGTGCTTTTTCTATTAGCAAACTTTATTGTGTGCAACAAAGCGATTATGCCTTATCATAGTTTAGAGAATAGGCGTAGAATTTTAGAAATATTCTTATATTGTAATAAAAACATGACTGCTTCACAGAGGGAGTTTAGAAGACTGTATCCAAATGAGACTGTGCCTGGCAAAGGAACATTCAAGAAAATTTACAATTAATTTTGTCACACAAATTCATTAAAGAATGCAAATAGGAGAAAAGCGAGGAATACTATTGGTGAGGAAATACAAATGAATATTCTATTATCGGTTATAGAAGAGCCAAGTCGGTCTACTTATTTTGTAGCTAAAGATTTAAATGTAAGACAAAGCAGCGTTATGCAACTTTTAAAAATAAATAAGCATAAACCTTTGCACATTTTTCTTGTTCAACACTTAACTTGAATTGATCGTCTACAGAGAATACTGTTTTGCCAACAAATTATTGAAAAATATAATGAAAACAATGACTTTTTGCGAAATGTGTTTTGGACTGATGAGTCGTCCTTTTCTACAGCTGGTTTGTTTAATAGACATAACAAACATTTTTGGGCTACAGAACATTGACTTATGGTAAAGCAAATAATAAAAACAAGGACGTAAAACTGTCAATGTGTGGTGTGGGATACACCAAAACAAAATAATTGTTCCATTTTTTTTAGATACAAATCTCACAGGTGTAGTTTATCTCTATTTGCTACAAGAGCAAGTTGAGGAATATTTGGATGTTATTCTAAATTTAAGAGCAATCTGGCAGCAAGACGGAGCTCCCCCACATAACGTTAGACCTGTGACGAACTACTTACACCAAAAATATGACCTCTGGATAGGAAAAAATGGTCCCATCCATTGGCCGGCTAAAAGCCTCGATTGAAATCCGCTAGCTTTTTTCTTTTGGGGTGCTCTCAAGAACAATATTTATAGTGAAGAACTGTCGGGGGACACTGTGCAATTAAATAGCTTATACGACGAGAAATACATTCTTTTAACGAAAATGCAGCGGTATTTGAAGATGTGCGATCAAACTTTTTACGGCGATGTTTCAAATGCTTAGAAAACAACGGAAGTTATGTAGAAGACACAATGTAAATCTTTATATTATTTTCTAATTTTTGTAAGTTTGATACTTTTATTTTATTTGTTTCCTTCTGTATGGTTTTGTTATATATTGTGACAATCATTGAATAGATATCTTAGCTAGTTTGGTATAATAATTAACTAATTATTGACAAATCATATTTTTTTAGGATAAACTAATACTAATAGTTTGACGTTTGTATACAAAATTAAAAATTTCTGCAGACATTTAAGTAAGATGAAGTACAATGACGGCTGAAGCTGAAACTTAAGGCTTTATAGACGAGACTTCTTATTCCTTCTATATAACTCCCATTAGTTTCAGGTTCTTTATTTAGAACATGTCAATTTTGACGTTTCGAATCGCGACTTTGACGTTCTCAGAAGAAAAGCTATAAACGTCAAAATTGACAACATTTAGGCAAAGAACTTGAAACTAATACGGGCTATGGAAAGCAAATGTCTCAAGAAGAATGTTTTACAAACCCTAAAGTCTTAGCTTCAATTATCATTGTCCTTCATTCTACTAAAATGTTTCCAAAAAATTCATTTCAAATAGACCCTTTCTCTGATGCTTTGGCAGTAGTCTTAGCTATAGAGTTCATCGTTTAATGGTATAGAATTTTCGTAAAAAATCAATAAAGCTCAATATATCCGTTATTATACCAGATACGAAGAAAAGATTGTAAACATTAATTATAGGGTGTCTTGGGCTACATCTTAAAAATTATTTCTACAATCACAGGATGGCCCATAAGTCGTTGGTGATACAAATTTACTTTCTTTTAAATCGTACACGTCTTATGTTATTGCATTTTTGCATTATAATGCATGTTTGTAAGAAAACAAATTCGGCACGCACCAAGTGCGTTATGGTAGCGAATTTTCATTAAATGCTTCAAATTTGAATAGCTCAATTCGCTATTAATCTATAAGGTTGACCAAGAAATCAGTTTTTTTTTTGAAACATTTCAAGTTTACTTTCGGAAATTTGTGTACATTTTCAAACAATAAAATTATTTTGTTGAAACATGGCACATTGTTTCTACTGTATAGGTCATACTGGTAACCAACCATGATGCTTGCTTTCTTAGCAAAACACCCATATTTGCTATTGAAACATATTTGTATGAAAATTAACTACTATAATGCACTTGTTGCGTCCAGCTTTTTTATGATATAAATCCGCACACCAAATTTGGTTGTCATAGCTTTGTTATTTCCGGAAAAAACTAGTCCGTTTTTTTTTTTGGGTAAAAAACTTATCCAAGCGACTTGCGAAAGGAAGGTACTCACCACATTTTAATGAAATCGGACCATTATTTTTTAACATATAAAGTCTGTGTATCGGAGTTGGGTTCCAGGGGTCCTAATTGGGACTAATTTGAAGAAATATTTTCGAAATCCAAAAGTCGCGATCTCCTCATCACTGATTTTTTTTCTAAAACTAATATATTGCTCCACAATACAGATAGGGCCTAATAAATATTGTAGGGGCAAAAATATTGGAACGCTTTTTCTATCTACTGAATGATATCAAGCAGAAAAGTAATAAAAAAGCATAAAGAACATGAAAACAAAGAAATATACAGCAAAGACATGTGGGTATGGATTTTTAAAGAAAACTATGTAGACTCCTGTGCGTAATACACTATCAAATTGTTCGAATTGTTAGAAATGAACCTCGGTGGTTCAGGGGTAAGAACGTGTGCCTTTGAACCGAAGGGTACTGGGTTCGATCCCAGGGTACTGCTTTCACTTTTTCAGTACAAACTGTAACATTAACAGCAACCGAGGTTCTGGCATTGTATTTGAGCAAGTTGAATGTCTGCACGTTCCGATCTTCGGAGGGGGCGTAAAGCCGTCAGTCCCGTGTCCATGCGATGTTGGGCACGTTAAAGATCCCTACCCTCCTTACAGAAAGGCAGGGGTTCGGCAAAATTTCCGAGATAGTGAGGTGAAACTGCTCCCTGCCTTCGGTGATTGGCCATAGTCGCGGAAATAGGCCGACGTTAAAGAAAAAAAAAGTTACAAATTGTTAAAATTAGTCGTTTCCTTGTATTACAAAACTTACAAAATTATACTCGTACTGCGTTAAAAACAATGTTAATATAGCTCATCTATTCGATCTTACCGACGACCTAGATCCAAGTAATTCGTGTGTAATTCTACATTATCATTCTTCAGTTGTAATTGTAGGTTGGCACTGTCGTTAAGATTTGTTACAGATGACATTGATTTTTATTGTCATTTGCGTTTGCAAAAAACTGGACTGCCACGGTCGAAATAATATTAATTGGTCAGATGATTGGGATAATTTATTCTGCGGCCGCTTTATGTAAGGCAAAGCAAACAGAGGTGGATTAGATAAATACGTTTGGTAAATTTTCCTTTAATTAAAAGGATGCCTGGTCACATGTCTACCAAAGGGGTAAACCAGTTCACAGCAAATTGTACATAATGTTTATTAATGCAAAATGTCGGCGTCGTATATATATATATATATATATATATATATATATATATATATATATATATATATATATATATATATATATATATATATACAGTGCGCGCCAAATGCATGGACCGGGACTTATAAAATCTAAAGTAAGCAGCCAAAAAACTTGAAATTCGATATGCGCATATGGGACGTATTTTCACATATTATGACGTAATTTCTAAGTATTTGCCCCTTTTATTACATAATATACAGGGTGTAGGTCTTTTTTTAATAGCAAAATGGCCAGTAATTGTTAATTTCTGAAAGTACAATCTTTTCTGCTTCTAACAATGTATCACAAGATGGGGGTTGCATAAGAAAAAATTACAGAAAAAAAAAAGTGCAGTAAGACACAAATAGGAACTGGTCGACTCATCTTAATAAATTCCAACCTTATCAGCCTGTACTTTTTTGTCCATGTCCCGTTTTTTGTCTTTTATACCAAAAAAGAAATGAAATGTAAAGTAACACACGAATACGACCTGGTCGACTGGTCTTAATAAATTACAAGCTTATTTGCTAATGCTTGTACAATGTTCCGTTTAATTTACTCTCACAGTCAAGTTGACAACGAGTGCTTCCGCCTTTATTGGTCAAGTAATATTTGAGTAAAGTAACAGAGGAATACAAACTGGTCGAATGGTCTTAATAAATTCCAAGCTTATCTGCTTGTATATTGTCCCGTTTTTGTCTTACTGGGGATGGTTTATAAATGATATTTTTTTACCTTAATAAGATAATAACAATTCTAATTTACTGTCACAGTCAAGCTGACAGCGTGTGATTCCTCCTTTATTGGTCAAGTAATATTTGAGTGTTTCGGAAGTAATATTTCAATTTGTCGTATAATATATGGATCAACAGTTTGTGGCTAATGGACGTTGCTTTCGAGGCCATCCCTAAACTAACACACACACACACACACACATACACATATGGATTAATTAAGTGAAAAGCAGAGAATACAAATTTTAATTATACGAGGATATGGAGACAGACAAAGACTTCAAGAGGTGGTTTGTCGGGTATTTAATGAATTGTATTCCGAAAGACTCCCTATTAGTAGGATAACTGTGGGCAAAACCATCCAGAAATTTGAAGAGACGGGCATTGTTAAAAATAAACGAAAATTAGACAGACCAAAATCTGCAACAACTGAGGAGAAACAGCTGGATACACTATTGGCTATTGCCGAATCACGCCATGTCTCAACTAGGCAAGTTGCCCGAGATTTTGAGATCTCGCAAACGTCGGTTTGTAGGGTGTTGAAAAAAGGAAAATACCATCCCTATAAAATTCAACTTGTGCAGGAATTATCTGATGATGTTTTTGATAGACGGTCAGAATTTTGTGGTGTGTATGTATGTATATGGATAGGTGTGTAAATGATCGCCAGTTTATTAATAAAATTTGTTTCTCCGATGAGGCAACGTTGTTTAAATGGAACTATAAATCGCCAAAACTGTAAGTATTAGTCCGATAAAAATCCTCACTGGATGAAGGAAAGTCATACTTACTCATAGATTCGGAGTGAGCTCATCCAGCCAAAGTGATTCCAGTAAATTTTGGTAAAGAAAATATCGCCTTTAAGGAAGTAGGAATTCCCATACCTTTTTTGTCTTGAGTTGAAAAAAAGGTATTTAACTCACAGACTTGAATTGCGGTACATTCTTTACTTTTTGTGATGTAAACCTCCGTTCCAAATTTGGTTGCCATCACTTTGTAACTTCCGGAGATATAAAAAAATTTCGAAAGAAAACCCATTGTCCAAGACACTTATAAATAGAAGGACCTGCCAAATTTTATCAAAATCGGCCTATTATTTTTGAGTTATTACACACACACACACACACACACACACACACACACACACACACACACACACACACACAATATATATATATATATATATATATATATATATATATATATATATATATATATATATATATATATATAATGGAACAGGAAATAAATTTTATGGAATGTCAAAATTTTAAGGTTGTTGAATATGGAGTGTTGTCAAGCAGTTTTGGATGCAACTATGTATAAAATTATGTTAATATTTACCACAAGTCTTAGACTTATTGAATAAACATGTTGTATAATGTTAAGCAATAAAGGTAATAATATATATATATATATATATATATATATATATATATATATATATATATATATATATATATATATATATATATATAAGTCGTTTAAACAGGAAATGCTATGAATTACGGATAACTGTATTCTGAGATGTTATAAGCCACGCCAGAATTTCCCCCGAAAGTCGTCGTAATAAAAGAAATATTAAGTAACCAAGATTTACTATGAAGTTAATGTCACATAAATGGTACTGGCTAGTAAACTTTTAATCTTATACAAGTCTGCTGGAAAATAGACATGGTTGAGTTTCGTTCTAGTAATGGTTGTACAGATGTCCCATTTTGGTTGCAATTGCTGGGTATCTCAATTATTAGTAATCATAGACCTTGCGGTTTTCGCGAACCTTTTCAGTGAAACTAAAGATGCCGCAAACAAAATTGTCATAGCCTTCTTAGTTACCGAGCTACAAGGCAATATTGAAAATATTGCATTTGCAGGTACGCCTTGTATTTTGGTTGTCTGACAACTTGTCGACAAGGTAAAAACTAATTCTTTTAGAACTTTTTACGCAGCTGTACTCTGCGTAAAAAGTTAGTTTTCTTTTTCTAAATCCTACTGTTTTTGAAATATTGAACAATATTTGTTTTTTAAATAGAACGCCCTGTATATTGGTCAGCAAGTTAATTTGCATTTTAGCAAGCTTCTCAAAAATATATAACAGTATGTGTCTATTTTGGTAAACAACGAAAAAATCCTAACTTTCATAATTTACAATCAAAATTTTGAAGTATGCTATGCAAAAACTGCTACCGTTTGTCGTTTTTAGCCAGTGACAGTTCCCGAAATTTGTTCTATGCCGTGTCACTGCTTGCCTTGATTTTCCAAATTTTGTGTTTTGCTTTAAAATTTTACAGTTTTAAGTAAATTTTCTTAAAAACATTCACTAATAAGATCTAGACTTCTGAATTTTGAACATTTTTTTTTTAAATGAGCGCAAACTAGGCTCCCTAGAATACATATCCGGAGTCAGTTTCAATTTTTATATAATAAACATATAAAAATTGAAACTGACCCTGGATATGGGTTCTAGGGGCCCCGGTTTGTGCTAATTTGAAGCAATTTTGTCAAAACTGTTTTGAGTAAATTTTCTTAAAAACGTTCACTTATAAGATCTAGACTTTTAAATTTTGAAAAAAAAATTCCAAATTAGCACGAAGTAGGCCCCCTAGAATACATATCCGGAGTCAGTTTCAATTTATATATAAACATATAAAAATTGAAACTGACCCCGGTCATGGGTTCTAGTGGCCCTGTTTGTGCTCATTTGAAGCAATTTTGTCAAAACTGTCTTGAGTAAATTTTCTTAAAAACGCCCGCTCATAAGATCTAGACTTTTGAATTTTGAATTTTTTTTTCAAACGAGCGCGAACTAGGCCCCCTAGAATACGTATCCGGGGTCAGTTTCAATTTGTATATGAACATATAAAAATTGAAACTGACCCTGGATATGGGTTCTAGGGGCCCCGGTTTGTGCTCATTTGAAGAAATTTTGTCAAAACTGTTTTGAGTAATTTTTTCATAAAAACGTTCACTTATAAGATCTAGACATCTGAATAAAAAAAAAAATTCAAATAAGCGCGAACTAGCCTCCTAGAATACATATCCGGGGTCAGTTTCAATTTTTATATAAACATATACAAATTGAAACTGACCTCGGATATGTGTTCTGTGGGCCCCGGTTTGTGCTCATTTGAAGCAAGTTTGTCAACACTCAAAAGTCTAGATATCCTTATTAGTGTATTGTTTCTATCAAAATTAACTAAAACTAGTGAGACTTTTGCTCCGTCAAGGCAAAATAAAGTTCTGGTTAAAGCTTTTTCGACAGTACACCAAATGGGTACTCTTTACTAAAACAATCAATCTCTCGCTAATTTGAAAGAATTTTTTAAAAATAAAATCATGGAAATTGCAAAATCGTCATCTTTCTAATAGAAAATATTTCTTTATAAAACTTTGAAGATAGGAATTGGTTGCTTGCTCTTTAAGTTTGGTAAATAGAACAACAAAATCAAAGCTATACAACACTGTATCGTATCAGATGCAACACACACACACATATACCAACATATACATTCATCTTTTGTTACACCGTCGGCGACTTCAGCTTCTTCGCCATTAATAATACTCGTAGAATGGAATATGTGCGGACGTAGTTGGCCTTGCTGAATGAGAATGTTACATTATCTAGTTTAGAAAACGCCCAACTTAACCTCATTATTGTTATATTACTAATAATGAATATACCATTGAGGCTGTTATGTGTTGCATGAGCTCGTCATTATCAAGATGATATTTAAATCCACATAGCTAAGACTGATGGAATGTGCCAGAAGAAAATTAAATTCCCTAAATTGCTTGATTGTGTATGTTTAAAATACTCGAGTACTATAAAGTAATTTGTCAATTTATTGTTAGCAGGTGGGATATGAAATCCATGGGTACCAGAAAAATAACAATTTAATTAACCCATTAGTGCCTAGTGTCCCTTAAAAGGGACGTTGGATTTGGCGCCCATTTTTAAAATAGCGCGCATTTGTCAACAACTAACCTGTACAAACTGCATTTTGTACATGTGACTCGAAGCATCTGTTGCATGTTTCGTGACTTTTGACGGTTTATTTGTGAAAGAACGCGATTATAGATCTGTCATTATATTCAACAAGGAGAGGAGGGTATGTATTAACAATTTACTTACCTGAGTGTTTAAATTCTTACATTTTATTCTTGTTCATACTAAGAACAAAGTTGTTACAATACAAGCATAACAGTACAAATTCGTTCATGCAACATTACTAGTAGAAAATACATTATGAACATTATGTCCGTTATAGGGGACGCTGAGCACCGCGTGTTCTTTTTGTTGCAGATTGTCACTGGCTCAACTGATCGATTGTCTCAATGAAGACGACGACGATATACCGCAATCAAATATATACATTCTGCCGTCAGACGATGGAAACGATACGGAAGCCGACAGTGATCAATCTGATGACGAACACGAGGCAAATTTAAATCACTTGCCTCGTGGAATATTACTACAACAATGTGAAATGGTTTTTGTCAACGATACTGAGGAATATGATTCTGAAGATTTATTACCTTTATCGGTTATTCAGAATAAACTGCGGGAAGAAAAAGCAAAACCATCTTAAGACCATTCAGATCCCGCACACCGACCATACCAAAGGTCCGTTTGGCACGAAAATGATGTTGGTGAACCCAGTAATAGCGATATGATTATCAACTCTACCACAACAGAACCATCTTTTGAAGCAAAAAAATTCAAATAGCCCAGTTAAACTGTTTTTTGATAACAATCTACTTCTTTTCATAGTTCAACAAAGCAGCACATGGTCACCAAAAAAATGTTGATCTCTCTTTGACCACAGAAGAATTGTATGTTATTTTGGGACGAATTCTTTTATCTGGATATGGTAAATACCCTAATAGAAGACTCTACTGGTCAAGCGAAGAAGATCTACCAAAAATACTCTAGAATAGCATACGTCGAAATAGATGTGACAAAATTCTAAATTATATTCATTTCAATGACAATACGAAATTGCCTCAAGACTGTACAAATTGAGACCACTAATAGATACACTAAATAAGAATTTCAGACAACATTCTGGCTTTGATAAGTATGTTTGCGTCGATGAGAGCATGGTTCTGTATTACGGCAAGCACTATGCTAAACAATTCATAAAAGGAAAGCCCATTCGTTTTGGTTACAAGAACTGGGCGTTATGTTCTAGTAATGGATACATGTACGGCTTCAAAATTTCTACAGGAAAAAACGCGAATAATAAAAAGTACTTGGGCCTGGGTGGAGATGTGATTTTGTCTCTACTCAATCAGGTTCAGCTACCATCAAAAAATGGACATAAAATATTTATGGATAAATATTTCACAAGTCTGCCGTTATATGCCTATTTAGCTGAAAAAACCTATTGCGCAACGGGAACAATACGTGGGAACCGTTTATAGCAGTGTCCGCTTCCAACGAAAAAAATCATGGAATGGTTTACCCAGAGGTAGCTACAAATCTTTTAGGAATAATGCTACCGTTCTTGTTCAGTCTAAAACCAATAAATTTGCAAATGTTGTCTAAAATTATAAAAGTTATGAGGTAACTAGCACTCAACGTTGGGAGCGCATTGCGCATTCTAAAAAAATGTACAGCAGCCAAAAATGATCGCAAACTATAATAAATATATGGGCGGGGTGGATAAGATGGATGCGCTAGTTGCAGCAAACAGATCCAGAATTCGACAGCAGCCTTTATTCCTGTATTTATTAGATGTATCTGTTGTGAACGGGTGGCTGTTTTGCAGAAAACTATGGAATACTCACCAGTTCAGTCAAACGTTATTATCGTTTCGAAGATTCTTTGCACTCACTTTGCTGGGTTCTTATGGAGTAAAGTCACAACAAGGCAAAAAGAAAATTGCAAGGCCATTATCTGAAGTACAATATGAAAATATAGGACACATAATAATATATAATGAGACGGATCGGCGATGTGCCTATTGTAGCAAGAAAAGCAACTTTATTTGTGAAAAATGCAACATAACCCTTTATCCTAAGTTTTGACTCAAATTATATCATACATGTAAATACATACGTTGGTATACATATTTGATTTCCAACAATAAAATTGTTTTAACGAAAATGTTGCCTAAAGCGACCACAGTGCTTAGCGTCCCCTTGGAGGGACATTAAATAATATATAATCTGGCAATATAATGGATTAAATTTAGGTAGATCTTAACTATTACATCTGCATTCTTTAAAAAAAAAGGATAAAATATACTTTGGGTACTAATGGGTTAAACTTAGAGGTATTTGCTTGTCCTTATACGATTGCTGGAGTTAATCCTAGTAAACTAATTTGGTAATTGACATTGTAAACTTGGAATAATAGAAAAATGTTAGTTCTAATCCAGGATTTTCTTAGCTAGAAAACGTTTCGAGTAAGGGTAAATGGGGTTTTCTGTTAACCAAAATTTTTCGGGATGCTATATATAGTGTGTCTCTCTAAAACAAACTTGTATTACAAATTTCATTAAAGTTATACAGAAGATTTCCAAAATGAAACTTAACTCATATACAGAAAAGTAAAGTATCTGCCAAATTATAAATATAGCAGTTATTTTTCATTATTAATTGCCTCAATAATTTTGTTTTACTCAACTCAATAAAACTGTTTTTTCCAACAGCTAAAAAAGCTACCAACAATAATAAAATGTCTGCTGAAAATTATAATTTTGACTTAAAGGTGACAACGTTATTCAGGCGTTGTAAACAAAAATAAGATCTTGTGCAAACCGTATGAAATCTGTACATTATAGTTTCTCCAAATTTCCAAGTGAAACAAAAAAAAACGATATATTTACCGATCGGGAATCGATGTCAAAACCTTTTGCGTAGGAGACAACTACGCTACCACCTGAGATACGTTAACTAGCTGTGTTTACCTCATACGTGATGCCGACTTCATGCCCCGGGTTTTTCATATTATATTAGTAAACGTAACAACTAAGCAACAATATAAATAGTATAAGTTATATGTGTGTGTATATATGAGTTTATATTAATTTGTAGATAAATTGGGACAACTATGTGAATGCATGTGAGTGCAAGTAGGTGTGTGTGCGTGTTTGTGTGCAAGGATATATTAGAATCAAGCAATATAATATTTTAGTTTATATGTGTACATTGTCTCGTCCTAATTAGAGTTTAAGTTGGGTAGATATTGAACACCTATTGTTTGTCCAATTGTTACACCTCATTTATCCGTGGCCACCTATGACTGTCAGAAAGCTGCCTTGATAGGCCACAAGGCATGAAGAAAAGTATCCCTGTGTATTTCTCAATTATTTTAGTAATAAAAAAATTTATATATTAAATAAAATATTCATAATTCAATAAAATATGTGTATAGATAACCAACTAGATATTATGCAAGCCAAGTAACATGTATGTCATGACTGTAAGGATGGATAGAGGTCGTTATCCAGAAGTTCATGTAAAAAAAGTCCGTGGCCGTATGAGTCGAGGCCAAACATGTAGTTAAAAAAAACGTAACAACTAATTACAGAATTAATAAAATTGTCACTAGAAACACATTCAACGACTGTTTTCATCTTAGATAACGTCTTATGTTTAAGTTTAAAGATAAAATAACAAACTCCTTTAAAATCACGGTTTCTAGAGACGTGACTGGATTTTGTTTATATGTCCACTATATTATGCTGCACCTTCAGTCTAAAACTGTAATTGAGACCGTTCATCAAACTACAAATACAATGTATTTTAAAGATTGATTGAAGCCCCAAGTCCCAGTTAAAAAACAATCACTTGCCAAATGTTCAATTTCACGTCGTCTGTCATTTAGGGTACTTGTGGCCAAGATTGCATGATTTTTGGTTCGGGTTGTATGTTTTATGCCTG
Source organism: Tillus elongatus (assembly GCA_964006375.1). Classification (NCBI taxonomy): domain Eukaryota; kingdom Metazoa; phylum Arthropoda; class Insecta; order Coleoptera; family Cleridae; genus Tillus; species Tillus elongatus. Next base: position 25,143,853 of record OZ023268.1, on the reverse strand, counting down.
TTATTTTTATTGTTTGGTTACCGTTGATGTATGGTTTATGCCTGTTGTATTAATCAATCTACGCATGGGAGTTAACTACTCTTTCTGCCAGGCATTGGGCTTTAACCACTTCGTCTTTTCAACGCATGTCTTTCAGATTTTCTTTTTAATTTGGAAAAATTTCTAAATTTTGAGAACCTAATTATTAAAAAAAAATCACAATATAGGTTTATCTACACAGTTCCAGCCACATATAGAGTCTCATCCCAGCTACCCTAACACTTTCAAAAGTGTATCGTGTTCAAAAATATATTTGTATAATTTGGGGGGGGGGGATTAACGACACACACACACACACGCACACATACCATCTCACGCACGACAGATATAATCACATCAGAAAAACAAGAAGAGCATTGAGTTCAAAGTCTTAGAATATCTAAGAAGTTAAAACCATGTAGATATAGATAGTACGTCAGTCTTTGTTTGTCATTTAAGAGAGGGGTCCATTGTTTCAATAAGGAAACCGACGCCAAGATTTTGCGTGAATTTTGGTGTTAGACAGTTCGTCCTGGAAGAAATGTAGATTTAAAATACACTAAATGCTCCAATGGGAACATCTTGAACTGTTACAGCAAACATTCCTTCATTGTACAACCACTTAAGGAGTTAGTTTGTACAGAGTAGCACAAGTGGGATTGTAAAGGTGGTGTATGTGGTTACCTTTAAAAGTACTTGCTCCGTGTGTCTATAACGTGTCATCTGTTATTCTTCTCGTGGTGTCAATTTTTGGTTCACTGTTTTAGCGCCTAGCGTTCTTTTTAGTCACTATAGCTAGTTTACTGTTACAAGACGTTCCTTTTGGTTTTCCTGATTATGGTAGATTTGCCAATTTTTTGTTTTCGTTCTGGAGAGATCTTTTGTAGTTCTTGATAATGCTTGTCGAAAATCACTAAGACCATATATGAAAAATCCAACTTTATTAACTTTTGAATAGTCTGAAGTTCAATTTCTTAAGATCGAAAGTCAGTACGGTAGCAGTTTTATTGTCTGGTGGTTCTCCTCAGCTGCATGGCCTGATAGTAACTACTGTTACGGCCTGAAATTGCGGCAACAATTTTTCTTTATTTCTTTTGTATATCGAATAAATACAGAGCTCATTTTTGTATTGGTGCAAAGATATGGTTAACTAAATTATTGACACATAATTTTCCGTAGTTTCACATTTGCTTAAATAAACAGTTTATAGGAATTGGCAATAGATGACTTACCTTTATAATACTAATTTATGCCTATAACTTAGATTGTGCACCCAATAATTGTTAAAATGGCGAGATAAAGGCAAACTAATTTGCAGGTTGTATGTATTATGTTAAACAGACACATCCACATCCGACTTTGTGCTTATTATGTTATGAATAGCGTACGTCTTTCACAGGTAAATATTTATCTTAAATGCACACACGGCAACAGTTTGGTCTAATACCGATTCTAAACACTGAGAAATAACATAGCGAATCATTTTAACGCTTTAGTGTTATTGTTTACATTTATTTGCCTGTATCGTATGGGAGATAAGCTGGAGATAAGGAATTTGCCGTTCGTAAATATACTTGCAGTAGCGGCTCCTGGAAATAAATGAAAATTTGACTTTCAGGAACACATGGAATTCGCATAAGGTTAGCAGAGAATCTAAGTTTGTTAGCTGCTGCAGTCACCTAGTATCGGTTAACGATAACATGCTGTGCTCAAAGCGCCGGAAAATTTGAAATTAATCATACAATTAGACAGGTTGAAACAATACCCGCCGCTGGGATATTTACCGGATGGTTCAGATGTTTAAAATATAGGTTCTTTAACATATTTGTGTTGGCAATATGTGACCACTGCCACCTCCACGGGTAGATTTGAATATTTTAAAAAAATGTCCAGTTCTTTAAAAAGCAATTTCTGCCTTTCATTTCATCCACTTAGTAACACTTGAATGTGTTATATATTCAGAGTTCATCATGTCAAGTTTATAGTTTTGCTCATCGTAAATTTGCGTACTTTGGAATATTTCAATCTAGAGTTTCCATCTACCACTCTTCGAAACCCTACTTCGAACGTTTTTTTTATGCTGCTTTTACCGTTTTCTTACGAGAACTGTCCGTTTGCCATTTTTGATCTGCAGATCTTATTGTGAGCTGTTGTATTTTATTGTCTTTCTAGACAACGGTTATGTGCAAAGTCATTGTAGTTTATGGTAATTGGTAATTGTTGTGACTGGCTGTTATGTTCTGCAGTTGGATTTGCTTAAAGTGGCCCTTTTTGATGTTTGCTTCTGAGTGAGTTGGAGTAATCCGTATTCTGTCCGGAAGACTCCGAAATCTGCCGCATTTCGAGATACGTTGGATGAAACCACCCAGCAGGTTATGAGATTTCACGCCAACCATTCATCCCCGGGTATTAGCGTGAGGACCTTTGGCCCAGAGATCTTTCCGTCCAGCAATTAGCTAGCAGATGCTATTTGGATCCTGTGGCCTCCCCGGCACTCTCCAGGATTTGTTCCTAAGAGAAGTACCTCCCAATTTTATATCGACTACGTTGTCCCGGAATTTAATGGGATTGTCAGGAGTAATGAGAATCGTTTTATGGACTATTATGCTAATGAATTAAATACACTTCACACCATTCATGTTGACTATTCGGAGATACGTCACGGCTTAAATGTAAACCTCCGCATAAAATTTATTAAATGTTAGGTAGTCTTGTTTATTTAATCTATACGTTTTTTTTAGCTCTTCTGTAATAATTTTTGTGAACGTTCTTGGCAGCCCATTACGGGAAAGATAATACTGTTCGATGCTTACCTTTAACTCATATTATTATAATAACTATTGATATTCCAAATTTACGAAGTTAATAATTATCAATACACCGTTAACCTATCAGATATCATACCCTTGTTTTAAGTTGACCAGGTTTAAAAATTGATACCTTATCAAAATATTATCATACAATGTCTATATTTTAATTTTACCCACTAATTTAAATATTTATACACTTACATTTTAATTTGTGCACGTATTATATTTATATAGGTATATTATCTATTTTATTATTTTCTAATAAAGAAAAACTAAAACTTTAATTTGGTCAGTGAATTGTTTTGGTCAATGTTTTATTATATGTTCCACGGGTCCTATAAATTAAATTTTTGCTCCTCATTTAAAGCTTGGGCAAGTAAAATGGACGTACCTATGACTTGATGCGTCTTGATTTTCATCCTTCCATTGATGTTATTGTAGCAATTACTTTTAGGCCAAGCATTACCTAGCACATTTATATCAATTTTTCTAATTCAGCCGAATAAATACTGACCATCTATGGTTTGCAGTCGACTGCGGGCATCTAAGACTGCCGGCGCCCCTATAAATTGTTTACTGAATTAATGCTCCTTCCATAAATATACAACCAGAGTTGAAAGAAAAACGTACAACCCGAACCACCCCGAGATAGCCGGATAATAAGCGTTGCCTGCTGTTTATTCGAGATTCACATTAACTTCATTTTTAGATTGCTCTGTTATTATTTTTTATTAGGCTATTACAGCAGAACGGAAGATTGGTAACACTGTTACTACTTGTTATTTTATAATCCATTGTGAGTTTAAATTTTGTATAATTTTATTGTATTCCAACATTTATCTATTAGTTTTGGTGTTCTTCAGTCCCGTTGAATTGCATGCTGAGATAACTCCCTGTTAGCCCAAACGCGTAGGGCAAAAACTATTAGTTGAAAAATAGTTTTATTTTCAAGTTTATGTATTTATATTACTTAGTAAGTATATATATATATATATATATATATATATATATATATATATATATATATATATATATATATATATATAAATTGAAGCGGAACAAGATTGGTGATTTTTTGTTAAACAGATAACAATGATAGTGTCACTAACATGTCGGCATTCGTTCTGAGGTAATTAACTCGTTTAATAACCACATCAAAAACAAAGCCCTATTAAGCTCTAACGGCGGCAAACCCTTCTGGACTCTTGCTAAATTTATTGGGAATAATTTCTGCAAAAGCACGTTCCCACCTATTGTCTCAGGGGATGAAATTGTTTTTACCGCCCTGGGCACTTTTTGCTTCGTTGTTCGCCAGCAATTCTACTCTCAACCCACCTCCAAATGTTCAACCACCAACAGTCCCCAATGTCGCGCATAAAATGACGGATATCATTTTCAAAACTAAAAATGTACGAAAGATGCTCTCTTCTCTTAATACCAGGAAAGCCTCTGGCCTTGACCAGATCCCAGCAATTGTTCTCAAAAAATGCGCACCAGAACTTGCTCCTGTCCTGACTCGTCTATTTCAGATATCTTACAATAAAGGCATATTCCCTAGTAACTGGAAAACTGCTCGAGTACAACCCATCCCCAAGAAAGGATCCAAAGCGCTTCCTAGCAACTACAGGCCTATTTCTCTCATTTCAGTCGTCTCTAAAGTGATGGAAAAGTATATAAACACCGAATTACTAAAATTTCTAGAAAAACACAGTCTAATCCTCGACAGGCAGTATGGATTCCGTCAGCGCAGATCGACTTCCGACCTCCTTTCTTTTGTCACCCATTCTTGGAACAAGTCTATGGAACTACACGGTGAATCCCAGATTGTCGCTCTAGACATATCCAAAGCATTCGACCAGGTCTGGCACGCAGCGCTGCTTAATAAACTTCTGGCCTGTGGCCTACCACCAAAAGTTTGCACCTGGACAGCAAATTTTCTCTCCAACAGAACCATTTCTGTTGTTGTGAATGGCCATTCCTCTAAACTGTATCCAATTAATGCAGGAGTTCCTCAAGGTTCAGCTTTAGCCCCTAATTTGTTTCTTCTCCACATCAATGACCTCCTCTCTAGCAACCCCACCAAATCTCAGTCTCGCTTTCTTTTTCATAAGAGATACACTAGCCCTAGACCCATCACAATGAACAACCAAGTTATTCAAAGTAATGGGTCCTTTTCTCTTGTTGGCATTTCTGTGGATCGAAATCTTAATTGGCACCAACATGTCATATCAATTGCAGAAGCGGCTGCTAAGAAATTAGGTTTCCTCTTCCGGGCTCGCAAATACTTTTCACCAGCTAATCTCTATACTTTATATACTTCACAAATAAGGCCAAACCTCATATACTGCTCCCACATCTGGGGTGCAGCTGCCGCTTCCACACTCGTTATCCTGGACTCCATTCAGAAGAGCGATATACGTCTCATAGGTGACCCTACCCTCACCCAAAGGCTGCCATCCCTTGCCCACCGACGTGCCGTTGGTGACCTCTCTCTATTTTATAGATATCTGCACGGGCACTGCTCAGAGGAGCTTTCCTCCATAGTTCCCCCACCTGCTGTCCCCAACAGATCTACCAGGGGAACAGAGCGAATGCACCCTCTTACTGTCCAGGTCACCAGACCTAGTACTTCTTGTTATGCCCGCTCTTTTGTCCCGATGACTTCCAAGTTTTGGAATTCCTTGCCGGCACATGTGTTTCCTTCTCCTCCGAGCCTCCAAACCTTCAAGTCCAGAATTAACAAGTTGCCTGTTTCCTCCCTGTCGACACCCACGGTACGATAGTATTTAGGCTGTAAGCCCTTGTAGTGTGTTGTTGAAATAAATTTAAAAAAACATTCTTTTGAAAAACGACAACAATGTCTACTAGAGCTTGTCGTTTAGATTGTGCAGTTATTGTCATCCTTACATTATGTAGAACATAAATGACGTTAATTTTATTATTAGATAAGATTACTAGGTAGTCTTGTGCATATATTATTAATCCCAATTTCTTAAAAGGTTATTTTTACAAGAGCTTAATCTGAAATGATATAAAAGTCGTGGTTATCGTAGGTGGCTGGATTTAGTTTTCAACTGTTTTATGAGAGAGGATTTCGCATTACATGGCTAACTAAGATGCTCTATCCAGATTAGGAGATACAAGAATGTCATGTCTTTACTAAGTCGTCTCGTTCTTGCATGCATAGATCTACATTTCGATAGTTTCGTGTCAGTAAATTTAGATGCTAATAGAAATAGCAAATACGATATTCTATTATAAAAGTTTCAAGTAGTGTAGCCGAAGTTGCTATTTGCCATAAGTTTGACAATTTTTCTATTTACACTTTCTTTACTTAGGGCTAACGTGAGCTAAGAACGTTGATTTAAGCAACAAACTAATAAAGGCATTATACAGGGTGATTCTCGTAAACACCGGCACAGAGCAGGGGCATGTAGGGGAGCCCAAAATATTGTGATTTAATGCAACTTACTCCTATACAAATGTTGATTATGGTTTACTAGTGGACTGTAATTTAATGGTGGTTTAGTTGAAGTTCAAAACAGAGAAAGTTAAACTTAACAATACTATCTTTATTATATACACAGAGGAGACTACACAATGGACCGACGGAAAGGTCATACAATACAAATAGACAGAGCCAACCTCTCAATTTAATCTCAGGGGTGCCACTGTTAGACAATTTAGGGTGTTTTTAGTACAATATTGGTAGTTATATACGACTGGGGTGCCTCTGGTTAAATTATCTAGTAACTACAAACTAAAAATATTATATACAATTCTGGCGGGAACCGACAACTAAGTTGCACCCCTGAGAAGTTATAGGCCTTCAAAGTGAGGTTTCTAATTTCGAAAAAAATCAATATCTCAGTCATTCTTTAACTTAGAAGAACTAAATTTGGTACACGTTTTGAGTGTACCAAGAGCAATAATCGACAATAATAAATAAGAATTCAATTGAAGTATTTTAAAAGGTTGATTTGGGATGATTCACCCTTGAAATGTGACAGACTTTTTTAACGTATTGGTGGATTTAGAAAATTATTATTCATTTTATGGGGAATTTAATTCTGAAACTTTTATTTCTCTTATTAATTTTCAAAAAACTTTGTCGTTTTCAACAAAATTCCGAATAACTAAATACACGTACTAGAGCTGTGTTATTTAAGATCATCGGAAATTCAAACGTTGGCTATAAAATTTAACGTCAGACTTGACAGTCAGGAAAATAAGTCATTTTATTTGAGTGATATTTGCAGAGTGTTGTGAAAATGGCCGGGAGGATTTCATTTAGCAAACAAGTTGACATGCTATTAGTGTTAGGTTGCTGTAAAGGAAACTACAGAAGAAGTGTTGAAGAATATCGAAAAGGATTTCCTAATCGTGTAATCCCTCATAGAAAAACATTTCCCAATGTTGAAAGATGGGCTCGAGAAACAGGCAAGTTTTTCAGTAACACTCGAGAACGTGCCACTGCAACCAGGGCACAAGACGAAGAACTTATTTTGAATTCAATTGAAGATGACCCACATATTAGTACTAGAATTATATCTCGACAAACTGGTATATCGCAAACTTCTGGTCACCGAGTACTAAGACGTAATCTACTGCACCCACATCATATCCAAAAACTTCAAGAATTGTTACCGGAAAATTTGTTGAAACGAGTGAATTTCTGTCAGTTTATTTTGCATCGAGAAATTAATTTTCAAAAGAAAATTCTTTCTACTGACAAAGCTTGTTTCACCCGCAGGGGTATTACAAATTTACATAACCATCATCAAGATTCTGATGTAAACCTTCATTCAGTAACTCCTCGACATTTACAACGCGAGTTTAAAATAAATGTTTGGATCGCTATTATTCATCGGTATTTAATTGGTCCAGTTATTTTACCGAATCGATTAAAGGGCTAGATTAATTTAGAATTTCTCCAAAACAATCTCCCGGATCTACTCGACGAGTTGCCTCTACAACTTAGACCGGAACATTGGCTTATGCACGATGGAGCACCGCCAGTATTGCTGTTAGATACTATTTAAACCACCAGTATCCAAATAAATGGATTGGAAGAGGAAATAATTTCGTACAAGTTTGGCCTCCACGATCGCCAAACCTCAACAAATGTGACTTCTTTCTTTGGGGAATGTTAAAATTATTTATGTATTCCTTGCCAATTGCGTCTCCAGCCGAATTGTGAAATATCATTACACATAAATTCACACTTATTAGAAACAATCAACAGTTGTTGGATACAGTATACTTCAATTTTCGACGAAGAATCAATTTAATCCTGAGAGAGAACGGTGATCATTTTGAACGATTTCTGTAATTTAGCGGCGAAATGTTATGTTATTTATATTGTTAAAATTGTTTGTTTTTCTATTAAATTATTCTAATTACAATTTTTTTTCCTGATTGTCAAGTCTGACGTTAAATTTGATAGCCAACGCTTGAAAATCCTATGATTTTAATTAACACAGCTCTAATACGTGTTTTTAGTTATTCGGAATTTTGTTAAAACCGACAAAGTTTTTTGAAAATTAATGAGAGTAATAAAAGTTTTAGAATTAAATTTTCAATAAAATGAAATAAATGTCTTTTAAATCCGCCGATAGGTTAAAAAATTCTGTCACATTTTAAAGGTGAATCATCCCTTATCAACTCTTTAAAATGCTTAAATTGAAATATTAGTACTGTCGATTATTGCTCTTGGTACACCAAAAACGTGTACCAAATTTAGTTCTTTTAAGTTTAAGCGTAATTGAGATATAAATTTTATTCGAAATTAGAAACCCCACTTTGAAGGCCTATAACTTCTCAGAGGTGCAACTTAGTATAGAAGTAAGTTGCATCAAATAACAATATTTTGCCCTTACATGCGACTGCTCTGTGTCGATTATTGTGCGAAACAACCTGATATTTGAGGATAGGTTTTAATGTAGCTGGTTTAGGTTAACCGCACTAGAAAAAAAAAGCGTTTTTAGCTGCTAAAACAAATTATATTAATAACCTAATCGCAAATTAACAAGCTACTTATTGAATATAGTGTTCTTTCAGAAATTAATATTTTAGTTTTTAAGATTTTTTACCCTTCCCATAAGCTACTACAAGCTTATACAAGTTGATTTCGAGATAAATATATGGCGCTAAAATTTAGTAGATGCTCTTTTTATTATACAAAATAATTTTCTAGAATTATTTCCCTACCTGTTAGCATAACTATGCATACAGTTTACATGGACGATCACAAATAACTAAAAATTAGAAGTCCGGTATGTCTGGTTACTAAAATACAGGCTGTTTATTTGATATCTCGGAAAATGTTGTTTTGGAATAGACACTTCTAAACATCACTTTGCTTTTTTAAATTTGAAAGGTCACAAAAAGGTAGCTAATAAATGGGCATAATACATAATACTCACTTAAGAACACTGTCACTATAAGTGTACATAAATGAAATAAACGTACTGTTTATTATGAACACCTGTAAAACCTTGTTGTCTTGAATTATACTTTCACAATTCTTGTATAGTAATGTTTACTAAAAATAAACAACTCATATAAATCCATTGGTAAAACTTCACTTAATTTCAATTTTAGTAAACAATTCAATTTGAGGTTTTTTGGGTGATGGATAAAAAGGCCTTTTCTTTCCAAACAAACATTTTATTCCTTGTCCCGACGCGTTTCGACCCTTTTTAACAGGTCATCCTCAGGGGAATCTAGAATTTACAAAAGGCTTGTCAGAAAAACTGAGCTTTCCGGTAGGCTACTTCTGCGAGGGTACAACACATGAATATAAGATAAAATGAGGTAACAACAGCTAACCCCACACTGAGTCAAAAACTTAAAAGTTAAAATATCAAGCTACAAAGCTATAAAAGATTACAGGTATATAATCATAAACTACTACATGCAATAAAATGAAAACAACTACAAATCAAATTGAACTACAAGAAAGGCTAACAACAAACACCAGCAAGTCATGCAGCTAAGAAGAAACTTTCAGAGAACATCAAACTCATCAAATGAATGGGATCTGAAACAGTAGCGAATTTTTTAATGTTTTATGAAACATGAAAAACGCCAAGAGGGCGAACTTACTTACTTGTCTTGTTAAACAGGACTAAAAAACTATACAGTTGAATGTCCAAGGAACATGCTTCATCTGTAGTTATAGAATTGATCCATTGGTATCAGAAGTGCTAATAACTCGGAAAGTAGCAACTTTTGTTGACATTAAGAGGGAAATTTTTTGTTGTTGAGATTTAACGTGCGTCTCACGTGACGACGAACACGAGCTGACAAAACATCCAGGCGCAACTGAAAACGGAAATGACAAGTGACCGCTGGTGTTTGTGCTGTTTGCTTTCGCTCCTGTTGTTGTCTTCAGCTTGAACTTAAAATTTGGACAATTTTTAAGATTTTATGAGTTTTAGAATTAGACTTATTGTAATTTAAAAATCTCAAGACAAATTAGCCTTTCTTGTAGTTCAATTTGACTTGTAGTTGTTTTCATTTTATTGCATGTAGTAGTTTATGACTGTATACCTGTAATCTTTTATGGCTTTGTAGCTTGATATTTTAACCTTTAACTTTTTGACTTAGTGTTGTGGTCAGCTGTTGTTTACCTCATTTTATCTTATATTCCTGTGTTGTACCCTCGCAGAAGTAGCCTACCGGAAAACTCAGTTTTTCTGATAAGCCTTTTGTAAATTCTAGATTCCCCTGAGGATGACCTGTTATAAAGGGTCGAAACGCGTCGGGACAAGGAATAAAATATTTGTTTCCAAAGAAAAGGCCTTTTTATTCATCACCCTAAGATATCAACCCCAAACATTTTGACGTTTAGGAACAATATGAGGTTTTGTTTACATTAATAGTGTTTCCTTCTCTCTCAAGTAAAGAGCTTAACATTTTGCATCGAAATATCTCCAGTTGCCTGTTCGTATGGGCCTTATCTTTATCAGCATATTTATTATATCCTTATCCAAACTTAATACAGCCGTAGACTTTCCAGTGGCTTCGCAAGTGACTGTTTTTTTCTACAGACGATTTCAATTTATACTGGACCCAGAAAGTGCGTTATGGTAGCGAATTTTCATTAAAGTTTCAAATTTCAATAGCTCAATTTGCTATTAACCTAACGTTCGTTGGCCACGGACCAGTTTTCTCGGGAACATTTTAAGTTTATTTTCGGAACTTTTTTTATATTTTCAAACAATAAAGTCATTTTGATGAAATATGGTACATTGTTTCTACTATATATGTTATACTGGTAACCAAATTTCATGCCTGATATCTTTAAAAAAAAGAGATATTTGTTATTAAAATCATTTCTTTAATGAAAATTCACTACCATAACGCACTTTCTGCGTCCAGACGTTTTATTTGAACACAGACTCAATTTTGCTGCCTGAATAAAATAAAAAATAAACTTCATTGATATCCATTCTCTAAATGTTTTAAGTCTGGAAATGCTATTGTTCTCTTCCTCAATGTTATTTTCGTTTGGAAATCTGAAGACAATAGATGAAATTAAAACTTTGATAATTGCCCATACAGCACATTTTCTATAACTCAAACAGAAATAGTAAGTATTGACTGCGCGGTAGGCCCTTTCCTTTTTTATTTTCTTTCTGAATTTTCTTGTTCAGATGTCCGTAGGATGTTTTGCTCAGCTGTACAGCCTGCTTTCCGTTTATGTTTTGTTTGTCACTTTGCTTTAAGTTAGCTGATTAATTGATTCTTAACTTGTATTGACTCCTTCAGAGTTATAGCCCTGTTTGAATGTTTTTAAAAAATGCATTTTTTACTCCTGACATGTTAGTTTTGTTTGCATGGCTGTTTGTGCTTAGTTTTAATATATGACATTAGTTTTTGTTAGACCTTTGGGCTTACTATTAGCTGCAGTGTAGGTTTTTCCCCTTAGGGTTAGTCCGTAGCTTTACCACCCCGATAGCACCGCAGCCTTTGGCTTATTGTGCATGCCCTTTGTCTTTTCTACTTCACCCATTCCAAAATCATTGTGCCTTGAACCAGTCTGCACAGCAATTGGTTGGATGAAGTTTTATATTGCTCTGTCTCCGGTCTGTGCTGTCCGTAGATTAGTTGTCTTTTACGATTCAGAGCTTTACACTCGCACAAGTCCTAGGCTGATTCATCCCCCTCGCCGCAGAGTCTGCATGCCAGGTCCCCTCGAACCGCCTGTTTTATGCAGGTGTTTCTTGACGGCCACGTGTCCCGTCAAGAGTCTTGTTATGGTCCAGAGCTGTCCTCTGCTAAGATTTAGCAACTCCACGGCTCTCTTTAAACTGGGTTTCTTAATTACTGACATCCCATGTCTGAGCCCTGCACAGCCTGCCCAGTACACATTATGTTTGTTTCTGACCCAGTACTTAACGGATCCCCTGGCACTGCTCTTCGTCACGCTCAGGGTCGGTTCTGGTCACATAAATGGTTCTGCTGACCCTATATTCGCAGGACTGTCAGTTTGTTCATTGCCTTTGGCCCCTGCGGTGTAGTGCTCGCATGTAAGACCTACCAGAAACGTAGTATCATGACAAGCATCTTTTTATATTCTAGGTCTTTAATCCCTGAAGATGGTTCAGGCGAACCGAAACGCGTAGGGTTAAAAATAAGCAGTTTGTCTGGTAGAAAAAGCGTTTAATTATAATTCCTTTTAATTAGCTCTACAAAATTGTTTTGTCGTGTAAAATTTAACAAGTCTAAGATTTTTGGTAGGTAGTTTGTAATGATGTGAAAATATCTACTAGGTGGGGTGTCCAAATTTTATATATATAAATTTAATAACCAAAATAAGTCGGTTGTATTATATTATTATTGAATAATATTTAAATGAAGATATATATTAAGTGACAACGATAAATAAGAAAAACATTTAAATAAATATACAGTCTTCTGCATGACCCTCGAGGAAGAGCACGGGTCACAACACCAGAACCGATAAAATCAGATCAGCAACAAAGTAACGGACCATTCGCAACTCACCGCATCTGAGTTATTTCTCTAGAGCTAGAGCTGTTACATTTTTACTACAATCGAATAAACAAGCATTACAAGTTACAAGATTTTAGAACACGTTTAGAGAAAGTCCAGTACATCGTTTTGTCGATCATCTATCAATTGAGCTCTCAGGTGCCAATCAGTGTAATAAATATGCCCGGCTATATGAACGGATTTACTAGTTCAGGTCCAACTGAGGCTACTTACCTTACCTGCGGTGTTAATGTAACGACTTTTATTGGCCATTAGTTCTAATAAGCAGACGCAACTTGCAGTGAAATGCACTCGATTGCGTGATTTGAATCCGAGGTACTTTAACTGATATACTTATTGACCTCTTCGATTCATTGATGGTTAGCTTCCCTGATAAAATAAGTATCTAAGAACTCTGCTATTATTTTGTTATTTGATCAACAGAGTTTTTTGTATTTTTTATATAGAAGTGAGGTACTATATTTTTTAATTACTTTGAATTTTGTAAATGTTAGGAATTTTTCAAAATAAAATTTCCACGTGAGTTGTTAAATCTGCTCACATCATTAGAGGCTCTTATTAAGTTCGACATTTTAGCAAATTATTTACTTATCCACTTATTTATTTATTTTATAAAACGCTCCATATTATACAGTCAATATTATATTAGATTTTCTATTGTTGTTAATCACACAATTACTATTACTGATTATTGGACATGTTGCAAGAAGATATCGGAGTAGTTCCCAGGATTTTGTGGTGAGATGAGGCCATATTTCAGTGACGGTAGGTTGAATAGGCACTATATGCACTATTGGTCGCAGACAAATCCGCATTAGATAAACGAAAGGCAACATCAGGGCCGTTAGTTTGTTAACCTATGGCTTGGTATACTGTCAGTGGACAGATAATTTGACCCTGAACCGGTAGCTATATCAAGATTTGCTAAAAAATGAAACGTACCTCTGACGACTCGTCACCATATGATCTTCCAACACGATGGCTGTTCAGCACATTATTGTTCGAAGGTGAGAAATTTCTTAGATCAGACGTTTCCTGGAAGATGGATAGGATGGAAAAGTCTGTTTTCTTCGCCAGCTAAGTCGTCTGATTTCATTTAGATTTTATTTATTGGTACAACTGAAAGATACAGTGTACTGCAACCAATACTGCATTTACAAGAAACTATAGATTATTCAGATTGAAAAATGCTGTTATAAATATTTCATTGGTGGAGATTGAAACTGTCGTTTCATGTATTCCTTCAGAGCCTCGTTGGTCCAGTGGTAAGAACATGCGCCTCTGAAAAAATAGTACTGGGTTCGATACCCAGGGTTCCCCTTACACTTTTTCAGTACATATTGTAAAATTAACATCAACTGAAGTCGTGTAATTGTATTTGAGCAAGTTAAATGTCTGCACGTCGGTCCTGTGTTCATGCGATGCTGTGAAGGTTAACTATCCCTACTATTCTTACAGAAGGGCAGAGGTTCGGCAAAATTTCCAGGATAGTAAGGTGAAACTGATTCCTACCGTCAGTAATTGGCCATATAGTTACTCGATAGAGATGTAGTAGTAGTAGTAGCAGTGGTGGGGAGGCCCTCTCTATGCCTATCAATCTGAGGTGCCTTCTAAGGGCGCAGTGGCCTGTCAGCACCCCAAGGATGCGGCGAAACGTAGCATGACTCCTACCGAGTAGACAATTTTATCTCTGTCCGGCCCCTCCACGAAGTTTCTCGCCTGCCTGCAGCCACCAACCGACCCCCAGTGCCTCTCCAAGGCCTACTAAGTGCACCTGTTTAAGGCGACAGAGACCGTCTTCCTACTTACGCATATCGCAGGCTTCGGGCCACAGAACGGCCGCTGGGAATCAAGCCTTGCAAGATTATTCGCTACCTCATTCCCCGTTACGCCATAGTGTCCCGGAACCCATACCAGTTGCACCTCATTTGCCGTGGCTAGCCCGTTAATGGCGTCAGCGCACTCCTGAACAAGTGTTGACCTGATTCTTTTCGCGCAGACTGCCCGAAGGAACGCCTGCCTATCCGAGCAAATGTATACACATTTCTCGGGGCTCATCCTCACAACCTGTCTATGGGCCACAGACAGGATAGCGTACATCTCCGTTTCGAATTCCGTGGTATATACTCGATAGAGATAGTTGAACAAATAACATTTATTTTACTGGCGTAATAAAAAAGAAACGAAGAACCTAAGCACTATAAAAAATTATAATAGAATGTAATCAATCTAATCTGGTTAAATGGATTTTCGTGTGTCGTCCTCATTTTCAATACAAGGATGCAGCGATATATATATATATATATATATATATATATATATATATATATATATATATATATATATATATATATACCTTCGAGACTGCAACCTTGTATTGAAAATGAGGACGACACACGAAAAGCCACTTAACCAGATTAGATTGATTACATTCTATTATAATTTTTTATAGTGCTTAGGTTCCTCGTTTCTTTCTTATTACGTCATTATAATAAATGTTATTTGTTCAACTTTATCTGTTAATGTGTTGTTGCTGCTTGTACTCAAGATGTGGTAATTGGTAATTCCAACTTTAGTCGCTAGTATCTACCGCTAGACCAATGAGATCGAACTTCGGCTACCACGGGTTGCTGTATCATTTTATAGGTTATTCTACTGTGTTATTCTAGATATACCGTTATACTTATTTTTCTCCAGAAAAACAGCAACATAACCCAAGTATTGAAATAACGCCCTCTTTCAGCGTATGTAAGAGACAGATGAAACGTGAAATTATTGAAGCTGGTATACCAAGAGAAGGTCTCTTTAACGAGTTCAAACTCATAAAGTTCCGTCGAACTAAGCGGAAGTAATTAGCAACTGCACAAATATCGAATGACCGTCCCCCTCACCACTTTATTTTTGAAATAATCATCAAAAGATATCCGAGGCAAGAAATAAAATCCGTTGCTCTGCCATTACCTTACGTGTGTCAGAGGTACCACTTAATTAGCAAAAGTATGTTGAAAATCGAAATTTTCGAGCAGCAATGGTTCTTACGTCCTGCAGCGGTGATTTTAGAAACTTGAAAATAATTTTCAGGGATTTTTCATGGCAACTTTCTTGATAGTATTTGTTTTGAAGCTGTATTGTGAACCGTTACTGAGATTTGGCCAGCAACCATTCTTAGTTGTCCACCCTGTACATGTACAGAAAATTCTGCAGCGACTTACAGCCTGAGACGTGATTAGATCTAAAACTGTTTGTTTATATCGTCTGCACATAGAACATAAGGGACACCTTAGACAGACATCTCTCCAAGCCATTAATACAAATATTAAACAATGGGGGACCCTGATGTGTCCCCCGGAGAAGTCAAGAATACAATTCAGCTGATTCGGATCC
Source organism: Tillus elongatus (assembly GCA_964006375.1). Taxonomy (NCBI): domain Eukaryota; kingdom Metazoa; phylum Arthropoda; class Insecta; order Coleoptera; family Cleridae; genus Tillus; species Tillus elongatus. Next base: position 25,127,618 of record OZ023268.1, on the reverse strand, counting down.
GTGACCTTTGGTTGCAACATAAGTTACTTTGTTTATTAGGCATTAGTGAAAAAGGACCAGAAGGGTGTTCAAACCTCTTATAAAAGTCAAGTTTGGCAAAAGGATCGCATGGTGAATACAAGTTTTAAAAAATTAAAGTGTGTTGCATCCATCTGTGAACGACCGCAAAGTACTGGATAAATATGGCGCTAGATTTATATCATCAAACTGCTCTTCACAAAATCTCTTATGACAGTATATATGCCTAAAGAAACAAGATTGTCAAAATTTTTCACAGAATCACCAATGAAAATAAGCCAGTAGTATCTCTTTCAACAAATCTCAAAATACCATCCGGGCTAGATGCCAAAATAGTCTTAAAGCAGCAAATTGAGTCGAATTTATTTAGATTGAGATTATTACAACACCATTTAGCATTGACACTTTTAACTCTGCCGGTAATTTGAAAAGTTTGGCGTTTGGCAGAGCCGTTTACAGATTTCGAAGAACATGTTATCTCATGTATCAGCTATCACATGATTATAAAGCAATATCTAAAAAATTGTTGAGTAGGGATAGTCGTGCAAAAGGGATGCGAAATAAGAGATGGCGGTGATCCATGATTCTTTAGCAGCAACGAGAACATAAAAGAGAGACAGATGTGCCGTAAAATAAGAGACTCACATTACCATCATAAAAAATATAATACCAGGCGACTGAAGATATAAATAAGAATCAGTAACATAAAATATTATGCAAGCTAAAGCCGACCATCTCATTGAAAAAAAGAAGCTGAAGTTTTCTTTCTCAAAAAATGTAAATTCAAATAATATTTTATACTAGGTACATAATTGAAATTGTCAACAACAACAAAACTTATCGGAGCCAAATCCTTATGACTGTCAGTCATGATCTATTACAACTGATTAAACATTCGTGTTAGTCTGACAAACGTTTTGCAGTTATCACAGAGTGAACATTCTCCACCTCGTTCTTTCTCCGGTATCTGGAAGTAAAATATAATGCGACCACAAATTCCATGCCGGTGTTAGAACAAGGTGTGAAGAAAGATGTAGCATGTACACTTTAAACGTACATTAGACCTGTAATTCAAGCGTAGAGAAGCCACATTATGTTAGCCTACACTGCCATTACTAGAAACCGTATGGCTAAGGAAATGGTACATGCTACGGTACTTAACATACAGAACTTCGCAGATTATTAAAAGCCTGGACAGAGCAAGTGCGTTATGGTAGTGAATTTTCATAGAAATGATCTGGCACAAAATATTTTATTATAACTTTTTTTTCTTGTAACATAGAAATCTAAATTTTGGTGTATAGTTTACTTTTTATATCGTAAACCTACCTACCAAATTTGGTTATGATAGATTTTTTATTTTTTAAGATAATTTTTTTTTCAAATGAAAACTCAAAATTTTTCCGGAAAACCTCGTCCGATTTTTTTGATTAACGAACTTGTCAAGGTCATTTACAAAAGGAAGGTAGATGCCAAATTTTATCAAAATCGGCCCATTATTTTTTGAGTTATCGGTGTGATAAATATATATATATATATATATATATATATATATATATATATATATATATATATATATATATATATATATATATATATATATATAAACATATAAAAAGTGAAACTGACCCCGGATATGGGTTCTAGGGGTCCTAGATCGCGCTCATTTGAAGAAATTTTTTCAAAATTTAAAAGTCGTGATCTCCTCATTAGTGAATTTTTTCTAAGAAAATTCACTAAAAGTATTGATCTTTAGCGTGTGCATATAGAATTAAATATGTATATCAAAGTATTGGCTACGTGTTTCTTCTTTCATTAAGAAAATTCACAAAAAACATAATACATTTCTTTAAAAAAATTTAGCGAACTATATAAACACATATAACTGTAATCGTTTTATTGTATAATTTATTGGTTCAGGAAGATATATATTATTACGCTCCTACATTGTACCTAAAATGTTTTTCTATATAATTTATCTATGTCAATGCCCTTAGTAGTCGAGGCATAATTTTTTTTCTCTAAAATAAAAAAGTCTGGACGCAGCAAGTGCGTTATGGTAGTGAATTTTTATAAAAATGATCTGTAATCAAGTATTTTATTATAACTTCTTTTTTTCTAACATAGACATCTAAATTTCGGTGTATAGTTTACCTTTTATATCGTAAACCTACCTACCAGGAAAATCGGACGAGGTTTTCTGTGAAAAAAGCTATTATCTTTTTTATTTTTCGAGATAATTTTTTTTTCGAATGAAAACTCTAAATTTTGCCAGAAAACCTAGTCCGATTTTCCTGGCAAACGAACTTATCCAAGTCACTTACAAAAGGAAGGATCAAAAGCGGCCCATGAGTTTTTTAGTTATCGGTGTGATACATATATATATATATATATATATATATATATATATATATATATATATATATATATATTAAACACATAAATATTAAAACTGACCCCGGATAAAGGTTCTAGCGGCCCTAGTTCGCGGTCATTTGCAAAAAGTTTTTCAAAATTCATAAGTCGGGATTTCCCCATTCGCGAATTTTTTCTACGAAAGTTTACTAAAAGTCTGGACGCAGCAACTGCGTAATGGTAGTGAATTTTCATAAAAATGATCTGGCATCAAATATTTTATTATAACTTTTTTGTCTTCTAAATTTTGGTGTGTATAGTTTACTTTTTATATCGTCAAACTACCTACATACAGACTTGGAGACTACTTTTCTGGCTTAACTGTTGGGTTTCGTCTCTGTAGGTGAAGGGCGTAGTCAGCTGGCTACGCCCTTCACCTACAGAAACGAAACCCAACAGTGAAAACAGAGAAGTGGTCTCCATGTCTGTATGTAATATGGACCAGTTTCACCAAGTAAGGGCAACAACAATCAATAAAGTAAACCTACCTACCAAATTTGGTTATAATAGCTTTTTTATTTTTTGAGATAAAAAATTTTTTCGAATGGAAACTCTTCATTTTCCCGAAAAACCTCGTCCGATTTTCCTGCTAAACGAACTTATCCAAGTCACTTACAAAAAGAAGGTACATGCCAAATTTAATAAAAATCGGCCCATGATTTTTTGAGTTATGGGTGTATATATATATATATATATATATATATATATATATATATATATATATATATATATATGTATATATATATATATATATATATATATATATATATATATATATATATATATATATATATATATATATAAACATAAAAATCGAAACTAACCCCGGATATGGGTTCTAGGGGTCCTAGTTCGCGCTCATTTGCAAACAAAATTTCAAAATTCAGTCGGGATCTTCCCGTTTGTGATTTTGTTCAACGGAAATTCACTAAAAATAGAAAATTCACTAGAAGCGAGGCAAGGATGATGAAACTTTCGGTAATTTATTCAAATGAGCACGAACTAAGGCCCCTAGAACCCATATCCAAGGAGGTGCTTTTGAATTTTTGTATTATATATATATATATATATATATATATATATATATATATTTATTTATTTATTTATTTAATTATATATATATATATATATATATATATATATATATATATATATATATATATATATATATATATATATATATATATATATATATATATATATATATATATATTGATATAGTATACAAGGGAACAAGCCCAGTTTTACACATTTTACACTCAAAGTCAGACATAATACACTGTTATACAAACCCGAAATACTGCAAATACAAAATAAAACCTATTTATGGACAGATACAATGCTGCGAAAGTAAAGAGTAAATGATATAATTGATAGTAAGGCCATTAAGTAAAGAAGAACTATAAGTAATGATGTCGTGCACTCAGGCAAAGTAATAAAAATAAAGAAACAAGTTTCATTTTCAAATGATAATATAAGATAAAGACATAAACGATAATTTTGATAACATAACCTAAAAACAACTTCACAGATGTGCTGATTAAATGGCTTATAAAAAGGAATACCATGAACAATTGTATAAGCAAAAATATGTAGAGTTAAAAGGGCTAGATGTAAATATGAAGTGCCAGAACAAAACCCTGAAATACAGAAGAACTACGGATATTTCATTTTCAAATCATAATATAAGGTAAATACATAAACGATAATTTTAATAACAGAACCTAAAAAGAACTTCACAAATGTGCTGATTAAATGGCTAATAAAAAGTAATACTATGAAAAATTGTATAAGCAAACATATGTAGAGTGAAAAGGCCTAGGTGTAAATGTGAAGTGCCAGAACAAAACCCTGAAATACAGAAGAATTATAGATATTTCATTTTCAAATCATAATATAAGGTAAATACATAAACGATAATTTTGATAACAGAACCTAAAAACAACTTCACAAATGTGTTGCTTAATCGCTAATAAAAAAGAATACCATGAACAATTGTATAAGCAAAAATATGTACAGTGAAAAGGCCTAGATGTAAATGTGAAGTCCCAGAACAAAACCCTGAAATACAGAAGAACTATAGGTATTGCATTTTCAAATCATAATATAAGGTAAAGACATAAACGATAATTTTGATAACAGAACTTAAAAACAACTTTACAAATGTGCTGATTCAATGGGTAATAAAAAGGAATATCATGAACAATTGTATAAGCAAAAATATGTAAAGTGAAAAGGCCTAGATGTAAATGTGAAGTGCCAGAACAAAACCCTAAAATACAGAAGAAGTATAGATATGACACGGCAACTGTAGGAACAAGCGCGTATAAAAACAGTGCACCGTGTAGAAAAAAAAAACAGTTAGGTAGTGAAAAAAAAACAGAGGAATACATGTAGAGTAGATTAGAAAAAACTTAAAACGCTCCAAAACTTGATATCTTTGTATTTAAAAACGTAGCCTTGGTGCATTTTATTGCTTTGACATAAACAACTTGTTTGCATAAATCAACAAAATTAGCGCCAGAAACGTTAAGCCAATGAAAATATATTTGTAAACCATTAGAGGGTGACAATTTCTAAAATCAGCAGTGTATATACATTACAGAGTGCAGTGTGCGCAGTGTTAGATCTCAGATCTAGTAACCTCTGACCTCCGTACACCTGTACCTATTTATTACATAAAAGCACGTTCTCGGTGAAGGCATCGCAACCTGGATGTTGCTGGTTGCGACTTGAATTGGCAAATAATACCATAGATTTATTGCAAGACGAAACGACGTTAGAATTAATTCACGCTGAGATGTATATGAAGATCTCTTTGAAATGCAGCATCAAAGGTTTTCAAAGGCATCTCTGTACTTTAAAGCCGGCAGATCGCATCTGATCTGATACGACTGTTAGAAACGTGTACAAGTTGAGAGTGGGCATGAAGATTTTAGGAGGAGATTTCGTGGATAGTTGTGCTTACATATGTAGGAATCTTCTGCAGATCCGTTAGATCTGCCTTAAAAAGTGACATTAAGTTTTGTAAAAAAAATACAAAAGATTGGTACTTGGTGAATTTTTATTAAGCAAATTCATCTTGTAACGTGAAAACTTCATCCCTACAACCTCCTTCAAGTGAGACCCCACATTTTTAGGTAGGAAGTAGGGGCTTGTGATACCTCATTTTAAAGATCTCCTCAATCTCTATTCACAAAATGCTACCTCCCACTCATATACAGGACTCCCAAGTTAAATAGTTCTGGAACATTCATTTTAGCGAATTATTTATAAAATGTATGTTTAGAAAATATATATATATATATATATATATATATATATATATATATATATATATATATATATATATATATATATATATATATATATATATATATGGGGTGGCGCATTGAAAACGAAACAGACCGATTTGCGTCCAGAGAAAAATTTTTTTTAAGAAACGTTGAAACACGTCAATTTTAATATTGAGGGGGTATGTTTTGACAGAAAACTCACATCAACCCCTTAATGGTGGTGATAACAACCCTTATATTTTAAATAGGGAATATGGGTCGAGTGTTACATCATTTGAAAGCTCATTCTTTTCTCAATTCAGCACACTATTTTTTTGGAAGTTTTATCACCTCGTCTAGAAATTATTCACAGTTGAAGATGCAAAAATGCATTTCACTCATTCTGATAAGAAATGTGCTGATAGTCAATGTTTTGTTGGTTTGTAAACAAAAAATTGACTATCAGAACATTTCTTATCGGAACGAGAGAAATGCGGTTTATTATTTCAGTTTATCGGCCGGTTTGATACTTGATAGTACTACCAAAAATTAATTTCACAGTGATGTATTCTGTAGAAAAAAGAGTTGAAATAATTACTCTGATTTTCAAAAACGATGACTGTGCCAACCGTACCGCAAATTTGTTTAATGAACGACAGAAAATATATTTTGGAGTTCGTTGCAAAGTTTCGACAAAGTGGTTCAGTAGCCAACAAAAAACGGAATCCTGAACGTGAATTTCCGGTTAGAAATGAGACTCCTGAGAATGAAGTTTTAGGACAAATTGCTGGAGACCCAACTTTGAGCATGAGAAAATTGGTCACTGTTTCAAACATCAAAAGAAGAACTATTCAGCCAATATTGAAGCATTATAAATTTCACTCGTATAAAATTAATCTTGCACAACAACTGAATGAAGATGATTTTGATCGGCGGCTGGAATTTTGTGCACGAATAGCTGATAAGAGGAACTTTCTGTTCAATATATGTTTTTCAGACGAGTGTACGTTTTTATTAAACTCTACAGTCAATCGTCATAATTGTCATTATTGGGTAGATAATAATCCAAGAAATTTTCACGAAGTCCACACTCAAACTCCACAGAAATTGAATGTCCGGACTGGCATTTTTGGAGACCGTTTAATCGGACCAATTTTTCTTGATGGCAATTTGAGTGGCGAAATGTATTTGGAGTTACTAGAAGATATCGTTTACCCTCTACTAATTGACATTGTTGAAAATAATGATCGCTATCAAGAAAATCAATTCGTGTTTCAACAAGATGGATCTCCTCCGCATTTTTCACAACGTGTTAGGGAGTTTTTAAACAGAGAGTTTCCAGAGCAATATATTGGGCGTAGAGGTGCTATTGAGTGGCCGCCTAGATCACCGGATTTAATTCATTTAAATTTCATTCTATGGGGCCATTTAAAGAGTAGAATTTTCGCAACAGAACCTGGTAGAATTACGACGACGCATTGTTGAAGAATGCTGTCTAATAACTCCACAAATGCTCCAGAATGTCAGAGCTCGTTTTGAACCTAACTTGTACTTTTGTCTGGAAGCTGGTTAGACTATTTACCCTCTGACCCTAAGAATATTGCAACCGGTGCATTCTTTCTAATTAGAGTATTTTCTGGAAGCAGAAACTTCACCAAGTATAGATACGTCTCCAAGGTTGAAACGCAAGTAGAAGAGAACTAAAACAATCTCTGAGGGTTAAAGTCCTTAGACACATCGAAAATAACTTTCAAAGTTGTTCCTAATGACTTCATATACGGTGAACTTGGAAGACATTATAGCTATTCTAGAACAGCCAACAGAAACTACCAGAAGGCTCGGAACAAGGTATGTATTCTCAAAATCAGATGATATTTTTAAACGTTAGGTTTTGTCCAAACAATCAAGGTCAGTTTTTGTATTGATATAGCTATGAATTTATGTTGTTTTTCAAAACTGTTTTTTTATTTGCAACCAAAGAATTTATCCCATTTGAGTTTTGTTATTTTTATAGAGAAAAAATAATGTTTATTTTGATATCAACTAAAGAGTTTTACTCCCACTTTTTCGAGGATACTTCCATTTCCTACTATGGATGACAGTGTTGTTTTCGATAGTCAATGTTAGCTTAAGGATTATCAAAGTTGCACCAAGGGTGCATGAGAGTATTTAGAGAGAAGAATTTGGCTATCGAATATATGCTTAGAGATCTTAAAAACCAACTGGAAAACAAAATGATGAAACTTCCGGTTCAACCGGAAGTGACAACTTTTGATTTTTTTTAATGACCCTGTATATACGAAAGGAGGATAATATGCTAAGTTTGTCAAATGAAGTGTTCATAATGACGGTCGTGATTTTCCTAGCTAGACTGAGCCCGATGAGGTAGTTCCCGAGAAGTAACACGCTAATGATAGCCTGACATTCCACCCTTATTCTGTTTTTGAGGTCGTCAATATCCTTTATAGGTGTCGGATAGGCTTTATCCCCTAAACATCCCCACAGAAAATAACCAAGCGGCGCAAAGTCAGGAGATCTAACGGGCCACCTCACAACACCATTTGTACCTGTCCACCTTTCAGAAAAAAATTCATTGAGGTATTCTGTCGCTCACTTCAGCGTTATGAGCGGGTTCACCGTCTTCCTGTTAAAACATGTTATGGTGCAAATTCAAGCCAAATTCAAGACTCAAAGCTCATTGGTATTCCAAATACGTTTCCGAATTCATTCGAATTTCTTTCAAAAAGCTTTGATCCAACAACGTATCCATCAATAACACCACATCAGATATTTATCCCCGGATGTTCAACGCCTCTCTCTTATCCAGTGGAGATTTTGAGTAGACAAATAGTGACAGTTATGCCGATTAACTGTGTCATTATTGTGGAAATGACTTTCATCTGACCATAAATTGTGACTCCAAATTCCTTCTTCTTGTGCAGCAGTTAACCATGCAAGAAATATAAGTCTTTATCATAATCTCCTTGTTGCAAACCTTGATGAAGATGTATTTTAAATAGCTGATACCTGGCGGTTTTGAAAATTGTTTAAATAGAAGACCGAAAAATTTTGCTCTCTTGCTCTATTTCTCTAATAGATATGTGAGGATCTGCTTCAACTCTTTCCAAAACGGCGACAGGATGTTTTTAATCTGTTGCTATTCTTAGTTTTAAAATGGCCTGCTTTTGCCTAAACGACCCACTCGAAGCTAAACTGGGTTAAACAGGTAAATAACATTTGACTCGGTCTCGCCTGTTTGAGTATCACTCCTGATATAACAACAGTGCTACTTCACGATTTCGTTGACATTCCCCATAAATCAAAACCATATCTAGCTTTTCTTCGTTAGCGAAGTCAATATCTTCTATATCACAACTTTTATTTGGCTTAACAATGCTTTGAACAGAACGATTACTCAAAGCGACTCGCGTTTTTATTTTATAGCAAGTGTCTTTCAAAATGGTGTTTCGCGCAAATTGCAGATTTTGGAAAAAATATACAGAATGCCATTAAAAAATCCAAATGTGTTGCCACTTCTGGTTAAAGCGAACGCTCCACCATTTTGTTTTTCATTTGTCTTGTAGGATCTCTAAGCATATATGCCATAGCAAAAATTTCAAACCTACAACCATCAAACCAGCTGAGATATCCGGTTGGAACAGGGTAACTGGGACACCCAGTATACTATTTATTTTTTAGCAGACTCTAAAAAAGAGCTCCGGGGCCTGTGTGTATCCCATTTAATAAATTTCAAAAGTCAGTATATTTCTAAAAACTAGTCGTTTTCTTATGAGAATTTGGTTAAGCCTATACATTTGTGTTCATTTCATGTCAACACGTTGTTATACTCCATTCTGCTAAACATTTTTACACGCAACACTTATATAAGTCTCAAGTTAAAGTATAATTTGCAGGCACGTGGTCTAATTACTTTAGTTGAATCATCTAAAGCCTCAAACGTTTATGGTAAATAATTAAATAAATCACGTTAGTAACACATTTCAAGGAAGATGCTGCTTAACAAGTGTTTCTTTTATTTCCAGGTATGCCCACATTCTCATGTCATCTTCTACACTGTCGCACATGGAGATAACACCCAATTAAGGTAAACTGACTGTTGGTCACTTTGAAATTAATTTTATAATAATATTGTTTTTCTTAAAATATGCTGTATTTCTACGCAATTTCATTAGGTCAGTTGCAGAGCAGCTGCAGAACAGTGTTGTCATATACTACACACTTTTAGAAGTTTTGAGAAACGATTAATTGACACCTGAGAGATATAACAAATAATAGGTACTTGTTTACATTTACGTATAACAGCCAACTTTGTAACACAAAATGAAAATAATAATAATTGCACGCCTTTATTTATTTACTTAATTTATTCGTTGTTTTAAAGAAATACACAGAGTATCTTACAGAAAAGCTAATACCTCTTGTATCTGTGTGTGCGTGTGTTTTGTTTCTTTAACGTCGGCCTATTTTCGCAGTCTATGGCCAATCACCGACGCCAGGGAGCAGTTTCACCTCACTATCCTGGAAATTTTGCCGAACTCCTGCCTTTATGGTCAGGAGGGTAGGGATATTTAACGTGCCCAACATCGCAAGGACACGGGACCGACGGCCTTACGCCCCCTCCGAAGGGCGGAACGTGCAGACATTCAACTTGTTCAAATATAATGCCAGAACCTCGGTTGATGTTAATGTTACAGTTTGTACTGAAAAAGTGAAAGGAGTACCCTGGCATCGAACCCAGTACCCTACGGTTGAGAGGCACACGTTCTTACCCCTGAACCACCGAGGTTATTTTCTTGTATCTGAAAAAGACGCAATTTATGTTTGTTTGATCCACATGATGACTTATCAATTTCTTCACTTACATTTTTCAAAATCAACACTTCTAAATAATTTCTATATTTACTCACATTTTAGGTATGTGAAATCTGGAGCCTGTGATTAGCACTGATAAGTACACTTGGAGAACCCAAATCACCGCAACACATATTTCAAAGACCTTACGATCGTTTCGCTGACAACGTCAGCGTCATCAGAAGATAAAAAATTGTTAAATTAAAATCAACAGCTACATTTTAATTATATCGCACCTAGGTAACGAACTAATCCGAAGTATAAACTGTAGTCGGCGATCCATCGTTTGTCTATTGTGTCAATATTAAACGGACGAAGTCGAAGAATCACTTTAATCTGGTGATTGACAAATTTATGAGCGTTTATCTAATTTAAGGATAATGGACTTAAACTGAAAGATACCGAGATATTTAAGTAAGCTACACGTTATTTTATCTAGAAATTTCACTATCTGAATATTGGAGCAACTAAAGAACGCCGACAAGGACATCTGGCAAACAGACCAATAGCAGCCTCATATTTTTTAAAAATAACCCGAGTGTTTGGCTCACAATGTTAACTTTAACAAAGGATGCATCATTCAACTAAAATTCTACATAAAAACAAGTATTTCTATTGATTTTTTATTCTACATAAAAACAAGTATTTATATTGACTTCTTAGATACAAAGAAAACTTCAAAGGCTGAAGTCAAAGTATTCATATATCAAGGTCGATTAAGAACAAAACTTCATTAAATCGTGAGGCACCTTTAATTTCAAGCCTTTTATTTTCACTTTGCATTTGACCACTTAAACACTCCTAATTTATCTGGCAGAATAATAAATTATTGCCAATAACTTGGCCGGTCTATACAGATACTAAGCTCTCGACTTAAAGTCCCCCTTTCGTTTTCTTTGTATCTAAGAAGTCCATATAAATACTTGTTTTTACGTGGAATAAAAAAGAAATAGAAATACTTGTTTTTATGTAGAATTTTAGTTGAATTATTTATCCTTTGTTAAACTTAACATTGTGAGCCAAACACTCGGTTTGTTTTATTAAAAAGATGAGCAGCTGCTATTGGTCTGTTCGCCAGATGTGCTTGTCGGGGTACTTTAGTTGCTCCAATATTCGCTAGATGAAAAGAACGTGTAGCTTCCTTAAATATATCGGTACCTTTAATTTAATGCCCATTATCCTTAAATTAGATAAAAGGCCATAAAATTTTCAACCAGCAGATTAAAGTTGTTAGTCGACCTCGTCCGTTCAATATTGACACAACAGACAAACGATGAATCGCCGACTACAATTTTTACTTCGGATCAGTTCGTTACCTAGGTGCGATATAAATACACTGTAACTGTTTTTAATTTTAGAATTTTTCATCCTCTGATGACGTTGACGTTGTAAGCGAATTGATCGTAAGGTCTTTGAAATATGTGTTGTGGTGATTTGGGTTCCCCAAGTGTACTTATCATATTTTAGGACAGAACTTATACTTTCTTGAATACTATTTTCAAATTATAAAAGTTTCTTCACAACAGAAAATTTTCTGTACGAACAAGAGGGTACAAATTTATGAAATATGCTAGTATAACAATTTGCTTTTGTATTTACTCTTTAAAAAAGCTACTGCATTCAACCATCTGCAGACAAAAGCTTATGGTCGATTGAAACCAAATCCTTGAAAAAGTCAAGGAATGTCAAAGCCATTGCTCTCATTGCAAACATCAACGATGTCCTCTCTCGCAGTAGTAAGAGCACTTCCTGTTGGAAATTACATCCTAAACCCACAATGAGAGTCAGGAATGATTTTTTTTGGAAAAACAATTTTATTTATTTGGTAATCAAGCACTGTCGAAAACTTTAGCTGCGTGTGGCAGAATGCTGATAACCGTGAGGTCAGCAAGTTGCTTGGGATTGGGATTCCTTTGGGAGCTGCATATCTTTGGCAAATCTTCATGAATAAGGAAAGCTCCCCTTCTCAATACAACAGTTTATGATCTTAGTCAGATATTTATCACAACAGGAATGGTTATTTCTAATTTAATATTAGGATCAGCTAAGGTAGGCCATCATGTTTTGGATAGTATTTCTGTGGGAAAGTTCCTACAAATATTTATTACGTATGCTTATTTTCTTGTCTGCAACGGGCTTCCCCACTTTTTCAGTTATTTTCAAAATAACGGAGTCTCTTATATGCACTGCATGTGGTAGGAGTTGCTGCTGCTGTTTTTCGAAGGCTATCTGCTTCCTCAATCATTATCTCTTATATTGTACCCTGAGATATGTACATCTTCCCATTATGCCACTGAAGGCTGAATGACCATAGGTGTCGAAGAGATTAAATAAATTAAAAAGTTGGACGCAGGAACTTTTATAAAACAATTTCAAAGGCCCAACAAGTATTCAAAAACAAAATGGATTTTCCAAAATAATAAAGCTAATTTGATGAAATTTCTTACACGTCTCAATTTGGCAAAAGCTTAGTCTCATACAAAAGTTGCATATCAAGGTTATTTAATAAAAAAATAGGTTGAAAACTTTACCACTTGCTGCGCCCGAAATTTGTTACTGGTTGTATTTAATTTGTTCGTTTATCGTTTTTTTTTACCAACGTGTAAAACCATCTTTTCAAATTATTTTTGTGAAAAAATAAAAAATTCCAACAATTTGAGATCAACCTATATACCTTAAACTACTGCAGAATATTTCTGAAAATCAAATTTTCTTCAGATATTTTAAACAAATAAAAAACAACAGCTGTTAAAACGAAAGTTTTAGGCCACACTTGCAACATTTGTTGTCCATACCCTACATTATTTTCATAATCTTTATTCAAAAAGTTGAGGTTTCAAATCAGGACTGGCATTTTTTGAGAACCATTGCTGGGATCTCGTCAAGGCCAGAGGCTTTCCTGGTATTAAGAGAAGAGAGCATTTTTTGTACCTTTTTAGTTTTGAAAATGATATCCGTCATTTTATGCGCGACATTTGGGGGTTGCTGAACATTTGGAGGTGGGTTGAGAGTAGAATCGCTGGCGAGCAACGAGGCAAAAAGTTCAGCCTTGCCCAGGGCGGTAGAAACATTTTCATCCCCTAAAACAAGAGGTGGTAACGTGTTCTTACAGAAAATATTCCCAATAGATTTAGCAAGAGTCCAGAAGTGTTTACTGCCGTTGGCGCTTGAGAGAACTTTGTTTTTGGTGTGGTTATTAAACGATTTTTTGCCTCAGAAAGCATGAGGACATAGCGGTTTCTTGCGTCGTTAAATGCTTGACGGCTTTCTTGACTGGGATTATCTAGAAGCGTTTTGTGAGCTTTGACCTTTTCAAGTCTGACCTTGTCACAGGATTTAGAGAACCAGGGCATTTGCGTGTCTGAAGACGTTTTCTGTGTACGTGGAATAAATATTTCCATGTCAGCTTGGCTAATTTCGGTGACCTTTTGTGAGATATCTGAGGGATCAGGATGAGAGAAGCAGACAAACGCCCATGGAAATGAGGAAAAGTAATGCCGCATTTCGTCTGAGGAAAAGAGCAGGAAGTTGGCGAGTAGAGGACACTGGGATCACTGCCTCTTCCACTTTTCTGAAGATAGATGTTTTGTGTGGAAGTACCTAATGCTGTCAACAGAATAAGTATGTCCACATCTTCAGCAGTAATGATGACGCTGTCAAATTCGCTGGCCTTGGATATGGCGGTGTTGACGATCATCACGTCGCCGTCCTCATATGCCTGCTTTACTTCGATGCTAGCATCTGCCATTCGTGCCATCAACATCGAAATGAATGCGCTATTATTGTGATCGTTTGCCAAGAACTTTTCTTGTGCAATGGTCATCTCGGTAGATGAGGAGAACACGACTTTGGCTGCTGTAATGCAGAACGGCAAGCTCGTTCTGGCTTTGGTTCTTTGATAACTGGCGTTGATCGGGTATCCATCAAATACAACAATCACAATATAGGTCTAGGATGATGTTAAATTATACTTTGTTGTATATTTTGTTGGTAAATTAGTTACGATATAAACAAGTCATATAAATTGTCATCTCTTCAAGAAGCTTTCAAGGTTGGTCAGTATGTTACCAGAAACCCATAATTCTAACACAGAAGGAAGCACGTTGGCTTCAACACACACACAGGAGGATATAATTAGCTTTACCAAGTATAGCAGAAGCACAAGGAATTTGAGAAAATGGTTGGTGAAAATGTCAAAATTGTAGTTGTGAGTGTCAATGATTGCATACCAGATAAGTTTCTTTTATTATAAAACTTTGCCAAATTGTGGCCGGCAAGTACAAGCCTAAAGCTTTTTTGTCTTAGCTACATTGGTCAATAAAGTACTACTACTACTACTACTAAATTAAATTAATTACACATCGTGTCATACACAATTTTGCTAAATATCTTCATCTGAAAGCTCAGCTGACAAATTTTGTTCAATCTGCTAATTGTGTTAACAGTGACGATCACCAGAATTCCTCTAACACATAACAGCCATTGCTCTTTTGCTACTAGAAGCTCCTCAAACAAAATTCACTTAAACACAATAATTTTGACATTTACAGATCAAAATAATTAATAGACTTAAAGGAAGGCATACCCTAAATTACAGATTGTGGTAAATTTTTTGTGTTTTTTTGTTGCTGTTATTTGACAAAATAGTATATGTTTACGTCAACCTGTCAACACTGTAAAAGATACCACGAAGTAAATTTATTCATCAGACGAGAGAAATGCCGTAACAAGGAAACCACTAACGAGCTCCGTATTTCCAATACCGCTGATATTATAAATTAAAATCTGCTCCGATTGATTGAGAGTTCTCAAAGCTCTATAAGGAGTAAAGAGAGATAGAAATATGCCAGTGCGTACAGTTGATCCACTTTCCTACGCAACAAGAGCCATCCTCTGATGCGGTTCTCCGATCGCATTTTCTATTGAAAGAGAAACTGACCACGCTACTAAGCCATCGATGACAGTTTTATGGCTCAAAGATCAGGGGCGTTCAAATAAGTTTGTTATATTAATGCAACATGTTTGGCAAACATGTTTGTTAGATACTTTCTGACCATCATAAAAGACAAATACCGGTTGCTGTCATTAGAGCTCATCACTGTTTGACTAGAGCCTCGGTGGTTCAATGTTAAGAACGTATGCCTCTGAACCGAAGGGAATCGGGTTAGATGCCAGGGTTCTGCTCTCACCTTTTTAGTACATGCTGTAATATTAACATCAACTGAGGTTATGGCATTATATTTGAGCAAGTTGAATATTTGCAGGTTTCGCCTTCCTGAGGAGGCGTGAAGCCGTCGATACCGTGTCCATGCGATGCTGGGCACGTTAAAGATTCCTGCTCCCCTCTGCAGAAAGGCTGGGGTTCGGCTATAAATACAGGATAGTAAGGCGAAACTGCTTCCTGGCGTCGATGATTGGCCATAGTCGCGGCAATAGACCGACGGTAAAAAATCAGTGTTTGACTAAAAAGGGACTAATAGCAATACCCAATGAAAAACCTCACAATTAGTGACATCTATTTGAATATGCTAGGAACCAGGTTCCGGCGAGAGTCGCGATGGACACAATTTTTTCTACGAAAATTCACTAATGGGGAGATCACAACTTTTGGATTTGGAAACAATTTCTTTAAATGCGCGCGAACTAGGACTCCTAGAACCCATAGCTGGGGCTAGATCCAATTTATATACATGTTGAACCAGACCACCCGTACCAGTCGGTTATAGGCTTGCTGGATACTCTAAGTGAAAAAATACGATATGTTTGTATAGCTAAATCGGATACTCTCTATCGATTGGTGATAGAGTCGGTTTCCGGAACAACCCGGAAATGGGTCGTTCTGACCTAAATTTTGGGTTTTTAAATGGAATGTTGTATTTTTTATTACATATTTAGGTTACATGTAAAAAACAAGAAACTTTTATCCGAACCACTTTCCCGATAGATGTCACCAGTAACCTTGAAAATCAATTTCAACTGCTCTTAACATAAACCACACCCAACAACAAGGACATGGCTGTTATTGTGTGTGGGGGGAATGGATGTCATAAAATGTAAGCGCTCATAAATATTTAAAGTGTCTGCCACCTTGAATCACACATTCCTGGTTTTCAAAAAACGAAAACAAGTATCTCCTAAACAAATACCAGATGTAAACATGGAAGTGTCAGCAATAAACATTGCTGTCAAACATTATAATCATCTAGTCACTGCTTCGTGAAATTATTAAAATGTCATTTTTGACAAGGCCAATATGTTCTCCGAGGAAGGTTTCGATATAATCATGGTGTTAGGCGAATGTCTTCAAAATTACAGAAAAGCCGAACGAATGTATGCAGAGGAATACCCGAACCGTGCTCCTCAATCTCACAACGTTTTCAGGCGCCTGGCGCATTTACTTTGAACAACTGGTCAAATCCAACCCCAACACCATAGGAACCAACAGATTAGGCAACCGGTAAGAGACGAAATAGCACATGAGATTTTGGCTGATATTGCTATGAACCCCATATTTCAACCAAGAGGATCGCGATTAATTCCGCTGCAAGTCAAATGTCAATGTGGAGAATTTTATAATAAAATCATTATCATCCCTACCATATAAACCTGCAACAGGCACTTGAACCGAGGGATTATCGAAAACGTGTCGATTTTTGCCAATAACTATTGACCAAAGATCTCGAATTCTATCGGGCTATGAGGCCACATTCAAAAGCAACGGGGCAACATTCACAATGCCCATTCCTGGTCTCAAGAAAATCCTGATTGGCTGCGAGAAGTGGACAACCAGCATTTGTGGAGCCTCAACACATGGTGTTACCTCATCGGGTGCCAGATAAGCAGGTCCTGCTTTATCGATGGCATTCTAACTCGACGTGTGTACGCCGACTTCCTCTGTAAACTTCTGGAAAACGTCTCGGTCTATACACGAGAGTCGATGTGGATGCAGCAGGATGGTTATCCAAGTCATTTTTTGCTGGGAGCACTTAATGTCATTGATAGCCTGTACCCTGGATGGTGTATCGGAAGAGAAGGGCCTGTAGCGTGGCCGCCTCGGTCCCCAGAGTTGACAACCTTGGATTTTTTTCTTTGGGGCGAATATATTTAATATTGCAGCCAAGAACTATTATTTCTTGGCTCAAAAATGTTAAGAAGTACAAGATCAATTAATTTGAAAATTTTATAGTTTATAAGTTTAAACAAAGGTTATACTCTTCTTCATGTCATTACGATATTTGCAAAAAAAAACATAGTCAGAACAGGAGCAAGTTCTGGTGCGCATTTTTTGAGAACAATTGCTGGGATCTCGTCAAGGCCAGAGGCTTTCCTGGTATTAAGAGAAGAGAGCATCTTTCGTACCTTTTCAGTTTTGAAAATGATATCCGTCATTTTATGCGCGACATTAGGGACTGTTGGCGGTTGAACATTTCGAGGTGGATTAAGAGTATAATTGCCGGCGAACAACGAGGCAAAAAGTTTTGCCTTGTCCAGGGCGGTAGAAACAATTTCATCTCCTGAAACAAGAGGTGGGAACGTGCTCTTGCAGAAATTATTTTGAATAGATTTAGCAAGAGTCCAAAAGGGTTTGCTGACGTTGGAGCCTGACTTTGTTTTTGATGTGGTTATTAAACGAGTTTTTGCCTTAGAAAAAATGCGGACATAGCGGTTTCTTGCGTCGCTAAATTCTTGACGGTTTTCTTGACTGGGATAATGTAGAAGCGTTTTGTGAGATTTGACCTTTTCAAGTCACAGGATTTAGAAAACCTGGGCTTTTCAGTGGCATAAGAGGTTTTCTGTGTAAGTAAAATAAATAATTCCATGCCAGCTTGGATAATTTCGGTGGTGTTTTGTGAGATATCAGGGGGGTCAGGATGAGAGAAGCAGACGGACGCCCATGGAAATGAGGAAAAGTAATCCCGCATTTCGTCCCAGTTCGCGGAGTTGTAGTGCCAAACGATGCGTGGGTGTGATGACTGTGTGACCACGGGCTGCATTGTGCAGGAAGCAGTGACCATGCCGTGGTCTGAGCGACCAAGGGGGCGGTGACTGATGTCTAATAGCATTCACGTTTTGTAGTAAGAAGGAGATCCAAGGGATTTGAGCTGTTTGTTGGGATGCGAGGAAAATAAGTAGGTTGCTGAACCATATTGGCTAAAAAGTTGCTGACTGCAAACGCCTCCGCTGATCTCCCTTGTGGATCGGTTTTTGAAGATCCTAGTCGTTCCTTATTATGAACATTGAAGTCACCAAGAATAGTGACCTCGGAGGAAGGATCTTCAGAAATAAGATGGTCGCTTTTTTCAGAAAGGAAGTCGAAGAGCTGGACAAAGGTGTAGTCAGAAGTTGACCGGTATATGCAACAGATGAATTTAGTTGCAGCCCTGAGAAAGAGTTTTATCCGAAGTATGTCTTTTCTTCCAGCTTCTAAATTGGGAAGTCTCGTGCAGGATAGATTGCTACGGACGTATGCGCACACACCTCCATGCAATCTAAAGAAAGTAAAGAGCTCATACCCCGGGAAATTGAGCTGATTAGTGGCTGTTTTGGCAGTGATTTGGGTTCGGGTGAGGAAGAGGAGTTTGGGCCTATAAGCTTGTAGAAAATTGTGGACGGAGTTCAGGTTAGAATTTAGGCAACACATATTCGAGAAGGATATGTTAAATTTTGATGCCGGCGCCCCCTGTACACCCCTCTCCCGGACATCCGAATGAAGGGGTATTTTATCTTCGGAATCTCTTGTACAAGGAGGAGCTATCATCAATTTTTTTATAAGGAAAACCAACTCATACACCAGAACCGGAAACTTCCGATGGGACTTGACCGGCCCCTTGATGTAAAGGGTGATACCTTCTCAGGCGTGTAAAAATCCTTTACTATCACGTAAAGGAAAAGTCCATAATCTTTGATTGCATTACAAATAATTAGGCAAATCTACCCTAAAAATCACAACTGAAATAAGAGAAACTCATTTTCATGTTCACCCCCTCCCACGTAAACATCGAAGGAAAGGAAATTGTGGATAAACTTGCAAAATGAGTCGCCACTTCCTGTAACGATCCAGTCTACCAAATCCATACGAACGAGTATGTCAAGATCAATATGAAAACAGTTCTCTCTAGCAAGTGGAAAAAAATGTGGGAGACTAAACCATCAAAACTGTTCCATATTAAACCAAGAATAAATGATAAGCTACCACTACCAAATCAAAGAAAAAATCAGACAGTCATATCCAGGTTGAGAATAGGCCATACTAAATTCACCCATGAATATATAATGAAGAAGCTGCCCCCATCTATTTGTTTTTGCTATGATACACAACTCACTGTTCAACATATCCTTGTGGAATGTACATTATACGAAGCAAATATGATATCCTCAAACATACCGAACAATTTGATCGATCTTCTAGGATCCAGCAGAGAGAACAATACTCAGCTCCTGACATTCCTAAAGTCAAGTGCACTATTCAACCAGATTTGGTGCTAATAGACTTTAACTATTCTTTCTTATGATAATATATTTATTGTTGTCATCTAATAATTTAGCAAGTTTGCTTTGATCTCACCAATACCTGATAATAATCTTTTACGTTGAAGCAGAATATTTCCTTCAATTAAAAAAAAAAACGAATGGGAATATAATACACTCCTTGTAGTTATTTAATATTTTCTTGATGATGTTGGTACAAAAACATTTTACAAAAACACCCTCCTTGCTTCGTCTGGCAAGTATTTAAGCAAATTATTTACTGCACCGCCACTGATATTCCTGTTTTAACTTTTATAAATGCAAAATCGATCTAACTTTTATTGATCTAGTTTACTATCACTTATTTTTTTGTTGCACGTGGAGTACGCGGTGTTATCGGCCTCATCCGCAGAGTGTCGTGGCTTTCGATGCGTTAAATGAAGAAGAAAGTGTCGAAAGAAGTCATTGCTGTCATATCTGATACTAATCGCTAATATCAGGTTCGTACTCAATGTAATTTATTAATATGCAAGGTTGATACTCTGTTATAAATATACTACAAAATACGTTAAGCTGCGAGTTTTATGTATGTATCTATAAGACGTGAGTTGGCCTCGGAAACCGGATTTCATTAACCAAAGACTTTTATAAAATATATTTTTTTAATGCTTTTCTCCCCAAGAGGTTGGTGAAACAAAAAATTCCAAATTCAGCCGATTCTGTGATATGAAAATAATATTTGTAAATTAATACGATTTAAATAATAGAGCCCGGAATATCGTCAACCTTTGCTGGCAACATGGATTAATAGAACGCATCTAAGGGCGACTACTATTATGATTGTAATTTTATAGAGCACTTGTCCAAAAATTACAAAATTTTTTTCCTTGTAAATGCAAACTGGCATTTTTCGTTAAGCTTCCTGTGTTTTGTCCTATTTACGAATAAAAAACTAGGATGCTAAGCCGAGAACTATCTCAAATAAATGGAGTCATTTGTGTTGACCAGGCAAAGATACACACAATTAATTTGTTGGTTTCCATTCTACAAATATAACAAATTGTTTTCTTGATTGTAGCCTGACAAAGACAAATACATTTGGAGAACCTACATCACCACAGCCTACTTGAAAAAACTTGACGATCGTTTCATTATCCAAGTAAGCGTCATCAGCAGATAAAAATTCTAAGTCCTTGACGACTACAACTGCGTTTATATTCCGTGTCTGAACGATCGAGGGTGGTTCCATTAAGACAAAAAACCCTTCTCTGCTTCCTTACCGGAAATTCCCTCCACCTGAATTCGGTTGTTATCCTTCCCACGCTTCCTTTGTCGGTATCTCTTGTAAAGTGGTCAATCAATACACTGAACATAGACGGCAGTGCCAAATTCATACAAGTTTTATTAATATTCTATTTAGTAATATATATATATATATATATATATATATATATATATATATATATATATATATATATAGTAATGTCAATGCGCGGATTTTATTTTAATTCAAACATCTAAGTATTACGCGGCATTGCATTGAATCCATCTTAACCGTACAATATATATATATATATATATATATATATATATATATATATATATATATATATATATATATATATATATACATATATATGTACGGTTAAGATGGATTCAATGCAATGCCGCGTAATACTTAGATGTTTGAATTAAAATAAAATCCGCGCATTGACATTACTAGTTTACAGAGAGTAGCATTGTGGTTCTAATTACCTGTTTAAGACTCTATGAAGGACCAGAGGAATTGTTTAGGGGGCAGACTTATGAATACACGTGGTAAAAGTGATAACAATTAAATATGAGTTACAATTTAAAGTACAGATAAACGAGTGTTGTGAACTAATAAGAATACAATGAACAAGGGGACTTACAATTGGACAACTGGACCTGGGTGCTTGCCATGATCAGCACGTGGTGGTGTCGCTGATACATGGGGCTTCATCCAAAGAGCCAAGGTGGTTCACGTGTCCAGGTGACGACTGTGAACACTTGCGGTGTGTTGATGCTGGGGTTGAATTGATTTCTGCTGCGTGGGTACGTTGCTCATGGGGAGATTGGTTCTCCCACAATGAGGCCCACGAACCTATCCACGTGTCTATGGAGACAACCGTGGTTCTTGACTCTATGCCGCGGGTCAGGCGCTCTCCCTGTGATGCTCCCTGACCGCTGGAACACGTACGGAGTTAACTGTAAGGTGATCACAGCATAATCAGGTATTAGGCTGTGTCTTGACTTCCGTTCACGGTTCAGCATGTCTTGAACGACCTTACTGGACGCCGGATGAGATCGAAGTAGTTAAAATTGGACTCTCTCGTCGCTGCTTCGCTTGATTGGTGATCTGTCTCATATATTTTATATGGCAGTTCTAATTACACATGACAGTTTTTATAGCACAACAGCTAATGTCGTCTTTGCGCCTCTAGTTGTTGTGGACGGCATCAGTGGGGGGGGGGGGGGGTTGCCCACTAAGGATGGACAGAGTAGACTCGGGGGTATTGAGGGTGAGGATTAACAAAATTAGGACACAATATATATATATATATATATATATATATATATATATATATATATATATATATATATACACGTTATTTCCTTGAGAATGGAATACATTTTTTCCCAAAGCTCGGCATATTATAAAGAGTTTTATTTTGCAACTGACGGCTTTCCCACAATTTTTTTATAAATAACAATATTACCGTCACAAAAACTTAATACCTTATATATATATATATATATATATATATATATATATATATATATATATATATATATATAGATCTCTCTGAGTAGGCAGATTGAGGTCTTAGAGAACCCGAGAACCAAGTATGTCTCATATATATAAATATGTGTGTGTGTGTGCGTGTGTGTACTTTTAGGCTTTAGCTGTCCTGGTTGTCAAATATTTTAAATAAATTTTAGGTTTTCCTTATATGCGTGGTGATTATTATCTCACATATGTTGGGTAACGCAAGATGTATCTATAGTACCGTACCTAGTTGCGCTAAATGTTTTTTAAATCTAATTTCAATAGATCTTTTTGTTTGCCCGAAATATTTAAGATTACAATCTTTGCAACTTATTTCAAAGATCCCCAATATTTTAGCGGACTATCATTGTCTTTCGGGTTACCTAGCACGTTTTGAAAGTAGTTTTTGTCCATAATGTTACTTGCAAAATGGCTTTCTTTAGAATATCATCCAGACCCCTCGTGATTCGCGGTTCAAATGGTAGGCAGCAAAGCTGTTATCGGCTTGCTCTTTTCTAAAGGCCGTTGATTGCGCTAACCTTTTATTTTGGTTTCTGTTTGCTAATTAATTTCTGCACTAGGCAATCAGTGTATCCGTTATCCAGCCGCGTTTCTAATATAAATTAATTATTTGCTATATCAATTTGCACTCAAAAGAAAGTTTACTAACCTATTTACTAAAAAATTCAAACCAGCAATTTTTTGTGCGTACGTATGATGTAAGTAATTCGGAATGTAACTTAGAGTGGTAACTTTCTTCCTATGTACAGTTTATTACTAATTTCCAATTTGTGTAAATTTTATAGTCAAATTTTGCTGTTCAATTTATCCATAAAGTTATCTATTTTGCAAATGTTTGTGTTGAGCACTGTAAAGATATTATCCATATGACGAATCCAAATACTCACCTTCTCTTTTAAGATCCGTTTTAAATTTACTCAAGAAAGGTTCGCAAGAAAAATGGGCAATCTCCGCCCATTGATGAGCAACCCTTTATCCTAGATTATATGGACTAAAAAACAATGTTGCGTGACTACTTTGAACATAAAGTGAGAGTTTATTTTATATTAAGCACACATCACATTTTCCACATGTACGTTACAGGTTCAATTTTTTTGTGGACCTATTGCTAGAGAATAAGGATTTATCTACTGATTATTGTTGCCTGTATCTGGTATTACTGCTTCATACTAAGTATATAATGTAAGTTTGTTTTCTTGGGTGCCAGGAGAACTCAGTGAAGAAAGTTTTCCACTAGATATATTTATTTCCAATTTCCTAAAACATATAAAAGTATTTACAGTATGTACATTATTTACACTTCATATAATTCAACATATAATGCCTGGTCGTTTCTTCCTACTGCGGAACGGAACCCTTGGTATTTCTTTCCGACACGACTCATTTTCAAAATTCTCAGGTTGCAGCCTAGTCAGCCGACGGTGAGCTTTCGGTTGCCTTTTTGTGGGGGGCAAAAATGGGGTCATGCGGAATAAGCATCCTTTGTTCAGCACGTAGGACTCAACATCGGTACTAAACAACTTTGGCTTTTTGACCAGACCAGCGGGGTACGATCGGGAATCATTGCCGCTCATAGGCACCCTGGTAAGTCAATACAAGGAGGAGAAAGGGGCGTGGTTCAGTCTTCTACGCTTACGCCCAGGAATCAACAACTGGGGCATGCGGTTTAGACTAAGCTAGATCGTACTATGCTATTACATCCAGGAGCCAACATCTCTTGTAATAGCCGGCAAATCATTTACCACGCTGCGATATAATAGCAGGAAAAACTCACCTAGGGCGGAAGATGCTAGGCTGGCACGTGGACTGCTGCTTGTACTGGCTATGTCTGTGTCTGGGTGAATGCTCGGAGAGAACTGATTTTCCTTGAATTCTGGGCCTCCTTTTGTATGCACCCGTCAGTGAAAAAACGTAGATAACCGATGATAGGACATTATCGCCTGATTAATACATAATAAAACTTTGATTTCTATGAAACCACTTTTTCTCGGTATCTTGTGTTTGTTCTTTAAATCAAATTATATAAAATAATTTAATGTTTATGAATTTACTTATTGCATATATGGTTAATTAAATTGTATCGAGGTGTATTTATTCATCTCCTTACAATGTGTTAACAAATGATTGTTTGGTTTTCTATCACCGATTATTTGATCACTTTCTTTGATGACGTTTTTGGCCTTGGTTGAATTTTTGGCGTGAGGAAAGGCTATTTAGGCGTAAATTCCAAACGCTGCCCGAAAATGATTAACGTTTTATCTCTCAAATCAAACAACAACAATCCTTATAATTTTATGCTTTTTTAGGACCACAGCTATACATATAAAAGCAGAAAATCATTCCTATTACAGTCCTGATTGTTGTCTTAAATATAATAATACAATCCGTCTTGCATATCACATATTAATAATAAATATGATTAGAGAAAACAGCTTTCAATTGTTAAGATTATTGCCATTTTGCTTATGACAGCTACTTTTGTTTTCATTGTGATTGACAGATAGCGTTGTTTAAATAAATTATATGATAGATGAAATGTTTTATAAGGCATTAGGGAATATTAACTTGTCAATATAGATAACTGATGAGATCAATCTAGTATAAAATGCTGTTAAGGAGAAAAAGTTTAAGCTTTTAAAAATTGATAAGAAAATCGTTACACCACAAACAAAAGGAGGTAGCAAAAGTATGCCGTTTTTTATTTAGTTTATGCTTCAGATTTTTTTAGTTAAAAGTTAAAAATTTCATATTATACTGGGTGTAAAATAGAGCCGTGTAAATGTTGAAAAAGCTTCATTTTGTAAAAAAAAAATTCGTCTCCCGTTATGGATAATAGGTGAGGTGATATCAATATATCCAGGTGTCTTCGCCAGTTTTTTGGTTACGACCTTTTGGCATTCTATACAGGGTGAAACAAGAAATTGTTAAAATCTTGGTACTGACTTTCAAAAAAATACGAACACCCAGTAAGGGTTAATGCATTTCATTAAAATTTATACATAAGGTGTGCTTAATAAAACTTACAAAATGATTACATTTTCAAACAACAATATTAGAAATAAATAAATAATGAGTGGGTCTGCTGCAGTTTTCATGCATTCGATAACTCTGCTTAAACATGCTTGAGATTAAGTGATTTATGTTTTTTTGAAGCTTTAGAAGTCAAAAAGCACAGACACGACAATAGCTACCTTGTTTTAAACGAGCAAACTTATTTAATGAATGCCCCTTTCTTGGATATTCTTCTTTTTAATTAAATAAGTCAAATTTAAGTATTCTTTCAAAAAAGTTGTAATAAGATAATGAGTTGATGTATGTCCATAATTTTGCTTTTATAATGTTATTGTTTAGTTATTTTATTGTTGTAACTGTTATCATAGTTTTTATAGGCTAGTTCTATTTTTATGTTAAATATTGACATACATCACGTAGACATTTTGAAAGCCTCATCTGTCATCTGTATTTCATTTCATTTTCAATTTGAAAATTTTTTTGATCAAAACATCATATCATAACATAACAACAGATATTTATTTGTAGTTGTCACGATTTCGTACTACTTCAATATATATATATATATATATATATATATATATATATATATATATATATATATATATATATATATCTGTCTGAGAATGCTGTCAAGCAGCGAAACTAGTCACAGAAACGTTGAAGAACATCCAAGAACATCCAGAGTTCATAAGGGCCACTTGCTCCAGTTATCTTACACGCTGGCTACGTCCTTCACATACAAAAACGAAAACCAACAGTGAAGCCAGAGAAGCAATCTCCAAGTCTGTATGTAGTATGGACCAGTTTCACCAAGTAAGGGCAACAACAATCAATGAAATGAATAATACTGTTTGCGACAAAATAAACATTGACTTTCTTTAACTAGTTTGTTGCGAACCTGAAAATCAGTTGGCTTCTATAAAATCCAATAAAGTTTGGATATATATATATATATATATATATATATATATATATATATATATATATATATATATATATATATATATATATATATATATATATAAATCGCGGAGGCCGCGACATCTGAATTTTAAAAAGACTTTGCAATTAAACGGGAATTAGGTCCCCTAGAGCCCATATCCGGGGTAATTTTCAGTTTTGTCTGTTTACATATATACAGGTGACGCATTTCTACGGTAGAGCTCAATATTGCCCTTATTCTACAAGATAGTGGTGAGACAAATTTTCTTCTTTTTTTTAATCGAACACGCCTTATATTATTGCATTTCTGCATTTTGCATCGAAATATAATGCATGTTTGTAAGAAAAGAAATTCGCAACGCAGCAAGTGCTTATGGTAGCGAATTTTCATTGAATCCGGCAAATTTTGAATAGCTGCAATTTGAGCGGCATCTTACCAAAATTATTTCGACAATTTCAGGTGGCCCGTAAGTCGCTGGCAATAGAAATTTTCTTTTTGAAGTCAAACACCCCTTATATTATTGCATTCTTGCATTTTCCATCAAATTGTAATGCATGTTTGTTTTCAAGGTATTTCATTTGGTTTGAGACTTTTTACATTTTTGGCACATATCAAACATTGTGACACGGCATTTTAATAACAAAAAGCGGAATGTGATGCAAATTTTTTCGTTTATAATGTTTCATGAAAAAATCTAGATGCCATGCACCGGGTGCTCTCAAATAGTGACTGAATTTAAAAAAATCAAACTGTCGTAATTCAATTGCTTCAAATAGAACAGTCTGTATTTTGTTTCAGAAGTGAACGGCATGATAATAAAGGTTTAATAAGTTATAAAAAAAATGTTTTCGGATTTTCGTGAAAAAATTGTTTGCAAATTTTTGTGAGAAAACCTTTTTTGGGAGTTTTGTCGAAAAGCTTATTGGATGAAAGATTATTGTTATTTGATGCTTCTACTATACAGGCTGTTTCTAAATTGATGCGAAAAATTTAACAGGGTGATTCTTTGGCGAAAAATAAGGGGGGTCTTTTTTATAAAATTTTCCTTGAAACCCCTTCTTCTCCAATTTACACCCCTTTGAAATTTTGTCAAAAAAAAAGTTTTCATTCAATTTCTTCGTTATGGAATAATTTTAAAAAAACGAAATTTTGCAGATGCATAAGGCTAACAAAATGACAGTTTTAAAAGGATTTTATAACCCTATAATGTTATCACAAGAGGGTGAAAAAACCTACCCTTACACTATTTTGTTATCACTACTTTTTATTGTGTGTACCGTTTTCTATTTAAAAAAATGATTTAGAAATAAGGATTCATTTAGAAACTTTTTTATGTCTTAACATTTTCTCATAAAATTGTTAGTTTCATCACAAAAGAATAAAATATTACTCAGATCGATGTCACATCAATTTACAGTGGTTGTTATTTGCTGAAAAATCAAGTACGTGGTAGGCTGTCAAATAACGTCATAATTACACTAATATTAATTGTTCTGGTCGCTGTCAATCTATCGAGAATTTTTTAAACACTTAGAACAAATAAGTGAATAAAATGGTAAATTATACCAATTCCGAAATGGCAGATATGCATTTTGAATATGGCCGTGCTAATGGCAATGGATTAAGAGCACAGCGCTTCTACACTGAATTATATCCAAATAGAACTGTACCCCATCACAGCATATTCGCACGCATTCATCAATGTCTGCAAGAAGAAGGAAAATTTTCAAGAAGTGCCGCCGATTGCGGGCGTTCTAGAGAAGTAAGAACTGTAGCACTTGAAGAGGCTGTCCTCAATTTAATTGAACAATCTCCTGGTACAAGTACAAGAAGAATCGCTCAAATCTTAAATGTCAGCTATTCCACGGCATTTAGAATTTTAAAAGAATAACTACTGTATCCCTACCATATCCAACGAGTTCCAGCGCTCCTACCTCGTGATTTTTTACCTCGTTTAATCTTTTGTCAATGGATGCTTCAAATGATCACGCAAGTTCCACAGTTCTTATCTAGTATTTTATTTACTGATGAGGCCAACTTTTCACGAGAATCTATTAGAAATTTTCATAATAACCACATATGGTCTGAAGAAAACCCACACGAAATTATGGAATCTCATTTTCAACACCAGTTTTCATTAAATATATGGCTTGCTGTCATT
Organism: Tillus elongatus; assembly: GCA_964006375.1. NCBI lineage: Eukaryota > Metazoa > Arthropoda > Insecta > Coleoptera > Cleridae > Tillus > Tillus elongatus. The sequence goes on along the minus strand of OZ023268.1, from coordinate 25,098,639 downwards.
GGTGATGACTTAATTGGACCATGTTTTCCTCCGGTAAGACTAAATGGAGAAGTGTACTGTCATCTACTCGAAGAAGGGTTGCCCCTACTTCTTGAAAATATTCCTTTACAAATTAGACAACAAATGTGGTACATGCACGACGGGGCTCCGGCTCGTTTTAGTATCAACGCTCGTAACTACTTGAACGAAGTTTACCCAAGTCGTTGGATAGGTCGAGGAGGCCCACAGAATTGGCCTGCCCGATCTCCTGAATTGAATCCGTTGGATTTTTGCCTGTGGGGTTTTCTGAAAACCTTAGTTTATTCAAGTCCTGTTGCAAACATCGATGACCTCAGAAATCGTATTATCGCATCATGTGATATTATAAGAAACACATCCGGTATTTTTCATAGAATACGAAGTTCAATGACTAGACACACAGACTAGACTCATGCGTTCTCTCCGAAGGGGGGCGTTTTCAACATTTATTATGATGATACGTACTGACATTTTGTTAATATTTCTTTTCGTTTCTTAGTTTGTTAATTATTAATTATTAAATAGTAGTACAATACCTAGTTGTTGTTTCTTATTATGAATTTTTGGAAATTAGTAAAAGCCAGAACAATACATATTAACATATTAGTGTAATTATGACGTTATTTGACAGCCTACCACGTACTTATTTTTTCAGCAAATAACAGCCACTCTGTAAATACATGTGACATAGATCTGAGTAATATTTTATTTTTTTGTGATGAAACTAACAATTTTATGAGAAAATGTCAAGACATAAGAAAGTTGCTCAATGAATCTTTCTTTCTAAATCTTTTTTTTTTAAATAGAAAACGGTACACACAATAAAAAGTACTGAAAAATAATGTAAGGGTAGGTTTTTTCCGCCCTCTTGTGATAACATTATAGGGTTATAAAATCCTTTTTAAACTGTCATTTTGTTAGCCTTATGCATCTGCAAAATTTCGTTTTTTAAAATTATTCCATAACGGAGAAATTTAATGAAAACTTTTTTTTGCCAACATTTAAAAGGGCTGTAACTTGGAGGAGGTTACAAGAAAAACTTTATAAGAAAGACACCCCTTATTTTTCACCAAATAATCACCCTGTAAAATTTTTCGCATCTATTTAAAAACACCCTATATAAGTTATACTGGTAACCAAATTTGATGCCTGCTTTCACTAAAAAAAGACATATTTTTTATTAATAATATTTTTATGAAAATTCACTACCATAACGCACTTGCTGCGTCTAGCCTTCTTTTAAACTAGATAGATATAGAAATAAAGAGAGGTAGCAAGGCTGCGACTTGTACCTATATCTGTCGTGTTGATAAATACAAACAGTTAATAACTATAAACTTAACAGTATACATATACATCCTTGAGGAATCCCATTAATAAACCATAACTTCGATAATGCAATTATGTTCATCCAAGTCTCATTTAACTGTGCATGATCAAGTGCAAATAAATGAATAAATGTATAACTTTAAATTAATTTCTCTTAACAATAGCAAACGCATCATAACATCTGACAGATATAGTTCTGGACAATTGACAATGACCAATAAATCTTTAAGGAAGAGGTGTATATGGTTTAATGTGTGTATACATATGTCAAATGCTCTAATAAATATGATGTTCGGATGAATTGTTACACTCGTTGCAATCAATATCGCATTATTCAAATGAATACAGCACGTGTATCTTTAATTTTATTATTGCGCCGATGTTGTTAGATCTTTCAGTGCTCAGTGTTGCCAGAATAGATAAATATTCCCAATAGTCATGACCAGCATTTTGTATTTACATATGCTTCGTACAAACAAAGCGGGCAAAACACAGTTTGAAACAAAGAAAAAAATTTCGTCAAAAATGTGTTACTTCTATTTCGCGAAACTTTCACGACCGGTTAGTTTTATTTCTTATAAGGCAACTTTTTTAATCAAGTGAAAGAAAATTGATACTAATCAAATATTTTCAAATGAGTGCGAAATATAACCTTTAAAACCCACATTCAAGTCCAGTTTCAATTTACATTTATATATATATATATATATATATATATATATATATATATATATATATATATATATATATATATATATATATATATATATATATATATATATATGCATACGGTGTGAATCAGCCAAATGGAATATATTACGTATATCAATTATGGCGCATATTTATTTAGAAATGCCAAAACCGGCCAACTTTAAATTGAAAATGATATCCTCAACGTGAAAACTTCACCCCTAAATTCAAATTCCTTCGAGTGATAGTTGAGCAACCCCCAAATTTGTAATCAGAAACCGGGGCTTTGTGATACCTCATTTGAAAGATCTCTTTACTTTCTATTCAAAGATGCTATGGTTTTAAAAATTAAAAAATTCATCTTATTGACAAATCTTACTAAAACGCACTGAAAAATGAATAACTAATCGCTTTTCATTGTTGAGAATGAGAAATAATAAGACATACATCAATCTTAATGTAGAAGATGCTTAAAATGCATGTCTTGAACTTTTCGGCGGCATCCTAATCACAAATAAAAATGTCTTCTAACGTTAATCTACATCGCAGGCATGACCGACCTAGTCGCAATATTCCTCTTTCTAAGTCAGTTAAATCGCGTGGTTCAGTTTTGTATGCCAGACTTTTCACATATCGCCAGAAGAGGTATACGTAATATCAGATCAGATGTACCTCTTTTCTTTTTTTTTTCAGAAAAAAAACACACAACATCTTAGCAAATACTGGTTTTAGGTATAGGAAATCTGATAAAACTAAAGAATATTTGTTGATGTATCAAAATTGATTATGATATACAGGATGATCCATTTGAATTTCTCGAAAAAGCTTGACTCCCGTGTTTTTACTCACCTGTATACTGTTTTTAAGGAATTCTTCCTGTGTTGATTGAAGTTAAAAAATTTTTTTCAGATTTTTGTCATGACAGAGTGTGTCAGGCTGACTGACATATTAATGAAGACATAGACGGTCACATGTGCCTCCGATATTTTACAAAACTGGCCAGAACTGTATAGACCCCAATAACTATACACTGGGTGAATCGGCAAAATAAGAGGAATTCAGAAATGAAACATTATATAGGGTATACTATCTAAAAAAAAGTGAACTTTGGGTTTTATCTAACTTATGCAACACCCTATATATATATATATATATATATATATATATATATATATATATATATATATATATATATATATATACGAATTGCACACTATATACATTTTACTTAAAAATTTACCCATAACGACAAACTTCCGCAGGTCCGGTTATATAGGACAATAACGATTGAAGCTGAAACTTAATGACTTGTAAAACAAATTTTCTCTACATAGCCCATATTAGATTCAGGTTCATTGTCTAAGACTTGACAGTGTTGACGTTTCAGATCGCGACCCAAGCAGCAAATTAAGGCATGTTAACCAGCACTTGAGTCTAAATAACCAAACAAAGTTGTAATTTAGTTATAGTTAACCAAAATGTTGGCTTGATTGTCATAATCACTACAAAATTGAGAATGCAGCTCCCAATTATCCTATTTTTGAATATTAAAATTACTCCAAAGTTAGTAACTTAAAGTAACTAAATTGGTAAAACTGTGGTTCAATTTTACCTATAAATATATTTAAATATAATTTTGAGTTTCAGTTTTACAACTGGTAATTTTTAGGTCGTGATGTGCCCTAAATTGATTACTATGTCCAGATACCGAAAATACCTAATTTAAGGTAATTTATTGACTAATATTAACTTGCAGTACGCCTTTGTGGTATAGTAAGTTGGAGGTCCACTAATGAAGTCCAGATTATATATAATACCAATCTAACTGCAATACAACACAGGAAAGATTTTGCACTAAGATAACATAAAATGGCTTTCTGATTGGCCATATAGTCATAACTACTGCAAAAGTGGTTTTCCAAGTCAAATTGCCTATATCAAAGATGAAAATAGCCATAAAATCTCACTTCAAATAAAAATGTCCTCAAAGTTCAAAGTGTACAGCAGTGAAATCAATTTGTGAATGTTAAAGGTGTTTCAGTTCATGAACTTAATTGATAGAAGTTATATTATTCAGTCACAGTCTCTGTGTAAATCCTAAAAAACTTACGTACCAAATTTGGTTACCATAGCTTTCCTATTTTCTGAGATACATTTTTTTTCGAAAGAAAACCCAAAATTTTCCTGAAAAACCTGGTCCCATTTTTCTGGCTAACGAACTTATACAAGCCACTTACAAAAGGAAGGCACATGCTAAATTTTATCAAAATCGGTCCATGATTTTTTTAGTTATCGGTGTGATTATATATATATATATATATATATATATATATATATATATATATATATATATATATATATATATATATATATATATATAAACATATATATATATATATAAACATATAAACTGATCCCGGATATGCGTTTTAGGGGTCCTAGATCGCGCTCATTTGAAGAAATTTTTTCAAAATTCAAAAGTCGAGATCTCCTCATTAGTGAATTTTTTTCTAAGAAAATTCACTAAAACGTATGACAACTTCATCGGCTACTACTATATGAAAGAGAAGCTGCTGATTTGAAATCAGCACGTGTACCTTCAATATAATACATCATTTTTTAAGCCAATAGAATGAAGCATTGGCAACACGATTAGCTGTCATACCTTTATGTTTATTTACTTATTTTCGCTCTACTGATGTCTATAAAATATTATGGAATCAAAAATAAAAAACGCTGTATAATCATTCCTCTATGTCTCTCCGGTACATGAAAATGTTTGATTGCTAAGAAATTTAAACTAAATTCGTTTACCATGTAGTTGAAATTCCCATAATAGAACAAAATTCCTTTAAAGTCTGGTTAGTTTGCCTTGTCATCGGGAATTGTGATTTATAGGTAAAAAAATTAACGTTCAGGTCAATAATGTTACAACGGTAGCCATATTCAACTATGCTTCCGGTATCCATCTTCATTGTATTGAAAAACTAAAAACAATTTTTTGTTGAATCTAGTGTAATTAAATTTTAACTCGAAAAGAACATAAAATAATGCTTGTATACAATGAAGGTAGGATAGTTTTGTCTTGTTTATATCACCAATTTTCAAAACCAGAATTTGAAGAATGTTGAGTAGTTTGTAATTTTAACTAATTTTGCTTTTTACAGGGGCGCTTGAATTATATCAAAGTATCATAATTATGTTAACAGAAAAAAAAACATAACCGCAGTGGTTGTTTCCTTTACACCGTGCGAATTACCTTTATCATTGATACAAATATTTAAAGTATCTTCTTTGATCATTCAACATGTCATTTTTTTAACAAAGATGGACATACCTAGTTGCTAACATCTACTGTTTTTTAATACATACATAACCACAGATCCTACAGAATAATGTCACATGAGCAGTTCGTTGTTAAGAATTTCACGGCACTTGCGGCAAGATGTCGAATTCTAGTACAATCTTGCACGTATTTACCAATAAATTACGTTCATTGGTCCAATATAGAATGAAAATGCCCTAAATATAAGTAAAACGCGTTGGTCGAAAAGCCTTGCAGGACCTATTATCGACTTCCCTATTACTTTTAGTTTATTCCCCACATTGTTAAAATACACTTAAATTTTACTTGCACATGACCTATGGTGATTTGGTCGCCGACCTATTAATAGGACAATTTTATGTCAATTTTAAATTAACTGTTAATAATATTACCTGGAAAAATTACTCATGTGGAAACAAATCTGACAGCATCGCAATCATTTTCTGATCATACACTATTTAATGAGCACATCCAACTTGCTCATGGTGTCCATCACTAATTATTTGTAATTAAAAGATGCAATAACAGACTAATATTAACAAAACACCAATTTAAAGCAGAGTTTATATTGAGGTTAAAGTCGTCCCAATCAACTTTGATGATAACTACTGTATTTTTTATCTTCTCCAAGGGATTCACTCGAAGGCAATAATATGAATATCGTAACAATTAATTTATTAATTAAGTATCTCTTAGAGTCGAGTAATTGAATCCTTCAGATTATGTAGTTATTATATGTAGTCCATGTGTTTAATCATCCATAATTATCACATTAGCTAAAGTTGCAGGCAATTAAGGATAAAAACAGAGAAATGTTTTAATAAGGATGTCTTAACTGAAAGGAAAAAAACATTTGTGTCGTTAATTGCAACTAATTTATTTACCTTTTTTTATCTTTAGATTACACTATACACAAGTTTCATTTTTGAAACATGGCTGCAATTTAGGGTTAATCTAAGGGTTTTAAACAATCAATTTTTAAGGAAGTTTAATAAAAATAGTTGCTATAAATGTTTATTATTAATATTAGTACTTTTATTATCATTATTATTACTTTTATCGTTATTATAATTATTATTACTTTTGTCATTATTATAATTATAATTATTATTATAGACTTTAGCCTGAAAGGCTTTCACATTCCCTCAGAGGGGAACATTCACTCATACCAGGTATCTGAGATGCCAAAGGGGTACTGAGCTCAGATGGAGCTTTTTCCAAGTTATCGGGGTCTGAACGACAACGCCACACATCCTCATTTCCCAGGAATCTCCGCACGGCGTGGGCAATGGCAAGTATTACGGCTTCTGCATAACCTTATAGAGATACTCTCCAAGGCCTAGTCTTTTAATGTTCTCTAGAAGATTTTTAGGAACCACACCAGTTGACGACGTGACTATTGGAATCACTATATCACACTATCTGCCATCCACTGTCTCTTTACTTCTATCTTGAGGTCTCTGTACTTAATGATCTTCTCGTTGTACTTTATCTCTAGATTATTAGTATTTGGAATGGCCACATCAATCAGAGTCACTCGGTTGCAGAACTTATCCACTATTATTACATCTAACCTGTTGTGGGAAACTCGTTGGTCTGTGAGTACGGTCCGGTCCCAGTACAACCCGTATGCTGAATTCTCTAGAACAGGCTCAGGAGTGTATCTATAGTAGGACACCTTATTAAGATTTAAAAGTCCCAGTTTCAGAGCCAGTTCTTGGTGAAGTATTTTAGCGACTGTGTCGTGACTTTCTTCATATTCTGTTGCAGCAAACGCTTGACATCATCCGGTGACGTGCTGGATAGTCTCTGATGACTGACACCCAAATCTACATATGTCATCTTGGACCGAATTATTTTCAACTATATACTTCAGGTAGTTTCTTGTTGGGATGACCTGATCTTGTATGGCCACAGTCCCTGGTGACATCTGGTTGTAGAGATAAGGAGTTGTAAAGATTCAGTTTTTACGTGGAATCATTACTGGTTGAAAAACACTTATAAACCCCCAAGCATAATAAATAATACCAGAAACCCTATCTATATTAAATATTTTAAGTTTTGGTTTCAAAATAATATTGATGAAAATTCTCTAAAAAATTCTGTATCATAAGAAGCTTACTGAACTCCCTAGGTTGAAACCTAAATATTGAAAAACGTTGCATTTTGTTGGGGAAAATAAACATCTCTATTTTCCTGAAATTCTAGGTAAAATCTGACGTAATTATGATGAAATCTAGAAAAACGGTTAGCAAATGAACGGACGAGTCCATTATTGTGGAGGTGTGTATAGAAGACGTCGTGACTTCGCCAGCGATTGGAGGTCTCGTTTTGTCTCATTGGAAGAATGAAGGCGGGAAAGAGCTCGCCCATAGCCACTAACGCTCATGACTCTGAAAATTTCGTGCAGGGGTCAGGACCAGCAAAACGTTCTGTACCTCTAGGAGTCTGGCACTCACGCCTGTGGCGTAAACACGTTGACTTGAGGTGTCTCTCTAATTGTCTTATAAACTAAGTTTTTAATAGTCTTTCTGTCACCTATACTGCCTTCTAACAATACTCAGTGGGTATTTGAAGTGTTTAAGTGATTTTTGAGTTTAATAAAACATCGTAGTTAGCATAAAAACGGAACTTAGGTTGTGGTTTTTTGTTTCAACCTGTTGATTTGCTACTTTAAAAAGAATTGCGGTTTATCGCCGAAGTTTAAGTCAATTGGCAGTGAATTTCGCTAGGGCAAATTCAACGTTTTAATTGTAAATCGCGAAGTTTCCACCAAGCGACTTCAGAATATCGAGCTGGTTGTCGAAGGGTTTTGTACACGTGACACAATAAATCCACCGGCCTAGTAACCATCAATGAGAACCATTACTGTGTTTCCCAGCTTCTTTTCTCTTGTTGGAGTCACTGAGGATTGTGTCATTTACCAGTATTTGATTCACTTTGGAGGTCGTCCCCATAGAGTAACCATGTAATTCAAGGCAGAAGATTCGGTGAGTCAATAGAATTTTTCTCTGAACTAGCAAACTTGGTCTTATGCACTCATCAGGCAACTGAACTTTTATAATCTGAATTTTCAAAGACACTCAATCAAGTTTAGTTTTGAATAATGTCAGGGAGCTGCTATTAGAATAATTATAAATTTCCTGTTTGAATCTCTGGAATCTTGTCAGCTTTGTTTTCATCAATTTAAACACGTAGTTTTCGAAATTGTAATCAATAAATCTTGTCTGTAAAAATATTTAACCTGTACATTGTCTTTAATGTCACCTGTTTTTCAATAATTAGTATAAAGTTTTCACGGAGATATACATGTATACATACATATTTTTTTTGAAAATTGAGCTTCACTTGAGAAACTGGCCAGGATTTCAGTAAAAGATTAACAGAATTGGTTGACAAACGTCGAATAATTTACATATTAATTTGTTTACTTTTGAGCGGCAACACACAGCATCTGATTTTTAACATATATCAATATATAAGTGCTTGGATTTCTTTAGTAATAAACAAACCACGTTTATCTCATTATTCTGTCACATGTATGTAAATAAATAATTTCTTGTTATTGAAATTCTTGCTATTCATTTGATTTCTATTTGTGTATAATTAATGTTTATTTTGAGAGTTACCAACCATTTTAATTTTATTTTGTGCACCATTTCAAATTCAATCCATGTGAATAAATTTAATATTTGTTACATTAACACGTCTGTCTGATGGAAAATTAATTTCTCTTTCAACCCTTTTGACCCACCGTGACGACGCTTATAAGAACTCTTGATCTCGATTTCCTAGATATAGAAAATAAACTTTTAGAAAATTCATCGTAACCAGGCACTAGTTTGGAGCGCTGATAAATATGAGACTTCAGGCAGTGCAACAACACAACAACAGCGTAAGTAGTAAACAATAATAAGATCTTCAAACCTTATAAAGCATTTCTAATCCTGCTAATTATAAATCTGATACATAGAAACTTTTTAGGGTAGGATTTATAGGAAATAGTAAACTTACTACTGACCAGATTTGGGTTCACTGGAGGTCCCGCATATATTACTACTACTGCTTGCCTGTTACCGAGAGTTTTAAATTACTTGTTTAAGGGAGGTTACAGAGTCTGATAAAGCAACATTTAAAGTCAAATTGAGGTAAAATTGCCCCAACAATAGGTCGGCGACCAAATCACCACAGGTCGTTTTCAAGTAAAATTTAAGTGTAATTGCCAATGTGGGCAATAAACTCAAAGTAATATGAAAGTTGATAATATGCCTTTTTTTCTTTAACGTCGGCCTATTTCCGCGACTATGGCCAATCACCGACGCCAGCGAGCAGTTTCACCTCACTATCCTGGAAATTTTGACGAAACCCTGCCTTTCTGTAAGGGTGTTGGGATATTTAACGTGCCTAACTTTGCATGAACACGGGACCGACGGATTTACGTCCCCTCCGAAGGGCGGAACGTGCAGACGTTCAACTTGCTCAAATACAATGCCACAACCACGGTTGATGTTAATTGTACAGTATGTACTGAAAAAGTGAAAGGAGTACCCTGGGATCGAACCCAGTACCCATAGGTTCAGAGGCACACGTTCTTACCACTGAACCGCCGAGGCTCTTGATAATAGGTCCAGCACGGTATTTCGACCAACTTGTTTTAGTTATATTTAGGGAATTTTCATTCAGCATTGTGCCAATGAACGTAATTTATTGGTAAATCTGTGCAACGCGTTACTTGAATCCGACATCTACGCGCCGAGTGCCGCGACGTTCTTAACAACTAACTGCGCATGTGACATTATTCCGTAGAATCTGTGGTTGTCTAGTGATGGGCAAAACCGTTATTTTCTATTAACAGTTAAAGCCGTTTACGTTATTTCATAATAACCGTTTATATGCGACAGTTAAGTATCGTACACATTTAAGTTCGTAGAAAATAATGTGGAAATAACACTCAGTTTTGAAAATATTGAAACATTATATCTACGTTTTTATCTGTAAAATGTCTTCCCCCATTACAATGTAGACCAATTTTAAAGAAGAACTGATTTACAAGTTTTATGAAGAAGAGGAACTGTCCAGTGGGTTTATGAAGAGATGCTAGTAATCCAAAAAGGTCTGGACGCAGCAAGTGCGTTATGGAAGTTAATTTTCATAAAAATGTTTTTAACAGTAAATATGTCTTTCTAATGCAAACAGGCATCATTCTAGTTACCGGTATAACCTATATGGTAGAAAAAATGTAGCATATTTTATCAAAATAACTTATTGTTTGAAAATTTACAAACATTTTCCGAAAATAAACTTAAAATATTTCCGAGAAAACTGGTTTCCTAGCCAACAAACCTTAGGTTAATATCAAACTGGGTATTGGAATTTGAAGCATTCAATGAAAATTAGCTACAAAAACGCATTTACTGCGTCTGCATTTTTTTCTTACAAACGACCATCATATTTCGATAAAAACTGCAAAAATGGAAATAAACGAGGTGTTCGAAAAAAATTGTAGAGATCATCAACGACTTATGTGCCAGCCTGTGATTGTCAAAATAATTGTATAAGATGCAGCTCAAGACACCCTATAATTAACATATACCATTTTTTCTCGTATTTTGTATAATAATAATTATATTGAGGTTTACCGTAGAAGTGCGTCACCCTGTATATATGTAAGCAGATAAAAACTGAATCTAAATCCAGATATGGATTCTAGCTGCTAGTTTGCGCTCATTTGAAGAAACATTTTTTAAATTCAAAATTCGCGGTCTCCTCATTAACGAATTTTTTTCTACGAAAATTAGCTAAAAATTATAGACCATTTTAAACCATAAACATAACTAAAACTACCGCCAAAGCATCAGAGAAAGAGTCTATTTAAAATGCATTTTCTGTAAATATTTTAGAAAAATGAACGACAATGACTGTTGAAGCTGAAACTTAATGGTTTGCAGAACACCCTTCTTGCGACATTTTCTTTACATAATCCGTATTTGTTTCATGTTCTTTGCCTAAATGTTGCCAATTTTAACGTTTAAAATCGCGACTTATAACTTTTTTGTTATTAAACCTACAGATCCAGCTTTTGGTACGTGGTTCGCCCTTTATAATACAAACACGCGTACCTAATTTGGTTGCCGTGCTGCTGCTTTGGGGCCATTTTCAAGAGGTTAAGAAAGTGTTGAAGGTAAGGCCTCAATCTGTCTAATCCTAAGAGCGGTAGATGAGAAGTTAATCATATTTGCACAGCCTGCCCTATTCCTATTCAATGCTCAACAAAATAGTATATAAAATAAGTTTATAGTTATTACATTTGCTTCCTTAAATACCTTGTAACATTTTAGTAATATTTTGTACATTAAAGCGTACAAAATAAAAGCGCATACAACTATTTGCCAGATAGAATTCCGCAGGTACGCCAGTACAAAAGGAAATAATAACATGCAGAACTGATTACCCCAGTACAAACATCAATTACATTTCTAATGTGATATTCCGCGACATCAGTAGAATACATCTAGCAAATTTATAGCGGAAGTTGTCAGAAGTCATCGGTAAGCGTGTAACAAGTGACCCCACCTCGGTGGAGACCACCGCTTCTTCAGATCTTGAGCACACACCGGCTATCCGACGTTAATAAACCAAGAAGAACAGTTGCACATGACAGGAAGGCGAGCAAACAGAATGGCGAAGCAGTCCGCCCAGTTCTAATCACGAATAACTACAAATTCCTCCGGCTCACTCAACCAAATACTATCCAAGACATTCTGAGATCTCTTCCTGGCCTGCCGGTCAAGAAGAGTATTTTCTTTACGTCTTCTGAAAGACCGTTTTCTAGTGCTAGGAGTGTTAGAAGAGATTAGGAGAGTTCTACGTGTAGTAGCTCGTATTGTGGATGTATCCAGAAGGTTGGCTCCAGGTGCAACGAGAAGATCAAAGAGCTGGTGATGTATTAAGGCGCGTTTTGACTATTATATGAAATAGCATCTAACGAGGACTCTAATGGGTATTATAGACATTGATTAAGTTGTTGTTCTTATAAATAATAGTAGAAAAAAATACAGAAGCAATGATGCTACTAAAAACTATAGTGGCATATTTCCTAGGTGTGCGACTTTCAGGTCATATATATATATATATATATATATATATATATATATATATATATATATATATATATATATATATATATATATATATATGAGAGAGAGAGAGAGAGAGAGAGAGAGAGAGCAATACTATTGATGAAAAAAGTCTGGACGCCGCAAGTGCGTTATGGTAGCGAATTTTTTAAAAATATTATTAATAGCAAATGTCTTTGATGAAAGCAGGCATCAAACTTGGTTGCCTATATAGTAGAAACAATGTACCATATTTCATCGAAATATAAACATTTTTCAAAAGTCTGGATGCACCAAGCGTGTTATGGAAGTGAATTTTCATAAAAATGTTTTTAATAGCAAATGCGAGCAGGCATCAATCTGATAACCGGTATGGCCTATGTAGTAGAAACAAATGTACTATATTTTATCTAAATTACTTATGGTTTGAAAATATACAAAAATATACAGCTTCGTCGTGGGGATTTTCCTTCCCCGTCGCGTGCATACAACCACCATCGCTCCATAAACCACAAGAAAAATGTCTTGTTCCTACCCGCCAAGGAAGTTACGGCACCTGGAAGGATAGGGGTGCTGTGCGGGGTAGGCAGGGTTAAAGGGGGATATGGCTTCAAGATGTAAAAAAGACAGCGTTCAAGCAAGTTTTATTCGAATTTTATGCTCATATTTCCTTTTTACTACCTACCCCGCCCAGCACTCCTGGTCCCGTAACTTCCTTGGGGGGGGGGTGTGAACAAGACATTTTTCTTTGGGTTTATGGATCCAGGGGGGGGCTAGGCAGGTTTCTGAAAATAGTTTTTTCAAAAACGTTCGGGAGCTAAACTGCAAATTTACCGAAAAATCGCTACCAAAACGCACTTACTGCGTCCAGATTTTTTTCTTACAAACGCATCATATTTCGATAAAAAATGCAAAAACGCATTAATCAATTTGTTCTACGAAAATTAGCTAACAAAAATTATACACCCCTACTCACTCCTGGTCCCGTAACTTCCTTGGGGGTTGTGAACAAGAAATTTTTCTTGGGGTTTGCGGATCCAAGGGAGGCCCTTGGCAGGTTTCTGAAAACAGTTTTTTTTAAAGCGTTCGGAAGATAAACTGCAAATTTACCGAAAATTCGCTACCAAAACGCACTCACTGCGTCCAGATTTTTTCTTACAAACGCATCATATTTCGATAAAAAAAGCAAAAACGCATTAAAGAATTTATTCTACGAAAATTAGCTTAAAAAAATTATAGACCATTAAACCATAAACTTCACTAAACCCACAGCGAAAGCATCAACTTAACTAAACCGACAGCCCAAGCATCAGAGGATGGGTCTATTTGAAATGAATTTTCTGTAAGTATTTTAGTAAAATAAAGGGCAGTGACGGTTGAATCTGAAACGTAAGGGTTTGCAGAACGCTCTTCTTGCAACAGTTTCTTTTCACAATCCGTATTTGTTTCACGTTTTTGCCTAAACATTGCCAATTTTGACGTTTAAAATTGCGAGTTTGACGTTTTGAGGAAAACTCCAAAATTTGTTTCTTTAACTGTCCATAACTTCTTTGTATTTACAGCTAGAGACCTAAATTTCGGTACAGTCTGAATTTTTTAGTAAATCGGTTAATTAATTTTCCTTTAAACAAAAAAAGATATACCAAAAAATTAAATTATATTAAGAACGTAGCCGAATATAACGGATACACTGCTTGCCTAGTGGAAAGATTAATCAACAAACACAAAACAAAGAAAATGTTGACGGAATCAACGATATTTAGAAGAGAAAAGTCGGAAAATAACTTTGTTTGCTTACCATTTGAACCTACAATCACGAGGGGTCTAGACAGCATTTTAAAAAAAGTCAACTTACAGTTAACATTTTCAATAACAAATACCTTAAAAAACTTGCTAGGTAACCCAAAAGACAAGGATAGTATTGACAAAATGTCGGAAATTTATGAAATAAGTTGTAAAGACTGTAATCTTAAATACGTCGGACAAACAAAAAGATCGATTGGAATTAGATTAGAAGAACATTGAGCCCAATTACGTTACGGTACTGTAGATAAGTATTCCGTCGCCCGACACATTTGGCATAATAATCATCACGTTGGTAAAGATAATCTGAAATTAATAAAAAATGTTAGACAACCAGGACAGCTAAATGCGTTCGAAAGCGTACATATTGCGAAATATAATTACAACAAAAAATGTATGAACGCTTCACCACCGCCAATTACGTGTCACCTGATCGATTGCTTTGTTAAATAAACTTCCCACGTTTTACCACGTTCTAAAGATAAGATAAGTGTACAGATATTGCTGCCAAAGGAATCTATGTTAATTTAGCTGTCGTTGAACCTTCTTAAAACTATTAGAAATGGACACTTTTTAGATAAAGTAGTAGTGACAATGCAAAGAGCTTGTTCGGCGATAAAAATACAATACACTTTGGAATTTACCTGCGACTAGTTTCCGATCTCAGTTCGATCTCTTTACCTAAGATCCCGTATATAAGTTGATGTTAGTTTTTTAAGTATTTAGAATGTTTCATCATCTGATGACGCTAACTTGGTTAGTGAAACGATCGTCAGGTCTTTTAAAATGTGTTGTGGTGATTTGGGTTCTCTAAGTGTACTTATCAGTACTCATCACAGGTTTCAATCTTCACTTAGTTAATTTTGTAGCTCCACAGAAAATTGAGGTTAGGGTATTTACTCAAAACAAGCTAGAACACAAGATACAAATATTTTTTGATAATGGATTGTAACACTTTCGAAAAAATTATTCAACTGAGCGCGAGTTACAGCACCCTGTATAATGCTATACTGATATCTCGTGTTAGTAGAGTAATAGGATCGAAGCAGTCGTTCAACGCGGAAATACTAAAACCGCTGAATAATCATAGTCATCATAATTATTTAGTTTAAGTTGTTTTATTTTATAATGTTAGCTAAGCAGATTCGACTTTATATATACAAGTAAGATACCATATTATGTTAGAATTTATTACGAGTGTTTCCACATTAAACATCGTGTATTTCTCCTTTGTTTTAAAATTATAATTAAACTTGTAATTTCGAAATAAAGTTTTTTTGTTTTGAAGTGCCAAAAGGGCACTATCCAAACTGGCGCAGTCGGTAGGATAGGTTTAAGTGTATTTTTGACAAAAATCGCAAAGATACACGTCGATTTTTATCGTTAAAAATAACCTAGTAGTAACCTACAAAATTTAAAGTGACAAACATCGTCAACGAGGAAGGACATCATCGCCAACCTCAACAGCAGAAGCCACCACTAGCATAGGACAACACAGCCACAAAAGGAAGGACATCATCGCCAACTTTGAAGGGCCAAGTCAAGTATAGATAGAAGTGACCAAAAATCGTCAGCGAAGAAGGACAACATTGCCGACTTCATAATTAAGCGAATGGAAAAATTATTGTCAATCCTCTTCCTCACCCATGTCCTTGGACAGGTAGAGTTTAACAGACTGAATGACAACCCTGGACTGCTACCCCTAAAAATAGGAACTATGCAAAACGCAATCGATAAATGGACATTGATTAGAACGATTGAACTACAACCACTTTTACAAGAGTTTAACTTTTTACAAAACACATCCTATCACCTGAACATCTCTATACAAAACTCCCCTTATAATGAATCCTATTATGAAGAACTACGAAACTCTCAAAATGTGTTATTCCATGAAATAAGTGAAACTAACAAAATTTTCAAACAAATTATACCATCAAGTTTAAATCGAAAAAAGAGAGGTTTGATAAACGGACTCGGAACAGTAATTAAGTCAATCACAGGAAATTTAGATGATAATGATGCTAAACGTTATGACTCAACAATTTTAGAGCTAACTAGTAACCAAAATAAATTAGAAATAATTCAAAAAAATCAAATGTCACTAACAGAAACAGATAGCAGACCGTATTGAATATCTAACGAAAAATTTTGAAGCTGAAGACTTAAGACAGGATTACATGGACATAGTAATCATAGCTCAAATGCTCTTTGTTCAGTTAATTACCGAAATAACGGGAATTAAAAATATTTTGGAGACTTTAGTTAATGCAATAACGTTTGCTAAATTAAAGACAATGCATCCCTCTATTTTAGAAACAGATGATTTATTGATAGAGCTTAATAAAATTCAAAGACATAAAGTAAATTTGCCATATAAGGTAAATATAGATAATATGGCCCTTTATGGAGAAATAATTACTATTAAAAGCTATTACAAAACCACTCAGTTAACATTCATTTTAGATGTACCTTTGGTTGAGTCAGCATATTACGATTACTATCATTTATATGCCTTTCCCATTCGTAATAGTTTGACCCACACATTCCTAACATTAATTCCCCATTCAAAATACCTTTCCTTGAATGACGAAAATTACAAACTCCATGATGGACCATGTCGAGAGGTCCGACCAACTGAATTCCTGTGTCAAGCTCAAAACAATGAATCACATCAGTCCAAACAGCCCTTGTGAAATACAATTAATAAAGTTCTCCTCCCAGTATAACAATTGTGAGCATCACCAAATGTTAATAGAAGATGTGAAGATTCAGAAGATCAGCGAAAGTAAATGGATTATCATCTCTCCAGTAGAAAATATAGTCAACTACAGATGCAGCGATCACCGTAAAATCATGGCCATAGGTGGTAGTTATCTGGTAAAAATAGAAGAAGGGTGTGAGGTAAAAATCAAAGGACAAACAGTAAGTTCTCATCAATCTGAAATTAAAAAACTTTTCTATGTGCCGTTACCCGAACTCAAATTTAGTGAACTGTCCATGAACTCAAAACTTAACATTGTGCCTTTACATCTAGAATCTATAAATTTAGATGAATTGAATTTAGTGAAATCTCAACTATAGCATCAGAAGGAGTTACTACAAACAATAAGTGTTCCTGTAATTCATACTTCGATTAGTGTTTTTACTTTAACTGTTTGTGTTCTTTTATTAACAGTAGCATGTTTCTGTTTTTGGAAATTTAAAGGCAGAATAACCAGTTCCGCAGTCGAGTCCAAAATCGTCAACGAACTTAAGAAGACCCACGAAGTTCCTCTGCAGGACATCAATTTCAAGATTTAGGTACCCTAAATCTCATCTGGCAAGGGAGGAGTTACAGCACCCTGTATAATGCTATACTGATATCTCGTGTTAGTAGAGTAATATGATCGAAGCAGTCGTTCAACGCGGAAATACTAAAACCGCTGAATAATCATAGTCATCATAATTATTTAGTTTAAGTTGTTTTATTTTATAATGTTAGCTAAGCAGATTCGACTTTATATATACAAGTAAGATACCATATTATGTTAGAATTTATTACGAGTGTTTCCACATTAAAATCGTGTATTTCTCCTTTGTTTTAAAATTAATTAATTTTAGTAATATATCGTACTGATAGGGTACAATTCTTATGAAAATTCACTATAACGATGCACCTGCTGCGTACCGAAATTTTTAGTAATTAATGAACACAATGTTTCTTCTTTGAATAAGAAGGCAATGGAAATTTAACTGTATATTTTCTTTTAAGTAACTTTACATACTCGACTAATTATGAAACAATGTCGTACATGTATCGCCGCTAAACCAAATTCCTATTACGACTGTTCAAATAATTGTTACTCTTCTAATTGGCCATCAGTTCCAAACAAAAGACGATCTGTAACTGTCGGCTATTTTACAGTTAACCGTTCGTGGATTCTAATTCGCTTTCGTCTAGTTACCAGCGTCAAACATGTCAATAAACAAATACCGCATTGTTGCAGCCGGAGCTACTTAAAAATTCAATTGTCATTTGTTTTTTCTGGAACAACTCGACTTTCTTAACGACGTTTTCGTCGTGAAGGACCGCATGGATAAATTAATCACTGCTTTATGACAAGCTTTCTGTGCGTGAGAAAATGTAGTGTAAAAAGTGCCATCTCTATGTAAACGAAAGAAGTTTCGGACGTCTGGAATGGTGATCTCTGGGAAATGATTAATTGAAATTCGTGAATTCAAGTTTAAATGTTATTATTTCTAAGAAAGGAAACATTAAATGCGACTGCGCACGTCTGGTCTCGTATGGGTATTCATGATTTGGTTTGAGCTTTAATAAAAAATTACATACCGACACGAAATCAGTAATAAAATTGGGAACCGCGTCGCGTGTTGTTTGTCTGTCTGTCCCATGTGTGGATGCGCGATCTTTACTTCTTGATCTCTATATAAAGACACATACATATAGCTATAGCTGCTTTGTTCTTTTATTTTATTTAAAGAGTTGTACTAAAATCTAATGTATCCTGATTGATTTTTTAATACATAAAAAATATTGTATTCCCATGATAATTTTAGTAACTTTTCAAAAAATAAGTGTGATATCAATAATGAACCTAAAAAAAAACAACTCTGGACGCAGCAAGTGTGTTATGGTAGTGAATTTTGATTAAATGCTTCAAATTTGAATAGCTCCGTTTTCTATAAACTTAGAATGTTTTATTTTGGTACGTAGTAAGGTCTTTCCTAGGGAAAGATATCCACCAAATTTCATTAAAATAACTTTGTATTTTTGGAGGAAATAAAAAAATTTCGAAAGAAAATTTAAAATTTGAATAACTCAATTTTCCATAAACATAGAAAGTTGAATTTTAGTACTTAGTAAGGTCGCTCCCAAGACAACATATATAGTAAATTGTATTAAAACAGCTTTGTTCTTTTCGGAGAAAAAAATTTTTTTGAAAGAAAACTCAAAATTTTCCCGGAAAAGCCCGTCCAATTTTTCTGGCTAACGAACTCATCCAAGCCATTAATAAAAGAAAGGCACTTGCCGAGTTTCGTTGAAATAGGTTGATAATTTTTTGAGTTATCAGACGGATATATATATATATATATATATATATATATATATATATATATATATATATATATATATATATATATATATATATATATATATAATTGAAACTGACCCCGGATATGGGTTCTAGGGGTCCTAGGTCGCACTCATTTGAAAAATTTTTTGCAATGTCTCACCATCTATACCTATCTATTAGTGATTTTTTTAAAATAAAAATTCACTAAAAAGGCTATATATACAGAGTGTTTCTAAATTGATGCTTAAAATTTTACAGAGTGATTCTTTGGCGAAAAATAAGGGGTGTCTTTTTTATAAAGTTTTTCTTGAAACCCCTTCTCGTCCAAGGTACAGCCCTTTGAAATTTTGGCAAAAAAAGTTTTCATTAAATTTCTCCGTTATGGAATAATTTAAAAAAACGAAATTTTGCAGATGCATAAGGCTAACAAAATGACAGTTTTAAAAGGATTTTATAACCCTATAATGTTATCACAAGAGGGTGAAAAAACCTACCCTTACTTTTTTTTTCAGTACTTTTTATTGTGTGTACCGTTTTCTATTCAAAAAAAAATGATTTAGAAAGAAAGATTCAATTAGCAACTTTTTTATGTCTCGACATTTTCTCATAAAATTGTTAGTTTCATCACAAAAAAATAAAATATTACTCAGATCGATGTCACATGTATTTACAGAGTGGTTGTTATTTGCTGAAAAAAACAAGTACGTGGCAGGCTGTCAAATAACGTCACAATTACACTAATATGTTAATATGTATTGTTCTGGCTTTTACTAATTTCCAAAAATTCATAATAAGAAACAACAACTAGGTATTGTACTACTATTTAATAATTAATAATTAACAAACTAAGAAACGAAAAGAAATATTAACAAAATTTCAGTACGTACCATCATAATAAATGTTGAAAATGCCTTCCTTCGGAGAGAACGCATGATTCTAGTCTGTTTCTCATTGAACTTCGTATTCTATGAAAAATACCGGGTGTGTTTCTTATAAGATCACATGATCCGATAATACGATTTCTGAGGTCATCGATGTTTGCAATAGGACTTGAATAAACTAAGGTTTTCAGAAAACCCCACAGGCAAAAATCCAACCGATTCAATTCCGGAGATCGGGCAGGCCAATTCTGTGGGCCTCCTCGACCTATCCAACGATTTGGGTAAACTTCGTTCAAGTAGTTATGAGCGTTGATACTAAAATGAGCCGGAGCCCCGTCGTGCATGTACCACATTTGTTGTCTAATTTGTAAAGGAATATTTTCAAGAAGTAGGGGCAACTCTTCTTCGAGGAGATGACAGTACACTTCTCCATTTAGTCTTATCGGAGGAAAATATGGTCTAATTAAGTCATCACCAATGACAGCATGCCATACATTTAATGAAAACTGGTGCTGAAAATGAGATTCCGTGATTTCGTGTGGGTTTTGTTCAGACCATATGTGGTTATTATGAAAATTTCTAATAGATTCTCGTGAAAAGTTGGCCTCATCAGTAAATAAAATACGAGATAAGAACTGTGGAACTTGCGTGATCATTTGAAGCATCCATTGACAAAAAATTAAACGAGGTAAAAAATCACGAGGTAAGAGCGCTTGAACTCGTTGGATATGGTATGGATACAGTAGTTGTTCTTTTAAAATTCTAAATACCGTGGAATACCTGACATTTAAGACTTGAGCGATTCTTCTTGTACTTGTACCAGGAGATTCTTCAATTAAATTGAGGACAGCCTCTTCAAGTGCCAGAGTTCTTACTTCTCTAGAACGCCCGCAATCGGGCAGACGTATATGAATGCGTGCGAATATGCTGTGATGGGGTACAGTTCTATTTGGATATAACTCGGTGTAGAAGCGCTGTGCTCTTAATCCATTGCCATTAGCACGGCCATATTCAAAATGCATATCTGCCATTTCGGAATTGGTATAATTTACCATTTTATTCACTTATTTGTTCTAAGTGTTAAAAAAATTCTCGATAGATTGACAGCCACCAGAACAATTAATATTAGTGTAGTTATGACGTTATTTGAAAGCCTACCACGTACTTGATTTTTCAGCAAATAACATCCACTGTAAATTCATGTTACATCGATGAGTAATATTTTATTTGTTTGTGACGAAACTAACAATTTTATAAGAAAATGTCAAGATATAAAAAAGTTTCTAAATAAATCCTTATTTCTAAATATTTTTTTAAAATAGAAAACGGTACACACAATAAAAAGTACCGATAAAAATAATGTAAAGGTAGGTTTTTTCACCCTCTTGTGATTACATTATAGGGTTATAGAATCCTTTTAAAAGTGTCATTTTGTTAGCCTTATGCATCTGCAAAATTTAGTTTTTAAAATTATTCCATAACGGAGAAATTTTTAAAAAACTTTTTTTTTGCCAAATTTCAAAGGGCTGTAACTTAGAGGAGAAGAAGTTTCAAGAAAAACTTTATAAAGAAGACACCCCTTATTTTTTGCCAAAGAATCACCCTGTCAAATTTTTCGCATCAATTTAGAAACACCCTGTATATATATATATATATATATATATATATATATATATATATATATATATATATATATATATATATATATATATATATATATATATATATATATATATATAGTGACAGTCTGGAGCATTGCAGAAAGTAGTTAAAGGCATTACAAAACTATACGAACTTGGATTTGGTGTATCCCTTTTAGTGAATTTTCTTTTAAAAAATCACTAATGAGGAGATCCCGACTTTTGAATTTTGAAAAAATGTCTTCAGATAAGCGCGAACTAGACCCCCTAGAACCCATATTCAGGGTCAGTTTCAATTTTTGTATGTGAAAATTAGACGAGTTTTTCCAGAAAACTTTTGAGTTTTCTTGGGGAAAATTATAGTATCTTCGGAAATAACAATGCTATAGCAACTAAGTTCGATACGCTGATTTCTGTAATAAAGAGTATCCTATGCACCATAATTCAGATGTCTAAGTTAAAAGACAAAAACTCTGGACGCAGCAAGTGGGTTATGGTAGTGAATTTTCATAAAAATGTTTTATTGCAAACATGTGTGTTTTCTTTTTAAGAAAGCAGGCATCAATTTTGGTAACCAGTATAACCTATATAGTAAAAACAATGTGCCATGTTTCATAAAAATAACTTTATTGTTTAAAAATGTACAAAAATTTCCGTAAGTAAACTTAAAGTGTTCCCGAAAGAACTCGTTTCTTGGTCAACCCTATAGGTTAATAGCAAATTGAGCTATTCAAATTTGAAGCGTTTGACCAAAATTCGCTACCATAACGCACTGGCTGCGTCCAGAATTTCTTTTTTTACAAACATGTATTATATTTCGATGGAAAATGCACTAACATAAGGCGTGTTTGATTAAAAAAAAAGAAAATTTGTATCACCAACGACT
Source organism: Tillus elongatus (assembly GCA_964006375.1). Classification (NCBI taxonomy): domain Eukaryota; kingdom Metazoa; phylum Arthropoda; class Insecta; order Coleoptera; family Cleridae; genus Tillus; species Tillus elongatus. Next base: position 25,075,874 of record OZ023268.1, on the reverse strand, counting down.
TATGGGCCAGCCTGTGATTGTAGAAATATTTTTTAAGATGTAGCTCAAGACACCCTATAATTAATATATACAATTTATTTATATCTTGTATAATAAGGGATATATCGAGCTTTAATGATTTTTTACGAAAATTCCATTAAAAATATATACCATTAAACGATAAGCTTTATAGCTAAGGCTACTGCCAAGCATCAGAGGAAGGGTCTATTTGAAATGCAGTTTCTGGAAACATTTTAGTAAAATTAAGGACAATGAAGGTTGAAACTAAGACTTCAGGGTTTGTAAAACATTCTTCTTGAGACATTTTATTTCCATAGCCCGTATTAGATTCAAGTACTTTGCCTAAATGTTGCCAATTTTGACATTTTAAATCGCAACTTAGACGTTTTGAGGAAAACCGTTTTTTTTTAAATGCCTATAACATTTTTGTCTTTTGACCTACAGAGCTAAGTTTTGGTAGGTGACTTACCTATAAAGATGCAAACTAGCGTACCAAATTTGGTTTCCCTTACTTTTCGGTAAATTTTTTTTTTTCGAAAGAAAACACAAAATTTTCCGGGAAAACCTGGGCCGATTTTCCGAGGTAACGAAGTTGTCCAAGCCATTTGTAAAACGAAGCTATTCACCAAAGTTATTGAGTTATCGGTGTGATATATATATATATATATATATATATATATATATATATATATATATATATATATATATATATATATATATATATATATATATATAAATTGAAACTGACCCCGGATATGTGTTTTGGGAGGCCTGATTAGCGCTCATTTAAAGAAATTTTTTCAAAATTCAAAAGTCGGGATCTCCTCACTAGTGAATTTTTTTAAGAAAATTCACTAAAAGGCTATATATATATATATATATATATATATATATATATATATATATATATATATATATATATATATATATATATATATATTATAATCACACACACACACAAAATATTTGCAGGAAATTCATTTCGCTAGACCCTTTCTCTGATGCTTTGGCAGTAGTTTCAATTAGAAAGTTTATCGCTAAATGGTCTAGAATATTTAAATATTTAGTGAATGTTTGTAGAAAAAAATTGTTAATGAGGAGACCACCATTTTTGAATTTTGAAAAGATTTCTTCAAAAGAGCGCGAACGAGGCTCCTTAAAACCCATATCCGGGGTTAGTTTTAGTTTTTATCCGTTTTTATATATATAGGGTGATGCATTTCTACGGTTCATCTCAATATATCCGTTATTATATAAGATGCGAAAAAAAATTGTATATTATACGCTGTCTTGAATTGCATCCTATAAAATTAGTTTTACAATCATAGGTCGCCCGTAAGTTCTTGGTTACACAATTTTTTTTAATCGAATACACCTTATATTATTACATTTTTTAATTTTCCATCAAAATGTAATGCATTTTTGTAAGAAAATAAACTCAGGACGCAGTAAGTGCGTAATGGTAGCGAATTTTCATTATATGTTTCAAATTTAAATAGCTTAATTTGGTACTAATTTAACGTTCTTTGGCTAGGAACCAGTTTATTCGGGGACATTTTGAGTTTATTTTCGAATTTTTTTACATTTTCAAACAATTTAACAAGTCATTTCGTTGTAATATGGTACATTATTTCTACTGTATAGGTTATACTGGTAACAAAATTTCATGCCTGATATCTTCAAAAGAAAAGATATATTTTCTATTAAAAACATTTTTATGAAAATTCACTACCATAAAGCACTTGCTGCGTCCAACATTTTATAACATTTTATACAATCTGCCCTGTTGGTTTAATCTAATATACGAACAATCAATAAAACTCTATCGCATACATAATATGCCTATTGTTTTCCTCTTTTTCTCAAAATCTAATATAGTAAATCCATTTGTACAATATCGGCTGCTTTGTTCCAAGTTTATTATTTTAGAAATAGTCAAAGAATGATTAGTGATTGTAATGTGGTAAAATATGAAAGTTGCAATCTATCAATACCACAACTCGAGTATTGTAATATGACCATGATGGATCAGATTTCTTCCGTCATTATCGTTCACTGTTTTTTGTTTACTTCCATGAACTTTTTCAAAGTAAGTTAGACTGTATTAAATTGAAATTTCATCTATCTCTGATTTTATTGAGACATCTTTGTTAAGGATCTATCAGATAATATTTAAGAGAAACTTTCCATTACAAGTTAGTTTTTGATTACTTATTGATCTTTCTTATGTAGAGCGTTTTCCCAATTTGCTATTGTTTATCGATTGCTAACGTGAAATATCCTCTCGTTTTAGGCAACATTGTTCAAGGCGGTTTTTTTTTGTTGTGTTTTGTGTGATGCAAACTATAATTTGCGTGAAACTGATTCGTCTCAAATTTTATGTTGACCCAGTTAAAATGCCCAAACAAATAACATATCAAGATAGTAGTAGTATAACATATTTAGATTACATAAGAAAATAGATAAAAAACTATATAGCTTGTATGTTTAAAGTGAGTAATAAAAAAGTGTGATAAAAACGATTCTGGAAAATTTTCTTCAATTTTGTCCTTGAAGAATATACTTCCAAATGGTGCTTTAGTTTGTGAAGAAAAGGAAGTGTCTGTTCTAAATTTGTCTACAACGAGCATAAATCATCAGACCAAGCAGGCTAGTGGGTAACTATTTTAGTTAGCAATTTGACGGTTGCAGTTCTATTTTAGCAAGTGCGCTATGGTATCGAAATTTAAAATACTAAACACTCAATTTTCCGTTAACCTAACACATGCAGTTTCCTTACATGGCAATTTCTTTTAAAGGGTAAACTGTATATTAAATCTTGTTGGAAGAGCCTTACCATTTTTCTATATAAACAAAACAATTTCAAGAAATGTACAAGGGGATTTGCATAATATACACATTCACACTATAATATTTTATCATAAAAGTTTTCTTATTTTTCGGATTAAAAAAGATCGCAGAATAGAAATTTGAAAAAAAAAATTAAGCTTAATCCGCATTTTAGAAAAGGAACTTGGGGCATAGCGATTTTGGTACATATGTTCTTCTTAATGAAAATTAACCATTAACCAATGGAGAGGTGACGATGGTGAGGGCTTCGGCAAAAAAAAATGAGCGCAAATTAAGGCCCCTAGAACCCATATCCAAGGCCCGTTTGAATGTTTCTATGTTTATATATATAAATATATATATATATATATATATATATATATATATATATATATATATATATATATATATATATATATATATATATATTGCAAAGATATTGCAAATAGGTTCCTGTTATAACGTAGGCGAGCAGTAAGAAATGATTTTTTGAAATTTAACCCTTTTCGGTTTTTTGGTTTTTCGGTTCCTTACTGATTTATTCATCTATCTATGTGTTAGATTAGTTCACAGTTCATTGGGTGGTTAGTATTTCCGTAATTAATTCTTTGCAATTTACATATTTAAGTTGTTTGTCACAGATACGTCTTAAGTATGGATATAGTTATGCACACCTAGTTTGTATATATTCGTAGTTCTTTTTTTTTCAACAACACACCACGAGGACTCACAGCCAAAATACTATCGTACCGTGGGTGTCGACAATGAAGAAAGAGGCAGCTTGTTAATTCTGGACTTAAAGGTTTGGAGGTCCGGGGAGAAGGAAAAACATGTGCCGGTAAGGAATTCCACAACCTGGAAGACCTCGGGAAAAAAGAGAGGGCATAACAAGATGTTCTACTTTTGGTGACCTGGACAGTAAAAGAGTGCATTCGCTCTGTTACCCTGGTAGATCTGTTGGGGGCAGCAGGTGGAGGAACTATGGAAGAATACTCCTCTGAGCAGTGCCCGTGCAGATATGTATAAAAGAGAGAGAGGTCACCAACGGCACGTCGGTGGGCAAGGGATGGCAGCCTTTGGGTGACGGTAGGGTCACCGATTTAACGTACAGCTCTCTTCTGAATAGAGTCCAGGATAGCGAGTGTAGAAGCGGCAGCGGCACCCCAAATGTGGCAGCAGTATTCGAGATTTGGCCTTATTTGTAAAGTATATAAGGTATAGAGATTGGCTAGTGAAAAGTATTTGCCTGGAAGAGAAAACCTAATTTCTTAGCATCTGCTTTTGCAATTCATGTGACATGTTGGTGTCAATTGAGATTTAGATCCACAGAAATGCCAACAAGTGAAAAGAACTCATTACTTTGAATAACTTGGTTGTTCATTGTGATGGGTTTATCTTTTATGAGATAGAAAGCAAGACTGAGATTTGGTGGAGTTGAATTGTACAACATTTCTACTTCCCCAGTCTAATATTTGTTGGAAAATCCACAGAGACAGAACCCTCCATGAGTCTGCGTTCCTCATCTAATTGGGCTAAAGAGACAGGCTTAGAATATTGTATATTTGCGTGGTGGGTGCTGTTATTCGCGTAACTGTGGGTTGGATGTGCTAGAGAGGAGGTCATTGATCTGGAGAAGAACCTAATTAGGGGCTAAAGCTGAACCTTGAGGGACTCCTGCATTAATTGGATACAGTTTAGAGGAATGGCCATCCACGACAAAATAAATCCTCCGTTTGGAGAGGAAATTTGTTGTCCAGGTACAGAGTTTTGGTGGTAGGTCATAGGCCGGAAGGTTATTGAGCAGCGCTGCATGCCAGACCTGGTCGAATGCTATGGATATGTCTAAAGCTACAATCGGGGATTCACCGTGTAGTTCCATAGATTTGCTCCAAGAATGGGTGACAAAGGAAAGGAGGTCGGCAGCTGATCTGCGCTGACAGAATTTATACTGCCTGTCGTGGATTAGACTGTGTTTTTCAAGAAATTTTAGTAATTCGGTGTTTATATACTTTACCATCACGTTGGAGACAACTGAAAGGAGATAAATAGGCCTGTAATTGCTAGGAAGTGCTTTCAGTCCTTTCTCGAGGGACGGGTTGTACGCAAGCAGTTTTCCAGTTAATAGGGAATATGCCTCTATTGTAAGATGTCTGAAATAGACGAGTCAGGACGGGAGCACGTTCTGGTGCGCATTTTTTGAAAATAATTACAAGGAGGAGCCATCATCATTTTTGTTTATAAGGGAAACCGACTCATACACCAGAACCGGAAACGTCCATTGGGACTTCACCGGCCCCTTGATGTATGGGGTGGTACCTCCTCGCACGTGAAAAAGCCTTTTACTATCACGTGAAAGAAAAGTCCACTACCACCTGTCGACAGCTGATAAAAGCCTTGGAAGTTTGCAGAAGTTTAACACAGTAAAATGTCTCTTTAAAAATGACCCCCAAAAGACTTTTAAATGAACAAGTAGACGTTTATAAATACGCAACTTTCCGAACCAGAATAAAAAGTAGATAATTGTAAAACAGGAAACTATCAAGTATGCAAAAGTCATGTCTCTCTTCTGTCTTATTATCCGTATCGTAATTAGCTCTGATTAGTGATTTAAGATGCGAATTGTAACGAGACAGCCGTGCGTAAATACTGCGACATCTGATATGAAACTCACTGCACTAGGATACAGTCTCTCTTGTGGAGTGCAGGAAAAATGTTTATCTGATTAAGGAAAGACAACTTTCCCGTAGTAAATAGACTGCTAAATGTACACTATATACATAATAAAACAATATAATATAGTATATAAGATTATGTAGTACGAATATATCATAGTGATATAAAGTGATTGTATCGCTTGATTGTTGTTTATGTCGTTATCTAATATGTTTGCGTATTAAATTTGGGGTATTATTATCACCAAGATATATATTTTATTTAATATATATATATATATATATATATATATATATATATATATATATATATATATATATATATATATATATATATATATATATATATTGCTATGCTCAATATAAACTCAAAGCAGGTTATCAGGTAAAATTGTTTGCACCAAGAATGACTAGAGAGAATTAACACAGTGTATAAGTTAGATTATAGATAAGATAAAGTAAGAATTTTCTATAGGAACCCAAACTATACATATACCTATAGAAACGGAGTCAAAATAGCCGTGGAAAATAAGAAATAAATCGAATAAACAGATAAAGATAAATATTTATTTAAAATATCCATACTAAACATAAAGTTCAGGAACAGTAACTACATTTCTTGGAGTAGAGCCTAATAATAATAATAATCATTGACAATTTTAAACAGAATTGCTAATTTGAATTAAAGAAAACATAATTGCATATATATATATATATATATATATATATATATATATATATATATATATATATATATATATATATATATATATATGTATATATATATATATATATATATATATATATATATATATATATATATATATATATATATATATATATATATATATAATAAATAAATGCGCCCAACAATTTATATTTACTTACATCAATATAATATACAATATATACTTTGTATAAACAAAAACAAAAAACAAATGCTTGAATTTAAAATCACATATATTGATACATACTAACTTAAATTTAGAAAATAAACACACAAACCAAACAAATAAAAAAATTACACATAAATATACATAATTAAATACATAAAACTTTTTAATACACAAGTAAAAAACGTATCAATATATTCATTGATTGTTGTTGCTCTTATTTGGTGAAACTTGTCCATACTACATACAGACTTGGAGACTACTTCTCTGGCTTCACTGTTGGTTTTCGTTTTTGTAGGTAAAGGAGGTAGCCAGCGCGTAAGCTAACTGGAGCAAGTGGCCCTTACGAATTCTGGATGTTCTCGGATGTTCTTCAACGTTTCTGTGACTATAGTTTCGCTGCTTGACAGCATTCTCAGACAGATAAAAATTGAATTAGTACGAAATCATGACAACTACAAATAATGATCTGTTTCTATGTTATGATATGATGTTTTGATCAAAATATTTATCAAATTGAAAATAAAATGAAACACAGATGACAGATGAGGCTTTCAAAATGTCCATGTGATGTATGTCAATATTTAACATAAAAATAGAATTAGCCTATAACTATGATAACAGTTACAACAATAAAATAACTATTATTATTATTATTTATTCATTGATAAAAATTATACAGTATGCCTATACAATAAGTCTGTGACTAAACAATAACAATATAAAAGCAGTCTCTATACAACGAAAATATCGACATACATCAACTCATTATCTTATTACAACTTTTTTGAGAGAATAGTTAAATTTATTTTCTTTGACTTATTTAATTAGAAAGAAGAATATTCAAGAAAGGAAAATTCATTAAATCAGTTTCCTCGTTGAAAACATATTATTGATACCGAACATAGACCTACAGTAAATAACCGCATACAACCACAACATTTTTATAATGGTAAACGTAAACTAGACCTTTTTGAAGCTTTAGAAGTCAAAAAGCACACACACGACAATAACTACCTTGTTTTAAACGAGCAAACTGATTACGCGCTTGCTACGTCCTTCACCTACAAAAACGAAAACCAACAGTACAACAGAAGTACTCTCCAGGTCTGTATGTGGTACAATATATATATATATATATATATATATATATATATATATATATATATATATATATATATATATATATATATATATATATATATATATATATATATATATAATTGCGCCTATTAACAGACGACATGCCGACATACCGACAGTCCGACAGACCGACAGACAGGCAGACCGGCAGACAAAAAACTTTCGTTCCAGAAACAAGTTTTCTACAAGTTTTGAGACTTTCTTCGCCATTTTATAAAAAAAATAATTTCCAAATTTTTGTCAACAATATTCCACCCTCACACAACAACCCCAAATTCAATTTCAGCACAAAATACCATATGTTTGATGAAATTAAAATTTTTCTTATAAATAAACCCTAAAACGTTATATTACTCGCGTTTTAAGGAAGAAATGTCAATTTTAACCAAATCACCCGCCATTCATCCCCTACTTACTGAAGCGATTTTACCCAAAAACAATTCGAACCCTTCGTTTGTCGAGTGTTAACTGTATACCAAATTTGAAGACGATATCTCAATTCGTTCTAAACTTACCGTAGCTACAAACAAAAAGACGTACGGACCGAAGGACAGACAGACAAACATGATTTTCGTTTCCAAATCATGTTTAATATATGTTTTGATACCTTTCACGACGTTTAATCGAAAAAAATATTTTGATATATTTGTTGCCGATGCGATACTTCCACATGTTGTGACGATGTGGAATAAAATAACTTAAGATTTTAACATACCTATTTATTATGAATGTCGTCAAGGCCGCTGGGTGTATTAGTGGTAAGAACGTGTGCCTCTGCACAAAGGATACAGGTTTCAATCCCCAGGGCCCCCCTTTTACTTTTTCAGTACATACTGTAACATTAAAATTAACCGAGGTTCTGGCATTGTATTTGAGCAAGTTGAATGTCCCCACGTTCCGCTCTTCGGAGGGGGCGTAAAGCCGCCAGTCTCGCACGTTGAAGGTCCCGATCCTCCTCACAAAAAAGTGTGGGTTTGGAGATATTTCCAGGAGAATGATGTTAAACTGCTCCCTAGCGTCTCTGGTGATTGGCGATAGTCGCGGAAATAGACCGACGTTAAAACAAACAAAAAACACACATATTAATATCAAACAAAAATGACAAAGAGAAACTAGCGAAGGTATCCGTAAGCATTTCCGAAGGAAGCACTAATAAATATATTCGAGTGTTGAAATTATTCTGCGGATGTTACACAATTGAGTGAAGAATTAATCAAATAGTTTTGAGAGCCTGAGGCTGATCACAAACCTGTGCTTATTTCACTTCCGTTAAATTATCCAAGAACGTGAAGTAATTCCGAGGTGTGACTCAGTTAATAAGACTACAAGCACGTATTAAAAATAATAATAATCAGCAAGCTGCAATTATTTGTATAAGAGACGTCCTCTGGTTTTCACTGTAGTTTTTGCTTACACGAAAAATCCAGATGCATCTATTGAGAACTAAAGTGGATAAACTTTTTGATGTAATCTTTCACACAACAAAGTTTCTATAAGGCAGAACCTATAAAGCGTGTTTCCATTAAAACCCCCCACCTGAAATATAACGGAATTAAAAAAAATAATAGGGAAAGCCAAGACACGTCGACTTGTTTTCAAGGAAGACACATCGTCGTCTTAAGGACATAGGGGATTAACTGATATATCCTTATTTTTCAAAAGAGCGTTTTAAAGATTTTATAGTATTTTGACGTAAAATTTAAATATTTAGTGTTTGATTCCAAAAGGGTTACTATTTCTTTATCAAAATATAAAATACCGCAAATTTATTTAACAATTATTAAATTAAAAAAAAAAACAAAAAAGATCCCCAAATAATTGGTTTTTGTAGATAAGTCCATTTGTGGCTGAAAAAATGGAAATTTTGGGATAAGCCCACTATAAGCTCATATGATAGCTTCGGGATTATTCGATTATTTAACACAAAAAGGCCATACTGAATAAGAAATGCGTTTATCAAGTTATATTTTACAGAAAAACGAAAATGCGCTGCCTAATGAGATAAGGCTGGATGTATTTTCGCCGCAATTAGAACCGTAGACCGGTTTCGCTCTCATTAGAGCTCTGCAGTACAGCATACTAATTTTAACGAAAATAATGAGGTAATGAGCGATAATAGGCCGCGTGTTCTTTTTCTTTCACAACTCGTGTTGCACCACTGCAGAGCTCCAAAAGATTTCTCTATTTTTCTTCTGAAATTGGTGCTGGTTCTTTGTAAAGCTTGGGTATACTATTGTGCATAACTGAATGCCCAATAGAAGCAAATGTTTACCTTTTTAAACCGATTGACTTCTACTGAGTTTCTAGATGAGTATTCTTAAAATAAATATTTATCGGCTCACTTTTCTTCAGAGGAAACTCAACCATTTCGTTCTACTTTATATTTTTCTCGAAATTGCTATCATCTGTACGTATGGCGAGAATTTTAAGATTTTGCGAAAACATATTAACATCTAAAAAGTCAGTGTAGCTTAATGGGATAACAGGATATGGATGCTGTCTTCTCGCCAGACGAAATACTGGAATGAGTTTCGTGGGAACCATGATACCATCAGGTAGTTTTTGAGCATTTAAAATGGCGCCGTGGGCAAAATCTCCTTCGCTTTGACCATGGTAAGGGGCAAATAATCTGAGGAATATATCTTCTAAATGCGCTCTGTTGTCAATTACATACAGTGAAGTGGAGGCTATAATTTAATTTTTGTGTTGCTCCCCACATCCGTTTGCGAAAAGGTATACTGTCTTAGTTCCATCTTTGTCGTATCTACCTATTTAGTATACAAAGCTGTCGCTATCTCACAGGAACTTCGTGTACCATTTCTCCCACTCCAGGTAAAACCAAAACAATCTCTAGAGCCAATACCGTAAATTGTAAAGTTAAAAACCCCAAGCCCTCTTGAACTCTTGCGGCAATAGTGGGACTCCACTTTTGGAATCGTTTAATATGATTGATTACAGATTCTCTTAAAGCTTTGTCTTTCAAAACACACGAATGCTGGAGACCTACACGCACAGCTTTAGTAAGTATACCGGTGATTTTTTTTTTTACAGTGCGCATGACTTTATTGGTAATCAATCCCTAATGTACGTAAAAACATAGTTTTGCATACCGTTTATTTTCTACCCTCTAACGGAAGAAAAAAATGCTTAGTCTTTTGGCGCCCGGGCTGATGCGTTGTTACCCTTTTTGAGAGAAACAAAGACATTTCTTACCAGTTCTCTTGCAAGATTCAATATTGCAACCGATAGCCATTTTTCTTTCAGGGGCTTTTTAGTTGGAGACTTGCATTGAGGATCAAAATTTCGCAGAGTCTTTGCTATCTGTTTTGTGTTGATTTTTCGTTTTCTCTCATACATACTCTGTTGATGCCCCCTCAACGATGTATTCTTCGGGTTGTTTGGAAATTTTGTTTTTATCAGGAATGTCGGTGTTTAAAAAAGCGATTTGTGTTATATTCTTATATATATAGCTACCGGCGCAGACGCAAAGCGTTAGTTAAGCCTCTTCGTGAAACTAATTGTTTCCTAATGCCTTCTAAATATATTTTTTTTACGAAAAGACCTAATTACATAAGCCCCTTCGTCCCCCAAATATTTTAATACATATAAGATAGGTCCAAGTATCATATCGCATTACTAACTTAACCTTAAGAAATTCAGATAAGCCCTTTCGTGGAAACGTAAAGCATGGTGAAACATTAATTTTGCAAGGTTTAACTCAATTTCGCTTTTTTGTCAGTTAAGCCCCTACGTCCTGAGGACGACGACATGTCGGCGTAAGATTTGGTGTCTTAGCACCTACCCCATAAAAAGCGGCGTAAAGTAACCTTAAATTTTAAATAGCACGCACCTTCCTTTTGTAAATGGCTTGGATAAGTTCGTTAGTCAGGAAAATCGGACGAGGTTTTCCGGAAAAATTTTGAGTTTTCATTCGGAAAAATGTCTTATCTCAAAAAATAAAAAAGCAATGATAACCTAATTTGGTAGGTAGGTTTGATATAAAAAGTAAGCAAAGACCAAAATTTAGATTTCTATGTTACAAGAAACAAGTTATAAAAAAATATTTTGTTCCAGATCATTTCTATTTCCTTACAACTCGCATCGTTTTTAGTCTATTGTTATTATTAAAAGTCAATAGTTTCTTCCTAAAATTATCTCTGAGCGAACACACGTGGCTTCCATTGACTTCTGCTTCTACCGCTGTTACAGTATTTACTCTTAACACGACGCTTTGCTTACTCTTACTCCTAAACTATTTTACATACGTATCACCCTACAAAAACCTACTTCTATTCCACCGCATAAGACGTTCCTGTAGCTTCACTTTCGGTTTATTTTCCTCTCTTTCTTCTTTATGATTCATTTGCAAAGCTCACTAGTCTGTTCTATCGAGAATAAAAATTGTAGAAGCATCCTCTTACTAGGCATCGTGTGTCCACTTGCTACGATTGTACCTTTAATTTACACTGTTAGTCAATGCTCGCTCTCTGTGTAACTTTTATTTGTGTGACCTAACAAATTACTTGAAATTTCCATGCCACATTTCTTTTACGTGCCTTACGTGGTCTCCTGCTACAGTCATCAGCTTTATAATGTGAGGCCACTTACCATTATATTTCCTGTTCCCCTAGTTTAATTATCATAACGAGCAGATTTCGTCTTTCGAAATAGCTATTAGTCAATGATACCTTCAGCAGATAACGTACAATTTCTGCCTAACATACAAAGTTTCGACCGTCCTGTCTGTTTCTATTGTTAGTCAATGCTCGCTATTCAATTTGCTTTTAGTGAATTTTCGTAGAAAAAATTCAGTATGGGGGAGATCCCTACTTTTGAATTTTGGAAAATTTTTTGCAAATGAGCGCGAACTAGGAACCCTAGAACCCATATCCGGGGTCAGTTTCAATTTATATATATATATATATATATATATATATATATATATATATATATATATATATATATATATATATATATATATATATATATATATATATATATATATATATATATATACTTTTTTTGTTAGTCAGGAAAATCGGACGAGGTCTTCCGGGAAAATTTTGAGTTTTTACTTGAAAAAAATAATTTTATCTCAAAAAATAAAGAAGCTATGATAACCAAATTTGGTACGTAGGTTTACGATATAATTATTAAACTATGCACCAAAATTTAGGTTTCTATGTTACAAGAAAAAAAGTTATCATAAAATATTTTGTGCCAGATCATTTCTATGACAATTCACCACCATAACGCACTTGCTGCGTCCAGGCTTTTAATTATAACGCAATTTCGGCGTCCGGATTATTTATATCGTCTTATAGGTACCCTAAGATATAAAACAGTTACGTATGCCAAAAGAAAATCAAAAACTGGTCATTATAAAGCAACTGTTACTCAAGCCGAGGAGTTGATTTCAGAAAAATCAATAAAGAAACATGATACAGTTTTCAATTCACTACATCCATGCTTAAATCAATTACCACACCAACAAAGAAAACGAAAGTGGACAGACATTTTTCACATCCCACGAATTTATCGCTTCATTCACTGTCTCGCAGGACATTAATTGGCATAGGTGTTCTTCAGCATCATAATTTCCAGTTAGTACACGAACAAAGTGTCAAAACAGTTTGTGTTAAAAATAAATTTACGAGTCCAGTTCAGCAAGCACATCGAATCAGTTTTAATAAATACTAGGACTATCTTTTATCTCTTTCCTGCTCATAAAATACATGAGGCAACGAGAGTGAAAGGTTCGCTCTGATACGGTGCAATAATTCGCCCACAGTCGCGGGCACGTGGAACTCCGTATAAGATGTCATTATTACACTGATCGAAATCATAGTTTATCACATAATTATTAGAACGGCAGTACAGCTTTCTTTGCCTGGAGCTATTACTTCGACAGCACGGGCAAAAGCTCCGCAGAATAGCTTCAACATATATTTAATGTTCGTGTGCAAGAACTACATATATTGGCCGGTTTATGTCGTCCACTAGAGTACTAGAGTAAATAGAGCAGGTAGAATTGATTTTTGTCGCCGCAGTCGATTTCTTGCATGCCCACAGTCTTGCCAACTGTTTTGTAATTCGCTAATCTTTGGTTCTATGTTAATTTATTCAGTTATTCAGTTGCTGACCTGTGGCTAGATTCGGAAGGTAATTCGATGGTATTGTTTTGTTGAACCATTACTTAGGAAGCTTGTGATCAATCCTAATTATTTTCCACCTGTTCGCGATGAAATTATGCAGCGATTATTGCTTATTTCTGGTGCACTTGATTCAATAAACAATAGATAAAGAAATGAGTATATAACTGCATTCTGAGATTTGTTACCCAAAAGTGTATAGAGATTCGGTTCTATAGTTGGCTTTAGGTTTTTAGTAAATTTTCTTTAAAAAAAATCACTAATGAGGAGATCCCGACTTTTGAATTTGGAAAAAAATTTTTCAAATGAGCGCGAACTAGGCCTCCTAGAACCCATATCCAGGGTCAGTTTCAATTTTTATATGTTTATATATCACACCGATAACTCAAAAAATAATGGGCCGATTTTAATCAAATTTGGTACATACCTTCCTTATGCAAATGGCTTGGACAAGTTGGTTGTCCAGGAAAATCGGCCCAAGATTTCCCGGAAAATTTTGTGTTTTCTTTCTAAAAAAAAAAATATCTCGTAAAATAACAGAGTAAGGGCAACAAAATTTAGCACGCTCATTTTCGTCATAAAAGGCATCCTATGTACCAAAATTCATATCTCTATTTTGAAAGACAAATAAGTTAGAGGTAAATGAATTTTTAATTAGTTAAATCTGATGAGACAAAGTTAGAACGTCCAAATTGATAATTATGGCAGGTGTAGGTACGACGTGAGTGAAAAATACGACACGAAATGACTAAGAAGCTCCTAGATCTGTGTCTAAGTCATTATTTTCTTTCAGTTGGTTCGAATATGAGCAAAAAATTCATTGTAAATAAAAATTGCTTGGTGAAAATATAAAAGACGTTAATACAATTAACGTACTACTGGATATACCCGCCAGTTTTCCATACGGTGCGTGGCCGAGTCGCTTAAGTCCTGTACATCTCCGATAGTCGAGTCTTGCATGACGAGTTCTAATCCTGGTTAGTGACTTCACTTTTTATGATTTTTTTAACCTCTTTTCACTTTACCGTTATCTGATCAGATTGCTGTTATTACGCTGAATTTTTTAGAGAGTTTTTGTAAAAACATATTTTAATAAAGAATAAATGAAAAGTTTTGAAACTTAATTCAATTTGAATAACAGATCTGGTTGTTTGTTCTTGCCCTATGTTATTGAAACCGTTCCATATTTAATAGTCGTAAACATTCCCGTGGCTTCACAAGTGCTTGTTTTAGTGAATTTTCTTTAAAAATTCACTAATGAGGAGACCCCGACTTTTGAATTTAGAAAATAATTTCTTCAAATGAGCCCGAACTAGCCCCCCTAGACCCCATATCCAGGGTCAGTTTCAATTTATAATATATATATATATATATATATATATATATATATATATATATATATATATATATATATATATATATATTGCCAGTTTACTAAAATATTTCCAGAAAATTCATTTCAAATAGACTCTTTCTCTGATGCTTTGGCAATACTTTTGGTGAAGTTTATGGTTTAACGGTCTATAATTTTTAGCTAATTTTCGTAGAAAAAATTCGTTGATGAGGAGACCGCGATTTTTGAATTCTAAAAAGATTTCAAATGAGCTTAAACTAGGTCCGTTATAATCCACATCCGGGTTATTCTGCATACATATATACAGAGTGACGCATTTCTACGGTAAAGCTCAATATAATTGTTATTATGCAAGATAGGAGAAAAAATTGTATACATGACCTATAGGGTGTCTTGAGCTGCATCCTATAAAATTATTTTGACAATCACAGGAGAACCGTAAGTCGTTGGTGTTACCTACAGTTTTTTTTTTGGACATTCGTTTGCATATTTGCATGTTTTATCGAAATACGATTCATGTTTGTAAAAAAATCGAGACGCAGTCAGTGCGTTTTTATAGCGAATTTTCATTTAATGCTTCAAAATTTAATAACTCAATTTGCTATTAACGTAAGGTTTGTCGACTAGAAAACGAGTTTTCTCGGAAACATTTTAAGTTTGTTTTCGGAAAATGTTTGTTCATTTTCAACCAATAAGTTATCTGGATAAAATATGGTACATTTTTTCTACGATATAGGTTATCCCGGTGACAACATTCATGCCTGCTTGCATTGCTATTTGTTATTAAACACATTTTTATGAAAATTCACTTCCATAACGCACTTGCTGCGTCCAGCCTTTTTTTTATTTCAACAACACACCACGAGGGCTCACATCCTAAATACTATCGTACCGTGGGTGTTGACAAAGAGGAAAGAGGCAACTTGTTAATTCTGGACTTGAAGGTGTGGAGGTTCGGAAGAGAAGGAAAAACATGTGCCGGCATGGAATTTCACAACTTGGAAGTCCTCGGGACAAAAGAGCGGGCATAACAAGATGTTTTATATCTGGTGACCTGGACAGTAAAAGGGTGCATTCTCTATGTCTCCCTGGTAGATCTGTTGGGGGCAGCTGGTGGAGGAGCTATGGAAGAAAGCTCCTCTCCTTTCGATCTACAGAACATACAAACTATTCATTTTAATTTGAAATAAAAATTAAGAAACATATGGTCACAAGGAAGACATTACGGTTTAATTGAAAATAACATATTTATGAAGGATAAATGTCAAAATAATATCTGCCTGCTTTAAAGTACACAGCCTCTCTAGATTTTTTTGATGTTCGATATACACTGTGAGCTGCTTTTCTATTTGAAGTTAGTTTCCATGTTCAGACTTTCAAGCAGCTACAGGAAAAAATGTTTAGAAACATGTTCTAATAATTATAAACCAAAACAATCAATTGGCTCTACCAGCAAATAAGTGGAGCTTTTTGTATCTAAAATAAACACGTAAAAATTGTAAACCTTAACAGTTCATTTAATTACTAATCTTATGATTCCTTCTGTTTCAGGTACAGTTTCGTCCTGTTTTCCTTTTTAGGTAAGTTATCATAACATGATTTTCCTGATAACTCAACAACATTGTTTTGTAAATAAAGGTATAAGAGTAGCGTTTGCGATATCTCCTGTCACTTTGTAGATAAGTAGAACTGCTTAATTTTATTATGGAATAATTTATTTTTTCGTGTTTTGTTTAAAGTGTCATAAAACGCTATTTACACAGATACAAATAAGTCATACAACCACAATACAATGTTAAAACCTAACCTAACAAACAATATTACTATGCTGATAATAAACCCCTTTCGACATATCCACGCGATTTTCGGCAAGCACAAAGCACTGAAACTGCAATTAATTGTTAAATTTACGAAGAAAGTTGTTGGGGACATTCGTAAAAACGAGCTGGCTCTGGGAGTTTCCGTGGACTTCTCCAGAGTCTTTGACAGTGTAAATTATGAGATCTTAACAAGTTCTGTGTGAAGGTATGGAATAACAGGTACATTAGACTGGTTTAGAAGATATCTTGCATACAGAATACAGAGTTGTAACATCTAACCCTAGTAGGTAAGTACTCGCCTAGAACTTTTCAAGTAACGGTTGGAGTACCACAGGGCACAGTTCTGGGTCCTGCGCTATGCCAACAGTCTACAACAATACACGGCTCGTTGATCTAAAAACAACATCAACTAACTAAGTGAATATTGGAACCCGTGTAGTATAACACTATTAGTACACTTGGAGAAGCCCAATCACCGTAATACACTTAAAAAAACCTGACGATTGTTTCATTAACCAAGCTGGTATCATCACAAGATGAAGAATTCTCAGGAGTGCACTTAACATTAATTCAGCAACAACAAAACGGTCAGTTCCTATTCTGATTATAACACTTTTGTACGGGGTGGACCTGAGGTTAAATAGGCCTTGCAGCTGATACTGGCGATATTAGGCAAGATGTCCACATCATAACTTTGCAGAGCTTTACAAAATTAATAGCAGTTAAGATGGGCAGTGAGCTAAAATGGAATTTGCAAATCTGTAAACTATGCTCACGAATTTTCTCAATATCTATGCAATAGGAACACTACTTCAAAAATGCAGACCTTTACTATGTAGTCACTATATTATGCGTGTTTCTTCTCACAATTATGGTTTGGTGTTGCGAACTCGTGATTATCAGGTGAAGCGAACAGAATTTATTAGCAATAAAAACAAATGATGGGGATCATACTCAGTATTTCACATAGATATATTTGCAAAAACACACCCTGCCATCTACATCATGAAAGCGCCGGTTCATGTCTCCTAACCCAGACCTCATATGGACGCAATCTATTTGAGCATCGCTCTGTCGGAAGCAGTAAAAATAACCAACAAAGCGATACACATAACACTGCTCTTTTGCAAAATTTACTGTTATACAATGATTGCATCTTATTTTATGCATTGCCAGAAATCCTACAAAATATATGTACTTTACCAACTTTTGAGAAGATATTGAAAAGGATAAAAAACATACTGGATTCAGCTCTGCCTCGTGCAACTCCGTTTTAGACGTTTTCGTTTGTTATAAAGTTTTTGTTTTCGGCGTTATAATTTCGTGCTGCTTGAAGAAAAATTTTCTTAATTGCCTTGCTAATTGTTTGTGTTATGTTTATCTTGTAGACTTGTAGTAGACATACATGGATATGCCAGTCTCATTTAGGTGACGCTGACTGTTTATTGATAAATATATTATACTTCATTTTCCGCCATACCACAGTGTCCCGAAACTCACATAAACTGTACCATCTTTGTCCTGGTCAGCTGCCCAAGAGCGTTAACGCACTACTGATTTAATATCGGGCCCGCAGACCGCCCTGAGGCCCGCCTCACTAGCCGACCAAATATATACGTATCCCTCGGCGCTCACTCTCACATCCTTTAAAAAGCTACAGACAGGCTGGCGTATACCCCTGTTTCGAATGTCGTGGTATATGCACCTGTAGAAGAACTCTCGCGCGCCCCCAGGTCATTGGTGTATATTCCCGCACAGGGGGAGTGCATTTCCTCTAGCCGTAATCCATCAGAAAAACAGAGTAGGCTCGAAAGTAACCTTATTATGCAGGCTGGAAACTAACCTCATTATCCCTCCACTGATTTTTGCTGTGAATTCTGGGACTTAATGTCCTAGTCGGTCTAATATAATCCTCTGCATTTCGTACCTTGATGGTGGAAATTGGAATTTCTTTACTATCTTTTTGGCAACTCTTTCAGTTCCTGTGATTTGGAGTTAACTTGAGTCAGATGTCTACAGCGATATAATAACCAAAGACTGTCATTTAGAGTTGATTTTCGACGTTTAAAAATTTGTTTTGTGTTAATATTTAATGGCTGTCCTTTATCAGTCAATACTAAATACTTCAACGCTGCTGACTAAGAGAGTATATACCCAGTAAATAAAATAAGGCCACTGACTAGGTGGAGAAGGGCTATCTAAAGAATAACATGAATTTGATAAAATTTGCTAAATATAGATTTAAGTGAAATAACTTAAGGGTATGAACTTAACAGTACATACAAAGGGCTGGCGAATGAAGGATTTGATAGTTAGGGTATGAGGCTGACAATTGTGGCACTAACTATATAAAACCATTCCATTATATAAGCGTAGAAACTTTTCTTTTTGTACACAGTTTCAATATTTTTTGCAACCAGTTTTACCTTCTACAGCATTGTCAGGCAGAAGCAAATGTTTCTCTAACTCCGCGTTTGCTTGTTATAACCTCTCCAACTGGTTTTCAGTTTTTCGTCATCGTCAGAGAAAATATTTTCGTTTTTTTTTATATTTCAACAAGACAACACGAGGGCTTACCGCCTTAAAACTATCGTACCGTGGGTGTCGACAAGGAACAAACGGGCAATTTGTTAATTCTGGACTTGAAGGTTTGGAGGTTCGGAGAAGAAGAAAAAACATGTGCCGGCAAGGAATTCCACAACTTGGAATCCCTCGGGACTAAAGAGCGGGCATAACAAGATGTTCTATGTCTGGTGACCTGGACAGTGCATTCGCTCTGTTCCCCTGGTAGATCTGTTGGGGGCAGCAGGTGGAGGAACTATGGAAGAAAGCTCATCTGAGCAGAGCCCGTGCAGATGTATATAAAAGAGAGAGAGAGAGATCACCAACGGCACGTCGGTGGGCAAGGGATGGCAGCCTTTGGGTGAGGGTAAGGTCACCGATGAGACGTATAGCTCTCTCCAGGATAGCGAGTGTAGAAGCGGTAGCGGCACCCCAGATGTGGGAGCAGTATTCGAGGTTTGGCCTTATTTGTGAAGTATATAAGGTATAGAGATTAGCTGGTGACAAGTATTTGCGAGCCTGAAAGAGGAAACATAATTTCTTAGCAGCCGCTTCTGAAATTGATGTGACATGTTGGTGCCAATTGAGATTTGAATCAACAGAAATGCCAACAAGTTAAAATGACTCATTACTTTGAATAACTCGGTTGTTCATTGTGATGGGTATAGGGCTGGTGTATGTCTTATAAGATAGAAAGCAAGACTGATATTTGGTGGAGTGGAATTGTACAAGATTTCTACTTCCCCAGTCTAATATTTTGGAGATCCACAGAGACAGAACCCTCAATGTGTCTATGATCCTCACCTAATTGGGCTAATTTGAGTGGAAAGTGCTATCGTCCGCCTAACTGTGAACTGCGTTGGATGTGCTAGAGAGGAGGTCATTGATGTGGAGAAGAAACAAAGTAGGGGCTAAAGCTGAACCTTGAGGGACTCATGCATTAATTGGATATAGTTTAGAGGAATGGCCATCCACGACAACAGATATGCTCCGGTTGGAGAGGAAATTTGCTGTCCAGGCACAGAGTTTTGGTGGTAGGCCATAGGCTGGAAGTTTATTAATCAGCGCTGCGTACCAGACCTGGTCTAATGCTTTGGATATGTCTAAAGCGACAATCTGGGGTTCACCGTGTAGTTCCATAGACTTGTTCCAAGAATGGGTGACAGAGGAAAGGAGGTCGGCAGTTGATCTGCGCTGACGGAATCCATACTATATGTTGTGCATTAGACCGTGTTTTTCAAGAAATTTTAGTAATTCGGTGTTTATATATTTTTCCATCACTTTAGTGACGATTGAAAGAAGAGAAATAGGCATATAGTTGCTAGGAAGCGCTTTGTATCCTTTTTTTGGGGACGGGTTGTACTCGAGCAGTGTTCCAGTTGCTAGGGAATATGCCACTATTGTAAGATGTCTAAAACAGACGAGTCAGGACAGGAACCAGTTCTGGTGCGTATTTTTTGAGAACAGTTGCTGGGATTTCGTCAAGGACAGAGGCTTTACTAGTATAAAGAGAACATCTTTCGTATTCCTGTTCCAAAAAAAATCCATAAAAGGCACTGATTAGAAATAATGTGAACACCTATTGGGACGCCAGAGTATGTATGTTAGTAGAGTATAACATAAAGCCTGGGTGGTCCTCGGATAGGAAGGTGTGGCTCTGAACCGAGTGATACTGGGTTGATTTCCAGGGTTCTTCTTTCACTTTTTCGGCACATACTGTAAAATTAGCTCAACCGTGGTTGTAGAACTGCATTCGAGCTGAGTTGAATATCTACACTTCAAGATCGCCACCCTTATTAGAGAAAGGCAGGAGTTCGACAAAATTTCCAGGATAGTGAAGTAAAACTGCTCCTTAGTGTCGGTGATGGCCACAGTCGCGGACATAGATCGACGTTAAAGTACACCAAGGAGTCTAACAACTTAACAGCCTAAAACAATAATTTGGTAACTTGGGAACCTTTCCTAAATGCAATAAAATTCCTGGACTGTCATAAAAGCAAAGCCGCGGGCAAAGCTGGTTATCAATAATATGAAACAAAACTTCCTGTTGAGATTCTTATATTAAATACAATGCTAATTATGTATAATTTAGAAACGCGTTTATGATTTCTGACACGAAAGATACAGTGATCTTATCAGAGCTGATATTAGCTTGAGGAGATCACGACTTTGTTATAATTAGTTGGCTTAATTATATAAGTATGCATATAATTTGGCAAAAGTTAAAACTGTTTTACTTCTTACTGTACCTACCGTTTGACCTACATTTATATATACTAGATGATACTTTAACTTCATTTTAAAATGATGGGCTTTTCTGCTAAATGGATGAATTTGTAAATTTGACTCCTTTGTAGTTTTGCTAAAATTATACCGATAGAGTTGACAAATAAAAGGTACATTAGTGTGGAGAATTTTCATAAACATCTTTCAAATCATACAAATTTGGCACATCTGTTGCCTTTTTAAAAATTTTCTTACATTCATACAAGTTGAGAGAAAATGGAGCTATTCAAATTTCAACATTTTTTTTATGCAAATACGCTACCCGAACGGCTGATTTTTCGGGATTCTTCGTTTATCGATGTATTGACTGAAGCAGACGCTTTTTAAATTTATTTTGCTTATTAAAAGTTACAATAACACTTAAATAACAAACCCTATTTAAGCTGCTGCCAAAGAATCGCAGAAAGAGTTTATTTTAAATTAATTTTCAGGAAATATTTTCGTCAAATTAAAAATAAAGATAATGAAAGAGAGCCTCAAGACCTTCGAAAACACATATCTTGCAATATTGTGAGTTGGGCAAGCATAAGTTGTCAACTTCTTTTCTCAAATATTACAATGTAACACTAAGTGAGTGGCGAACGTGTCGCCACCTAGTTCGGAACCAAGTACTATGTTGTCACGCCCGCTCCAAATAACGCAGAGTATTAAAAATAGAGACGGTATACAACTAACTAACAATTTAAAAAATTGTTAGCCCTGGTCCATTTCTACCCCAATATAGGGACAAAGTATGTAAGACTAGATGCATTCTCGCAACAATTAGAACCGTAGACCGGTTTCGCTCTTATTAGAGCTCTTCAGTACGGCATACTAATTGCAGCAAAAATGCACCAATGTTATTTGGAGCGGGCGTGACAACATAGTACTTTCCGAACTAGGTGGCGACACGTTCGCCACTCACTTAGTGTTTTAAGACTGGCTATAAGATAGCCGTGTTATTTTTGGTGCATTTTTGCTGCAATTAGTATGCCGTACTGAAGAGCTCTAATGAGAGCAAAACCGGTCTACGGTTCTAATTGTTGCGAGAATGCATCTAGTCTTTCATTACAATGTAAAATCTATCTCAATAAATATTATTACTATTACTATTGCTATTGCTATTGCTAATGCTAATGCCATTGCCATTGCCATTGCCATTGCCGTTGCCGTTGCCGTTGCCGTTGCCGTTGCCGTTGCCGTTGCCGTTGCCGTTGCCGTTGCCGTTGCCGTTGCCGTTGCCGTTGCCGTTGCCGTTGCCGTTGCCGTTGCCGTTGCCATTGCCAATTTACATTGCCATTGCCATTGCCATTATCATTATCATTATCATTACCATTGACATTGCCATTACCAATGCCATTACCATTACCATTACCATTACCATTACCATTACCATTACCATTACCATTACCATTACCATTACCATTACCATTACCATTATCATTACCATTACCATTACCATACTATACTATTACTGTTACTGTTACAATAATATGTTGTCCATAATCCGCATTCGTTTCAGAATATTTGTTAAATTCGATCTTTTCAGAAAAAAAACATAATTTTTTCTATTTTTCTTGTTACTTCCTAATCCTTTGCACCCAAAAAAACTCAATCCAACTTTCCTGAATATGAATTAAGTTTCCTTCTGGAAATCTTTTGTAACTTAATGAAATATGTAATACAAGTTTATTTTAAAAAGACTTCACAGTCTACAGATAGCAAAACAGGTAGCAAAATTTAATTTTTTAGCTTCATAGAAAATTGAGTTTTGAGCATTTTTCTCAAAAAGAATTATACATGATAATAGAGATATATCGATGGTAAACACTTTCGAAATACTTTCGAAAGAATTTTTTAAATGTTCGCATACTAGGACTTCAAGGTCTGTGTAAGATTATGCCGTATGCCGCATAATAATAGTGTACAATTCTAATAAAAATTCACTACTATAACGCACTTGCTGCGTCCCGAAATATTACATTTTTTTTAATAATATTTTGCAGGCTTTTCTTTTGTCACTGAGTATAACTTATTTAATATGTATTCCAGAAAAGTATAGTGTCTTAAAATCCGGGCTACGAAATCGCCAAATGATGGGGCTACCACGACCTATCAACTTTTTCCTATTTCAGACTAAGTAGAAACATGCAGATATTCTATTTAAAAAAGTGACAGTTTTTTTGAGAACCTCTAACATAGCTGGTGTAAACATCAAATCCGTTATGTTCTTGAACCTCACTGCTCAAGCTTTGGTAGAAATCAAGCAAACGGGTGTTACAATAATTAACTTGCTCCAAGCTTTACAAACCCAGTGTTAGACTGACCTAAAGTTGTCTGTTTGGTGCGACCAAGAAATATATTCTCATCCAAAAAAATTACTCTACTAAAACGTGAAAATATCATCTTAATTATGTTTAATTTGCAAACACACATAGTCGATATCTAGTAGGAGAGACTGTGAGGAAGGCGCGGTGGTTTAGCGGTGTGCACGGTATAGAACGAGAGTCGCCCGTCCCTCTGGGCAATCACGACTTTACTATAATTAATGTAAGACGGTTTCTGATATCAGAGGCGCATCTATCAAGTTAGCCACGCTACCAACCGTACATTATACACTCAAACACACTCGCATTCTGGAAATAGTACGGGAAATGTGATCGTTTACATGTTAAGATACGGTATCGGCGAAGAGAAGACAATACGCATTTGTACTCTATAAATTTTATCCCATATCTTTGATAGGCGATGTAGAATTGTGGAACAAATAACTTACTGTCTATCGGAAATGAATGCGATGGGAATAGGCTAAGAAAAATAATATTTTATAGTGCCTAAGCAGGAAGCACTGGATCATTGCTACCACAGTGTTTTGTTGCAAGCACTATTAACTAGCTTTTGCAAAAAGGACACACATATTACGTCTTGAAGTCACTTTGAGAATTATTTTTTTTTGATTAGAGTTTTGACTTTGAGAACTGGCTCATTCAGTCACTGTCAATCTTCAAAATGAACAAAGATGCATCTGACCTTGCTTTTCACAATGACAAAACCTGTCTTAATCTAACAAGCTCTATTATCTTCTTTTATCTCCCTATACACTTGCTGTTTACTCAAAATATATACTAAAATTAAAACTTACAGTCATATCCACTCACACACATACTCGAGCGCATATACACTCATGTATACGCACTCACGTCAATAGGCTTTATACGTCCGGTACTTAACACTAGATGCAGGACAGAAGATGCACATTATTTCTTCATGTGCACATACACATACATACATATGCATGCGCACATCTACGCTACAGGTTGTTGCAGGAGAAACACTGGGACACTTTTCACACCAATGGAGCCTGTCATGGTAACTTTTTAACATAATGGGGAGGCTGCGGTCAAAAGAAGTTAATGCAAGTAAAGACACAAAGGAACTTACTTTTATCTCTCTGACTATACATTAATCTGCTAAGTTTATTTAGTATCCCTAAGACTATATAGTATATTGCCACTAGTACAATATTTATTGGAACACTACATTTTTCAGAATATCATCTTTTTACTAAGAGCTATATAAACCTAGCTAACTTAGAGTCTTTAACAAAACACATGAAAGCTACCATAACACTTTTATTACAAACAGCTTCATATATAAGTGATGTTACATCAAGTGGAAAGGAAACATTGTATTCTATCAGAATTACAAAATAATATTTTTCTTTGTTCATGATGCATAATACAGGAAAAAATCAAATAATTTAAATCAGCTGGGCTGGTATTGTCGCATGAGCAAAATAGATTGTCTTCAACTTTTATTTTATACAAATAAGACTTAAAAGCACAATGGCCCATGATAATTCTGTTAAGTGTCGTAGACAAGTACCTAGGAAGCAACAGTTCTTTGTAAATGGGCTGTTTTCTTAGATTAGGGATGCTACTACTGACGTGCTTGTTACAGCTATTTTTAAACTTATTCCAATGATCCTGCCAGCTTATATTACACACATGTTTTACTTGCGGAAGTAGATCTCTGTAACTGTAAAAGTCATGTTTACAACCTGTTATCGTTGCTTTTTTAGCAAAATAGTCGGCCTTTTCATTACCTTCAAGCTTTTAGTGCCCTTTTAAGCATATGAAAGTAACTCTTTTGTGCTGTTGTTCCAAGACCTCTAATTGATAAGCAATATCACATATTACCCTGGACCGATATATAGCATTTTGAAGATTCGATAGAATTCTTAACAGTGAAAGGGAATTGGTCAAAACAACAAAGCTACTCATATTTTGGTTACATGTTAGTACTAACGCTTTTTGTATGGCAACAGCTTCAGCAGTGTAAATTGAAGTGAACTTTGGGAGACTAAATAGCTCAACATAATCTAATTGTTTAATGTACACTGCGCATCCCACTGAATCTTGAATTTTTGACCCATCAGTATAAATTTTGACCGCTTCTTTATATGGTTTTAACGCTTGTTTCAATATACAAGTATTTATATTTGGTATGTTGTAAATATGGGTATAATAATGTGAGGTTTTATCAGTCATATGTTATAAGAGAAACCAAATCTAAAATTAAGGATTTCTTTCGCATGCCATTGAGAATTTTCGATTTCCAAAGAAGCGTCAAATTATGGTGGTGAATTTTTGTTTCTCCAATAGTTGAGCGTGATATGGATCACAGCTAGCTGTTGAATTTTCATAAACGTGTCCTGAGAGTCTGAGGTAAAGTTTTTTATAAGAAATTTACAGGATAACAAAAATCTTCTAACAAAAAGTGGTTGTTCGTTTGTTAAAACTAAAAGAGATTGTACAGGAGAAGTGTTGATTGCTCCTGTTATAATTCTAAGAGATTTATATTGGATTCTGTCAATTTTTGTTAATAGCGTGTGAGAAGCAGATCCATAAAATATAGAGCCATAGTCTAAGATAGACCTAGTGTATGCTCGATAGAATGTCATTGCAGTTGACATGGCTGCACCATGACTTCTGCGTGTAGTGTATTTTAAAATATTTAAGCTTTTCTCTGCTCTTTTAGTAAATCTATTTGAGAATTTTAGTCACATCTTTATTTTTTTTTTAAATATGCTCAGCACCAACATTTATGTTGTCTCTGTTGATTACAATTTTAACTAATCCAACATTTATTGTGTAATATATCACGGCATGTTTTATATGTACATAATTTAAAGATATAATACAAATTCTTTGACAGTTAAAAATCCAAACTCAGGAAACCTCAGACTTTGACGTACCAAAGTAAAAATCTGTTTCTTTCATGTTCCTAAGCTTCCGTGGCTACATTCATCTATGACTCCCCATTGCAAGTTTTTATCTAGAATTTTTCGTAAATAACTTGAGTATCTTGTAAATCTATAAATTTAATCAGGAGTATGACAACAAAATTTAAAAAAAAACTCAAAATTTTACAGGAAAGCTTGGTCAGATATTCCTGGCTAATAAATTTGCCCTAAAGAAACAAGTATTTTTAGTTTAATACAGATTAGTCCATCATTTTTTGAGTGACCCTTATGACAGATATATATATATATATATATATATATATATATATATATATATATATATATATATATATATATATATATATATATTATATATATATATATATATATATATATATATATATATATATATATATATATATATATATATATATATATATATATATATATATATATATATATATATATATATATATATAAAAAGTATGTTAAGATGTTGTTTTTGTTGATGTTTGTAAAACATTTTGAAGATATGTCATTTATAATGAAAGTGGGGATCAGTGAATTTGAGAATGACATTGAATGCAAATCTATTTTGAAGTTCGACATGTACATAGACAAAACCAACATGTCTATGATCAGGAAAAGTGACAGACAATAAAATATAAAGTTTGTTTTGGTTTCAATAATCTGAAATGACAGGAAGAATAATTGAATCGCCCTCTTAAAATTGGGTCGTCGGAAGAAGAGGATGCTAGAGCAGTTTAGCTAAGAAATTATATGAAAATAAGTATTTTGATCCACAAAGTATAGTTCTAAATGTGGTGAAAGTATAAAGTAATACATAGTGTACCTTTTGAATAGAAAGGTAGTTTAAAAATCAGTGCTACAAGAAGAATATAAAATATACAAATAATTGTCGACGCCAAAGGACGCCGCATTTTCAAATCAGAAGCTTACAAGATGGCTGCATAGCAACCAGCAATTTCAACCAGACGAACAGCGGTTTTCAAGCAAGGGATTTAGAAGGTTTAAAGGTACAGAATTCTGCATTGCCTAGAAAGGCCTTTATTTTCTTTTCATTTCTTTAAAGAGTAAATCGAAATTATTAATTCAAACACAGAATTTGTGCATGAGAATTGGTATCAGTAATGTACATTAACCCTTAACTTAGATAATATTGTAAATAATAAATTCATTCATATTTTAAAATCATCAGTTTCGAAAAATCGCAAACAAATTTTCCTTTGATCAAAATAAAATATAAATGAAAGAGCTCGAGTAACTTTTGTAATTTATTGAATAAGTAGGGGTGTTATGTTATTTGTCATATGATTTGTTAAAATTTTATCCATATAACTTTAAAAGAATTAAATCGACATACATAGAATTAAAAGCAGTGTTATTATTTGAGGAAATTTTAAAATATATTTGATTAAATAATGGGCAAGAAAATAAATTCACTACATACCCTAGATGTATGGAGTCAGTAGTTGGGCAGATTTAAACAATATAAATACAATAATAAAAAAAAACTCTGGACGCAGCAAGTGCGTTATGGTAGTGAATTTTCATTAAAATGTTTTTTTTGCAAATATGTGTGTTTACTTTTTAAGAAGGCAGGTATCAATTTTGGTTACCAGTATAACCTATATAGCAAAAACAATGTGCCATGTTTCATAAAAATAACTTTGTGTGAAAATGTACAAAAATTGACAAAAGTAAACTTAAAGTGTTCCCCGAAAAACTCGTTTCTTGGTCAACCTTATAGGTTAATAGCAAATTGGGCTATTCAAATATGAAGCATTTGATCAAAATTCGCTACCATAACGCACTTGCTGCATCCAGAATTTCTTTTCTTACAAACATGCATTATATTTCGATGGAAAATGCAAAAATGCAAGAAATTAAGGCGTGTTTGATTTAAAAAAAAAAAAAAATTGTATCAACAACGACTTATGGGCCACCTGTGATTGTAGAAATATTTTTCATATCTTGTATAATAACGGATATATTGAGCTTTATTGATTTTTTACGAAAATTCGACCAAATTATATACCATTAGACGATAAACTCTACAGCTAAGACTACTGCCAAGCATCAGAGAAAGGGTCTATTTGAAATGAATTTTCTGGAAACATTTTAGTAAAATGAAGGACAATGACGGTTGAAACTAAGACTTCAGGGTTTGTAAAACATCCTTCTTGAGACATTTGATTTCCATAGCCCGTATTAGATTCAAGTTCTTTGCCTAAATTTTGCCGATTTTGACGTTTTAAATCGCAACTTTGACGTTTTGAGGAAAACCCAAATTTATTTTTCTTTAAATGCCTATAACTTTTTTGTCTTT
Organism: Tillus elongatus; assembly: GCA_964006375.1. Taxonomy (NCBI): domain Eukaryota; kingdom Metazoa; phylum Arthropoda; class Insecta; order Coleoptera; family Cleridae; genus Tillus; species Tillus elongatus. Next base: position 25,046,589 of record OZ023268.1, on the reverse strand, counting down.
TCACCTACATGGCTATAGGCTATAGGTAGCTTACCTATATGAATATAAACCCGTTTGCTAAATTTGGTTGCCCTTACTTTGTTAATTCCTGAGATATAAATTTTTTTCGAAAGAAAACACAAAATTTTCCGGGAAAACCTGGGATGATTTTCTTGGCTAACGAACTTATCCAAGCCATTCGCAAAAGGAATTTATTCACCAAATTTAATCAAAATCGGCCCATTATTTTTTGAGTTATCGGTGTGATACATATATATATATATATATATATATATATATATATATATATATATATATATATATATATATATATATATATATATATAAACATATAAAAATTGAAACTGACCCCGGATATGTGTTCTGGGGGGCCTAATTAGCGCTCATTTGAAGAAATTTTTTCAAAATTCAAAAGTCGGGATCTCCTCATTAGTGAATTTTTTTTAAGAAAATTCACTAAAAAATCATTTACAATAAAGTATATTAAATTCAAATTACAATATTAAAATAATACATATATATATATATATATATATATATATATATATATATATATATATATATATATATATATATATATATATATATATATATATATATATATGTATATATAAACATTTTAGCTGATAATGGAAATGGGTTCCAGGGGTCCTAATTCGCGCTCATTTGAAGAAATTTTCCGAAAGTCTCACCACCGTTACCTCTCTATTAGTGAATCTTCTTAATGAAAATTCACTTAAAACAATTTGACAAAAAAAAAAAGAAGATAAACATTTTCTTTGTATTGCCAAAACGCAACTTTTTCTCATTCTTTTAAATCCAAATTCCGATTTTTTTAAATTCGGCCCACTTTATTACACATGTCCCAACATACCTTTCCTCTAGCATTTTCATTCATTTAAAAGCATCGGTCAGTTGTACGATTATATCGTTAGTATATAAATAATTATCCGGATAGAAAGCGGCGGCATCTAACCGCTAACACGTAGTAAAAAATCGTTGAATTAGTTCGCATTTGTATTGCACTTAATTAATTTTAAATTACATGTTTCGATGGCAATGTTTATGTTATGTGTTGTCCGCTTACTCACCGTGTGGATGTTAGTGCCAATAAGAAGATTCTTATAGATAACAAAACATGTTATTATACATTATTCAACCATTTTTTATAGATGGACAGTGTATTAGTAACTGTATATGTGAGAGATGATTGAATTTCTTGTGTTCGTGTATTTTTTTATGAAGGAAGAAATGTGCTACATCTTTTGGTTTTGTTTTCCAAAGCGTGCATTGCTGCAAGATATTTAAATGTGAACTGGTTTATGTTGATTAGAATAAAGTAATAAACGTTTTTAAGCTACTATTTTTTTATTCACTGTACTAATACAACTGAGCTTCCTCAATTCCAGTTTTAAGCAAAAATACCTTACTAAATACAGTGTATCCCAAACTGGATGGGAATGTATTGCTATCTCCGTTACTATTAGAGATAGGGAGACTGTTAAATTAGCAATGTTTTGTAGAATTTCATGCTCGTTTCAAATATTACTTGTGTTTTGCCCTGACTCTTTTCGTTTCGAGTTATTTTGAAGAAAACGAAATTTGTCGATTTCTTTTGTCTTCAATATCTAAGTAGGCGTTGATCTGACATGTCTAAGACATGCACATTATCGGGGCACTTTTTTCAGAGTAATATTTTTGTGCTATTCTCAACTTAGGATTATCATTTGTTTTTGAGATACAGGTTTCAACGTTTGTTTTTATTATGGCAGCCATATTGGATAGTTTGTTCATGTGATAGCCTGTGAAAAGAGCTTTGCAATGATGTAAAACATGCTTGCGAAATCTTGCAATTGCACTGACAATTTTGTGGAAAACCGTTTTGAGGACAGTAGGCTATGAAATCCAATACCAGAAAACAAGTGACAAAAAAGGTGTTCAAAAAGCAGGAGACCGTGGAGTCTAACAATATACTTCTACTTTTAACATAATTTTCCGTAATGATTCACGATAAAAAAATATTATGATTTAATTTACAATACTTAATTAGGTAATAATGCTAGGTAATGTTAATGAAACAGTGTAATAACGAAACCCGGCAATAACAAATAGAAACTTAAACTCCACAAAACAACACAATTAGAAACGGAACTCAACAAATAATAAAATAGAAACTTAAAAACACACTAAATAGAAAATTGTTCAATATGGCCACCGTTTTTTTCAATGCACTTTATACACCTTTTTGCAACATGCCTGCAAACTCTGGTGAGGGTGTTTTGGTTAATATGATTTATAGCTTCCGTGATTCTGTTTCGTAATTCATTGATATTTTGTAGTGGATCGAACTTATACACATCATTCTCCAGAGTACCACAAAGATAAAAATCCATGGGTGTTATATCAGGACTTCGAGCACACCAATGAACCGGCCCATTGTTAAAAATGACACGATTATAAAAATTTTGGTACAAAAATTCTTTGACGATCCTGGCATTGTGAGCTGGACAACCGTCTTGTTGGTACCAAATCTCGTCTAGATTATCAGGAACTCTTCTAAATGTTGGTAAGATATAATTTCTCAATAGATTAAGATACCTTTCCCCAGTTAAATTATTTTCAAAAAAGATCGGACCAACAATGAAGTTACCTGAAATTTTAAAAGCTCAACTGTCTAATCTACAAATAAAAATAACAGTTTTTTACGTAATAAGCCCCACCAAACGTTAATACCAAATCTATGTTGCAATCGCCTTTCTTCCTTTAGATGGGGATATTCATTTGCCCAGTAATGCCTATTATGGCGATTATACACACCAAAATTTGTAAATCTGGAATCATCAGTCCATATTATTTTCAAATGAAAATTTTTATCTTGCTGACATTGTCCTTGATACCATCTGCAGAATTGAAGTCGCTTAGGGCAATCGTCAACATTTAAGCCTTGTACGATTGTAGGTTTGTATAGATGGTAATGACTTTGTTTTAATACACGGTGTACCGTACTTTTTGGAAGTCACTTTGTTCACCACAAAACCGAACAGATTGCGGAAGGTTTTCGTTTGAAACCTGTAAAACGGCGTTATTTCTTTCTTCATTTCTAGGAATTGGTAGTTTCTTTGCGTGAAAGCTACCGTCGTTCAATAGATTGGTCACTATCCTGCAAAATATTTTGGTGTTTGGTTGTCATCTTTTTGGGTAGTTGTTTTGATATTAATTTGCAGCTGCCTCAGTATTTCGGTTAGAACGAATATAACATTCCAACATGTCAAAATATTCTTCATTACTGGACATAATGTTGAATAATATTTAAAATAACCAGGAAACAAACTATTTCGTACAAAATTTTAAGCAACGTGTTAAATACACCTCCAATTGTTCAGAAAATTAAGAATGACAGTATTCTTAATTGTCGCGATAGTGTTATATCCATAGCAAGTTTTATTTTGTTGTTTTTCAGTTGACTTACGTTTAAAAATGAAACAATTTTCAAAGGCCTCCTCGTAAATCATTAATCTGCTTTTTATTGAGTTCTGTCAGTAAATTTAGCTATTTACTAGGTTTACCTATTTAATTAAATTATAAAAGTTTTTTAGGATAATATGGTAATATAAAATATCATTTCTAATAATGGGCCGATTCAGTGGTGTGCTCAAAGTTCCTATTTTTTATCGTGAGTCATTACAGAAAATTATGTTAAAAGTAGAAGTCTATTGTTAGACTCCATGGCCTACTGCTTTTTGAACACATTTTTTTTTTGGTCATTTGTTTTCTGGTATTGGATTTCATAGCCTACTATCCTCAAAACAGTTTATCTAAAAATTGTCAGTGCAATTACAAGATTTCTCAAGCATGTTGTACATCATTGAAAAGATCTTTTCACAGGCTATCACACGAGCAAAAAAATCCATTAAATATTTAAAAAAGCCATGTTCGTGCTTGTCATTATAAAAGTGTAGTGGCTCTATGCTGTTATTTACTGCAAGTCTATGTTGAGTATCACTAATAGGTTTTGCAAATGTAGATTTATCAGCGCGGCTATTTGTCACTACACAAATATATGCTCCTTGTTTGCTATATTGAAATTTCTAGAGGTTTGGCCGATGTAGATTAAATATATCCGTTTTAGCTGATTGACGAACTCGTCCGCGACTGTAACGTAATGGAGGCTTGTGCCAAGTACTGTGGGTGTCGACAAGGAGGACAGAGGCAACTTGTTAATTCTGGACTTGAAAGTTTGAAGGTTCGGAGGAGAAGGAAAAACATGTGCTGGCAGGAAATTACACAGCTTGGAAGTCCTCGGGACAAAAGAGCGGGCATAGCAAGATGTTCTATGTCTGGTGATCTGGAGAGTAAAAGCGTGCATACGCTCTGTTCCCCTGGTAGATCTGTTGGGGACAGCAGGTGGAGGAACTATGGAAGAAAGCTCCTTTGTGCAGTGTCCGTACAGATATCAATAAAAGAGAGAGAGGTCACCAACGGCACGTCGATCGGTGAGGGTATGGTCACTGATGAGACGTATAGCTCTCCTCTGACAGGAGTCCAGGCAAGCGAGTGTAGAAGTGGCAGCGGCACCCCATATGTAAGAGCTGTATTCGAGGTTCGGCCTAATTTGTGAAGTATATAAGGTATAGAGATTAGCTGGTGAAAGGTATTTGCGAGCACGGAAGGGTAAACCTAATTTTTTAATAGCCGCTTCTGCAATTGATGTGACATGTTGGTGCCAATTGAGATTTCGATCCACACAATTGCCAACAAGTGAAAATGACTCATTACCTTTAATAACTTGGTTGTTCATTGTGATGGGTCTAGGGCTGGTGTATCTCTTATCGGAAAGCAAGACTGAGATGGTGGAGTTGAATTGTACAAGATTTCTACTTCCCCAGTCTAATATTTTTTGGAGATCCACAAAGACAGAACGATCCATGAGTCTGTGATCCTCATCTAATTGGGCTAAAGAGACAGGCCTAAAATAATGTATATTTGAGTGGAGGGTGCTGTCGTCCGCGTAACTTTGAACTGGGTTGGATGTGCTAGAGAGGTGGTCATTGATGTAGACAAGAAAAAAAGTACGGGCTAAAGCTGAACCTTGAGGGATTCGTGCATTAATTGGATACAGTTTAGAGGAATGACCATCCACGACAACAGAAATGCTCCGGTTGGAGAGGAAATTTGCTGTCCAGGTACAGAGTTTTGGTGGTAGGCCATAGGCCGGAAGCTTATTAAGCAGCGCTGCGTGCCAGGCCTGGTCGAATGATTTGGATATGTCTAGAGCGACAATCTGGAATTCACCGTGTAGTTCCATAGACTTGTTTCAAGAATGTGTGACACAGGAAAAGAGGTCGGCAGTTGACCTGCGCTGACGGAATCCATACTGCCTGTCGTGGATTAGACTGTATTTTTCAAGAGAGTTTAGTAATTTGGTGTTTATATACTTTTCCGTCACTTTAGAGACGACTGAAAGGAGAGAAATCGGCCTGTAGTTGCTAGAGAGCGCTTTACGGATACATATATTTATAAATCTCACTATCGTTACGTCTGTATTAGTGAATTTTCTTAATGAAAATTTACTAAAACACACACACATTTTAAACTTCTCATGCTAAAACCTGGTTTTCAAAGTTTTCCATAAATATGTTGGCTATTAAAGGAAACAACGAACTTCCCATAGGAAGGCCTCCTTTCTGTATATAAATTTTATCACTAAATTTAAAATAGTTCGTTTTATAGTTTCGTTAAGAAGATTCATTTTCTTGTCTTGTTATGACATTTGCGCAATTTTCTAGTAAAACGTTGTCTAACAGAGGTAAAAATTATCTAGGAGGTATACAGAATTTTTACGCCTAATAGCTAATTCTCAGGGCAATCCATTAAAATAAAAATTCTGGACGCAGCAAAGTGCGTTATGGTAGTGAATTTTCATAAAAATGTTTTTAATAACAAATATGTGTGTTTTTTTAAGAAAGCAGGCATCAAATTTGGTTACCAGTATAACCAATATAGTAAAAACAATGTGGCATGTTTCATCAAAATAACTTTATTGTGTGAAAATGTACAAAAATTTCCAAAAGTAAACTTAAAGGTTAATAGCAAATTGAGCTGTTCAAATATGAAACATTTGATCAACATTCGCTACCATAACGCACTTGCTGCGTCCAGAATTTCTTTTCTTACAAACATGCATTATATTTCGATGGAAAATGCAAAAATGCAATAACATAAGGCGTGTTTGATTTAAAAAAAAAAAGGAAATTTGTATCACCAACGACTTATGGGCCACCTGTGATTGTAGAAATATTATTTTAAGATGTAGGTCAAGACACCCTATAATTAATATATACAATTTTTTTTCATATCTTATATAATAACGGATATATTGAGCTTTATTGATTTTTTACGAAAATTCGACAAAAATTATATACCATTAAACGATAAACTCTATAGCTAAGGCTACTGCCAAGCATCAGAAAAAGGGTCTATTTGAAATGAATTTTCTGCAAATATTTTAGTAAAATGAAGGACAATGACGGTTGAAACTAAGACATTAGGGTTTGTAAAACATCGTTCTTGAGACATTTTATTTCTATAGCCCGTATTAGATTTAAGTTACTTACCTAAATGTTGCCAATTTTGACATTTTAAATCGTCACTTTGACGTTTTGAGGAAAACCCCAATTTATTTTTCTTTAAATGCCTATACCTTTTTTTTCTTTTGAGCTCCATAGCTAAATTTTTGTAGGTAACTTACTTATAAAGATGTTAACCTGTGTACCAAATTTGGTTGCCCTTACTTTGTTAATTCCGGAGATATGATTTTTTTTCGAAACCAAACACAAAATTTTCCGGGAAAACCTGGGCAAATTTTCCTGGCTAACGAACTTATCCAAGCCATTTGCAAAAGGAATTTTTTCACCAAATTTAATCAAAATCGGCCCATTATTTTTTGAGTTATCGGTGTGATACATATATATATATATATATATATATATATATATATATATATATATATATATATATATATATATATATATATATATATATATATATATATATAAATATATATATATATATAAACATATAAAAATTGAAACTGACCCCGGATATGTTTTTTGGGGGGCCTAATTAGCGCTCATTTGAAGAAATTTTTTCAAAATATAAAAGTCGGGATCTCCTCATTAGTGAATTTTTTTTAAGAAAATTCACTAACAGGTATAAATTTAAATTAACTCAACTATATACAAATATCAAATATCTTATCTAAATAATTAAACGATAATAAATACGGTACAATTTATCTTTCAAAATAACTTAAAATGTTTTACTGACAAGCTAAACAATTCCTTCCCACTAGTTGCAAGATATCCAAAATAGCTCTATCGTATCAATCCAATTTAAATCTCGAACTTTATTGGATAATTTTTCCTACGTTAATTTATCCACTACCACAATGCAATCCGAAAACAGTATACCTATGTACAAAATAAAATATAACGAATATGTAGATTGAACAAAAAAGACAAACAAAATTTAATGCACTTATAAATCACGTAAAAAAAACTAACAGACTAACAATTATATGGTTACCAATATTAGATGTAAATATTTAAAAAAAAATCACATTATTGATAGTCTCTTCCTCCAACCTTATTATTCTATGCCTCTAACTCATTTTTTTATCGCGATTATTACTCCATATTTCCTTGTGTAAATACTTTCCCTCCAAACTCATACTTTATTTCTTCTATATTTTTTCTTTGCACGGTTTAATAAATCTAACCTTCTTTTGGTTAGTTCTTCCACAATATAAACATTGGAGTGTTTTAAAAGTTTTCGTTTACTCAGTACCTGATTTACTATATCATCACTTTTGAATTTTACAACCAAAGGACTGTCATTTCCATTTTTTTGGTTAAGTCTCAGTTTGTAGGAAACATCAACAACTTCGCATTCAAAACCCAGACCCACCTTTTCTTTTAAAAACTGGATTACGGTATCAGATGTGCTGCTGTCATTTTGTACTTCCAATCCATATATTCTTAGAATGTTTCTATTATTGACTTTCTGTTTTAGGTCATCTACCTTCTGCTTCAATATTTGATTTTCTTTATTAAGATTATTTATTTTCAATTTCATTGTTCTAAAATTAGAAAACATTTCTTCAACTTTCTGTTCAAGTTTCGATGTCACTGCCTCCACTATCTTTTCTGCTATTTTCTCAGATATGCTCATATCGTCCAAATATTTTGAAAACTCAACTTTTACAAAACTTCTTAAGTCAGATTCTTGAGATCTTGACAATACCATTTTGTTGTTTTGGGAGAGCTGTAATCTTCAATCTAGTGCAGAGGACAAATAATTTTTTGGCAAAACAATGATTACTGCGCAACCACTTATTATTCTAATTCAAAGCTTTACTATTTTGAAATGACCACTATACTGCATCCGTTCATATCAATTTTCATACTGTTTTTAAGCAAAATCACAACAAAAACGTACTTACAAACTGGAAGATATATCACATCACATATAGGGATACATGCTACAAACATCAAAGGAAACCAATCTACTGTTAGCTGTGTTAGTATACAGAGTGATTCATACGTGGTGACCAAAAATGAAACCCCATGTTCTTTGAACAATTTTAGAGAGGGTATGTCCTATAAAAAAAATTTCCTATAATGCTTCATTAAAAAGATACAGGGTGTTGAAGTTGAATTTCAAAAAATAAAAATTCCCAATTTTTTAACAAGTAGCACATATATTTTGCTGAAACTTCGCATGTGTAGGCTGCTATGTAAGGCGCGTATTCTGCCATAACAATTGAATCGGCTAATCCAGCAGTGGCGCGCGTACCTACATGTCATTGGTTATCCCTCAAGAAAAAAACGGGAAAGCCCATGATGTTTTTTTTTTATTTTTTATTTTTTAAATCTTACTTTCATTCGTGAACAAAATGACTCTCTTGATAATTTTCTGTACGACGCTTACTTTACGAGTAAACAATGAATCAGGTAAGTGTTTTAGAGCACAGTTCATGATTTTTAACCAGTCGTTGTTGTTAGAAAATCGCAATGATACACTTTTATCAGGCTTATAGTAATTTATTTATTAGAATAAATGTTCGAAAATGCCTCCATTGGCCTGAATACACGCACGACATCTTTTTAATATGGAAAATTTAACGTCTTGATAATTTTTTGTACGACGATTATCTTTGTTGTATTTTAGTAAGTAGTAGTCTGGTTTGCCAAAGTTGTCATTGAGGGTCACTTGACGTTTAGGTTAACAAGTTATTATTTTGAATAGGTGTAAGTGGTAAACTTTATAAAATTACAAAATTTTCTACTCTTTTACTTCTTATAATGGAGTACAGCTCAGAAGAGTATGCAGATATAATGTTTATCTTCGGATATGCTGATGGAAATGCTCTAGCTGCTTGTCGGGAATATCAACGTAGGTTTCCCACTCGCCGTCACCCTACACTAAGGGTTTTTTCTCGATCGTTTTCAAAACTTTGGCAGTGCGGTATTGGACAACGTCCTGACGCTAGAGCTAATGGTGGAAGACAACATCAACTTGAAGACGAAAAGAGAGTGGTGGATGCAGTGATGGATCAACCTTCTACAAGTACTCGGAGGATTGCCACGCAGTTACAATATTCTCAAAGCTTTGTTTGGATAACTTTACATCGAGAAGACTTACATCCATATCATCGACAGAATGTTCATTGCCTTATACCTGGAGATAATGTGCATTGACGAGTCTTTTGTGAATGGATGTTGGAAATGAACAATCAAAATATCTTATTCCCTAATCTAATTTTCTGGTCTGACGAATCAACATTTACAAGAAATGGTATTTATAATTCTCATAATGAGCATGCCTGGTCATTGGAAAATCCACATGCAACAAGGACTCGCACATTTCAACATAGATTTTCCATTAATTTATGGTGTGGTATTTTTAACGGCTCACTGTTCATGGAAGTCCTGCCACAACATTTAAATGGATCTTCGTACTTAGCGCTCCTAGAAAACCGTGTAGAAAACATTCTAGATGACATTCCACTAGCAACAAGAGGTATAATGTGGTACCAGCATGACGGTGCACCAGCGCATCATAGTCGGAACGTTGTTACATGGCTACATGCACATTATAATGAAAGATGGATTGGCAGAACTGGACCAATACATTGGCCTGCAAGATCACCGGACTTTAACCCACTTGACTTCTATCTTTGGGGTGATTTTAAGCGACTGGTCTACAGTGAACAAATAAATGAACCAGAGCAGCTACAACAACTGATAAATAATGCTTTTCTCATATTCAAGCAACAATGAATCCTCAAGACATTAAATTTTCCATATTAAAAAGATGTCGTGCGTGTATTCAGACCAATGGAGGCATTTTTGAACATTTATTGTAATAAATAAATTACTATAAGCCTGATAAAAGTGTATAATTGCGATTCTCTACCAAACAACGACTGGTTAAAAATCATGAACTGTGCTCTAAAATACTTACCTGATTCATTGCTTACTCGTGAAATAAGCGTCGTACAGAAAATTATCAAGAGAGTCATTTTGTTCACGAATAAAAGAAAGATTCAAAAAATGAAAAATAAAAAATAAATATCATTGGCTTACCCGTTTTTTTCTTGAGGGATAACCAATGACATGTGGGTACGCGCGCCACTGCTGGATTAGCCGATTCAATTGTTATGGTAGAATATGCGCCTTACATAGCAGCCTACGCATGCGAAGTTTCAGCAAAATATGTGTGCTACTTTTTAAAAAATTGGGAAATCTTATTTTTTGAAATTAAATTTCAACACCCTGTATCTTTTTAATGAAGCATTATAGGAAAAAAATTTATAGAACATACCCTCTCTAAAATTGTTCAAAGAACATGGGGTTTCATTTTTGGTCAACACTTATGAATCACCCTGTATACTAACACAGCTAACAGTAGATTGGTTTCCTTTGATGTTTGTAGCATGTATCCCTATATGTGATGTGATATCTCTTCCAGTTTATAGGTACGTTTTTGTTGTGATTTTGCCTTAAAACAATATGGAAATTGATATGAACGGATGCAGAATAGTGGTCATTTCAAAATAGTTCAAAGAACATGGGGTTTCATTTTTGGTCACCACTTATATATCACCCTGTATAAGCACCAAATTGTCATGTTTACTACGTACAACATGGAAAACTGTTAATTTGTTTTTGGATGCAAAAAATTAAACTAAGAAATCATAAGGTACAGCCGTTTCAACATGCAGTGAAGAAACAAGCAGTAGGACATAATTGTTATGAAAGAGAACAGTAACAGATTTAAAAGTAATAAACCCTCAATACGAGGCACGTTAATGACCACTATAATAATAATAATTGTCGCAATATCGATAGCATTTCAGTGAACGCCTACCTACTTTTTACGTGCCTTTCATCAACGGCAATATCGTAAAGATAAAGCTTACCTCTCAACTAGCCGATTTGTAATCAGACAACGGAGTTGCACGTTTTTTTCTCATTGGCATGTGTAGACATCTCGTTGATGAAATGGATTAGATTTGGCCAGTGGCGGTCACATAAGGAGGCCGTAAGGTTTAGTAGATTAATACATCAGTTAGTCTAATCGGAAAACACACAAAAATAGAGCTGCAAATTGAATCATAACTTCCACATAGATGTGATAATTTATTCTCTTAAGAAAGACATTCTCATGGAAGGAATCTAGGGCCCATGACTTGACCACAAAGAAAATATTTCTATTCCTGTAACCATAAACTTTTGAAACGTTATGTTACTCGAATTTTATTGAAAAAAAAGTCAATTTTCATCAAATCACCCCTTATTTATCCGCTACCCCCTGAGCGGTCTTACCCAAAAACAATTCGGAGCGTTCCATGATTGGGTGCTACCTGGATACAAAATTTGATGATGATATCTCAATTCGTTCGAGAGTTATTGCGCCTATTAGCAGACAGACGTACATGCTGGCAGACCGATCGACCGACGGAGAAAAAAATGTCATTCCAGAATCAAGTTTTCTATATGTTTTGAGACATTTTACGCCGTTTTAGCAAGAAAAAAGTCGAAATTTTTGTCCACAATACTCCACCCCCACACATTAAATTTTAGTTTCGGCGCAGAATACGACATATTTGATGAAATTAAAATTTTTCTAATAAATAAACCCTAAAACGTTTTATCTCTCGAGTTTTAACGAAAAAAGGTCAATATTTACCAAATCACTCCCCATTTATTTAAGCTTTTCATATAAACTAAAATTATTAATCGAAAAACGACATATTTACTCATTAACATAAAAAACAAATAAATTGATATAACATATAACGCCACATAAACCGCGCTATTTTGCTATTAGAATGCAAATAACAGAAAAAACCAATACCAATTTAATTTCTGACCACGTGACCAATAATCGTGTCGTTGGTCTATTCAGAATGCCAAATCTATAGATAAAACTCTTTAGACTAAATTCACAGATTTTTTTTTATTTCAAGAACACACCACGAGGGCCTACAACCTAAATACTATCGTACCGTGGGTCTCGATAAGGAGGAAAGAGGCAACTTGTTAATTCTGGACTTGAAGGTTTGGAGGTTCGGAGGAGAAGGAAAAACATGTGCCGGCAAGGAATTCCACAACTTGGAAGTCCTCGGGACAAAAGAGCGGGCATAACAAGATCTTCTATGTCTGGTGACCTGGACAGTAAAAGGGTGCATTCGCTCTGTTCCCCTGGTAGATCTGTTGGGTGCATCAGGTGGAGGAACTATGGAAGAAAGCTCCTTTGAGCAGTGCCTGTGCAGATATCTACAAAAGAGATAGGGATATCACCAACGGCACGTCGGTGGGCAAGGGATGGCAGCCTTTGGGTGAGGGTAGGGTCACCCATGAGACGTATAGCTCTCTTCTGAATGGAGTCCAGGATAGCGAGTGTAGAAGCGGCAGCGGCACCCCAGATGTGGTAGCAGTATTCGAGGTTTTATCTTATTTGTGAAGTATATAAGGTATAGAGATTAGCTGGTGAAAAGTATTTGCGAGCCCGGAAGCGGAACCCTAATTTCTTATCAGCCGCTTCTGCCATTGATGTGACGTGTTGGTGCCAATTGAGATTTCGATGCCCAGAAATGCCAACAAGTAAAAAGGACTCATTATTTTGAATAACTTGGTTGTTCATTGTGATGGGTCTAGGGCTGGTGTATCTTTTATGAGAAAGAAAGCAAAACTGAGATTTGGCTGGGTTGAATTGTAGAAGATTTCTACATCCCCAGTCTAATATTTTTTGGAGATCCACGGAGATAGAACCCTCCATGCGTATGCGATCCTCATCTAATTGGGCTAAAGAGACCGGCTAGAAGTGGAGGATGCTGTCGTCCACGTAACTCTGAACTGCGTTGGATGTGCTAGAGAGGAGGTCCTTGATGTGGAGAAGAAACAAAGTAGGGGCTAGAGCTGAATCTTGAGGAACTCCTGCATTAATTGGATACAGTTTAGAGGAATGGCCATCCACGACAACAGAAATGGTCCGGTTGGAGAGGAAATTTGCTGTACAGGTACATAGTTTTAGTGGTAGGCCATAGGCCGGACGTTTATTAAGCAGCGCTGCATGCCAGACCTGGTCTAATGCTTTAGATATGTCTAAAGCGACAGTCTGGGATTCACCGTGTAGTTCCATAGACTTGTTCCAAGAATGGGTGACAAAGGTAAGGAGGTCGGCAAATGATACTGCCTGTCGTGGATTAGACTATGTTTTTCAAGAAATTTTAGTTAGGAGAGAAATAGGCCTGTAGTTGCTAGGAAGCGCTTTGGATCCTTTCTTAGGGACGGGTTGTACTCGAGCAGTTTTCCAATATGCCTCTATTGTAAGATGTCTGAAACAGACGAGTCAGGGCAGAACCAAGTTCTGGTGCGCATTTTTTTAAAACAATTGCTGGGATCTCGTCAAAACCAGAGGCTTTCCTGGTATTAAGAGAAGGGAGCGTCTTTCGTACTTTTTTAGTTTTGAGAATGATATCCGTCATTTAATGCGCGACATTGCGGACTGTTGGTGGTTGAACATTTGGAGGTGGGTTGACAGTAGAATTGCCGGCGAACAACGAGGCAAAAAGTTCAGCCTTGCCCAAGGCGGTAGAAACAATTTCATCCCCTGAAATAAGAGGTGGGAGCGTGCTCTTGCAGAACTTATTTCCAATAGATTTAGCAAGAGTCCATAAGGGTTTGCTGCCGTTGGAGATTGAGAAGATTTTGTTTTTGATGTGGTTATTAAACGAATTTCTTTCCTCAGAAAGAATGCAGACAAAGCGGTTTCTTGCCTCATTAAATGCTCGACGGTTTTCTTGACTGGGATTGTGTAGAAGCTTTTTGTAAGCTTTGGGCTTGTCACAGGATTTAGAGAACCAGAGCTTTTGAGTGGCTGAAGAGGTTTTCTGTGTACGTGAAATAAATAATTCCATGCCAGCTTGGGTAATTTCGGTGACGTTTTGTGAGATATCAGAGGGGTCAGGATGAGAGAAGCAGACAGCCGCCCATGGAAATGAGGAAAAGTAATCCCGCATTTAGTCCCAGTTCGCGAAGTTGTGGTGCCAAACGATACGTGGGTGTGATAACTGTGTGACCTCGGGTGGCATTGCGCAGGAAGCAGTGGCCATGCCGTGGTCTGAGCGACCAAGGGGAGCGGTGACTGATATCTTATAGCATTCAGGTTTTGTAGTAAGAAGGATATCCACGGGATTTGAGCTGTGTGTTGGGATGCGAGGAAAGCATGTAGGTTGCTGAACCATAGTGGCTAAAGAATTGCTGACTCCAAAAGCCTCCGCTGCTCTCCCTTGTGGATCGGTTTTTGAAGATCCTATCCATTCCTTGTTATGGACATTGAAGTCACTAGGGATAGTGACCTCGGAAGAAGGATATTCAGAAATCAGATGGTCGGTTTTTTCAGAAATGTAGTCGAAGTGCTGGACAAAGTTGTTGTCAGAAGGTGACTGGTCTATTAGCGCACAATTCTTAATGAAAATTCTCTAAAAATCGACCTATGATAGTTGCTTTTATTAGGTATTTAAGTACGCCACTGTACTTGTCTCTGTACGAACTAGCTAAAAAAGGACAATTAGAAGGCGTAACTGTGTTCGATGGATCGTCTCTAGATTTACTGGATACTTTAATTTCCTACGAAGGAGGCTGTAACTCAGTAAAAGTTCTTTTACGGCGATCACGTCAATTAGTGGAGTAGATTCCTTCAGTCTGGATAGTTTAAGCATTATGAGCACTTCACGCAAAACATCGTAAATTACATGTTTAATGTTCATTGTTGACCAATTAAATTTATAATAATAAAAATATATCACCCGTCCGAGAGTAATTGAACAGGTAATGCATGGCAGTAAAGTTGTTACAGATAAGGATATTTGATGGATGCAATTTCATTTTAGGTGAAATAGTTTTTAACTATTAGATGTTGTGTCTTGCATATAAATCTCAAGTAAAAGAGTTGTTCCTATTTGAAAAAACATGGTAGAATTACGCAAAAGTAATACTACTGCTTTACTTGAAAGTGTGAGTCATTTTTAGTGAATTTTCATTAAGAAAATTCACTATTAGAGAGGTAGCGATGGTAAGATTTTTGGAAAACTTCTTCAAGTGAGCGTGAATTAGGGCCGCTAGAACCCAAATCCAAGGTCCGTTGAAAAGTATATATATATATATATATATATATATATATATATATATATATATATATATATATATATATATATATATATATGTATCCAACCGATAACTGAAAAATACTTGACCAATCGAATCCAAATTTGGCAGTTCCCTTTATTTTTTAATAGCTTGGATGAGTGCGTATGACAGTTTTGCCACTCACATACTTTTAGAAAAAATGTGAATAACTCTTTGAAAATGCAATATTTTTTAAATTACTAGAAGTATTGAACTAAACCTTTACTCGCATGTAGATATCGTATAAATGGTCCTCTCTATCAAATTTGAACTTAATGGGTTCAGTAAATTCTGAGTTATAACCAAATAAAAAATAAATAATTTACGATATAACCTGAAGTTACCTCTGAATGGGTGCCTATAATGTTAGACGGGATCAGACAGATATATCAGGGTTACGCTGCTATTGCAAACAAATGCTCCAAATTAAACTTCAAACGAACAGGTTAGAAAAATATATCACAATAAGCAATCAGCGGTTAGCCATTTGCCAAAACTGTCATCTGGATTTGAAGATATCAGGAAAATATATAGTAATATATAAAAAAAATCACGAAAGTTATTCGAATTGTTTAAAGGCAATCTAGAACAACGTTTTATTATATATAAATATTAAGCTTTCCATTCTTCAAGGTATTTAAAACCCATGGCCCTCTCCTAGTTCAATATGACAACGCCAGTTTGCTATCTGCAAACTGACAGTAGGGAAAGAGTCGAATTCGTCTTCTTCTACTTTGTTTACAGACGTCATAAACAAATAATAAGACTCAGCTAATACCTTAAAACTTGGAATAAGGTATTGTTTACTTTTAGTTTTTAGTGAATTTTAATTATTATTTACTCCTCATGTCGTATATGAAAAATATGAGCTAAATGAGGCTACATAATATCATGCAGTAGTTCAAATTATACCAATAAACAGATGTTGTGTAAATTATTAAAATTGCGTCCAGAATTTCTTTTATTTAAACATAGACACGGCGCAGATCTAGATAGAAGCTCTCGAAAGACTTGGTTTTGTTACAAGGCGAAAGCTACGGAAAACTCAAACATAAGGTCAGAGAACATGATTTAGGTTGCTGGGTGACATAGCTTTTAGATAATGCTGATATTTTAAACATACTTTAAAAAAGGAGAAGGTTCTGTGTTAATCTGTATGTATTTACCTTATGTATGTTCACCTATGTTTTCGTCAATTGTAAACCAAATTTTAAACATTTTTTTTGTTTCAAAGGGTATATGCTCCTTTAGCAACCCAATAGCGTACCTTAGAGCAATTCATATGGTAAAACTTTAAAGATAAGCTCATCCTGTAATTTCTAATATTGTTGCATTTTTATTTTTCTCTTCATTTTTTTTTGTTGTAACCTAGATCGGTTTTTCTTTCTTATATTGTAAAATATACCTCTCGCTAATAACCCTTGGGTTGAAGCGAAATTAAAAAAAAGAGTATACTTCTGAGGTGGTCCTATTTTCACCAAGTCAGGATCTGATGATGGGATCTCGAGGAAATCGAGGGAAATCGTTAAAAATAGGTATTTAATGTATGTTCACCGAAATTTCCGTCAATGGTGGACCAACTTTTAAAATCCTCTTTTTGGTTGAAAGGGTATATTCCTGAGCTGGTCTCATTTTCACCAAGTCAGGATCTGATGATGTGATCTCAGGGAAATCGTGTGAAATCCTCTTATAATCTATGTAACTTAAATTTGGGCACTTTGATTATATTGTAGCAGTTTTCCAATACCGTACTCACTACGTACGTATATTTACACTAAAAATGGCGAAACAAACAAACTTACAAATAATTCAACTAACTTCTAAATAGACATTAAACAGCGAAGCTGTAGAAAAATTGCACATGATGTAAACAAACTTAAAAAAATTAAACCTATTCAAAATAAGCGCTAAAGAGCGTAAAAGAACCGAATTACAGATTTAAGTCAAAGGACAAAAACCTATTTAAATGAGTTATTATTATGTGCGGTACCTACTTATTTATTGGAAGTTAGTGCCAAGTCCGAAACACAGTAATACTTAGCGATATAAATAGCTTACTTAACAACGGATTATAATTATAATGAAATACCTAAATATTTTGTTAATGATCAAAGACCAACCCATGTTCACGCATTCCGTCGCGTGCGCCGAGAAACTTGCGATGCGGCGGGAGTGGACCTAGCCTATCTACCTACTATCTAATTGGCTTTTATCCGACTTAAAACAGATAAGTAGGCAGCGCATATAATATAAACTCATTACACCGAATTATTAAAATTTCTTGAAAAACACAGTCTAATCCACGACAGGCAGTATGGATTCCGTCAGCGTAGATCAACTGCCGACCTCCTTTCCTTTGTCACCGATTCTTGGAACAGAACTACACGGTGAATCCCAGATTGTCGCTCTAGACATATCCAAAGCATTCGACCAGGTCTGGCACGCAGCGCTGCTTAATAAACTACCGGCCTATGGCCTACCACCAAAACTCTGTACGTGGACAGCATATTTACTCTCCAACCGGAGCATTTCTGTTGTCGTGGATGACCATTCCTCTAAACTCTATTCAATTAATGCAGGAGTTCCTCAAGGTTCAGCTTTATCCCCTATTTTGTTTCTTCTTCACATCAATGACCTCCCTCTAGCACATCCAACCCAGTTCACACTTACTCGGACTACAGCAGCCTCCACTCAAATATACAATATTCTAAGCCTGTCTCTTTAGCCCAATTAGATGAGGATCGTAGACTCATGGAGGGTTCTATCTCCGCGGATCTCCAAAAAATATTAGACTGGGGGAGTAGAAATCTTGTACAATTCAACTCCACCATATCACTATTGCTTTCTCATAAGAGATACACCAGTCCTAGACCCATCACTATGAACAACCTTGCTTTCTTTCTCATAAGAGACCCTAGACGCAACGCAATAAACAACCAAGTTATTTAAAGTAATGAGTCCTTTTCACTTGTTGGCATTTCTGTAGATCGAAATCTCAATTGGCACCAACATGTCACATCAATTGCAGAAGCGGCTGCTAAGAAATTAGATTTCCTCTTCCGGGCTCGCAAATACTTTTTACCAGCGAATCTCTATACCTTAGATACTTCACAAATAAGTCGAAACCTGGGGTGCTACTGCCGCTTCTACACTCGCTATCCTGGACTCCCTTCAGAATAGAACTATACGTCTCATCAGTGACCATACCCTCACCCAAAGGCTGCCATCCCTTGCCCACCGACGTGCCGTTGGTGACCTTTCTCTCTCTCTCTTTTATAGATATCTGCACCGGCACTCTTCCATAGTGCCTCCACCTGCTGCCCCCAACAAATCTACCAGGGAAACAGAGCGAATTCACCCTTTCACTGTCCAGGTCACCAGACATAGAACATCTTGTTATGCCCGCTCTTTTGTCCCGAGGACTTCCAAGTTGTGGAATTCCTTGCCGGCACATGTTTTTCCTTCTCCCCCGAACCTCCAAACCTTCAAGTCCAGAATTAACAAGTTGCCTCTTTCCTCCTTGTCGACACCCACGGTACGATAGGCTGTAAGCCCTCGTGGTGTGTTGTTGTAATAAAAAAATAAAAAAATAAAATTAATTTTTGTCTTTTGAATTAAACCTATATATCGGCTATTTTCCGCTTTTCAGCGCCTGTTTTGATATCGATTTTTTTTTTTTTAAGTTTGTTTAAAGTGCATCATGTGCCATTTTTCAACAACAAGCTGGATTAACAACTGCAGCTTGGTAAAAAAGCAATAAATGTTTTAAAACAAATAAAACTAGGTCATAATTAAGACAACAATCGGCAACCTATAAAAATCATGTCTTCCGTTATTACCTAAACAACAATACAAATAAAAACAACAGTTTGGTTAAGAGTGGATGGTACCTGAGGCTGAAAGCGCTAAGAAATAACAAACTAATGATTTGTATCCATGTATTTTCCATATACAGCCATCAATCGTGAGATACCACCAGAAGATAACAGCCTGAACATTAATTATAGATTCCATGGCTGCAGATCCAGTAGTGTTGGGCAATAACTTAAAACAATATGTTGACTTTACTCTAATAACTATAATAATATTACTTTAGTTATAAATTTCAAAGTGTGTTTATTTTTCCTCGTTAATTATTTCATTTCTTATTGTTGTCCGTATTGTGCGTCCTTGAAGAAATAGGTAACCTTATAGAACTCATGTATATAATAGCTTCATAGTATATGCAATAATATCAATAATAATTCTGTAATTAACTTGTTTTAATCATTTTCTTTTTAAATAATATGTAGCAGATAGCAAATATTACCATACATAATAAAAATATATACAGGGTGTGACGCCAAGACATTTAGTTAGCCGTTTGTCAATAACTACTCCGATTTGAAATTTGCACATTTACACATACGATTGAGACAAATTACAGATGAGTGAAAATAGTTTACTTTATGTCAGACTTCCGGTTTAACCGGAAGTGACCTTCAACTTGCTTATTTTAAATACAACATGGTGATTTTCATTATGTTTTCGAATTCCACATTGAATTTGAGATAAATTATTACTAATATACCTAATGTGAAAAATGAACCGTTTTCGAAGTTTTTGGATTTTTTTGAAAATTCTCGCGAAAACCAAGATGATTGTTGCACACTATCTCTCTGTGGAAATACAACTAAGAAGACTTAGTTTTGACCCTCGGGTTGGCACCTACATGACACGTTTGATAGCGTTTCTTTTAAATATACAGGCTGGTATGAATTAGCCGCGCCATTTGGTAAAATTTAAATCACAATTATTCGCTTATTCCAAATAGAATACCCTATATTTTATGAGCTATTTAGGTTCGCATCCGGTATCCCTTTCAACGTGTATTAGCATTCTCTATACCCAAACTCCACCGTTTGCCGAATATTTCAATTTTATTGGATTCACCTAAGTCAAATTTTCACGAAAGATTTAAAGCAGGCTTTGGAACTTGATAATATGCTTGTTGACGTCTACATTTCAAGTCTCACCTCTTACAAATGAGAGCATAACATTTGTTGGACCTGTTGGAACTTCTCGCGTAAAAAAAGAGAACAAGTTTTATTTGCATCCAAATCGCTGCATTTTCCCTTGTTTAGCTCTGTAAAGTCAATGTGTTGTCAACTAACTTGTAAAACCAAAATACAACTCAACAAGGTAGGTAGTTATTTATTATAAATGGGTACAGAACTTCAATAATAGCTAGTGAAAAACTAAAACACAAAAACAAATAAAAAAATTGTGGAACTTATAACAAATGCTTAAAATTACTCCCACTGGCATGGAGGCATTTTGTTATTCATCTCATAATTCGTAGCCATTCTGATTTTTCTCGAATTCAGTGAATTGAAGGCACGTAAAACTCTACCTACCATGTCTTCTTTTGTGGTGGCAGGTTCGAGGTAAACTTTATTTTTGATGTAGCCCTAGATGCTTGCATCCAGAGGCGTTAAGTCAGGGGACCGTGGTGGCCATCTATGTGAGCCGTTATTGGCAATCCACCTGTCTTCAAAATGTTGTTGCAAAAAATCATGAGCTAAATGGAAACTGTGTGGCGGTGCTCCGTCTTGCTGATACCAGCTTCTTCTAGCTTCTTCTAAACTTGTGTTGAGAGAAACTAGAATCACTTCGTGCAAAATGTCATTATAAATCACACCAGTAAGCTTTTCATCGTATATTTTAATCCCAAAAATCTTATCGTCCTTAGTTGCACAAAACCCATTAAATGACCACCTGTTTTGGAAATAGTTGATCCTGGTAATATTCTCATCTAATCAGAAGTGACTATTGTGGCGATTGTGCATGCCATTTTTGAAGAAGTTCGCCTCATCGCACCCATTCTCTTGCAGAAATTCTCATCTTCTTGTGTTTTCAAAAGGAACCATTCACAGAACTCAACACGTCTAGGAAGATCGTTTTGTTGCAAACCATGTATCGGGTGGTAAGAGAAGGGTCTCCAATGATGCTTTTTTAAAATTCTGTTAAGCGTTCTCGCTGACATACGTAGTTATTTTTGCAATCCTTGATGGTTGCTTTGGGATCAGCAACAAAAAATGCCAATACGTTCACTTCGTTTATCTCGTTATCGACGAGTGACTTACGCTTCTGTACTCTTGGGCGAAAACTACCATGCTGTGAACAATTTTGCAGCAACCTCCTTATCATGTTATGTCTGGGTTTCGGTTTATTCGGGTACTTTTCTGCAAATGCACGACATGTTCGGCCCACAATTCGTTGGCACTCACCACAAATAATTAGAAGCTCCAAAAAATCGTCGTTTGTGTACTGCAAATTTGCCATTTTCTTTTAGGACACACAAAGGAAAATTTAAAAGGTATTCTGCCGGGTGACTTTTAATACAACGTTGCCAAACTGTGGAAGATTTTGTGAAATATTATGCAATATACGTTTAAACTGCGCCGAAAGACGTCGAAATTCTCCAAAACACTTCTAAACTCCCAGAAATACCTCTAAATCTCCCGAAATACTTTGAAATTTCCAAAAATCTCTCGAAATGTCCCTGCAATTCCGTGACTTGTACACTAAAATACCCCAGTGATTTACCCTTGGGTTTCAATTAATTATTTCAACGTTATTGAGTCTATATCATTTAATAAAATGTTTCACTAATAACTAATTGACTAGTGCCAATTTGGTTTTGTTAAATGCCAACTTCAGCTTGACTAATGCAAATATGATTTTGATTAATGCCACTTTGAAATTGTTGAAAAGTTGCTAGTTTGATTATCACCCATGTCATTTTAAATCAGATTAGCACCAACTTAAACTGGAAAAGGAATAGTATTAGCAAATACTATATAATGACAATAGGGGACACTCCTATGCTTTAGCATTGGTGATATTTGTGACAAGTACACTAGCGCTACCTCGCGTGAAGTACTGACAACTCAGGGGGTAATTTGAATTTTATATTTACCTCCATATTCTTAATTTAGACAATTGGTTTATTATAGATGAATATAAAAACTTGTACATGACAAAACAGTGAAAATTTTCTGATTATATGATTATAAATAGAATTTGTATCAACAATCAGCTTGAAACCTAAATGAATTCAGCATGAATAATTCTGCAAACTTCTCTTACCCATAATCTTATTTCATCATAATTTAAAGTACTACCTTGAAACCGTCGTTAAACTACTATTTCAAGGGTAGGTATAGGAATATACTGAAAGCTGTTTCTGAGGATATTAAGTTACAATCTGTACTTACCTATAAATAATTGTTCTTCGTATAAATGGTAGCACAGTACTCAATTTGCAATATCTCTACATGAAAACTGTCTTATTAATCTAATATTTTAAAATATTTAACTAATATACTTAGTACATAATTAAGAAATTGTGCAGATGAAAGGTAAGACTATCTCCTACTTCAGTGAATAAATCTATTAGAGGGCTTAATCCGCTATTTCTAATTGTCTCTTTAAAAACTTGTCTTGGGAATATAATTAAAAGCCATTACCAAATAAAATAATTTTAAACGTGAAAAAATGTGACAATTTATGCCATACTGAAATAAAAAAGGACACAGAAGAATATAGAAAAACAGTTTTCTTATACCATTTATTATTAATGCAAAACTTTTTTTGCCTTCATATTTCTTCTTTTTTTTTTGATGCACTGGAAGAGAAGTTATGATTGAAGCCTTTCAACCACCAGTTTACGAATCTTTAGGTGATGAACAAAAAGGCCTTTTCTTTCCAAACAAATATTTTATTCCTTGTCCCGACGCGTTTCGACCCTTTTTAACAGGTCATCTTCAGGGTAATCTAGAATATGACCTGTTAAAAAGGGTCGAAAAAAAAAGGGTCGAAACACGTCGGGACAAGGAATAAAATATTTGTTTGGAAAGAAAAGGCCTTTTTATTCATCACCCAAAGATGTCAACCCCAAACATTTTGACGTTTAGGAACAATACCAGTTTACGAAGTTTATTTATAAATAGGCACATGATGGTAAATATTATACAATAAATTATCTTCTGCGAACTGTACATATTGGCATAAAAGTGATTCTGAATTAGTCTTCTGCTTCAAATCATATTCACGTTTCGCCATCCTTTGGAAACCTATGAAATGTCTTCGATAGATTTAGCACGTTATAATTCGAACAATTATAGATTGCACACACCCAACCACTAACATTCATTGTAAAAAACACAGCTCAAACTTAATTATACACAGTTAAACACCAGCAATTGCTAGTGTTACACGTTCTCGAACGACGTAACATCAATACTATCCGCTAGGGGCGCTGACATTCTTGAAACAAGAAATCAGCCGGAGTGTCCTGTATTGTCATTATAAAGTATTTGGTATTAGTATACTTTTGAGCGTAATAACCTCTCTGATCTTTTTGATTACTAAGTGAAGATTAGAACCTGTGGTGAGCACTAATAAGTACACTTGGAGGACCCAAATCACCACAACACATATTTTTAAAGACCTGACGATCGTTTCACTAACAATGTTAGCGTCATCAGCGGATTAAAACTTCTAAACAGCCTACTAATAATTATTGAAAAAAGCGATATAATAATCTATAAAATGACGTTATTGAGCAGTTTAGAAAATTTCATCTTCTGATGACGCTAACCTTGTTAGTGAAACGATCGCCGGGTCTTTAAAAATATGTGTTATGGTGATTTGGGTTCTTAGAGAGCACTTTGTTTTGATTACGGTTGATATAGTAAGATTTTTTTCTGAATTAATTTAACACAACACCTTCGTTTGAAGATTAATTTAAAGAGTACCTCCATTATCGCGGTGGCAATAATCGTGACCATATTATACTCTAAAGCCATCTGTATACACAACGTATTAATAGCCTTATTCGGCAAAAGGCGTGGTGCTTATATTCACCATAAAAGCAACCAAGGTATACATAAACATAATGCAGTGAGGTTAAATTGTTATGAAGTCGCTGCGGGAATGGTCTCAGTAATGCGCTTCAATTCATTTTAATTACTATCATTAAACGTAATAGAATAGACATAGTACGGTGCATTACAGCAGATGATGGTGCAGATGATTGCATTGTTGATGAATATGCCTACTAAATACTACCTTTTGCTACCCACGCTGTTGACTCCTGAAACTAGGGATTTTCCGGAACTTCCTTTGTTGATATAACGGCCATTCGTTAGGCCACTATTAGAGGAGAAACATAGGATGGCCAGGAAGCACAAATTACAATGTGCGCCGTTCTCATTATCAGATGTTTATTAATAACTTGGTCAGGATTTCATCCTTCAGAGGGCACATAAATTTATTGGATGCATTTAAAGTGCATTTAATGTTAGCTGGGTTAGGATTCCGCTGGTAAATATTCGGTAGGAACAACTCAAGAATACAATATAAATTAAAAGCATACAAAAGCTTTATGCAAATACTTCAATTGAATTGGTGAGCCCAAAAACAGTATTAGCCCAAAAAGTTAATTTTGACATAATAGAAAAAGCTTCCTAGGTTTTTGGTGAATTTTCTTTAAAAAATTAACTGTTGGAGAGTTCTGTATATATATATATATATATATATATATATATATATATATATATATATATATATATATATATATATATATATATATATATTGGTAATGCATGTATAGGGATCTCAGAAACTATAAGAGATAGAGAAACGGTTGAATGGGGAAAGTTGTAGGCAATTTTATTACCAATCCAAGGCTGCTTATCCGACTCCCCTAACTTTTTTGATTTTTGGGATTTTTTTAAAATAAGAAAAATGGCGCATTTCTTCATAGTGCTATAACTTTTATAATTATCAAAATTTTTGACTTCTGTAAACACAACTTTTAACGTAGAATTCCATTATCTGGTCAGGTTTTACGTTTATTGTTAATTAATCGCTAGGCGTTTGTCAACTTTTTTTCTTATGGACGCCATATGGGATTTTGACAGTCTAAAAAATACCATAATTTTTGCTTTTCAATGCTATATCACGCATTACAAAAGAACGGTTAGAAGTTTGAAGAAAACAACATTTTAAGTATTTATTAATACATAAATATGGCAACGTCGCAATCTGTAAAGTAAAAACATACGGCGCTTAATATGATTTCTTTATTAAGATCAAGAAAAATAGTAAGACATTTTAAACTCTGCAAGTAACATTATTTTCAATATTTTTATGCTACTTGTAATGACTAGAATATTATATTTATTTACATCTGTCAAATAGAGAAGCTTCAAAATTTTAGTGAAAAGAAATTTCAAACCTACACTGTGTTTTCATTAACAAGATAATATGGAAATTGCTGAACAACAAAGCTGATAATAGTTTAACAAAACTGGACGTGTTAGCCACTGAGAGAACTATACTGGTGAGGAGTGAGAATAAATTGGAATTATACTGTCAAATCTGACAGTCTGACAGTTTTTAAACACTACTTTCGATGAAAACATTATTTTAGATACTATGCTTTAAAATTGTACATTTAATACAGCCACAAGCCTAAGCTTATTTGCATTGTACCTTGTAAAATTTATCACAAGAAAATAAATAATATTCATAATAATAATAATTCCTGACAACTCAAGATATTCATGATTCGACATTATTCCAGTTGCTTAGCAACTTGTGACATTTGTTTAACAACTATTAAATGTTTAAATGTTTGGCATTGTTCGACTTCTATTCAAGCCCCTTATTCAGTTGTTTTTTTTTTGCAAAATTTTAATTGAATTTTCAAGTGTTCAAATCTAAGTATTTCAATTAAAAATTAAGTTTGTCCATCACTAAAATTTAAAAATAGCAACATGCAGAATTATTCTAATGTAGAAAAATTTGACATGCTTGTTACGAAACTACGCTAACAGTTTTTCAGAAAGACGTCAGCCTAATGTTCGATATTTTGCCAAGCTGGTACCAAATTTATTAAATTTTGGAAGCTTTCAAAGTCCCCGAGCTCCAAATTACCACAATCTGTCAGTTTTATTAAGAAAATCCTGCCACGTCAACAAGATCAGCCGAAACAGAATTGTATGTACCAAAATAAACAATTTAAAGAACTAAAAAAACAAATACCATCCTTATAAACCAACGATTGTACAAGGATTTCCGGAAGGCGATTGTGAAAGTAGAAGGTCTTCTAACTGGTTTATTGATAAATGATAAAAATTCAGAAATGTATTGACAAAAATAGCGGACACTTTGAAATTTAAGAGGGATACTTGTTATTTTTCTTTGATTTTCTAAAGGCGCCAACTTTGTTATTGTTATTTGTTTCCTATTAATATGTGTTGATTTTTAATTTATTTTTGTGTTTAACCTTTGTTTATCTGTTTTATAATGTTATTCAATGTTGGATGTGTTGTTGCTTCTTTTGTTTGTATTTATAATTAATATTCTGTCCAGTCTTCGTTAAATAGCTAATGCACAATGTGTTAAAGATCATGTTATTCCTTTTCTTACTTTACAGCTTGCGACGTTTCCATATGTATGTATTAATAAATCTTAAAATCTCGTTTTTTCAAATTTTTTACTGTTCTTTTGTAATGTGTGATGCGCCATTTTTTTTTTCAAAAAATCCCACAAGCTAAAAAAGTTTGTGGAGTCGCATAAACAGCTTTCGATTGGTAATAAAATTGCCTGTAACTTTCCCCATTTAACCGTTTATATATATATATATATATATATATATATATATATATATATATATATATATATATATATATATATATATATATATATATATATATATATATATATATATATAAATATATATATATATATATATATATATATATATATATATATATATATATATATATATATATATATATATATATATATATATATGTAAGTAAGTATAAGTAAGTATCACACCGATAACTCAAAAAATAATGGGCAGATTTTGACAAAATTTAGTAAATACCTTCCTTTTGTGAGTGGCTTGGATAAGTTCGTTAGCCAGAAAAATCGGCGAGGTTTTCCCTGAAAATTTTGTGTTTTCTTTAGAAAAAAATTCATATCTCCGGAAATAACAAAGTAGAGGCAACCAAATTTGGCGCGTCGTTTTATATCGCTATATGTAAATAACCTACCAAAACTTAGTGCTGTAGGTCAAAAGACAAAAAAGGTATGGGCATTTAAAGAAAAATAAATTGGGGTTTTCCGCAAAACGTCAAAGTGACAATTTAAAACGCCAAAATTCAAAAATATTTAGGCAAAGAACTTGAATCTAATACGGATATGGAAAGAAAATGTGTCAAGAAGAATGTTTTACAAACCCTGAAGTCTTAGTTTCAACCGTCATTGTCCTTCATTTTACTAAAATGTTTCCATAAAATTCATTTCAAATAGACACTTCTCTGATGCTTGGCAGTAGTCTTAGCTATGGTATATAACTTTTGTCCAATTCTTGTACAAAATGAATAAAGCTCAATATATCTGTTATTCTACAAGACATGAAAAAAATGTTTGTAAGTAAAGAAATTCTGGACGCAGCAAGCGCGTTATGGTAGCGAATTTTGATTAAAGGCTTCATATTTGAAAAGCTCAATTTGCTATTAAACTATAAGGTTGACCAAGAAACAGATTTTCTCGGTTAAACTTTAAGTTTACTTTCGGAAATTTTTGTACGTTTTCAAACAATAAAGTTATTTTGATGAAACATGGCACATCGTTTTTACTATATAGGTTATACTGGTAATCAAATTTGATGCCAGCTTTCTGAAAAAAAAATCACATGTTTGCTATTAAAAACATTTTTACTACCATAACGCACTTGCTGCGTCCAGATTTTTTTAATAATACAAACACGCGTTCCAAATTTGGTGGCCCTAACCTACGGAGACATTAAAAAAATTCCGAAAGAAAACACAACATTTTCCGGGAGAAAATGGGCCGATTTTCCTGGCCAACAAACGTAATTCTAGCCACTTGCAAAAGAAAGGTACTAACCAAACTTGATCAAAATCGGCCCATTATTTTTTGAGTTATCGCTGTTATACATATATATATATATATATATATATATATATATATATATATATATATATATATATATATATATATATATATATATATATATATATATATATATATATATATATATATATATATATATATATATATATATATATATATAATGTAGAAGGACAAGTCTTTATAAGACAATAATAATTCAGCCAAATTTTAATGCAATCATAAGAAACATTAACATTTTTTAAAAGGCCCTAAAAATCTATTAGCAATTGTACTGTGAAAACGTAATTCCTGCTCAAATTAAACTGAAATAGATGTAGGTCTTTGCACAACCACTCGTCTTTCGTTTTCTCCAGTCTGTATAATCCAATTTCATTAATAACCGTGTAAAATCGTTCATCAAGAAGATTGATAGCTATATATGAAGATGTAACTCAATGTAACGTCATTAATTATTTTAGTTTCGTCATGAAGTTTATGAGCTTTCTGTTGCGGCGTAATCACCGACTAGTTTACTGTTAATTATAGCCATTTGTATAACAAGTACCACGGCGGATGGTTTATGAGAATGAGTTAAGTAGTCCCTTGATTTAGACCTATGTACTACGTTAAGGCAGTTAATTAGATTTAGTTTTTCCGGTATCTATCAAAGCAAATAATTATCATAATTTAAAGATGATACGGATATTTCACTCGCTGTCTCCCATTGTTGATAATTGGGGAAAGGTGCCAAGGCGGTGGTTTCTCACTTGATTTGTGTCATTAATAAGGAACAATCAATCGAATCTGAAGAAATGCTTTTGCTTTGTTTGCAAAACTCTTTCAACTCCACAACAATCGACCTGCCTGACTCTGTGTCGTTTGCGAGTTTTTCCTTTTCGAACCTTGTTTCAATCCTAAACGTTCCTCTTTCTATTTTTGCATGTGCAATATGCTCAATGTAGAACCCTGGCTGTGGGTACTCAATGTGACAATTTCGTGGCTGCCGCTCTTCCCATTGCCATCACGAACAATATTGCTATTATAACTATCTTCCATTTTTGCTTAGAAGACTTCTTTTCAATTGTTTGCATCTCTGACTGTTCTTCATTATGCTTTGTTCTTGCATCTTCTTCCTCATTGGTTAATAGGATTAGCTTGTGTATTGGTCTTTCCATTGTTATACCCACTGCTTTTCTACTTTCTGCTACCCTTGGTGTTCCCTGTTTGTCTGGGTATGTTTTTACTATTCTACCCAGTGGCCATTTTTTCTACGCTGTTGTTGTAATCTTTTATTAATACCATGACACCTGCGTGTACGACATTCTTCTTGAATTTCCACTTGTGTCTTTGCTGTAACTGATGAAGATATTCTTTATGCCAAGTGTCTTTTGCCTTTAACCCTGTATTGGTGCTTTTTGTGGACGCTTATGTCCTTGATTGCTTTGAATACTTTGAATTTGACCCTTTATAAGTGCTCTGCTTCAAACTGACCTTGTATTGGTGCTTTGTTTTTAAAACTGACCTTGTATGGGTGCTTTTCTGGATGCTTGTGTCCTTAATTACTTTGAATTTCACCCTGTATATGTGCTCTGCTTCAAACTGACCTTGTATTGGTGCTTTGTTTTAGAAACTGACCTTGTATGGGTGCTTTTCTGGACGCTTGTGTCCTTAATTACTTTGAATTGGAGCTGACCTTATATTGGTACTCCCCTGGACGCTTGTGTCCTTATTTGCTTTGGATTTGGACGCTTCTGTCCTCTATTTGCTTTGGATTTGGACGTTTCTGTACTTTATTTGCTTTGGATTTGGACGCTTCTGTCCTTTATTTGCTTTTACCTAAAATAAAAAAAAAGTATTTGGAGACTTGGGTTAAAGGATGTTGGATAATGATAGTTGATTTTTTTAAAACGAGGAATTTTTAGTGCGCACTATATCACCAGCGGAACTGGTTATTTTTTCGTCGAAGGACCATGTTCTTCAACTGTTGGCTTCGAAGAACCATGTTCAGGGAGCGGAGGATAATTGGGGAATATCTTTTAGAACTAGGATAATTTTGACATGGTAACGATGTAATAAAATTTAATAAATAAAATAAAATTCAACAATTCTTACAACTAATTTAACTAACCGAATTTGAAACCGACAAAACCTGTACTTATTTCAGCATAATTAAAATCAAAAGTCTCGTGAATGTTTACCAACACCACTACTTATAACCATGCTTGGTCTACATAATTCACAAATTGCAAACCTCATCTGTCAGCATTCCTTATACTGCACTCTGCAATTCCAACTTGTTTATTATTTATATAAACATGTAATGTAATATTTCATTGCCAATAATTATGATATCTATGTAACCTACTTAATCTATACGAATTATTCTAATTTATGGTAGCGAATTTTCGTAGAAATATTATGATATAAAAATAATACTAAAATATATTTTCATGACTATGAAAGGCCGCCTGGATAGTTTTCTGTTCCATGAACACTCATTGCTATTCACATTACAAGCAAGATAAACGATTTCCAAATATGACGTGTATAAAAATATGTTCAAAAGTTTCGAACGGTAAATTTAAAATATAAAAACTCTGGACGCAGCAACTGCGTTATCGTAAGGAATTTTCATAGAACTGTTTTTAATGTTAAATATGTTTTTTTAAGAAAGACATGAATCTTGCTAGATAGTGTAACATTTATAGTACAATGCA
Source organism: Tillus elongatus (assembly GCA_964006375.1). NCBI lineage: Eukaryota > Metazoa > Arthropoda > Insecta > Coleoptera > Cleridae > Tillus > Tillus elongatus. The sequence goes on along the minus strand of OZ023268.1, from coordinate 25,015,139 downwards.
GAGTATTTCATCAAATTAATTCTCTGTTTGAAAAAGTACAAACATTTTCCGAAGATAAATTTTAAATTTTCCCAAAAAACCTCCCTGGCCAACGAACCTACCAACATAGTTTAGACAAAAACTACACCAGCCAAGATAGAATTATTCGCAGAAATTTTTTTGGCAGAAATTTTAAAAAATGCTTACATGAGAGACTGTACACAATCTGTTTCATGAAAATTTGCCATTGTTTTTTGACAAAGATTGAGTACAAGGAAGTAATTTAAGAGCCTCTGTATATGGCATTTCTATTTTTTTGGCGAATAATAAAATTGAAAACCTCCCTAAATGCGCCAGTTTCATGGGAATCTAATTTCCATTGGTAGAAACGCCGTATCACAATTTTTAATATGTGCCACAATGTAAAAAGTTGCAAAACAATTGAACTAACTCGAAAACGTCATTTCCATGGGGCTCAGCTCTCTTATTGGTACAAAATCCTTATTACAATTTGTGATATGTGTTTGTGCAATGTGCCAAAAACGTGAAAAGTGGCAAAACAATTAAAATAACTTAAAAACGATTGACGATATCAATTTTTCTTTCCTCACAAACATTCATTATATTTCAATAGAAAATGCAAACATGCAATAACATCAGGGGTGTTCTATTAAAAAAAAAGTTTGTATCACTAAGAACTTATGGGCCACCCTGTAATTATCCAAATAATTTTATAAGTTGCAATTCAAAACACCTTGTAATTAACGTATACAATTTTTGCTCGTATCTTGAATATAAACAAAAATATTTAGTGTTACCCTAGAAATGCGTCACCCTGTATATGGGTATGCAGACAAAAACCGAAACTTACCCCGTACGAGGGTTTTAGCGGTTCTAGTTCGCGCTCATTTGCAAAAACCTGTTCAAAATTTATAAGTCTACGAAAATTTGCTAAAATATAGACCATAAAGTCTACAGCTGAAGCTACTGCCAAAACTTCAGAAAGAGGGTCTATTTGAAATGAATTTGCCGATAATATTTTAGTAAAATGAAGGACAATGATGGTTGAAGCTGAAACTTAAGGCTTTGTAAAACACACTTATTACGACATTCCTTCTACAGAATCCGTATTTGTTTCAGATTATTTGTCTGAAAATTGAACATTTTGACGTCTCAAATCGCGACTTTGACGTTTTAAGACAAAGTTTTAAATTTTCAAAATATTTTTTCTGCTAACTCTTGACCTTTTTGCGTCAAGAAAACTCAACCGTTGTATGTAATATTCAATTGGTTTTGCTAACCACACAAAATATTCTATTCTTGTTCCTTCCTTTGATCACCAGTGGTAGCCAATTTTTTTAAATCCATACAACTTTTTTTTTAACGTAGAGATCTAAATTTCAGCGGGTGGGGTAAGTTTGGTAGTAAAAACGTATGTACCAAATTTGGTTGTCAGAGCTTTGTTATTTTTGGAGATACAAAAATATTCCGAAAGAAAACTCAAAAACTTTCCCGGAAAAACTAGTCCAATTTTCTTGGCTAATGAACTTGTCCAAGCTACTTACAAAGGGATGGTACTTGCCAAATTTCATCAAAATCAGCACATTATTTTTGGATTTATCAATGTGATATATATATATATATATATATATATATATATATATATATATATATATATATATATATATATATATATATATATATATATATCGCTTTACGAAAAATTCACTAAAAAGTATGAAATTTTAACCTTGCGGCCAGGTGACTTTCCTTTTGTAAAATAGAGTAGTAAATTAAACATTTTATTCAATGGTTTGCTCAAAACGACAAAACGACAAGGTCTGTTTGTATTTTATGTTAAAATAAGTGAAATTAAAGTCATCTCTGTTTACAGATATGTTGAAATGACGCTTATTTATACAACGATTGTTCTAAATGTTACACGGTACCTGATATACAAAGAACTGTAATTAACTGAATTAACTGTAAACGGGTCTATGATTATTTTGTCTTAGAAAAGTCATAAATTTCAGATAATTATAATGTCATTATATCGAGTTACATCTTCATAAAGTTATTAATCTTTATGAAGAGAAATTGCTAACATTTTGCATTTACAACACAGCTCTAAGTGGATCAACTTAATGTGAGAAAACTGACACAGTGTGTAATAATGTTAGTGTATTGATATTACCATTAATAAAAATTACATCCAAGGAGGTTTTCATGAATTACTATTCCTAAACGTCAGTTCATCAGGGGAAGACATAGTTTGGAAACTTGGAAAAACTTTTTTTCAGCCACAATTTTAATTTAATCCCTACAACTTTCAACCTTGTTCACCGGCCCTATACGAAATGACATAAATTGGGCCTACCAAAGGTAAAAATTATGTCTAATATCCACTACTCAACACTTTAACTCAAAAAAAATTTCGAGGCGCAGCAAGTCCGTTATGGTAGTGGAATTTCATAAGAATAATATATTATAGTGATTTAGCCTTATATTAAACGTTGGAAAACGTTACTTTATTTAATTAGGAACGGTAAGAAAGAAGGTAAAGAAGGGCAAGCAAAAACCTGATCTGTAAGATACATATTTATACAGTCATTTGGATACAAAACTCAAACAAAACAATTGATAATCCTAGGCTCGTGGAATCCACCTCCGCAAACCACCAAAAGCCACCTAGGCTACTTAAATGATACACGTGTGTTTGCGCAGAGAAAATATATGTCATTGGCAATTTATCATTCACACACAAAATTTTACACAAATACGTTGGAACAGGTCTAATAGTATCCTTCGCAGAAAGTAAGTAAGGTTATATTTTACAAAACTTATAAAAATTCTCTACCATAAACACTTGCTACATCTTGACTTTCTATATATAATTACTTTCAATCCATTTCTTGATAAGGTAGAGCATGTTGGTTAACAATGGCTATTCGAATGATTTATTGAAAGTTATCAGATATTTTGAGTGTTTTAAAGGACGAAACTTAATGCACTTTTGAACAGATCTATTTTACTTCCACATCATGACATTATTAGAGATCGACACCTTTTAGATAAGTTAATAAAGACAAGTTAAAAACCTCGTTCGGCGATAAAAATACAATACACTGCAGAATTTTCCTGCGACTGGTTCCCCTCTCGGTTTCGTTTATTTACCTAAGATCCGGTATATAAGGCGATGTTAGTTTTTAAAGTAGTTGGAATTTTTCATCCTCTGGTGACGCTAACTTGGTTAGTGAAACGATCTTCATCTTCGATTCTTCATCTCGATTTGGATTATCCAAGTGTACTTGAAGTAAAACCAGTAATATGAATATTTTCTTGGTGATCAAGTCATGGACCTTGAATTCATTTCATGAGGATGCCTTTCTGAGGAGAGTAGATTATCACAGCTATGTGGAAGTTATGATTCAATTTGCAGCACTATTTTTATCTGTACAGTACAACTAACATATCATCAATCCTGCAGGTGTGATAAATTAAATTATATCTTTCGAAGCCACGACAACACGACTACAGTCTGTCTTACCAATGTCCGCGCGTTATCTGAAACAATTTATATTTTATCTAATTAAGAGAGTCGTGCATGGATAATCCCCGTTTCCTGTCTTGAATACAGTGAAATTTCGGAATTGTTTAAAAAACCTTATATAAAAATTAATCACGACATGTTACAGAAGCCATTTTTCCCACATTAATTAAACCGTAACGGTAACAGACTAATTTTTAATACACCAACGTTCAATATTTGTTTAAATTTTTCAAAGTAGTACAACCTTTGTACATAAGATTTAAAAAAAAAGAAAAAAAAAAGGAAAAAAAAAAGAAAAGAAAAAGAAAAGGAAAAACGCGGTGTTATAAGAATAGTTTTTAGACTTAAGTGAATGCTGAAGGGTGTAAATATGTTTCAAATTTATACTCTTATCTGCAAATATGGAATACGTGTAGTAGAACACTCAAATTAATAAAAAAGGCTGTGGTTGATGGAATGTAAGTTCTGAAGTCATATTTATCGATATCACCACCACCACCACCATAAGCTGAAAAGTAAGAAATTAAAAGTTGACTGCTCTTCAAAAATACCGCATTACTATTCTAAACTTACACGCGTTACATGTTCACAAATCATAAGATAAACAAAACAACAACAAACCACTTAAAATCCATAAAATACAAAACAGCTGAATATCGTTAAAAATAGATATTAAAATCATCTTCTACAAAAGAAAAAATTGCACCCGAAAAACGATTTTACCGTCAGTTTAAGTTATCTAAGGTGGCTCAGATTTGTAATTCTATCAGTTATTTTCTTTAACGTCGGTCTATTTCCGCTACCATAGCCAATCACCGACGCCAGGAAGCAGTTTCACCTCAGTATCCCGGAAATTTTGCCTAATCCCTGCCTTTCTGCTAGGATGGTAGGGATCTTCATCGTGCCCAAGATCGCATGGGCACGGGAACGACGGCATTACGCCCCCTCCGAAGGGGGCAACGTGCAAACATTCAACTTGCTTAAATACAATGCCACAACCTCGGTTGATGTTAATTGCACAGTATGTACTGAAAAAGTGAAAGGAAAGTCGCACCCGGTACCCCTCGGTTCAGAGGTACACGTCCTTACCACTGAACCACCTAATGTTATCAGTTAAATTATTATATAAGCAAATTGCATGGTTGCAAAAGGCCCGACAGTTTGTTCAGTCCTGTAAGGAAGAACACATAATTTGTTAGAACATCTCTTAGTGAATTTTCTTTAAAAAAAACACTAGTGAGGAGATCCCGACTTTTAAATTTTGAAAATATTTCTTCAAATGACCGCAAACTAGAACCTATATCCATGTATGTATCAGACCGATAACTCAAAAAATAATAGTCCGATTTGATCAAGTTTGGTACATACCTTCATTTCGCAAGTGGCTTAGACAAGTTCCTTAGTTAGGAAAATCGGCCTAGGTTTTCTCGGAAAATTTTGTGTTTCCTTTCGAAAAAAATTATATCCCCGGAAATAACAAAGTAAGGACAACCAAATTCTATACTCTGGTGTCTGTCATAAAGTGTGTCCTACGTACCAAAACTCAGATCTCTACCTTAAAAGACAAAAAGACAACGGCACTCTCGACTTCCCGCAGACTCGTAGGAAAGACATGGGGACTAAATCACAGGATGGCTTATTGTATATACCAACTTGTCGTGAAATCCATGATTATATAGGCATCTATGGTTTGGTGGCCAAGAACGAAACAAGACTCAACACTTAGCAAATTACAAAATTTGCTGAGACTGATCTGTCTTGGAATAACGGGAGCTATGGCATCATGCCATATGCTGCAATAAAGGCAATGTTTAATTTTCCTCCACTGCAGATATGCTTGAAGACGGAAGCGGCACTAAGTGCGTCAAGAGACGAATTTAAACTAGGAGACTCAGTTGGATACTTGATCCTGGAAATTATTCCATTGAAGTCACTTGCCAAACCAACAACTCAAATGCCAGCTATGCTGGACTTTATAGTTCCATTTGACGTGGTCATATGAGAGGAGTCCGACAAGGCTGTGCGTTCTCCCCCCTTTTGGTTAATTTATATGCAAAGACAATTTTCAGAGAAGCCGTCGAAGACAGAATAGAGGATATAGTTGCTAATGGAGTTAGGATTAGTTGTTTAAGATATGATGACGATACGGTCTTACTAGCAACAGATAAAGATAATTTACAGGCACTCTTATCAGCGGTAACAGATCATAACCAACAAATATGTCTGCGCTTAAATACAGTCGTCAGCAAAAACAAAAATATAGCTGACAACTTAACAGATATCAGTATAAAGGTGTGATAGTACAAGCATACAAATATCTGGGTTGTTGGGTGGATGAAAGAGAGGACTTGACTCAAGAAATCAAAAGCAGAATAGGGCAAGTAAGAACATCATTTAAGAACATGCAAAAAGTGTTAACCAACGGAACTTTAAGATTTCCCTTAAGAATACGCTTAATCATTTCCTATGTCTTCAGAATCTTATTATATGTTATGAAAGCATGGACCCTCACTGAAATGATGTGCAGGAGGATTGAGTCTTTCGAAATGTGGGCTTACGGAATAATGTTGAGGATATCGTGGATGGGCAGGATGACAAATGAAGCTGTTCTACAGCGTATCAACAAAGACAGAGAGGTACTTAATACCATTAAAAGTAGAAAGTTGGAGTACTTTACCCACGTAATGAGAAATCCGAAATATGATTTGCTCCATATCGTTATTCAGGAAAAAATAGAAGAAAAGGGTTGACCTTGTCGCTGAAGAACAAACTTGGCTCAAGAATCTTCGCCAATGGTAGAGAGTAAACACCACGACACTGTTTAGGTCCGCTGCGGACAGAGTGAAGATCATTCGACTGATCGCTAATGTTCTGGGAGGACTCGGCACTTAAAGAAGAAAAATGGAGTTAAATATTTAAGGATCTTCTTAGAACAAAAACCGAACTGGATACACACTTGGAAAAAATTATTTCGAGAGCCACAGTGGCAATCTGGATTTGTCATATATTCGTAGGAGAGACCTGGGAACTGAATCCATGCATGGTTTATTGTATATACCAAACTGTGGTTAAACCCATGGTTACATAAGCATCTATAGTATAATGGCTACAAACGAAATAATCCTCAACACAAAACAAATTTCCAAATTTGCAGAGTCTGATTTCTGTTGGAATAACTGAAGCTTTGGCATCAAAGTATATGCTGCAATAAAGGCAATGCTGAATCTTACCCCTACTGCAGATATGCTTGAAGATGGAAGCGGCACTAAGTGCCTTAGAAGTATTTCAAGCAGACGAATTCGAACCAAATGACTTAGTTGGCCACTTGAGGATGCTAGACATTACAAGCCAGCTGGTCAAATGCCAGCTAAACTTGACTTTATAATTCCATTTGATGTTGTCATAAGTGACCACTAAGCATGGAACAAAGACAGCAAAAGGCTGACAAACAACTCATCTGTATGATATATACACGGGTCTAAAGAAATGGAGGGAGCAGGGCTGGGGGAAAGAACACCCAAATTTAGACTCGCTAAGTCCCTAGAAAAAACTTCCATCATCTTCCAAGCAGAAATGCTTGCTATAAATCTGTGTGCACAGGAGTGGTTACAAAGAAGATTAAGAAATAGAGAGATCTGTATCCTCTTAAACAGTTAGGCACTACTAAAGACTCTGAAATATTTGTAAAACCGAGTCTAAACCGACCTGGAGCTCCAAAGAAGGCTTTGAGTTTAACAAAAAGCCATGTAAGAAATGAATTTGCTACTTGGGAGAAAGACCAAATGCTGCCTACTGGCGAAAAAAGCCAGACCTAAGGTAGACAAAACGTCATCACCATATCAACAGAGCAGTCTGAACTGTTTCCTGGATTGAACAGAAACGACTTGAGAATAGTTTCTCTTCTCAGGAAGGTATCACTTGATGAAGATGATTAAGGTGGACAATAAAAGCTCCATACACTGCAGTGAAGCATCAGAAACAACACAACATTTTCTCACCATGCGACGGCATAACTCAGTTCGGTAAAAGGCTCAGATACCTTCGAGTTGTGACTTTAATACCTTAGGAAATGGGTAAAATAGCCGCTACAAAGACGGTAGATTATATCAAAACTCTGAACGTTTTGGGCAACTATTAGGAAGAAGAAGCATGCTCAAAAGACAAATCGGGGTCGCATTTCAGAGACCAAAGGCCTATAGAACTCATTAAATAATTAACAATTAAAAAATCTACCGAAACTTTATTAATATTTTACGTTAGGTATGTGTATTTGTTCATAGCCAAACTTTTTCTACTTAATTTCTCGTTTTTTTATATATGTAATAATAAGTGTATCGGTATAAAAATTAAGTAACGACGTTACATTCAGTAATCGCAAGTTTTGCGTAATTTAAAGGCAACAATATTTGTAACAAATATAATGTGCTTTGATAACAACAATATAATCGATTAATTAGATAATTAGATTAGCTACGTAGTTAATTAAACGTTTAATCAAGAAAGAAGTAAATTGTACAGTTATTAAAAATTTTCTAGCCATTGATGCAAGCAAAACGTGATTTAAAGAATTTCATGACAAAGATTTTGTATTGTTATTTCTATAAAAACATCACTTTTCCTTTTCGATGAGGTGTGGGATATGATCCGTGACAAAGGTGAAATTTCATTTGTCATTAGCAGCTAAATAACTATGCCTTTAGTTAACACAACAATTGCAAATTGCATTATTGACCCATAGAAGCAATCATCATTTTTTGTGTTGAGTAAAAGTACAGAATTGATTTCACATTGGAAATAATAAAGATTTGAAATAATAAAAAAATACTGGACCACATAATGTGAGGTAAAACAGATTGTGTATTTCGATATTCTATTGCTTTTATTTCTGTGGCCTCGTGGATCTTTTCGTAAGATATGATGCAGTCCCCATTTTTTTATCACGGTGCCACAGGTTAATAATAGATAAGTAGTTTTTAAATTAGGTACTGTTAATACACAAGGTGTTTCGTATACGAACCGACACATAACAGGGACATGTAGGGGAACCAAAAATATTGTAATTTAGCGCAACTTACTCCTATACTAAGGTGCACCCCTGAGAAGTTATAGACCTTTAAAATTAGGTTTCTAATTTAGAAAAAAAATATCTCAGTTATCTTTGAACTTAAAAGACATAAATTTGGTAAACGTTTTGAGTCTACCAAGGGCAATAATCGACAGTAATAATAATTCAATTGAATCATTTTAAAGGGTTGATAAGGGATGATTCACCCTTAAAATGTGATAGCATTTTTTACCCTATTGGCGGATTTAAAAAATTATTATTTCTTTTTATGGAGAATTTAATTCTTAAACTTTTATTACTCTTATTAATTTTCCAAAAACTTTGTCGTTTTCAACACGATTCCGAATAAGTACATAGACGTATTAGAACTGTGTTATTTAAAATCATCATAAATTCAAACCTTGTCTATGAAATTCAACACCAGACTTAACAATCAGGAAAAAAGTTGTAATAAGAATAATTTAATAGAAAAATAAACAACTTAAACTATAGAAATAACATAAGATTTTCACCTATAAATTAAAGAAATTGTTGAAAAGGATCACCGTTCAATCAAACCAAATTTATTCTTCGTCAAAAATTGAAGTCTACTCTATCCAACATCCATTAATTGTTTCTAATGAGTGTGCATTGATGTGTAATGAGATTCCACTACTCGGCTCCTGATAGAATTGGCGAGGAATACACAAATTCTTTTAATATTCCCCAAAGAAAGAAACCACATTTGTTGAGATCTGGCGATCGTGGAGGCCAAACATGTGGGAAATTATTTCCTCTTCTAATCCATTTATAAACCAACGTTCCAGTCTAAGTTGTAGAGGCACCTCGTCGAGTAGATTCGGGAGAAATTCTGAATAAGTTTCGCCATTTAATCGATACGGTAAAATAACTGGACCAATTAAATACCGATTAATAATACCGATTCAAACATTTTAACTAGCGTTGGATGTCGTGGAGTTACTGAGTGAGGGTTTACATCAGAATATTCGTGATGGTTATGTAAATTTGTAATACCTCTGCGGGTGAAACAAGCTTCGTCAGTAAAAAGAATTTTCTTTTGAAAAATAATTTCTTGATGCAAAATAAACTGACAAAAATTCACTCGTTTAACCAAATCTTCCTGTAACAATTCTTGCACTTTTTGAATATGATATGGTCAGGAGATTACGTCTTATTACTCGGTGAACAGAAGTTTGTGATATACCAGTTTGCCGAGATAGATTTCTAGTATTAATATGTGGGTCATCTTTAATTGTCTTCAAAATATGTTCTTCGTCTTGTGCCCTGGTTTCAGTAGCATGTTCTTAAGTGTTACTGAAAAACTTGCCTGTTTCTCGAGCCCATCTTTCAACACAGGCAAATGTTTCTCTATGAGGGATTACACGATTAGGAAGTCCTCTGCGACACTCTTCAACACTTCTTCTGTAGTTTCCTTCACAGAAACCTAACACTAATAGCATGTCAACTTGTTGTCTAAATGAAAACTTCCCGGCCATATTTACAACACTCAGCAAAGATTACTAAAATAAAATCACTTATTTTCCTGATTGTCAAGTCTGACGTTAAATTTCATAGCCAACGTTTCAATTTCCGATTATTTTAAATAAGGAATTTTTTTGAAAATTAATAAGAGTAATACAAGTTTTAAAATTAAATTCCCCATAAAGTGAAATAATATATTTTTTTAACCGCCAATAGGTTAAAAAATTCTGTCACATTTTAAGGGTGAATCATCCCTCATCAACCCTTTAAAATGCTTCAATTGAATTATTGTTACTGTAGATTATTGCTCTTGGTACACTTAAAACGTGTGCGAAATTTAGTTATTCTAGGTTAAAGGACAACTGAGATATTGTATTTTTTCTAAATTAGAAACCCCACTTTGAAGGCCTATAACTTCTCAGAGGTGCAACTTATAGGGGTAACTTGCGTGAAATCACCATATTTTGGATTCCCCTACATGTCCCTGCTCTGTGTCGGTCCTTATGCGAATCACTCTGTACAGTGGTATAGACACTTCAAGAGTTGTATATCATCTAGACAATGTGTGTTTTCTATTGTGCACATTGTTTGCGTTATATATATATATATATATATATATATATATATATATATATATATATATATATATATATAGTTTTGTGTTTATTTGAAGTACGTTTAGGTACCTAAAAGCTTTCTTAAGCCTTTTCGATAAAAAATACTATTTAATCACAAACTACTGCCAAAGTGTCAAAGTCAATATTTTAGTAAAGTGGAGGACAATGACGATCGAATGGGAGACTTAGGGCTTTAAAAAACACATATCCTACGACATTTATTCTACATAACTCACATTTATTTCAGGACGTTTGTTTTAATGTCGCTAAGTTTGACGTTTCAAATCGCGGCTGTGGCGCTTTCAGGAGACAAACTATAAAACATTGAAAGTAACTTTTCTATTATTTCTTGACTTGTGCGCCAAAAAATCTTAATTATTGTCTGTAATCTTTAATAGATTTTGTTAAGCGCAAAAAAATTGGTTTTGTGTCATTTTCTGATCGTCACTGGCGCCCAGAACCCAGAAGGTTTTTGTTTAAATATCTATAATTTTTTTTCTTTTAACCTAAAAATCTAAATTTCGATACGTATTGTATTTCTTTTATAAGCCCGCATACCAAATTTGGCTGCCGTAGCGTTGTTATTCTCGGAGATGCCAACATCCCAAAATTTTCCAATAAATTTTATAGTTGAGTACCTAACCACATGAAATGACAATTTGATGATATTTAAACAAATATTCTGAAAGCAATGCTGGTTATGGAGTACAAACAGATGCAAGAAGTCGTGTGTTTTGCAAGGTCTCAAATGTCTCTCTTGTAGCTTCTGTTCTTCACTTGACCAAAATCTTTGCAAAAAAATAATTAGGAACACACCATTTTTGCGACGTTTTCATATCTATTTGAGTTTGTGATTCAAAAATGTTATATTTTTTATCTAACGAAAAGAATTTAAAAAAGAAGTCTATCTTTGAGTCAATAAGTCGGTAAACGAACAAACCATATATCACCAATAGTAAAAGCTCAGACTCAGCAAGTGCGTTATGGTAGCAATTCTTAAAAAAAAATATTTTCATAATTTCATATTCTATTAACCTAGAAAAGTAATTATATGCGCATAAATAAATAAATAAATAAATAAATATATATATATATATATATATATATATATATATATATATATATATATATATATATATATATGTCACACCAATAACTCAAAAAATAATAGACCGATTGTGATAAAATTTAGTGAATACCTTCCTTTCGCGACTCGCTTGGATAAGTTCGTTAGTCAGGGAAATCGGGCTAGTTTTTGACGGAAAATTATGTATTTTCTTTTGAAACATTTTTATATCTCTGGAAATAACAAAGCTATGCTAACTAAATTTGGCACACTGGTTTATGCCATAAAAATAAAGTTAAATAGTTAAAGTGCATATAAACAAGGAGAGCAGAAAGATAAAATGTATATATAATATGTGATTAATAACAGTAAAACTTTGGTGAATTTTTTGTCGTTTTAACGAAATAAAAGAACTCCCTGACTGTGCTGTGTACACACAATCCTCCCAACTGACCTGCCCTGACATCAGTTTGGATAAGTTCGTTAGCCAGGAAAATCGGCCCAGGTTTTCCCGGAAAATTTGTGTTTTCTTTCTAAAAAAAATTTACATCTCCAGAAATAACAAAGTAAGGGCAACCAAATTTGGTACGCTTGTTTGCATTATAAATAGTGAAGCCAGTACCAAAATTTAGGTCTCGAAGTTTAAAGACAAAAAAGTTTTGGGCAGTTAAAGAAACAAAATGGAGTTTTCCTCAAAACGTCAAAGTCGCAATTTGAAACGTCAAAATTGGCAATGTTTAGGCAAATAACGTGAAACAAATACAAATTGTAAAAAGAAAATGTGGCAAGAAGAGTGTTCTGCGAATCCTTAAGTTTCAGCTTCAACCGTCATTGCCCTTCATTTTACTAAAATCTTTACAGAAAATTCATTTCAAATAGACCCTTTCTCTGATGCTTTGGCTGTCGGTTTAGTTAGGTTGATGCTTTCGCTGTAGGTTTAGTAAAGTCTATGGTTTAACGGGCTATAATTTTTAGCTAATTTTCGTAGAACAAATTCGTTAATGCATTTTTGCATTTTTTATCGAAATATGATGCACGTTTATAAGAAAAAATATTGACGCAGTAGGTGCGTTTTGGTAGCGAATTTTCATTAAATCCTTCAAATCTCATAACTCAATTTGCTAATAACGTAAAGTTTGTTGGCTAGGAAACCAACATTAAAGTTTAGTTTCGAAAAATGTTAGTACATTTTTAAACAATAAGTAATTTTGATGAAATATAGTACATTGTTTCTACTACATAGGCTAGAATCAGATTGACGCCTGCTCGCATTTACTATTAAAAACATTTTTATGAAAATTCACTTCCATAACGCACTTGCTGCGTCCAGACTTTTTTTATACCTTCTCGATTGAGCCTCTTCACATAGTAAAAGGCTAAAACGAATAAAACGCTAATTTAAACGGGTAAGTCACTTTACCCCACTGTGGTGGGTAAAGTTAATCAACATTGACCCAAAAAAAAGGGCGGCTCCAATGCTAAGTATACATATATATATATATATATATATATATATATATATATATATATATATATATATATATATATATATATATATATATACATACATATATATATATATATATATATATATATATATATATATATATATATATATATATATATATATATATATATATATATATATATAGTAAATCGCTTGGAAAATATGTAAATATACATTTATTTTTTGCATATTTCTTTATTTGGTGGTTTCGGATATAGCAATAAAAACAGATTGTTTTAATTCACTTAAGCCCATTTGACGGTACCTATCCGTCAGCTAAATTTTCTTTACAGAACTTTTCTAAGATCCACTTAGTTTATACCGTACTAGCTCCAAGGGCGTATATAGTTTTTTTTCTTGGGGAGGGTATTCCAAAAATATAAAGGTAAACAAAATTACAAATACAAAGACTAAATGTATTGAATTAAAATAATTGAACAAAAAATTACGAAAATGTTAAAAAACAAAATTAAATATTCCCCACATTAGAAAACAAAAGTCTGGACGCAGCAAGTGTGTTATGGTAGTGAATTTTCATGGAAATGATCTGCATCAAACATTTTTTATTAAATGCTTATAATTTTTTTTCTTGTAACATTATACATCTGTTTTGTATATAATTTAATTTTTATAACATAAACCTACATTACAAATTTGGTTACCAAAGGTCTGTTATTTTTGGAAATAAAAAAAAAATGTTTAAAAGAAATCCCAAAATTTTCTCGGAAAACTTGATTAAATTTTTCTGGATAACGAACTAATCCAACCCACTTACAAAAGGAAGGTACCTGTCAATTTTCACCAAAATCGGACCATGGTTTTTTGAGTTATCGTGTGAATTTGTCCTACGAAAATTCACTAAAAACAATTAAAAAACCAAACTCGAAATCAGAGTAAAGCCAAGGTTCTGTTTTCTTTTGTTTCGCAAATTGCTACAAAACCTTTTAGTCATTTGTAGGAATGCTCTGATCCTCATACATGAAGGCTAGTCCATCTAACCTCTGTTGTCCCATTGTTAAGCTGAACCAAATTTTAAACGATCTTAGCGCGGTAAAAACACTTTTCTGCAAACTACAGACTGGCAAGCAAACCTGCAAAAAAATTCAGTGCAAGATGTACCTATATCACCAAATACTTCTTTATCGGATAATTTGCGAGTTTCAACAACTTCAACAAGCACCTGGAGAACTGTTGTTCTATTTCCTAACACAAAAATTCAGTTATACCTAAATCCGAATCCAACGTTACTCGTAAAAAATCTGGACTCTTATTATTATTTTCCTATTCCAGCAAATATTTTGATACATTTGCTTCTGATGATGAAATGTTGTCATTATTTGTATTATACAACTGCAGGAATGATATTTTGATTTTTAGGCAAAAAATGTTTTAGAATTAAAGTCAAACTTGAGATCTTTCATGATGTTCTTTAATAGAGAAACGAAAATGCCGGTGTCATAATATCTCTGGGGCGTTTCCCTTTGAGCGTTAGTATGGTTGAAACCTTAGTAAGACGTCTCTGTCTATAGTGTTTATATGAGGAAACCTTATGGAAATATTTAACTCGTTGCGCAGTTTGTCAATTTCTTCATGCAATCTCGTGAAGCATCTATTTGCGCTCATACTACTTTCTTCTGGAAGATCTAAAAGAGAAGGAGCTGATTTCTCAGCATATTTCCTTTTAAAAGTTTAACAATTTTTGCTAAAATGCAGGTTCAAGAAGCATATTCACAAAACATTTTCGAGAGTTTTAGTTAAAACGAGATTTTGTCATTTTTTTTAACAAAAAAATTCTGACTTAGTAATTTTTTTTTTCTTCGGTCTTAGGGGGGGGGTAATTACCCCCCATTACCCCTCCCTTATCTACGCCCCTGACTAGCTCCAGTGGCCTGGCAATCGTAATACTACCATAATAATATCCGCTATTTACACGGAAAAGAAAAAAAAAACAGACCATTAGAACCTACTCAAGATAAACTGCACCCATTTAAACGCCAGCTTATGATCATTTGCTTGCGTAAAAACCCAACAGAGAACAGAAAAACATCAAATCTAATTTAACTCGAGCATTGCACACATACAATTCAACTAATGAAAATAATGAAACTGCAATCAACTAACCAAGTAATGTCTTTCATACTTTTTACTGCTTTATTACACTTTTTATGTTTATACATTGCTTTAGCTTTGTGTCGACAGCACATACTACACCGAAGACATCTCGTGTGTGTTTCTATGATATCGTTATGTCATTTTTTCATAACACATCTCTCTTGAGATATAATTAATTTCCTATTAGGTTGGCTCAGTGCTACGTTATGGTCATTAAAATCTTCCCAGGTGGTGAGTTATATTACAATTATAATGCCAGACTGATTTGTACACTGAAACAACTCTTTTTCTGTCGCATTAGGAATTCTTAGTTCTTAATTCTATGTGAACTTAACTTATTAGGCCGTAATAGAGACATTTTGTTGTAACACAAGAGGCATTCATTAAATTTTAACTGGAGTCTTTTTTTTGCAAAAATTACAGTTACTGTCAATATAATTTAACGTAGTTTTGTATTTGTGTGAAAGCTCTTTATTTGTTATAGTTTAGCTTAGCGAGAATCATCTGCATGTATATGTGAAACTTAAAGGAAAGACAGGGTATAACTAATACCTCGTTAGGCGTACATAGAGACTGCAAACCACAATTTGCAAATTGTGATGTGAAATGTCGGTGGGAAGATTCAAAGCTTAAGAAAGACGTATCGCATCTACTTAACTAGAAGAGATGGGAAAATAGAAAAGGGACTCAATTATCCACAAACAACATTATTTTACCAGTGTAGTATGTTAAAATCAAACGCACTGCTTACGTGAACTACTATGCAAGTCCATTTCAATATCAAAAATAATATAAAAAAAACTCTGGGCGCAGCAATTGCGTTATGGCAGTGAATTTTTATTAAAATGCTTTTAATATCAAATATGTCTTTTTAATGCAAGCAGTCATCAATTTGGTTATCGGTATAACCTATATAGTAGAAACAATGTGCCATATTTTACCAAAATAACTTATTGTTTGAAAATGTACAAACATTTTCGAAAAATAAACTTTAAACGTTGGTTTCCCAGCCAACAAACCTTGGGTTAATAGCAAATTGAGTTATTGAAATTTGAAGCATTTAATGAAAATTTGTTACCAAAACGCACTTACTGCGTCTTGATTTTTTTTCTTACAAACATATTTCGATAAAAAATGCAATAAAATAAGTCTGTTTGAAAAAAAATATTGTAGGGATCACCAACGACTTATGCGCCAGCCGGTGATTGTCAAAATAATTTTATAAGATGCAGCTCAAGATACCCTATAATTAACTTATACAATTTTTGCTCGTCTCTTGTATAATAATAATTATATTGAGCTTTACCGTAGAAACGTGTCACCCTGTATATATGTAGGCAGATCAAAACTGAACGTAAACCCGGATATGGATTCCAGGGGGCCTAGTTTGCGCTCATTTGAAAAAATCTTTTTAAAATTCTAAAGTCGCGGTCTCCTCATTGACGAATTTTTCGTACTAAAATTAGCTAAAAATTATGTACCGTTAAACCATAAACTTAACTAAAACTACCGCCAAAGCATCAGAGAAAATAAGTAACCTGTTTCATATCAGTCCCTTTTGTAAAACATCCATCATTTATATGTGTTGATAAAACGTAACAAACACTGTTTAGTCCACCCACTAACATTAATAAAGGAATAATTTGCACTTGTATATAAAAATGTCCCAAATAACACAAATAATTTGCAGCTGAAACTGATAACAATAAACATAACATATTAATAATCTTATATTATAGGATAAACGTCAGATACAGACCTGCGCAATAATATGAAATGTTCTGTAACCTGGCAACGACGTACGAGGTTTAAAATTGTCAATGAAACACGGTAATATTAAAAATAAATGTTTCAAATTTGAATAGCTCAATTTTCTGTAAATCTAGAAAGCTGAATTTTGGCACATAGTTGGGCCTTTCCCAAAGCAATAATTACACCAAATTTCATCGAAATATTTTTTTCGAAAGAAAACCCAAAATTTTCTCGGAAAACCTTGTCCGATTTTCTTGGCTAACGAACTCATCCAAGATATTAATAAAAGTAAGGTACTTGCCGAGTTTTATCAAAATCGGTTAATTATTTTTTGAGTTATCGGTTGGATACATATACATATATATATATATATATACATACATATATATATATATATATATATATATATATATATATATATATATATATATATATAAACATATAAAAATCGAAACTGACCCCGGATATGGGCCCAAATTCGCGCTCATTTAAAAAAAATTTTGCAAAGTCTCACCATCGATACCTCTCTATTAGTGATTTTTTAAAAATAAAAATTCACTAATAACAGAGCCTCAAAGATAGGCTTCGAGGCCTATCCCATGACTTCACAATGGCTTCCTGTATGTCTTTCCTACAACCGGCCTTGCTTCCATAGCTCGTCAGCATGCAAAAATGCCAGAATATGCAGGGAAAGGTGGGACAGGATTGAACATTTTTTGGATTAATTAATATTTTTTTCTTTTAGTGATTTTCATTAAACAAATTCACTAAATAATTTTTTTTAATTTTTGTATGTTTATATATATATATATATATATATATATATATATATATATATATATATATATATATATATATATATATATATATATATATATATATATTCAGGGTCGGGCAAGTTGAGAGAATCACATAATTATCTTCACAGGCGCTCTATCTAGAAATGTCAAATTTGGTATCCATAGCTATACCAGTGTTCCGCATGACCGGAAATTAGTTTGGTGTATACAGAATGATCCTTTTCCTTGTGCCACACCAAATTTTTATTTTTTCAAATGGGAGACCCTATATTTTATTTCATTTTTCGGTAGAGCACTTCACGGCGGGTAAAACGATGTCCCACAATCGGGGCCTGGGATCAACGGTTTAGAAGTTATTTAATTGTTTGTCCGAAATTGTATTCCGATTCAACACGACGGTGGTGCCACGTCGTCGCAAAACCTGTCAAGATCTCCTATTACCATAGCTCATGACTCAATATAGCATAATAAAATATGGTTATATAGCTTGCAGAAATATCCACTATACAGGGTAAATGTAACACCCTGTATAGTGGATATTTCTGCAAGCTTTCTTGAGCTTTGTAAAATTACAAAGCTCAATTTTTCTCGAAAATTTCAAACAGAATACCTCCATATGACTGCGGCATCAGATAGCGGGTTTAATAAGCTTTCTCCAAATACCATATTTGCTGGGGTTCAATTGGCTGGTTCAACAGATACTGATGGATCATTTGTAAACGTATGGGCTTGGTTATTTCTAAAGGTGAATTATAATTTGTACAGGCTTTTAATGAAAATCATAGACATGTCATTTTTTTGTAATTTGTTACATCGTTTTTAAATAATTGTATGGTGAAATTTATTTTTAACTTAATTTATAAACAACAAAAATTTAATAAAAACAATAGTACCACATTAATTTAATAGATAAACGAAAAATTTCAAATAATTACAATAATCAACAAGTTAGCAAAATAACAGTTAAAATAACGAGTATAATCTTCGTATGATTTGCCTAAGGGTAGCAGCACAAATTTACATACTCAGAATAATTTCGGTTTAAAATAATTATCACTGAAACGCTCAAGTTGTTGCCAAGCAACAAACTACTGAACTTTTATTAGAAATAATAAAGCTGTCATTTCACTAGTTTAACAACAAAATAGTGAAACTACATGCATTGGATTATTTTTATCAATACAGTAATTAATCGATATCTGCATTCGGTATGGATTATTCAGTTCAGGAGAGAAAGGATATGTTAGAGACTTATATTGAATGCCAAAAAGTGGCGCACCGTGCACCGCGAAGATACAGGTAATTTATTTATTTTTGTTCATTTATCCTGAGTTTCCATCTAATTGTTACAATAAGTATTTACAATTCGGAAGTGTAATAGGAAATCAGCCAATAACACACGTGAAGCCCTATACCAATGAAGAAATTTCGTTAAATAATTTACTTCATTTGCAAGAAAACCCACGTTTATCAGCTACACAACTAGCTTCAGTAACCGATATTTCAAATATAAGTGTTTGCAGAATAACGAAAATGTATAGTTATAAACCTTACCGGTGTCATTTTGTCCAAGGCTTCAGAGATGGCGTCTATGTGAGGCGCTTAGAGTTTTCGAATTGGGCGAATGAAGCTTTAAATATAGATCATGAAAGTTTAAGCCATATCCTTTGGACGGATGAGTCAAAGTTTGGTTTTTTCGAGAAACCACCAAACTGAATATAAAACTAACGTATGGTGTGGGCTATTAGATAATAGATTGCTGGTTTCCGTAATTTTGAAGAAAATTTAGACGGGACGACTTACCTCAATCACATAAACACCCATCTGCACGATTGGTTGGATGATGATCCACTGAATGTTCGACCTAGGATTATTTTTCAGCACGATGGATATCCAACTCACAACAGCAGGATAGTTGTGGACTATTTGGACCAAGTTTTTGGTCCTAATTATATAAGTACAAATGCCCAAATACGATGGCCTGCAAGATCCCCGGATTTGACTCACATGGACCACTTTTATGAGGCTACATCAAGGATTCAGATTTTGTCATAAATCCTGTAGCTAGCGTTCACGATTTACAACAATGGATATTAGATGCATGTCGGAATGTTGGTCGAGAGATGATCCATGCTGCTACGCATAGACAAATTATGGAAAGATTAGAACTTTGCGTTCAGCAAGGGGGGAACGTGTTCGAGCATATGTTTTGAGATTTGTTATTAAAACTGTTATTTTAATATTTTAATACATTCTTAATTATTTAGTTTATTTATTAAATAAATGTGGTACTATTATTATTATTTAATTTTTGTTGTTTATAGATTGAGTTAAAAATAAATTTCACCATACAATTATCTAAAAAACGATGTAACAATTTACAAAAAAATGCAATTTTTTTGTAAATTTCTATTAAAAGCCTCTACAAATTAGTAAGATACAGAGTGTTCCATTTGAAATTTTTGAGAATAATTGAGCCTTGTAAAATGTAACACCATGTATAAGTGGATATTTCCGTAAGCTCTATAGCCATATTCTATTGTGCTACATTGAGTCATGAGCTATGGTAATACCAGATCTTGACAGGTTTTGCGACGACATGGCAGCACTGTCGTGTTGAATTGGAATAAAATTTCGGACAAACAATTGAATAACTTCTAAACCGTTGGTCCCAGGCCCATATTCCGGTTATGCGGAACACTGGTATATATATATATATATATATATATATATATATATATATATATATATATATATATATATATATATATATACGTATGTATGTATGTATCCGAGCAATAACTCGAAAAATACTCAACTGTTTTGAACGAAACTTGGCACATGTCTTCGCTTCGTTACAATCCCAAACGATTTTTAATCAGCTATACAGACATATTTTTCTAGAACCCTAGAACCATATCCAAGTCGGTTATATATATATATATATATATATATATATATATATATATATATATATATATATATATATATATATATATATATATATATATTGAAACTGAACGCTCTGCAGGTTGTCGAGTCCTTTGTTCGAGAGTGAAAACAGTCCCTCATTAGCTTAACTTCGGATTGTTATTATTATTGTTGTTATTATTATGACATGCCTCAAAGGCAAAAATTATTTTGTTTAATTGCTCATCAGAGCACTTAGTCGAGATTGAAACGAAAACCTGTAATCACTAAATGGAAACCCGCATCACCTAGTAATTTTTCTGTCAGATTTTTACAGAGTAACCCAATTACCTAATAGGAGCAAATGTAATTCCGGTAATAAATTAATTCAGAATCAACGTCGAACTGCAATAAATTCAATCGATTTTCGATGCAAACTCACTTTAATTGCGTTAAGACGTAAGAGATTGATCAACTCGATATATGAAAACATGTACGGGAAGTGAAGAAACCTGATTTAATTAACTTGCATTTTAACGAGTGTGTCGTCTGGCAGTCGGAGGATACGGTATTGCAGCGACTGCTTAACACATTAATTAACGATTTACATAAGTTCTCGCATATTATACTCGTCATCAATGTTGCTTATTTGTTAATAAGTCATCGATATACGATCAATTTCATTCTGAACAACTTCATTCATAAACTACTTCATTTGGAATGTTTTAACGCTGATGCTCTCTATCTTGATGCAACGATAGTGAAATTGGATACTTATTAATGTATATAAACATTATCAAAACATTTACTAATGTAACATAATCTAGTGCTTGACGTACAAAAATTAGTCTGTTTTATTCTAGTGTACTCTTAATCAGGTTTTATATAGGGTGAAAAAAATTGTGGAATATTGCCAATATTTCGAAAAATTCTAAACATATTTTTTTGACACCTGGTATATTGATGAACTTAAATTTAGTACTCTGCTGGCAAGTAAAAAAGTATGTGTAATTATACAGACTGGCTAAATAAAACCAACATTTTTATTTCAAATGTTGTTGCGTTTTCTGAATTTGCATCTAATTTAAGGTATAATTTTATTTCAAATTGTTTTCCCATCGTCATTCGCTACGGAAAAAAACAGTTGTTAAAAACGATTTTCCACCATTGTTAATATTTTGAAAACCACGACACATATTTTTTGACACTTGATATATTGATGTATTTAGGTGCAATACAGTCTTACAAAAAAAGTATGTGCAATTATACACGTTGGCTGAAAAATAATATCAACTTATTTTAAATGAAACACCTGTATATTTTGCATACTCTAAGAAGCACTTAAGATATAAATAATATTAAAAATGATGTAAGTTTTAAGTTGTTTATTCGTCTACATAAACGGAATTATGGTATTTATATTACAATTTCAAAGTGTGTACATAATATCACATAACATAAAAAATTCTGGACGCAGCAAGTGCGTTATGGTAGTGAATTTTCATAAAAATCTTTTTAATAACAAATATGTGTTTTTTCAAGACAGCAGGCATCAAATTTGGTTACCAATATAACCTATATAGTAAAAACAATGTGCCATGTTCCATTAAAATAACTTTATTGTGTGAAAATGTACAAAAATTTCCAAAAGTTAACTTAAAATGTTCCCGGAAAAACACGTTTCTTGGTCAACCTTATAGGTTAATAGCAAATTGAGCTGTTCAAATATGAAACATTTGATCAAAATTCGCCACCATAACGCACTTGCTGCGTCCAGAATTTCTTTTCGTACAAATATGCGGATATATTGAGCTTTATTGATTTTTTACGAAAATTCGACAAAAATTATATACCATTAAATGATAAACTCTATAGCTAAGGCTACTGCCAAGCATCAGAGAAAGGGTCTATTTGAAATGAATTTTCTGCAAATATTTTAGTTAAATGAAGGACAATGACGGTTGAAACTAAGACTTTAGGGTTTGTAAAACATCCTTCTTGAGACATTTTCTTTCCATAGCCCGTATTAGATTTAAGTTATTTGCCTAAATGTTGCCAATTTTGACATTTTAAATCGCCACTTTGACGTTTTGCGGAAAACCTCAATTTATTTTTGTTTAAATGCCTATAACTTTTTTGTCTTTTGACCTACATAGCTAAATTTTGGTAGGTAGCTTACCTATAAGAATGTAAACCTACGTACCAAATTTGGTTGCCCTTACTTTGTTAATTCCGGAGATATAAATTTTTTTCAAAAGAAAACACAAAATTTTCCGGGAAAACCTGGGCAGATTTTCCTGGCTAACGAACTCATCCAAGCCATTTGCAAAAGGAATTTTTTCACCAAATTTGATCAAAATCGGCCCATTATTTTTTGAGTTATCGGTGTGATACATATATATATAAATATATATATATATATATATATATATATATATATATATATATATATATATATATATATATATATATATATATATATATATATATATATATATATATATATATATAAATATATATATATATAAACATATAAAAATTGAAACTGACCCCGGATATGTTTTCTGGAGGGCCTAATTAGCGCTCATTTGAAGAAATTTTTTCAAAATTCAAAAGTCGGGATCTCCTCATTAGTGAATTTTTTTTAAGAAAATTCACTAAAAGATAAATTAACGATAACAAACAAGTAAAAACTAGATTTAGTTACTTTATGAGATGTTCAAAATGTTGAGCAGTAGTTGCTAAACAATAGCCGAGTGTGTGTCTAAATTCTCGTAAGACGTTATCAAAAGTATTCCAATGAATTTTATGAAGTTCAATTCTAATTCTAATCTTCAAATGTTGAATGTCATCCGGCTCATGCTTTGAAACTTTAGTCTTTACCCCACAACTAAAAGTCCAGAGGTTTTTTTTTTAATTTCAACAACACACCACGAGGGCTTACAGCCTAAATACTATCGTACCGTGGGTGTTGACAAGGAGGAAAGAGGCAACTTGTTAATTCTGGACTTGAACGTTTGGAGGTTCGAAGGAGAAGGAAAAACATGTGCCGGCAAGGAATTCCACAAATTGGAAGTCCTCGGGACAAAAGAGCGGGCATAACAAGATGTTCTAGGTCTGGTGACCTGGACAGTAAAAGGGTGCATTCGCTTTGTTCCCCTGGTAGATCTGTTGGGGGCAGCAGGTGGGGGAACTATGGAGGAAAGCTCCTCTGAGCAGTGCCCTTTGACAAGTAAAACAATTCGGGACGCAGCAAGTGCGTTATAGTAGCGAATTTTCATAAGAATTCTACACTATTATACTGATTATACGGCATATTAGTAAAATTAATACTTTAAACTTACACAGACCTTGAAAATCGATTTTAGAGGTACGCGCACATTTGAGTAATTCGTTTGAAAGTGTTACTATCGATATCTCTCTATTATCAAAAAAATCTTGCCTTCTAACTCGTTTTGAGAAGAATGCCCAAAACTCATTTTTCTATGAAGGTAAAAAACCAAATTTTGCTATATCTGTAGATAGTGTAAGTCTCTTTAAAGTAAACTTGTATTACAAATTTAGTTAAAGTTATACAGAAGATTTCCAGAAGGAAACTTAATTCATATTTAGAAAAGTAAAGTATCTGCCAAATTATAAACGTAGCAGTTATTTTTCCTTATTACTCGCGAGTGTGACTTCGTTTTAGTCAACCTAATCAAACCGGTTTTTTCAATAACAATTACAACAATTATATTTTATTACATTATAATTTCAGACTCAATGGTGACAAACTTATTTAGGCGTTTTAAACAAAAATTAGATCTTGTTTAAAACGTATGAAATCTGGGCACCATTGCTTCTCCAAATATGATAATCAAATATTTAAAAAAACATAAATTCATCCAGCTGGATTCGATCGCGTAACCTTCTGAGTGGGATGCGAGCACGGTACCTGCTACGCTATCTAGCCACACGTCAACAAAGGTTTATTTGCGTTATACCTTAGATCAGCTTCATGCCGGAGATATTATATTCAAAGTATACATAATTAATTAATTACAGAATTAGGTAGTAGAATTACCATTGAAACACATCCCACGACTGTTTCGGTCTTATATGACGTCTTATGTTTAAGTTTTAAGATAAAAGAGACTATTTTATAATTCTTTTTATAGAGACTTGGCTTGATTTGGTTTAAATTTCTGCTACATTATTATGCGACAGCATAATATATCTATTCTGCGCTAAACCTGCGGTTGAGGCCGTTAATAAAGCTATAAATATAGTGTATTTTAATAATTGATTGAATCGCCCAGTTAAATAATAATCAATTGGCAGATTTTTCATTTCATGTCGTGTGTCATTTTGCATAACTGCGGCCGAGATTTCACGATTGTTGGTTCGGATAGTATGTTTTCTGCCTGGTATATATTAATTTGATTACCGTTGCTGTATGGTTTATACCTGTTGTATGCATTAATTTACGCATGGCAGTTAACTACTCTGCCTATCAGGCAATCGACTTTAACCACTAAGTCGGTTCAACGCATGTCTTTGGGATTTTCTTTTTAATTTGGAAAAAACATTCAATATTGTGGACCAAATTACTTAAAGTTCACAACATATGTTTACTTGCACTATTTCTACGTAAAGTCCCATTCTAGTTACTCCGATACTTACAAAAATATACCGTTTTCAAAATGGTTTCTCCGATTTTTCACCGGAAAAACGTGAGCATACAGGCTGATTAACGAACTCGACCTCGGTTTTTATCCAAGCAAGAGTTTTGCCAAGTTTTACTGAAATCAGTTTAGTATTTATTGCGGTATCGCTCGGATACACACACACACACACACTCACACACACACACACACACACACACACACACACATATATATATATATATATATATATATATATATATATATATATATATATATATATATATATATATATATATATATACTATACAAGGAGAAAGGTTAAGGGCAAGGCCGCGAGGAGACAACCGCATACACTTGTTTCAAACTTATTAGCCCTCACCAGTACGGTATAGCCAGGTGATGATGGGAATACTCTGGATGAAGAAGATACACGGAGTCACAACAGGCAACCAGTGCACATTTGCAGCATCATTCGGAAGACCCTCAATTCGAGAGCAACAACCAAAATCGCCACGGAGGCAAAGGAATCACCTGCGTGATCATCCGGAGCCCATACCGGAGTCATACTATTTATAACAGGATTTTTAACACGGCATTTCTATATACTATACAAGGAGAAAGGTTAAGGGCAAGGCCGCAAGGAGACAACCGCATACACGTGTTTTAAGCTTATTAGCTACCATTAGTACGGTATAGCCAGGTGATGATGGGAATACTCTGGATGAAGAAGCAAATATTGTCTCCTCGCGGCCTTGCCCTTAACCTTTCTCCTTGTATAGTATATAGGAATGCTGTGTTAAAAATCCTGTTATAAATAGTATGACTCCTGGGCTCCGGATGCTCACGCAGGTGATTTCTTTGCCTCCGTGGCGATTTTGGTCGTTGCTCTCGAATTGAGGGTCTTCCGAATGATGCTGCAAATATGCACTGGTTGCCTGTTGTGACTCCGTGTATTTTTGGTTCTTCATCCAGAGTGTTCCCATCATCACCTGGCTATACCGTACTGATGATAGCTAATAAGCTTGAAACACGTGTATGCGGTTGTCTCCTCGCGGCCTTGCCCTTAACCTTTCTCCTTGTATAGTATATAGGAATGTCGTGTTAAAAATGCTGTTATAATATATATATATATATATATATATATATATATATATATATATATATATATATATATATATATATATATATATATATATTCAAACCATTAGAAATTATACATCGTCTAATTTAGATTTGAAAATGGTTTAAAGTTTTGAAATAAAAATTGCAGGGTCGTATTTAAAAAATTAAAGTTGATGATGGTTTCTCGGAGACGAAACGTCGAATAAAAAATCTGTAAACACCAACTTGTAGAGCTTAAAAAGTGTAGGTGAAAAAGTGTTTTTTGTTTTTCAATATCTTCTCAAATAAGGTCAGAAAAAAATAAAACCGAAATTGGAGAATTTCGGTTTTTTCGAATATCTCCGGAAATAATCGGAATTTCCAAAATTTCAAAATACCGTTTAATTGAGCTTTAAAATGGGCAACTTTTTTCTAATTTAACCCACCTGTATCTCGTGCGGTTTCCGATTTATCCATGCTATCCCCTCCTTATCTTGGACACACTATATATATATATATATATATATATATATATATATATATATATATATATATATATATATATATATATATATATATATATATATATATATATATATATATATATATATATATATATATATATATAAACATATAAAAATTTAAGGGACCTTGGTTTTGGGTTCTAGGGACCCAAATTCGCGCTCATCTTAAGAAATTTTTTCAAAAGCTTTTCATCGTGACGTCTCTATTAGCAAATTTTCCGTAATTCGCTAAAAGTATGTGTAACTATACAGACTGGCTCAGAAATAAAACCAACATTTTTATTTCAAATAGAACACCCTGCATGGTTTTGCGTTTCCTGAATTTACATCTAATTTAAGGTCTAATTTTATTTGAAGTTGTTTTCCTATCGTCATTCACTACTGAAAAAACGACTGTTAAAAACAATTTTCAAAAATTGTTAACATTTCGAAAACTACGAAACATATTTTTTGACACTTGGTATATTGATGTATTTAAGTTCAATGCACTCTTGACAAGTGAAAAAAATATGTCTAACTATAGGCTGGCTGGAAAGTATTATCAACTTATTTTAAATGGAACAGCCTGTATATGTTGCATATTCTAAGAAGCATTTAAGATATAAATAATAATAAAAATGATGTAAGTTTCAAGTGGTTCATTCGTCTACATAAACGGAATTATGGTGTTTATATTACAATTTCAAGGTGTGTACATAATATCACATAACACAAAAAACAAATTAACGATAACAAACAAGTAAAAATTAGATCTGGTTACTTTATGAGATGTTCAAGATGTTGACCATTAGTTGCCAAACAATAGCCCAGTGTGAGTCCCGCAAGACGTTATCAAAAGTATTCCAATGATTTTCATGATATTCATTTTTAGTTATAATCTTCAAATGTTAAATATCATCCGGCGTATGCTTTAAACTTTACTCTTTACCCCACAAATAAAAGTCCAGAGGTTTGAGGTTTGGGGATCTTGCGGGCCACTCTTCTTCCTATCCATCAATTTGGAAATGTCTGGTACAAAAATTGACGAACTTGTAATACAAAATTTGCATGAGCGCCGTCCTGCTGACACCAAGTATCTTTTCGGTTTGGGTATAGGGTTTATAATTGTGGCATAATCTGTTCACGTAACAACTACAAATAAAAATCTGACGTAAGGTTTTCCTTAATGAAAATTGGTCTAATGATTTTATGGCCTATAATACATATCCAAATGTTGAATTTTTGGGGTCTTTGCGTGTGTGCTGCTGCCACTCACCGCGGATTGTCGTCTTACCAATATCTACAGTTGTACCTATTGACGGTGCCTTTAAGCAAAAATGTAGCCTCGTCGGAAAAGAGAAGATTATTTACAAATTGGGATCAACATTGCACCTCTCCATCATAATTTCACAAAACTCCATTCTTCTATCAAAGTCATCCTCTATAAGTTCCGGAACTGGATGTAAAGGGTGAGTATTATAAATGATAACCCCCTTTTATTTTAGTTATTTCTGGGCGAATTGATCCGTTTAAAAACTCATTTTGAACCATTTTTAACGTAGTTTTTGAATCTGTTATCGCTTTTTAAGAATTTTGAAAAATGTACGAGGTGGAACAAAAAAAATTTTTTTTTAAATGGGACACTGTATTTTTTTAGATATTATAATTTGTCGATTTTTTTTTGATTACAAAGATATATAGTTATAGTACATTTGCATAAGCAGTTTTTAAGTTATGATGAAATATGTAAAACGACAAATCTGTTTGCGTATTACTCAATAATATACGAAGTAGCCTTTGGAAATAAAATTTTAACTTTGTATAAACGTCAAAAAGGTTAAGATTTGTTAGTGCTTTTTCTAATAGGAATCTTTTTTTGTGTGTGCAAAAAAGCGATCATGCCTTATCATAGTTTAGAGAATAGGCGTAGAATTTCAGAAATATTCTTATATTGTCATAAAAACATGACTGCTTCACAAAGGGAGTTTAGAAGACTGTATCCAAATGAGACTGTTCCTGGCAAAGGAACATTCAAGAAAATTTACAATACATTTTGTGACACAAATTTATTAAATAATGCAAATAGAAGAAAAACGAGAAATGCTATTAGTGAGGAAATACAAATGAATATTCTATTACCGGTTATAAAAGAGCCAAGTCGGTCTACTTATTTTGTAGCTAAAGGTTTAAATGTAAGCCAAAGCAGCGTTATGCAACTTCTAAAAAGAAATAAGTATAAACCTTTTCACATTCTTCCCGTTCAACACTTAACCGAAAATGATCGTCGATATGGAATACTGTTTTGCCAACAAATTATTGAAAAATATATTGAAAACAATGATTTTTTGCGAAATGTGTTTTGGAGTTATGAGTCGTCCTTTTCTACAGCTGGTTTGTTTAATAGACATAACAAACATCATTGGGCTACAGAAATTCCACATATGGTAAATCAAATAAGAAAACAAGGACGTAAAACTCTCAATGTGTGGTGTGGGATACACCAAAACAAAATAATTTATCCATTTTTTTTTACATACAAATCTCACAGGTGTAGTTTATCTCCATTTGCTACAAGAGGAAGTTGAGGAACATTTGGATGTCTTGCCAGTTATTCTAAATTTAAGAGGAATCTGGCAGCAAGAGGGAGCTCCCCCACATAACGTTAGAACTGTGACGAACTACTTAAACCAAAAATATGACATCTGGAAAAATATTCCCATCCATTGTCCGGCTAAAAGCCCCGATTTAAATCCGCTAGATTTTTTTTCTTTGGGGTGCTCTCAAGAACAATATTTATAGTGAAGAACTGTCGAGGGGACACTGTGCAATTAAAACAGCTTATACGACGAGAAATAAATTATTTTAACGAAAATGCAGCGGTATTTGAAGATGTGCGATCAAATTTTTTACGGCGATGTTTCAAATGCTTAGAAAACAACGGAAGTTATGTAGAAGATACAATGTAAATCTTTATACTTTATATTTTCTAATTTTTGTAAGTTTGATACTTTTATTTTATTTGTTTCCTTGTGTATGGTTTCGTTATATATTTTGTTGTGACAATCATTGAATAGGTATCTTAGCTAGTTTTGTATAATAATTAACTAATTGCTGACAAATCATATCTTTAGGATAAACTAATGGTCTTGTTTCCAAAGGCTACTTCCTATATTATTGAGTAATACGTAAACAGATTTGTCGTTTTATATATTTCATCATAACTTAAAAACTGCTTATCCAAATGTGCTATAACTATATATTTTTGTAATTAGAAAAAATCGAAAATTTATAATATGTAAGAAAATATAGGGTGTTAAAAAAAACTATACTTTTTGTTACACCTCGTAAATTTTTCAAAATTGTTGAAAAGCGATAGCAGATTTAGAAACTACGTTAAAAATTGTTCAACATAAGTTTTTGAACGAATAAATTCGCCTAGAAATAACGAAAATAAAAGGGGGTTATCATTTATAATACTCACCCTGTACCTTGAAGGGATGTATCTTTTGTTGGCCCTTCTGTCGAAGCGATTCATTAGGTAAATCACCTAAAACATTTATAGTCACATCACCATTAGTAGTGCTTTCCGGTCGACCTGTTTTTGATCTGTCTTTTAAACATCCTGTTTCATTGACTGTCTTTAGATGTTTGCTTACACAAGGTTGGGCAAACCCAGGCCGATTGGGGTAAGCTTGATTAAATAAATCGACAAGTTGCGTTTGTATTCTTTTGCGGTCATCATATCCAACCATCATTAACAATTTTCTTCAATTTTCTCTTTTTGAGTTAAAGCTACCATGTTAATTTCTGTTAAGTAAGGAGTTTATCTGAGTGCTTAAGAACATTGAACAAGAACTGTCAAATTTATCATTGCAGATAAGGCACCTAACAAGATTACAAAGAAGACGACTTATCCTCATAATTTTGATGTATTTAGACCGACCATTTTGTCCCGTATAGCTCTTGTTATCAGATGTCACATAAGATGGCTTCTATCAGATGTTTGATTGATAATTGTTCAGAATCCCGTTGTCTAGAGAAAATTTGGAAAAAGAGCTAAAACTCATCAAACAGTTAGCTGCCAATAATGAATACCCATTTAGACTGGTGTACAAATTATTCGATAAGAAAAACCGCCAGTTATTAAGGGAAATTAGTTCCAGTTTACCTCCGGAACCACCAAAGATATTTCCATATTTTCCATTTACTTTTTGTGGCCCCATCACAAATACTGCCATAAGAACACTAAAGAGAGACAATGTCAAGTTTTAGTTCAGATCCACTAACACCGTGAAAAGTTTGTTTATCCAAAATAAAGACAGTGTTCCAATTTTGAAGAGTCAGCCTGTATAGTAACACATATTTTTTACTTGTCAAGAGAGTGCTAAATTTACATACACCAATCTACCAAGTGTCAAAAAAATACGTTTAGTAGTTTTAGAAATATTGGCAATATTCCACACTTCTTTTACACCCTGTAGATGTAGATAGGTGTCATTTTAGTGAATTTTCGTAGAAAAAATTCACTAATGGGGAGATCCCGACTTTTGAATTTTGAAAAAATTTTTGCAAATGAGCGCGAACTAGGACCCCTAGAACCCATATCCGGGGTCAGTTTCAATTTTGATATGTATATATATATATATATATATATATATATATATATATATATATATATATATATATATATATATATATATATATATATATATATATATATATATATATATATATATATATATATATATATATATATATATATATGTATCACACCGATAACTCAAAAAATAATGGGCGGATTTTGATAAAATTTGGCATGTACCTTTCTTTTGTTAATAGCTTGGATAAGTTCGTTAGTCAGGAAAATCGGACGAGGTTTTCCGGGAAAATTTTGAGTTTTCATTCGAAAAAAATTCATATCTCAAAAAGTAATTAGGCGATTTTAATAAAATTTGGCACATACCTTCCTTTTGTAAATGGCTTTGACATGTTTGTTAGTCAGGAAAATCGGACGAGGTTTTCCGGGAAAATTTTAAGTTTTCATTCGAAAAAAATTCATATCTCAAAAAGTAATAAGCCGATTTTAATAAAATTTGGCACATACCTTACTTTTGTAAATGGCTTTGACATGTTTGTTAGTCAAGAAAATCGGACGAGGTCTTCCGGGAAAATTTTGAGTTTTCATTTGAAAAAAATTCATATCTCAAAAAGTAATAAGCCGATTTTAATAAAATTTGGCATGTACCTTCCTTTTGTAAATGGCTTTGACAAGTTCGTTTTTTAGAAAAATTGGACGAGGTTTTCCGGAAAAATTTTGAGTTTTCATTTGAAAAAAAATTTTATCTTAAAAAATATAAAATCTATGATAACCAAATTTGGTAGGTAGGTTTACGATATAAAAAGTAAACTATACACCAAAATTTAGATTTCTATGTTACAAGAAAAAAAATTTATAATAAAATATTTTGTGCCAGATCATTTCTATGAAAATTCACTACCATAACGCACTTGCTGCGTCCCGAGCTTTTTTTTATTGATGATATAGTTCATGAAAAGAAATGTCTCTAAGACACCATGAACTTGACTACTGTGCCACAAGGTGAGTGTTCACTCGCTTCTTGAATATTTGGATATTATGCCTTCGAACGCATTTCTGCCAAAAGGGCATTACAAAGTTTAGATGCTGTAAGAAAGAGGGAATATTCGTAACAAACCGTCCGACAAGTGCGTAAATTCACACTAAAAGCATGTGCTTGTAGAATTGAATAAATTGGCCGATTAAAGGTCGTAAGCTAAGGTACAAACGAAGCAATCTCTAAGAAGCAGTGGTGATACTATCGACATTACTATATCGATAAAAGAGGCAGGATAAAATCTTCCTCCTGTGGTCGAGAAAAATGAGTTTGACTGTGATAGATGACTTTCCTGTGACACGAATAGCCTGTTTCTCGTTAGAATCTATAAGAGACAGGGTCGAGTTTGGGGCGACACTTAAACCATGAGAACAATACTCTAAGAGTGGACGTATCTCCAGGACGACTTTGCTGTGAGAACTGGGCATGCTCAGCAGGAGGAAAAGAGAAACGACCGACAGCATCCACAGGAAGGTGCAAGAGGTTGAGCGCGCGGGAACACAAATAAATCTCTGGTGAGGTAGCTAACAGTCCGAAGGTATCTCAAAGGCCAACGCGAGGCCAAAAGACGCCAGAAGTCGCCCCTTAACTAACGAGAGGGTAGAGGCTCCAGTGACGAGTAGAATGCTCGAGCAAAGTGCCAAAGAAAGCACTAAAGCAGAGTGGCAGATGCACTGGGGAGAAGAGAGGAAGAGTAAGACCGCCTATTAGTACATGGAGAGCCTGGGCGCGGGTCAAAAAAGCTGGATCCACAGGGCGCTGAGCCTGTTGATTGACCACGGGCTTTTCAAGGGTTATTTTAATAGGTTAAACCCAAAGCTAGGAACGGGAAAATGTGCGTGCAGAAACGGCGAGCAGGATACAGCAAAGCATGTGCTGGAAGACTACCTGATGGAAAATCGTAAGACGGTAGGAGAACATTTTGCGAGAAAATGGAACAAGGTTGGAGGTTCCTACCCATTTAAAGATACTAGGTCTACCAAAACGATGAAATCGGGAATTACAGTGAATAGGCTAATGAAATGGAGCTGGAAGAGAACACGCGGACTGCGATTGGGGCTAACCGCGAAGAAAGAAAGGACGTCGAATAGAGATCTCGTGAAAAGCTAGAGTAGACTGAAGGTTCGTATGGATGTAAGGCGGGTTCTATGGGGAGAAGCAGGGTCTTAATTGCCTTGCTGATTTTTGAAAGCGTGGACGTTGTAGCGGTTTATTTGAGAGTGTCTTTGAGCTGCTGGTGTGAGAGGATGCCCTGACCTACAGTTTTTGGACGGAAATGCAGGAACTTCGGCCTCAAGTTCGTAAACTGAGAACGTATATGTGATTTGTGCTGCCTCAGAAGCTGCTGTGATGAAAATAAAATATTGCCTTCAGAATGGCATTTTGTTCCTACCAACTAAAATATAATTTTGAATATTTCTACGTATGAATAAACAAAACTATTTAAAGTGTCCTGATTTTCTTTGTATACTTTGACAACAATAACAAATATGAGCAACAAAAACCTGTCATCATTCCATTTTTGCTTCAGATTTCTGTAGTCTCCTAAACCAGGAAGCAAGCCTAAGATCCTGTTGACACCATCATTGAATTTTTTATCAAAGTAAACGAATGTCCATAGCTAAAGGCGAGTTTATCTAAAACACTATTTCTTCTTCACTATATTCTAAAGCTGGACTGAACTACACAACGTTCATGATACCATTAAGATTAGAGTAACGTTGCTAATGGCAGAACATTGCACTAGTTCTTTTACGGAGTATGAAGCTATTGCAGAATTAGCTGCAGACGTGGGCGTCTCCTTTAAAGGTGTGGAAAGATTTAATGATCAAACTGAAACATTTTTATATTTATGTATCATAGAGTAGGTCAAAGGTTGTAGTAAAATATTGTGGAAACTGATTAGTAAACAAAATCTACATTCAGTAATTTAGCCGTTGCAAAGTTTGTACTTTCAATAAAAACACAGGAATAATAGTTTAGATGCAGCGGGTGCGTTATGGTAGCGAATTTTTATAAGTTTTTTAATATATAACGTAACTTAGCTTCTGAACATATCATTGAACCTGTTTAAACGCATTTATGTTAAATTTAGTCTGTGGAGGATTGACAACCTTCCAATGTTATTCATATCTCTGCACACATGTTAAATTTAAGTAGCTGATTTTATAAACAATTCACTCTAGAACATTTGAATTTTTTCCTAAGTTAATATGTTACTTATGTGGTATGCCACTCATTAGAAACACCAATGTCAACGATAAAATCATTTAATATATCCTTCATTGTCTATTCTATTTAACTTTTAATGTAGAGTAATGTCCTTTTCTAATAACGATGAATATCATTACCGGGTTTTTTCAAATTATGTTAAATTTAATTCCGAAAAAACTTAGAACACAACTATGCAACAAAACTGAATTTTGGACCATTGCACCTATAGCTGCATGGCAATATGTAACTAAAATGTCGTAAAAATAAATAGGCGAGTTTCAAAGATATAGCGTGTTCGAAAGAAAAAATTTCAATTTGTAAAACCTGACTCTGAACTGGCCAACATACTTACCACCGGAAAAAACTTCCACTATTGTAATGAAAAAATAGTACGAACGCATCAAGCGTGATATAATAGTGAATTTTCGTTAAAATATTTTTAATGATCAATATTAAGTAAACTAAAATATAGCGGGAAAAAATCATTTTCATGTTACCAGATATTAGAAACAAGAACGTTATTTAAGTTTGTCACTGTCAAGCAGTAACGGCTCGTGCCTTAATGCATTGGGGGTGCGCAAGAAAAAAAAGTTCGGGACGCAGCAAGTGCGTTATGGTAGTGAATTTTTATTAAATGCTTCAAATTTGAATACCTCAAGTTTCTACTAACTTAGAAAGTTGAATTTCGGTTTATAGTAAGGTATTGCCCAGGACAACATATCATTTTGTCAAAAGAAAACTCCACATTTGAATACCTCAATTTTATAAAAATGTAGAAAGTTGAATTTTAGTGTGTATTAAGGTATTTTACATGGCAACATATGAACCAAATTTAATTAAAATAGCTTTGTAATTTTCGGAGAAAAAGATTTTTTTTTTAAACAAAACTCAAAATTTTCCCGGAAAACCTTATCCGATTTTCCTTACTAACGAACTCATCGAAGCCATTAATAAAAGAAAGGTACTTGCCGAGTTTCATCGAAATCAGTTGCTTATTTTTTGAGTTATCGGTTAGATACATACACATTTGCTTTAGCCCCTACTTTGTTTCTTCTCCACATCAATCACATCCTCTCTAGCACATCCAACCCAGTTCACAGTTACGTGGATGACAGCACCCTCCACTCAAATATAGAATATTCTATGCCTGTCTTTAGCCCAATTAGATGAGGATTGCAGACTCATGGAGGGTTCTGTCTCTGTGGATCTCCAAAAAATATTAGACTGGGGAAGCAGAAATCTTGTACAATTAAACTCCACCAAATCTCAGTCTTGCTTTCTCCTAAGAGATGCACAAGCGCTAGACCCATCACAATGAACAACCAAGTTATTCCAAGTAATGTGTCCTTTTCACTTGTTGGAATTTCTGTGGATCGAAATCTCAATTGGTACCAACATGTCACATAATTGCAGCAACGGCTGCTAAGGAATTAGGTTTCCGCTTCCGGACTCACAAATACTTTTCACCAGCTAATCTATATACCTTATATACTTCACAAATAAGGCCAATGCTCGACTACTGCTCCCACATCAGGGGTGCCGCTGCCGCTTCTACACTCGCTATCCTGGATTCCATTCAGAAGAGAGCTATACGTCTCATCGTTGACCCTACCCTCACCCAAAGGCTGCCATCCCTTGCCCACCGACGTGCCGTTGGTGACCTCTCTCTCACTTGTATAGACATCTACACGGGCACTGCTCAAAGGATATTATAGAACAAGTAATTATAAAACCCGCGGTAAAACTTTTTTCGCATCTATCAGGAGAAATATATGATAATAAATTGCTGATCGTCTTTCCTTTGTCATTTGTTTAAATCCGCCTAAAATTAATTCGTTCCTCATTGCCTAATTTAATGGATGTGATATAGCATTAAGATTTGAGACGGTTGCAAAAGTGGATGTAGGCGTGGGCGTCGGCTTCCGCTCGGATCAGAGTTAGTATTCCATTAACTGTTTTTTATTATACCTTGTTGTTATTTACAGCATCAGTAGCTCAAGACGGGAGATGATGTAAGTCTGTTGTAATGTCTAGATTGAAAGATCACGAGAAATTTTTAAGTACTTGACCGAAATGTCAATGTTTTTAGTTGTGTCAATTAATTCGCCTTGAAATGCTACTAAAAGAATTGATTCACAATTACAAGACAATCGGTTGCTGGAAAATAAATAAAACGCGTTGTTTTGTTAATGTTTTTTTAATAATATCTTGTTAATACAAAATTAGGTACGTCAGTTTCTTGGCTTTCATGAATTTAGTTACGAAATTTATAAAAAAAATTATGTTCAAATTTTTATAAAGGAAAAGAGAAGAAACGTTAACGTGAAACAGAATAAGTAGCAAAATTCGCAATATAAAATTAACTTATTTGTGTGTTTTGTTTCTTTAACGTCGGCCTATTTCTGCGACTATGGTCAATCACCGACGCCAGGGAGCAATTTCACCTCACTATCCTGGAAATTTTGCCGAACCTCTGCCTTTTTGTAAGGAGGGTAGGGATTTTTAACGTGCCCAACATCGCATGGACACGGGACCGACGGCTTAACGCCCTATTCGAAGGGCGGAACGTGCAGACATTCAACTTGCTCAAATACAATGCCAGAACCTCGGCTGATGTTAACGTTGCAGTTTGTACTGAAAAAGTAAAAGGAGTACCCTGAGATCGAACCCAGTACCCTTCGGTTCAGAGGCACACGTTCTTACCCCTGAACCACCGAGGTTCTAATTAACTCATTTATCTAACTGAAATTAAAAAAAGTGCGTTATGGTATTGAATTTTCATAAAAATCTGTTTAATAACAACAAATATGTGTGTTTTTTTAGAAAGCAGGCATCAAATTTGGTTACCAGTATAACCTATATAGTAAAAACAATGTGCCATGTTCCATTAAAATAACTTTATTTTGTAAAAATGTACAAAAATTTCCAAAAGTTAACTTAAAATGTTCCCGAAAAAACACGTTTCTTGGTCAACCTTATAGGTTAATAGCAAATTTAGCTGTTCAAATATGAAACATTTGATCAAAATTCGCTACCATAACGCACTTGCTGCGTCCAGAATTTCTTTTCGTACAAACATGCATTATATTTCGATGGAAAATGCAAAAATGCAATAACATAAGGCGTGTTTGATTAAAAAAAAGGAATTTTGTATCACCAACGACTTATGGGCCACTCTGTGATTGTAGAAATATTATTTTAAGATGTAGCTCAAGACCCCTTTAATTAATATATACAAATTTTCTTCATATCTTATATAATAACGGATATATTGAGCTTTATTGATTTTTGACGAAAATTCGACAAAAATTATATACGATTAAATGATAAACTCTATAGCTAAGGCTACTGCCAAGCATCAGAGAAAGGGTCTATTTGAAATGAATTTTCTGCAAATATTTTAGTAAAATGAAGGACAATGACGGTTGAAACTAAGACTTTAGGGTTTGTAAAACATTCTTATTGAGACATTTTATTTCTATAGCCCGTATTAGATTTAAGTTATTTGCCTAAATGTTGCCAATTTTGACATTTTAAATCGCCACTTTGACGTTTTGAGGAAAACCCCAATTTATTTTTCTTTAAATGCCCATAACTTTTTTGTCTTTTGACCTACATAGCTAAGTTTTGGTAGCTAACTTACGTATAAGAATTTAAACTTGCGTAACAAATCTGGTTGCCCTTACTTTGTTAATTCCGGAGATATAAAATTTTTTCGAAAGAAAACACAAAATTTTCCGGGAAAATCTGGGCAGATTTTCCTGGCTAACGAACTTATCCAAGCCATTTGCAAAAGGAATTTTTTCACCAAATTTGATCAAAATCAGCCTATTATTTTTTGAGTTATCGGTGTGATACATATATATATATATATATATATATATATATATATATATATATATATATATATATATATATATATATATATATATATATATATATATATATATATATATATATATATATATATATATAAACATATAAAAATTGAAACTGACCCCGGATATGTTTTCTGGGGGGCCTAATTAGCGCTCATTTGAAGAAATTTTTTCAAAATTCAAAAGTCGAGATCTCCTCACTAGTGAATTTTTTTTAAGAAAATTCACTATTAAAACTGGGATTTTGTTAATTTATGAAGACTAAATAAAATAAAGTTAATAATAAAATATGCTAAATCAGGCGATGAACACTACAAATTTTGCTTATCTATTTGTTGAAAACAGTGTTGAACATTCAATCATAATTTCCACATAGCTGTGATAATTTATTCTCTCCAGAAAGACGTTCTCATGGAATGAATTTAGGGGCCATAACTTGACCACAAAGAAAATATTTGTACTCCTGTACCCATAAACTTTATATTACTCGGGTTTTATTGGAAAATTGTCAATTTTCACCAAATCACCCCTTATTTATCCCCTACCCCTAAAGCGATCATACCCAAAAACAATTCGAATTCGAATTCGTTCCTTTGTTGGGTGCTAATTGGCTACTAAGTTTGTAGATGATATTTCAATTCCAAAGTTATTGCGCGTATTAACAGACAGGCGTACATGCCGACATACCGACAGACCGACAGACAAAAAAAAAATTTGTTCCAGAATCAAGTTTTCCATTATAGGTTTTGAGACTTTTTACGCCGTTTTACCAAAAAAAAAAATTCGAAATTTTTGTGAACAATATTCCACCCCCACACATTCACCCCCTAATTTATTTTTACCACAGACTACCAGATGTTTGATGCAATTAAAAGTTTCCTAATAAATAAATCCAAAAACGTTATATCACTTGAGTTTTAACGAAAAAAATTCAATTTTCACCAAATCACCCCCCATTCATCACCTACCCGCTAAAGCGATTTAACCCAAAACAATCCAAACTGTTCGCTTGTCGAGTGCTAAGTGTATGGAAAATTGGAAGACGATATCTCAATTCGTTCTAAAGTTATCGTGGCTACAAACATACAGACCGACAGACAAAAAAATGTTCGTTCCTAAATCAGGTTTTCTATACGTTTTGACACTTTTTACAACGTTTAAGCGAAAAAAATTTTTAATTTTCGTAGCCGATACGATACTCGTGACGATGTGAAAGTAAAATAAGCAACAAGTAATTTTAGATTAAAGTAAATCTAGATTCATTGATTGAAATTTAATTTTTTCCTAAAAGAATTTTTGTACGGCAAAAACATTGACATCATTACAGTAAAATGTTTGCAAAAATTGCGTTGGTAAAGACTCCAGCATGCAACGAAATTAAGGGTTCTTTGCTCAGAAAAAAACTGAGTAGGTATATGTAATTAAATTTTTGTATTTTGATTCTTTTATTTTATTGTATTGTTTCTTCAAATTCGGTCTATTTACGTGACTATGGGCAATCACTGAGTCCAGGGAGCAATTCTCTATTAACACCCTGTAAAATTTTCCGAACTTTCGTTCGTTTTCTTAAAAAGGGGAGTGGTCTCTAACGCCTCCTCGAAAGTCAAAAGGTCGTCGCGTACAGATATTCAACAATGCCACAATCCTGATTATATGTGGGTTCTAGGGGTCCCAATTCGCACTCATATGATTTTTTTTCTGAAAGTCTCACCATCGCTACCTTTATATTAGTAGTAATAATGCTAGACACAAATATCGCAGGCTTGTAAGCAAAGTGAACATATACACTTTCCTTCCACCCGGTAAAAGTCGAAATTATGGTTAACACAATAAAAATATATCTCGATATTTTAAAGCCAGTATTGGTTCGATACTGGCAAATTATTAATTTACCAACACGGCTATATTTAAAGACCGCCTCAGTTGCAAAACAGGAAGATTTTGAACTGCCAACCTACCAATCATATCACCAACGTCCTTCCCCAAGAGAAGTGGTTACCAGTTCCAAGTCTACCAAACTAAAATTCGGTTGAAGATTTTTGTGAGCAGTCCTCACTAGGAGGCTTGTTGCACCACGTTTGTTGCGAATTTGCGAAATCAGTATTAGTTTTCCTTATATTTAAAACATGCCGCTTTTAAAACGCCATTCCAACGTCAGATGTAAATACAGATCTGGTAGATGCTCAAGTTTCGGGATATCACTACCAAATATTACAGCTGCTGTGTCATCAGCAAAACGTGTCACGAAAAATTCTTGCAAATAACTCGGGGGATCATTGATAAATATAAAAAATGAAACTGGTTGCAAGACGGTGCCTTGGAAAACTCGAGTCTTAGCACCATGTGAATTTACCTTCCCCTCAGTATTTGAATCTTGAGCTAGTTCGACCAGCTTGTCGCACTGTACATTTCTCCGCTTGTCTAAAGACTACCCTATTTTCGGTTTTTGAAAACCTCTCATCAGAATCACAAAAGTGCTTTTTATTGTTATCAATATACTGAATTGGTTTACAAATTAAATGGTTTTGTAAGAGTAAAATATAATCCTCTAGCCATACATAATAATAATTATTTAGAGAATGTCGTTTGTCCGTACTGCTTTTTTAAATATCCATATTAATGTAATTTTTCTTTATCTGTGGTAACCGACATATAGTTAATTATTCCTTGGGGCAGCTGCATCTCTGACAGAATATTAGCAGCCTTTAGGGGGTTTGGGAGTGGAAGCTTCGTGAAACTATTTATTGGTAACTTCCTTGTTTCATATACAACACACATACCTGCACATGCGGCACGAGCTCAGGGCGAGGATAAAAGAAGAGAATATAATTCTACCGTTAAGAGAATACATATGTTAAAATTCCTTTGAAATTGCAAAGGTAAGTGAACAGTATCACATAAAAAGTTTTTATGTGCTTTTTAATAATAAAACTAATTTAAATATGGTAAGGTTTCTATCGTAGAATTTATTTGTTCACTTACTTAAAGCTTAAAAAGTCCGCCTTGTTTTGTACTGTTTTGGTGCTAAAAACCAGAGCAAGTCTGGCGAAGAATAGAGCTTGTGTACTTTTTATATAAATGCTTTCAAGAAAAAAATAAGCGGGTAAAGTCAAATATTTTTCGTACACAAAATACAAATGATCGAAAGTGGGAGGTACGATACATTTAAATATGCGCATAACTCTTGACTAAACTTTAAAGCCATTTGAAATGTGTTATATATATATATATATATATATATATATATATCTATATATATATATATATATATATATATATATATATATATATATATATATATATATATATATATATATATATATGTATGTATGTATATATATATATATATATATATATATATATATATATATATATATATATATATATATATATATTGTATATAAAAAAATACAAAATCTCTATTCTACGCCACACTTATTCTGCTTTTTAACAACACAAAAGGGTCGAAGCACCAACGATATATCGCAAAATACGCGCTTTTGGATTCTTTATTTTTTTATTTCAACAACACACAGCTCAAATACTATCGTACCGTGGGTGTCGATAAGGAGGAAAGAGGCAACTTGTTATTTCTGAACTTGAAGGATTAGAGGTTCGTAGGAGAAGGGAATACATGTGCCGGCAAGGAATTCCACAACTTGGAAGTGCTCGGGACAAAAGAGCGGGCATAACAAGATGTTCTATGTCTGGCAACCTGGACATTCGCATTCGCTCTGTTTCCCTGGTAGATCTGTTGGAGGCAGCAGGTGGAGGAACTATGGAAGAAATCTGATCTGAGCAGTGCCCATGCAGATATCTATAAAAGAGAGAGAGGTCACCAACGACACGTCAGAGTGCAAGGTATGGCAGTCTTTGGGTGATAGTAGATCACCGATGAGACGTATAGCTCTCTGTTGAATAGAGCCCAGTATAGCGAGTGTAGAAGCGGCAGCGGCATCCCAGATGTGGGAGCATTATTCGAGGTTCGGCCTTATTTGTGAAGTACAGTATAGGTATAGAGATTAGCTGATAAAAAGTATTTGCGAGCCCGGAAGAGGAAACCTAATTTCTTAGCAGTCGCTTGTGAAAGTGATGTGACATGTTGTTGCCAATTGAGATTTCGATCTACAGAAATGCCAACAAGTGAAAAGGACTCATCACTTTGAATAACTTGGTTGTTCGTTATGATGGGTCTAGGGCTGGTGTATCTCTTATGAGATAAAACACAAGACTGAGATTTGGTGGGGTTGAATTGTACAAGATTTCTACTTCCCCAATCTAATATTTTTTGGAGATCCACGGAGACAGAACACTCCATGAGTCTGCGATCCTCATCTAATTGGGCTAAAGAGACAGGCTTAGAATAGTGTATATTTGAGTGGAGGCTGCTGTCGTCTCCGTAACTGTGAACTGGGTTGGATGTACTAGAGAGGAGGTCATTGATGTGGAGAAGAAACAAAGTAGGGGCTAAAGCTGAATATTGAGGAACTCCTGCATAAATTGGATACAGTTTAGAGGAATGGCCATCCACGACAATATAAATTCTCCGGTTGGAGAGGAAATTTGCTGTCCAGGTACAAAGTTTTGGTGGCAGGCCATAGGCCGGATGTTTATTAAGCAGCGCTGCGTGCCAGACCTAGTGGAATGCTTTGGATATGTCTAGAGCGACAATCTGAGATTCACTGTGTAGTTTCATAAATTTGTTCCAAAAATCGGTGACAAAAGAAAAGAGGTCGGCAGTTGATCTGCGCTAACGGAATACATACTGTCTGTTGTGGATTAGACTGTGTTTTTCAAGCAATTTTGTAATTCGGTGTTTATATACATTTCCATCACTTTAGAGACGACTGAAATGAAATAAATAGGCCTGTAGTGGCTAGGAAGCGCTTTAGATCCTTTCTTGGGACAGGTTGTACTCGAGCAGTTTTCCAGTTACTAGTGAATATGCCTCTATTGTAAGATGTCTCAAACAGACGAGTCAGGACCGGAGCAAGTTCTGGTGCGTATTTATTGAGAACAATTGCTGGGATCTCGTCAAGGCCAGAGGCTTTCCTGGTATTAAGAGAAGAGAGCATCTTTCGTGCCTTTTTAGTTTTCAAAATGATATCCGTTATTTTATCGCGACATTGGGGACTGTTGGTGGTTGAACATTTGCAGGTGGGTTGAGAGTAGAATTGCCGGCGAACAACGATGCCAAAAGTTCAGCCTTGCCCAGGGCGGT
This sequence comes from Tillus elongatus, assembly GCA_964006375.1. Taxonomy (NCBI): domain Eukaryota; kingdom Metazoa; phylum Arthropoda; class Insecta; order Coleoptera; family Cleridae; genus Tillus; species Tillus elongatus. The sequence goes on along the minus strand of OZ023268.1, from coordinate 24,971,103 downwards.
AGAAACAATTTCACCCCCTGAAACAAGAGGTGGGAACGAGCTCTTGCAGAAATTATTCCCAATAAGTTTAGCAAGAGTCCAGAGGGGTTTGCTGTCGTAAGAGATTGAGCGGACTTTGTTTTGGATGTGGCTATTATACGAGTTTTTTGCCTCAGAAAGAATGGGGACATAGCGCTTTCTTACGTAGTTAAATGCTTGAATGTTTTCTTGACTCGGATTGCGTAGAAGCAGTGCTTTTGAGGTGAGAAAGAGGGTTTCTGTGTGCCTGGAATAAATAATTCCATGCCAAATTGGATGATTTCGGTGACGTTTTGTGAGATGTCAGAGGGGTCAGGATGAGAGAAGCAGACAGACGCCCGTGGAAATGAGGAAACTTAATCCCGCATTTCGTCCCAGTTCGCAAAGTTGTAGTGCCAAACGATACGTGGGTGTGATGACAATGTGACATCAGGTTGCATTGCGCAGGAATCAGTGACAATGCCGTGGTCTGAGCGACCAAGAGGGGCAGTGACTGATGTCTTATAGCAATCAGGTTTTGTAGTAAGGAGATCCAAGGGATTTGAGCTGTGTGTTGGGATGCGAGGAAAGTAAGTAGGTTGCTGAAGCATATGGGCTAAACAATTGCTGACTGCGAAGGCCTCTGCTACTCTCCCTTGTCGATCGATTTTTGCAGAACCTAGCCGTTTCTTATTATGAACATTGAAGTCACCAAGAAGTTCGTTTGTATAGACCACTTTTATGTCCTCATTAAATACTTAATGAAAAACTCCTTTCCTAGAACATAAAATTTTATTAGTTCCCTACGCGTTTCCCCCAACAAGTAGTCATCTTCAGGGGTAAATCTAAAATCACAATATTATGTCACATAATTTATTTCTTCCACACACACCTCGAGATCGCGCTGCTTGGCTTAAGAGGTGTAACGACATACCAAATTGGAATGGTGAATGGAGTCATGTTTTCTTCTCTAACGAGTCCCGATTATGTCTTTGGGTCCACGATTGTCGCATACGGCCTCACACGGGGGATGATGGTATGGGGTGCGATAAATACAATAGCAAGTCATCTCTAATTTTTATTGGCCGAAATTCGAATGCAAATCATTACATGCAATAGGTATTGCAGCCTGCTGCATTGCCGTACCTACAAGAGTTAATTAAACCCATTTTCCAACAAGACAACGGACGTCCTCCTACAGTAAGCGTTACTAAAAGGTGCTTATAATAAAATAACCTGACCTTTCTTCCATGGTCTTCTCGCTCCCCAGACTTGTCATCAATCGAACATGTGTGGGATAAGATTGGCAATAGACCAACCACCAAATAACCTAATTTACCTTCGTGGCCCAATTACACAAGCCTGAGTTGAAAATCCTCAGGATACCATAAATCATTTTATTTCAAGCACGCCTTGAAATGTCATCAAATGCATAAGAAACCGCGACGGACCCACTTATTATTGAAATATTATTATTGAATAACTTTGTTAGTTTTAGTAAATTTTTATTTAAAAAAAATTCACTAATATAGAGGTATCGATGGTGAGATTTTCCAAAAAAAATTTCAAATAAGCGCGAACTAGCACCCTCAGTACCCATATCTGGGGCAGTTGCAATTTTCATATGTTATATATATATATATATATATATATATATATATATATATATATATATATATATATATATATATATATTGATAACAGGATTTTTAACACGACATTTCTGTATACTATACAAGGAGAAAGGTTAAGGGCAAGGCCGCAAGGATACAACCCCATACACGTGTTTCAAGCTTATTAGCTATCATAGGTACGGTATAGATGATGAGAACACTCCGAATGATGCTGCAAATGTGCACTGGTTGCCTGTTGTGACTCCGTGTATTTTTGCTTCTTCATCCAGAGTGTAAGCTATTTCAACGAAATTTGGTGGATATGTTGCGCTGGGAAAGGCCTTACCACATACCAAAATTCAACTTTCTAAGTTTATAGAAAATTGAGTTTTTTTATTTTTTGAATTTTCTTTGGAAAAAATTGTTTTCTCCGAAATTTACAAAGTTATTTTAATGACATTTGGTGGTGGATATATTGCCTTAGGAGAGGCCTTACGTCATACCAAGATTCAACTTTCCAAGTTTATGGAAAATTGAGTTATCCAAGTTTGAAGTATTTAATAAAAATTCATTACCATAACGCACTTACTGCGTCCCGAATTTTTTTAATATTTTCATTTAAAAATATATTGATTGTTTTAGTTTGATTAAACACACATTATGTATAAATTCTATTAAAACTGATCTCTCGCCGGGATTTTTACAGGTAATTACCTATATATATTTACCAGTCTGAAAGAAGTTGAACCTTTTCTTTTACTTTAAAGAAATTTCTTATAATAATATAATTTAAAATCATAAAAACGTTTCACTTTGAAGACTAATGTTGAAGACACATTTATTGTTGTGAATATCACACATATGCGCATCTCACAGGTTCTCAAGAGTTTCGTATTATTATCAGAGATTCAACGGCGGCAACGGTAAAATAAAGCTTGCAGCAGTGAACATATCTCAGTGTACGTGACAGAAGAGACATAATGTTCCTGATAACAACACTACACTATGTGTTTGATACATCGCTTTTACATGTCTTCACCGTCACTATTGTACACATATTGTATGTACTGCAAGAACTATTGTTGTACTGATGTGACGAGTCTTCTGTGCAGTGGAAAGGAAGAGTTACTACCAGCAGTTATGGATTTTATTTTTAGCGATAATTACAGCTGAAGAAATGTATGTAAAAGGAAATATGTAAAGTAAAAATATGTATCTCAATATGAAGAAACTATGCAAACATGTAAAAAAGTGGAACAAGATAATTTTAGGAGCAATTTTATGTGGTAGTAAGCAAACAAATAGAAGGTGTTGTAGCTGGAATATTGAAACTAGGAAAACTGAATAAATTAAATAAACTACATAATACGTTAGATTGTAAAAAATCAGAGTAAGATTATTTTATGTGCGATTTTAATGTTGTAGTACGCAAACAACTGGAAAGTGCTGTAGCTGGAATATTGTAACTACGAAACTGAAAAAAATAAAAAAATATGTTATCCAATTTTTGTAAAAAATAGTTAGTTATCACAATTAAAATGTTTATGAGATTTAAAAGAAAACGTTACAGATGGAAAGTATCACATGATGGAATAAGCTTCCAGTAATGCTATACTATTAGAAAAAAGTCACATCCAATTAGGCCACACATGTCCTTGAGCATCTGACAACAATTAAAGATAGTGAACATAGTCTATTAGTAGCAAATGCAAAACATAATAGCAAATGATAGTGGCGTAAGATCGGGTGATCGTGCTGGCCATTCTAAAGATCCTCGCCTACGTATTTACCAATTTGGAAATATTAAGTCGAGGTACTGCCGGACATTGATTTGATAATGTGCTCTTGCTCCATCCTGCTGCAATCTTATCACATTTACTGGAACTTGTGATTCTTCTCGATCAGGATATATGTTTGCCAAAGTTGTCAGGACATAAGTTTGGAGCAATGTTTCATAATTATCTCTATTCATTATTGTCGTTAACGAAAAAGAGACCAATGAGATCAATTCCAACTATTCCTGTCCAAACACGTTTTTTGCGTATTGCGTATGTTTGTTCTATTATCCAATATGGATTTACTTTATACCAGTTGCGATAATTTTGACGGTTAGCATGGCCGTGAAGTGTAAAACTGCACTTGTGAGAAGACAAATGTTATATGATATTAAAATGCATGAAACTTACACTGCAAAATAAAGCTACTAGCATAATTTAGATCTATACTATTCTAAGGACATCAGACGCATTAAGGACAATATATATATATATATATATATATATATATATATATATATATATATATATATATATATATATATATATATATATATATATATATATATATATATATATATATATATAGTGTATCCACGAACAGTGGACATGGGGTGTAAATACGAAAAAAAAATCGAGTCAAAATTTGAGCTTATGTGGATCACCCCTGCTTGGTCTTCAATTAAGATGTTGCAAAATTAAACGAATCAATTAAAATACAGAGCTTCGGTGGTCCAGGGGTAATAACGTGTTCCTCTGAACCAAGGGGTACTGGGTTTGATTCCCAAGGTTTTCCTTTGACATTTTCACTACATACTGTAATAAATTAACATAAACTGGGGTTCTAGCATTGTATTTGAGCAAGTTGAATGTCTGCACGATTCTTCCTTAGGAGGGGGCGTAAAACCGTCGGTCCGGTGTCCACATGATGTTGAGCACGTTAAATATCCCTACCCTTTTTACAGAAAGACAGGGGTTCGACAAAATTCCTAGAATAATGAGGTGAAACTACTCCCTGGCGTCAGTAATTGTTTTAAACGTGGGGACAATCGAGAGTTTTGAATATGAAAAGGTAACAAACCGACCTAAATGAAAAAGACAACGCTATGGATTCTATAAGGCACTTACCGACCATGTCATTAAAAAAAAAGAACTTGAGAAATTGGTAATATTGATAAGTCTCACTTGTAAAACATCTTTGGTATTAACAAGATAAAACCATACAAAGATAAATTTATCAACACGTTAGAAGAACATAATGAAACAAAACTATTAGATTTTTGTTGGTCGTACGGTGATCAATATTTTCAAAATCAAAGTTTTTGTAATTTTTTTTTCTGTGACGAATCCAGTTTTCCACTAATGGAATTGTCAGTTCTTAAAATTTTCATTATTGCTCCATGAAGTACCTACACTTTCGAATTTTCTGCAAAAAACAATATTACAAAAAGTAATTGGGTGGTGGGGTGTCTCTTGCAATGGGGTTATCGGCGAAATAACGACCAACACAGCTATTTGGAAATGTTGTTCACTGTTCCCCTGAATCATTTGCATAATATATCCTCTGTACGGTAGACATGCTGTTTACTTCCAAGAGACGGTCACCCAGCACATTCAACGCGGATCGTTCGATAGTAGTTAGATTGTCAATTTCCTGGGCGGTGGTTCGGGCAAAATGACCCAATCCCTGGATTTCCTAAAACCCCTGATCTAACTGACATGTACTTTTACTTATTATCTCGAACAAAAAGTGTACGGGGCTTCATTGAAAAAGGATCTAAATGAGTTAAAACGAAGAATAAGAAATGCAATACAAGCTATTCCAAATCAGAATATCCAAGACACCTACACAACTTTTACCAAGCGGGTTGAACTATCAGTAATGGTTAGTGGTAGCACATCTGAATAACCTTCATATTATTTGTTCATTTGTTATTATACTAGTTATGTATTTTAATTTAATAATAGTTAATAATTAGTTTATGAAGTACTTTGTATGTACCTACATGAAGCGAAAAAAAATACTACAGCCAATTTGTTTTAAAACATACAATCTTAATAATCTGTCGTAACTTTTCATTCAAAACAACTTTTCTAATTAGATGTTTTTAAGATTAAAAAAAATATAGTTTACTATAGTCAATTTTAGGTAAATACTTCTAACAACACCCTGTGTTAATTGTCCTAATTTTATCAACATCTTAGTTTCAAACCAAAAATCTGATCCTAGTCAGCTCAAATTTCGAGTCGCAGTTTCTTGTTTTGGTATTTACAACCCATGTGAACTTTATCCGTGAACACACTATATATATATATATATATATATATATATATATATATATATATATATATATATATATATATATATATATATATATATATATACATATATATATACGCGCGCGCGCGCGTCTGTGTGTGTGTGTATGCTTCTAGAATATAGTGATACTAATTGTAAACACAACGGTATACTCTTAAGGCAAATTGAAGCTTTTGTATACTATGTGTACTTTCTTAGCAAAAATTCACTAATTGGGACTATATATATATATATATATATATATATATATATATATATATATATATATATATATATATATATATATATATATATATATATATATATATATATACTCTTTCTTTGTTGGCTGTATTTTTTGTGATTTTTTATTTGTCTACGTGGACTGCAGTTTCGGAACGTCCTGCTTCTTTATCAGCACGCTAATGACTATCAAGTCTAGTACTGACTAGATAGTCAGTAGCGTGCTGGTAATGAACCAGGACGGTTCGAAACTGCACTCAACGTAAACAAATAGAAAATCACAAAAAGTACAGCAAACAAATAAAGTATATATATATATATATATATATATATATATATATATATATATATATATATATATATATATATATATATATATATATATATATATATATATATATATATGTATATATATATATATATATATATATATATATATATATATATATATATATATGTATATATTTGTGAGTGTGTGTTGCACACCCATAACTCAAAAAATAATGATCCGGTTTTGATAAAATTTGGCATGCACCTTTCTTCTGTAAGCTTAGATAAGTTCGTTAGCCAGGAAAATCGATTCGGTTTTCCGGGAATATGTTTGGTTTTCTTCCGGAAAAAAAATATATCTCAAAAAATGAAAAAGCAATGGTAATAAAATTTGGTGCACAAGTTTACGACATTGAATATATACCAAAATCTATATTTCTATGTTACAGGAGCAAAAATTTATAAAAAAATATTTGTTGCCAGATAATTTCTATGACAATTCACTTCCATAACACACTTGATGCCTCCAGATTTTTCTTTATGAACAAACATGTTTTAAATGCTTGCTGGAGTACGTTGTCTTTAACTATTGTTTACATGCAACACAAGAATTCAACAGATGCGATATTAAAAATATGTGTCACACTTCTTAAGGAAACTAGTCTACTTTTCCTGGATAAAGCCGGTAGCCGGTTCACTTTCTAAACGAGATTTACCATTTAATTCAGTCAACACACATCATTATCAGCATAGATTTGCATATGTGTAATACTTGATAGTTATGTTTAGCGTTTAGCAAGTAGTTTAATAAACTGCGTTAAAACACGGCAGTCCATCAAATGACCACATTCAAAGAAAGTCGAGTGTATTTGTTGATGTCAGAGCTTTCTTGTAATAAAAACTGTAACAACAGAAGTTACGGACAACTACAATTACACAAAGTGACACATATGTTAGATACACAATCGGCGGTATCATCTGACATCCTGTTTATGTACGTGATATGCACACGTTGAATATTTCGTGAAAGCAAGTAATAATTGTCGGTTTCTCTCTAGTCAATGTGACATAAACACTAGCGTTAAAGGACTGCTTTTAATGACAGATATCTACATAATATCGAACTTGGTGAGATTCTATGTCAGCCTAAGTATATCTGTTAATTTGACACTTGGTACCAAAAAAAATTGATTTTTTTTTCAATTACCCCGCCGGGGGTCGTACGCGTTATCTTCAGCTTAGCAGTTCAACGCAAGATAGATAGTTCTTTATATTCATTTGATGAATATTTTAAATGTAACTTTTAAAGCTCGTGCGCCATGTCTTGTCTTTATGTAGATTTTATTTTATTATTGCCCGTGATAATTGCTTTTTTTTTGTTGCTGTTAGTCTATTTTGTTTTGATTTTATGATGTTTATTAGGTCTAAACGACACTTTTATTTACTACGTTGACTTGTGAACACATTTTACCTGTACCGTCACCAATAAATATTATTATTAGTATCCATTTTAGCCTGAAGAGCTTTCACACTCTCTCAAACGGGAACATTAATTCATCCCAGGCATCTCAGATATCAAAGGATCTGAGCTCAGATGGAGCCCTTTCCGAGTTATAGGACCCCGAAGGACAATGCGACAGATTCTCACTTCCTAGAAATCTCCGCACGGTGTGGGCAGTTGCAAGTATTACCGCCTTCTGCGTAACCTTATAAAGATGGTCTCCAAGGCTCAGTTTCTTAAAGTTATCTCGAAGATTCTTAGGAACCACACCAGTTGACGACATGACTATTAGAATCACTCGGACACTATCCGCCCTCCACTGTCTCTTTACTTGTATCTTAAGGCATCTGTACTGATCTTCTGTTTGTACTTTATCACTATATTATTAGTATTTGGAATGGCCACATCAATCAGCGTCACTGGTTGCAGGACTAATCCACTATTATTATATCTGGCCTGTTGTGGGCAACTCGCTGATCTGTGAGCACGGTCCGATCCCAGTACAACCTGTATCCTAAGTTCTCTGGAACAGACTCATGAGTGTGTCTATAATAGGTCACCTTACTAGGATTTAAAAGTCCCAGTGTCAGAGCCAGTTTTTGATTAAGTATTTTAGCAACTGCGTCGTGCCTCTCTTTATACTCAGCGGCAGCAAACGCTTGACATCCTCCGGTGATGTGCTCGATAGTCTCTGATGAATGACACCCAAATCTACATTTGTCATCTTGGACCGAATTATCTCCAACCATATACTTCAGGTAGTTTCTTTTTGAGATGACCTGATCTTGTATTCTTTTATGGCCAGCAAAAACCCCCCTATCTCTGGAAATATCTGTCCGGACACCAGTCAGTAGTTCGACGCCAGATTGTCGACATGTGCCTGAGAGGTCAGGTCAGGTCATGTCGCCGATGGAGAGGCTTCTGCATCCAAGATTGCAGCTTGCCCTGATCAGTCCGATGGTTGCTTTGTATTTCACTTTCGTTTAATTGTAGCAGTGTTGAATCATCTGCCTCGCATATGTACACAGGTTCACTATCTGCTGGTCCAACTGTTTACCAATATCCAACACTCCTCTTCCACATTGGTGTCTAGGTGAGGTTACTCGGTGGATAGCACTACGGAGATGATGCTTTTTGGATTTTGTTAGGACTGTTCGCACCTTCCATTGTAAATTTTCGATGTTTGTTTTACCCCAGTTTATAATCCCAAATGAGAAACTAAGTGCAGAACATGCATATGCATTCAGAGCTTTAGTCAGGTTCTTGCTGTTAAGATGTGATCGCATCACCTGCTTTACTCGTTTCGTAAACTTATTTGTCAGATCGTTATCGATTACCGAGTGGTTCATTTTCCTCGCTTGCTGTATTCCCAGGTATTTGTAACACTCTTTTACATCCATCGAGGCAATTTGCTGGTGTTCTGCATTTTATATACACCTGGTTGTATTTTCCCTCTGACTACACATGAGGTGCGACATTTGTCAAGCCCAAACTGCATGTCAATATCTCTGGAAAACCCTTCCACGATTTTAAGGAGGTATTCCAGGTGGTTTTTTGTGGAGGCCATCAGTTTAAGATCATCCATATACAGCAGATGAGTTAGCCTCATTTGCTCCCTGCAATTGCTTTTTATACAGAAGCCATATCTGGTGGAGTTCAGGCTGTTTGATAGTGGATTCAATGCGAGGCAGAGCCACAATGGGCTTAGCGAGTCGCCTTGAAATATGTCTCTTCTAATTGGTATCGTGCTGGTTACGATGTTATCACCCGTTTGTACCCGTAACTGAATCTTTCTTCTTCAGGTAGACATTGTGTGTTCAATGAACCCCAGGATGTAAGTATCTATCTTATAGATCTTCAGCACACTTCAAATTTATTTTCTTCAAAAAGAAGTCGATTGGATTCCTCCATATCTTCGGGATTATTCAGGTTGTACATTTCTTTAGACATTTTTGAAAACAAAAATTCTATGATAAAAATTGTTTATCCTGTAATATTTACTAACAATAAGAAACACAAAAACTAACTGTGCTGTGGCAGCACGAAAACCAAAACACACTAACCATTAGGATTATTCCCACTGACTGGTAAAAGACTAAGGGGACTGGAGGCGTAGGTCTGGCAGACCTATTCATGAACCGGCTCTGCTTAGTCATTCATTGCGGGGCCTCTACGGCCGCTACGAGGGTGCGGCTTAGACATACGAATAAACTCCTATGGGATGTCACGAAGGTACAATCCACTATATTAAATAGTTTTCAAAATATAAGCGAAATAAAGACACAGTAGTCTGTTGGACCACCACGCGCCACGATGGTTAATTAGAAGCAAGCTTCTTTAGTCTCCTCACCAAGGCAGAACCTACGACCTTGATTAGGAGCACATATATGTCGAGTTGAATTAACTCGAAAACTTCGCATTATTGACATATAATGATTTTATAATATATAATCTAGAATTTGATGGGGAATCTAAAAATGCCAAATATATAGGGTTTTCCATTTAAAATAACAGGTACATGGTACTTATGGTGTAACCGCAAGCGCCATGCACTTCAATGTAATTTCATTAGATTACTCATAACCGCTCATGGCCAAACCCAAATCTTCTCCTTCTAATTCGGCCTAGATGACTGTACTTCTAATGAACGTGACTCGCCAAACACCCTGTATAAAAACTATAGCGATATTAACAAGAATCAATTTATACGTATAAACGGAGTTTTGAATCACTTTTGAGTACTACCATCTAAGAGCATTGTGACTTATCTAATGTGTACTAGTGGTTCCTATAATCCTACACGTATTATGACACATAAGTGCCGTTAGTAATTAACTGCATTTTATAAAGCTAAAATAATTGCTAATGTATTTTTTTCTTTGTTTCAGATTTTGCCTGAATACTGATGAGCGTGGTTGACACGAGCCTGCCCTGGCTCCAGTTCTTGCATCCACCTCTACCCTTCTCACTGCCACCGACCATGCGAGAGAAAGACTCATCACCAAGAAAAATGCTAGTGGCCACCACAGGTCACAGTTCACCAAAACAAGCTGCAGTATACCCACTGTCAGTAAGAGTTCCTCCAGGGGATGACATCCCTTTCGATCTTTCCAGAAATACGCGATCTCCAGGTCCACACATGTCACCAGCTGGTAGGCCACCTCCTGGGCCACAAGACGGGGACGACCAGCCTCTAGATCTCCGAGTGGAACACAAAAAGCTATCGCTGATGATTATGAGAAGACAAGTGGAAGACGAAAACCAAAACTTAGTGTCTCCGGCACCTAGTGAGAGTAGTGATAAAGACGAAGTGATTATCAAAGCACCTAACAGCCCAGTGCAAAACAGTTTACGAAAAAGCTTTAGTCCGCAGATTCCTGGATATCCAGGGATGCTGTTCCCTCCGCAACCAATACATCCTATGATGTTAGAGGCTATGTATCGCGTTCAAAGTGGCGAAAAAGTGCCTAGACTACCTATGCCTTACCCAAACTCACCCACAGGCTACCCTCAAAGGTACCCGTTTATAAACCCTTCAATGTTAAGTTCTCCGGTAAACCAAGTTCCTTTTGATATGCTTAGGCAACCGTCTGCACCACAAACACCAAAAGTATATGATCCAGCAGGTGGTAAAATGAAGGACAGATATGCGTGTAAGTTTTGCGGTAAAGTTTTTCCACGATCTGCGAACCTTACGAGACACTTAAGAACCCACACAGGTGAACAACCGTATAAGTGCAGGTACTGTGAGAGATCGTTTAGTATATCAAGCAATCTGCAGAGACACGTTAGAAATATTCACAACAAGGAGAAACCATTTAAATGCCCCCTCTGTGAAAGATGCTTTGGACAGCAAACCAACCTGGATCGCCACTTAAAGAAACACGAAGCAGATGGTCCTACAATTTTAGACGAAAGAACTTTGCAACGAAGAAACCTCACAGCGAGAAACATGAGCGAGGAATCATACTTTGAAGAAATCAGAAACTTTATGGGAAAAGTTACAGATGGAAGACTACTCCAACACCTGCAGCCACCAAAAACACTTCCCAGCTTCCCCCTTAGTTTACCTTCGAAATTGTTTGATAACAGTACAAAATCTAGCCAAGAAAAGTCATCATCTCCAGTGGAAGATGCCAAAAGAGATTCGTCGTATTTTTCTGACAGGGATAATTTTTCGTCGAGATCATCTACAAGCTCGGAATCAACGCAGAAAGAAGAAGACAACGAAAGGCAACAAGACAACGAAGATAATAAAGATAAAGATGAAGATTTAAGTAACAACGATAATAATAATAATACTTGATCGCAGGTAAATTCTAAATTGTGATATTGTGCAATCTTAATAAGGTAGAAATTTGTTCTAATACGTTCCTTTTTTGATTTAATGTGTGTATGACTCAAGAAATGACAATTATTAATAGAGATCTCAGATTGTTAGCAAAACGTGTTCGTTATAAATAGTTTTTTGTTTGGCATAAAATAATGGACGTACATAGATTTTATTGCTTCAAGAAAATGTATCATTTTTTAGTAGATAAAAAACGGAAAGGTGTAAAATTGTTCGACCAATTCAAAATGGTTTATATTTAAAACAAACATATTTTTTCCTGTAAGTTTAAACAAACGCGCAGCAGTCTTGCGTATAAGCTTATAATAGAGGTAACTTTATAATTATGGGTAAAAAAAATGTAATATCTTATACCTGTTTGGCTAAATCAATACTAGACAATGACTTAAATAATTATGAAAACTATCTACAATTCAATAAACAGTCATAGAAACCACGACAAAAGACATCATTTTACAGTGCTGCCACGTCCTTTTTATATGAGTGTTTAGATCTTGCGAGTCCTGTATTCTGGCAGATTGCAGCTAAGTTAAGTACCTATACGTATGAGCTCTTTTTCGGTAATAGCATTTAAGTATTAGTTTGGTCAACTTCATTTTAAAATATAAAAAAATTAAATGTTTCCTTCGCAACTAAAGAAATTCGTCTTGTATGAGAACACAGCGCTATACAGGGTGTTTCAAAAATGATGGTCTATGTTACAGGTGCATATTCAGCACAAAAAAATAGGACAATTTTTTCATATAACCATGGGTCCGCAAATGCTTAGTTTTTTAAATACAGCGTGTTAAAGGTTTTGTCAGTTTGTCACGAATACGTCTAAGTCAAATTAAAATTTTGGCGTGAAAGTTGGTATCCGAGGGTTTTTGGGGGCAAGAAATTTAAATATGTTATTGTTAATAACACTGCTGGTAGAGGGCGCCACTTGTAAGACTATGCTTGCAATGGCTATAATTTTTTGACACCCAGTAATATCGACCTACCGTATAGCTACATTGCAGCCCTTATCAATTGTAAGCAAAAAAATTATATTTGATTCAAATCTCTCAGACACACCATTTTCGAGACATTTCAATTTTTGTATGTCGATGTCGCTCAACAATTATTTTTTCTTGAAAAATTAATTGTATTGTCTGCAAATTTTAACAACAAATAAAAAAGTTTATAACATTTTATAATACCTGACTACAATAAATGTTCAAAATGGCCACCCTCCACTTCAATACACTTTCGTATTCTGCGGAGCATACAACGTCGTACTCTGTGAAATATTTTTGGTGTATTTCCAATTTGTTGGCATCCAAGTACAAATCTTTGCTGCAGATCATCAACATTTTCAACATTTGCTTCATAAACAATACTTTTGAGATGCCCCCATAAATAAAAGTTCATAGGATTTAAATCAGGGGATCGAGCCGGCGATGGCTGAGGTCCACCGCGTCCGATCCATCTGCGTTCAAAAGTATAGCTTAGGTATTTTTTGACATTTAGGGCTAAATGTGCGCGGGGGGGGGGGTCCTCCGTCATGCATAAACCACAGGCTATGTCTTATGTCAAGAGGTACATTTTCTAATAACCCATTTATTTGGTTTTGCAGGAATTCAAAATAAGTTGTAGTATTAAGTCTGTGAGGTTAAAAATTGGTCATATCAAATTAGACCCTACAATTCCATCCCATGCATTTAAGGAAAGTTTCTGTTGACGATGCCTTTCAAAAACTACGTGGGGATTTTCGTCAGCCCAAATATGGCTGTTACGAAAATTGACGATGCCGTCGCGCCTAAATCCAGACTCGTCAGTGAACACGACACAATTTAACAAGATCTCTACATTATTATGTTGAAGAAACCATTGGCAAAATTGTAGGCGAGGTATAAAATATATTTCAGGCGATAGTGTGCAAGTTGGATGTGATATGGACGCAATTGTTGCTCGTGAAGAACTCGCCATATCGTTGCATTGGATGCTCCCAGATGACTGGCCATTTCCCTAATACTTATTTTTTGATATTGTTCAATTTCACCCAGAACAGCCTCTACAAAATCAGGATTTCGTGCACTTCGTTTTTCTGCCTCGATCAGCAGTAACTTTATTAAGGGTATCTGGTAAAAAAATATACTATATTCGAAAGAGACAGATCGATGTATTAAATAATGTAAGTATGTGCCTGTTTCTCGCAGACGGATGTCAATTCGTTGAAACATCCTTCTGTCTGGAATTCTCCGATTTGGGAAGGCTTCTTCATACAGTCGTTTCGCCTCATAACAGTTACCAACAGCCCGTGAATACATAACATGCATGTCTGTTAGTTCATTGTTGGTAAAGACCATATTTAATTAGAAAAATTACGGACAAAACAATTAATTACTTAAAAATAGTGAGTAGTCTCAAACGTAAAAGTCAAATGTAGTATATGTCACGACGAAAATGCAAAAGTCAAGTCCAGTAAGGACGGAAACCACTTTGTTAAATGGTTTGTTCAAAGTTTGTTATCATGGCTTTTTATTTTATCTTCATGATTGTGTCTTGTCAGTTCTTTTTTCTGGTAAAATTTTAATATTTAACCAGAGAATAAATAAATTAAGTTTATACATACTGATAGCAATTAAAAGGTTAAAATGTATTCCTATGATTTGTCGCAGAATTAATTTTAGAGCGACATCGACATACAAAAATTGAAATATCTCAAAAATGGTGTGTCTGAGAGATTTCAATCAAGTATACATTTTTCGCTTACAATTGATAAGCGCTGCAGTGTAGCTATACCGTAGGTAGATATTACAGGATGTCAACAAATTATAGTTAATTGAATGCAAGCATAGTCTTACAATTGGCGCCCTCTGTCAGCAGTGTTATTAACAAGAACATATTTAAATTTCTTGCCCTCGACAACCCCCACATGCCAATTTTCACGCAAAAATTTTAATTTGACTCGGACTTGTTTGTGAAAAACTGACAAAAACAAATAACTATAACACGCTGTATTTAAAAAACTGAGCATGTGCAAACCCATGTTTATATGAAAAAATAGTCCTATTTTTTTGTGCTGAATGTGCACCGGTAACCTAGGCCATCATTTTTGAAACACCCTGTATAAATATTTCAACAGTGGATCCGTAGTTGAAATTGCTAAGTCTTTTGTGTTAGATCTGGTCCATTTTGGAACAACACTTTTTTTAGTTAATTGGAAATTAATTTAAAGATATTACAACCATGCCACCTCAAAATTCTTGCAGCTATTAACTTATTAATTATTGAATTTTATCGTCCATTAGAAAGCTAATTTTAGTAAATATGAGTGGCTAAATGTTTCCTTATTTTGAACCTTACTCTTTACTGGTTAAAGATCACAGGATATTTTGCAAGAGATTGCATTCCATCCGCCTGTCATCTAATCGTTTAAATGTTGACGATAACACCAAATATATTAAAAAATTTTGACTTAATATGCTTTGGCTAATTAATTTTGTCACTTAATAGCAGATAATGTGTTTAATGACTCATCGAATGTTCAAAAGATCATATTTCACTGGTTGATGTGGCCATGTGGATGATTGATATGATATCCAGATTTCCGTTCGAATTCACCTAAAATTAAAAAATAATTTCAAATGCACAGTCAAGGTGAAAAGGATTTAGTTATTTGGTTTTGCAACACAATTTCCGTCAGGTCAAATCTTAAAGCTATCTCTATAAAATAAAAAATAAATTGTTGTAAATTTCTGATTTCGAAGTAAACGGAAAGTGATTTTCTACAAAAAAAAGCTATCTAAATGAATTTAAAAAAAATAAGAGCATTTGGTTTCGTTTGTTATTTATTTCTGAATACACTTTGTTCCACAAATAAAGAAGGACACCAAAATTTACGTTCTAAGTTCCTGCAACATATTATATCTTCAGAAAACTCATGGACTATGCGCAATTGTCATAGAACTAAAAATTAGTATTTTTATTTCATATTATTCTGATTTTGGTGATTTATGGGGTTAAAAAACCACGAAATGTTAATTTAAAAAAATATGTGTCGATCTAGCGAAAAGTTTTCAGCAAGTTTATTTAACAAATTTTAAAACACGTACAATTTTCACGATAGAAGCAAACATCTGAGCTAAAGATAACATCTGAGCTAATTCTTTTTTACTTTTTAACTAGCTTAAAGGTAAAGGTAAAGATAAGATGCTTACTGGCAATTAGGCCATTGCTGACCCTTTTGCTCCTCTAAACTAACCTACCCCCCACCTTGAGCTCGATCTCAACGACGACAGTGATTTGAAAAATCATCCGCCGCCGGTGAGTCTCGACCCGTCGTCTCCCGGGTCCGTATTGGAAAGTCTGAATCGACTTTCCCGCACGGCCACGGAGGCGCTTTTAACTAGCTTACTCTCTTACTAGAATACACTCTTACAGTTTTAGTTTTTATATTCACTCTATTATTTTCTCACGCTCTTACTGTCCTACTCTTTCACCCATTTACCCTTTTATCGTCTTACTCTTTTAGTCACTTATTTTTTAGTAGTCTACAATCTAAACCTCTTATTTTCTACATCTTTCTCTCTCTCTCTCTCTCTCTCCTTCGGTTACTGTCTTACCCTTTATTATCTTATTCTTTAACTTTCTTGCTCTCTTGCTGCCTTACTCTCTTATCCTCTCAATATTATACTCTTTTTATTTTTAATCAGTTACCCTTTTACTTCACTAATTTTTCACTCTCTACATTCTTACACTTATTCTCTCACGCTCTACTTTTTAACTCATTTTTTAATTTCCCCGTTCTCTTATTCCATATTTCTTTTTTTTTATCCTTCTTTTTTAACCTGGTACTTCCTAACTCTCTTATTCCCTTGCTATCTTGCCCTTTACATACTATCTTTCTTCACTTTCCCACCCTCCTTCGTCCGTAGCTGTTAATCGTTTAATTTTTTACTTATTTTATTTCTTAATTTCTTCTTCTTTTACTTTTTTCTCTTGCACTGTTATTCTTTTACCCCATTATTCCCTAATTCTATGACTATCTTACTCGCTTACTCTTTTCCTAGTTACCCTCTTATATATCTCTTATTCGCAGACTGTATTACTATTTTATTGTTTTACTGTTGTACTTTGACCTGACCGACCTCACTCTCTCTCTCTCTCTCTAACTCTCTCATCTACTGACTGTATTTGTTTCTTACTTTTAACTCTTTTACTTTCTGACTGTTTTACTTTCTTCCATTTTCACTCTCTCATCTACTCACCGTATTTAATTTGTTTCTTACTTTTCACTCTTTTACTCCCTTACTTTCGTACTCTTCTATTATCCTACAAACTTATTCTTTTATTTTTTGTCTTCTATTTTCTAACATTTTAGTTTCTAAACCTCTTATTTCCTTAATGTCTTACCATTTGATTTATTTATTCTCTTGCAGTTTTCTCTTTTCCGTTTTTACATTCCTACTGCCTCATATTTTCAAACCTCTTTACTATCTAATTCTTTTACTTTTTTACTCTTCTATTGTCCTACGTACTTATTATCTCAATTTCTAGTGTCCTACTTCATTTTCCATTTTCTTTTCCAGCTACCTTACTTAGTTACTGTCTTGTTCTTTTATTTCCTTTCTTATCCCCATTCCTCCTTCCCAATCACATTGTTTACTTATTTTGTTTCTAAATTTTTTACGGTTTTACTTTCTCACCCTCTTGTCACTCTTATTCTTTTACTTCCTTACTGTAATACTGCTTACTCTGTTGTATTCTTAATCTCTTACTCACTTACTCCCACACTCTCAATCTTTTACTATATTACTTTTATTTCCTTACTGTGTTATTCTTACTCTTATATTGTTTTTTCATCTCTTACTCTAACACTCTCTTTGCCCTTACTCTACTTTTCTTTTATTCTGTCTGTTTCCTTACTTTCTTTTTTCTCTTAAGCTTCCACTCTCTAATCTTCTTACTGCCTTTACTTCACACTCAATTTATTTTTTCATTTTACTACTCTTAAAGTTTATTAGATTCTTGCTCGCTTACGCTTTTACTCCCTTACTGTATTACTTCCTTAACCTATTACTTTCATACACACTTGTTTCTTAATTTTTACTCTACTGCTTTCTTTACCTTTTACCTCCTAAACTCTCTTACTCACTTGCTTTCTTGTCCTGTTCTTTTCTTATTTGCTTAACTGTCTTGCTCTCCTTCTTTTTTTCCCTATTTCTTTCCTAATATTTTTCCCAATTTATTCACTAGTTCCTTACGTTTTACTTTCTCGCCCTCCTACTCTCTTTTTCTTTATTCTATTACTCTTAGTTCTTTACTTTATTATCCTATTACGTTTTTACTCTTTTATTTCCTTAATCCATTACTCACTAACAGTCACTCTCCCTTTCTTTCCTACTATAATCTTTTTTTGGTCTCTTTCTGTGTTATCTTACTTTCATTCTCTCTTAATCTTTGACTATCCTCACTTTTTGCCATCTACAATTCTTCTTTTCTTACTTACACTTTTACTTTCTTAAATTACTAACCTCTTACTCCTTTACTCGTCTACTCTTTAATTTCTTAATATCTTACATCATTATTCTTGCACTCTTACTTTCTTACTTTCTATACACTTATTTCCTTATTTTTTATTGTCGTACTTTTCTTGCGCTTACTTTCTAACTCCCTTATTATATTTCTCTTTTATTTTCTATTTTTATTTGCTGTCTTACTCTCCTTCTTACTTCATTCCCTTACTTATAGTAAACTCTTTAAATCTTTTACTCTTTTTACCTCTTAACTCCTTACCTACATACCTACCCTCTCACTCCCTTACTCTCTTGTTTGTGTACTCTCTCACACCTTCATTATGTTACTGCCCTTACTCACTTACTCTTTTCTAAGGTATCCTCTTATTCTTCCACTCTCAGTTCCTTACTATATAACTCTTGAACCCTTTTATTTTCTTAACTTCTGACCCTCTTACTCTATTATTCTTTTAATCTATTACTCTTACTTCTTTACTGTATTAGTTTTTTTACACTTTTATTTCCTTAATCCCTTACTCACTAACAGCCACACTCTCTTTCTTTCTTACTGTAATTTTCTTTAACTTTCTCTCTTACTTTCATTATATTTTACTCTTTCACTTTATTACCTCTTTGCCGTCCACATTTCTTATTTCATACTGTATTACTTGCTTACTCTTTTATTTGCTTACATTACTAATCTCTTACTCCCTTACTCCTCTACTTTTTTACTCTCTTACATTATTACTCTTAGACTCTTACTTTTTTACTCTCTAGACACCTACTCGCAGTTCCTTACTTATTAATCTCATATTTTTCTTACACTTTACTTCATAGCTTGCTTTCTGTCTTGCTCTTTTATATTCTTTTTTTTACTTTCTTACTCTCCTTCTTACTTCGTTCTCTTACCTGTAATCTTTTGATTTCTTATCCTTTCACTTTTTTGTCTTCTCACTCTTATTCTCTTCTTTGTGTACACCGTTATTCTCCTACTACCCTTACTCGCTTATTATTCTTGTAGTTACCCTCTTATTCTCGTAATCTCACTTCCTTATTATATAACCCTTTAAATCTGTTATGTTCTTGACGTTTTATTTTCTTGACATTTTTATTTTTATGTTCTTCTCATTTTTACTCTTTTGCTTTATCGCCCCTTGCTATTTATTCTGTTACTTTCTTACTCGTATTATTTTCTTACTCTCTTACTCATAATATATATCTAATTTCAAGTATGTTCCTGTTTTACTTTCGTACTTTCTTACTCTTTTACTCTCTTATCCTCTTACACCTATAGCCTCTAATTTTCTTGTTCCCCTTGCACACTACCTTTTCACTTTTTTTTCTCTCAATTATAAAGAATCTGGCTTTCTTGCTATATAACTTTCTATTTCCATTCCATTAATTTCTTTTCTTATTTTTCTCCTTATTTTACCACAACAATTTTTGCCTTTGCCTGTTTTTTTTTTACTGTTGATGAAAATCGATATGGACATTTGTAATACAAATGCGTGCTTTTCTGTATATTGAGAATCTACTATATACTAACAACAACATATTAGTTACGTATGATCTACGCTTTCCAAGTCAAGCAACGTTTCAGCGAACTGACTAGGTTTTACTAATTTAATTTCGACAAAATTATTGCTTTTTTTTTGCCCAAAACCATAGCTCGGAAACGGATTTCCAGAAACTTTCTTCTTTCTCTATCTCTTGCCTTCTCCTTGTTCTTATTTCAGAATATATCCAAAAAAAATACCTATCCCCTCTTAATTTTTTCCAGTGAGCATATTTTCTCTCAGTTTTTCTAACACACTTTTATCTATATTTCCATGGCTCTACTGTTGTACGTCGATAATATTTATGACGTCATTTTACAAATTGCCAATAAAATCTTTTATTGGAATAAGAGTTCATTCATTATTTTTGTTCTCCATTTACTCTGTCAAGATGTTAAAAGTTTGTACAAATTTAATTATACCTAGAACCTCGGTGGTTCAGGGGTAAGAACGTGTGCCTCTGAACCGAAGGGTACTGGGTTCGATCGCAGGGTACTCCTTTCACTTTTTCAGTACAAACTGTAAAATTAACATCAACCGAGGTTCTGGCATTATATTTGAGCAAGTTGAATGTCTGCACGTTCCAGCCTTCGGAGGGGGCGTAAAGCCGTCGGTCCCTTGTCCATGCGATGTTGGGCACGTTAATGATCCCTACCCTCCTTACAGAAAGGCAGGGGTTCGGCAAAATTTCCAGGATAGTGAGGTGAAACTGTTCCCTGGCGTCGCTGATTGGCCATAGTCGCGGAAATAGGCCGACGTTAAAGAAACAAAACAAAAAAAAAACACACACACACACACAATTATACCCTAAATTCTTCAAAATACCCTACAAATGTATTCCAGTTGTTCTTGCTATTTTTACTTGATGACACTTAGAAAATATAGACAAAATTAATTAGATGACAGTGAACAAAAATATTGGACAATAATGATTAAAAGTCAGGTTTATAAATGATTTTATGTAACAAGCAGATTTCGTACGCCTAATTGTAGAACACACTGTATATTTGCTGAAAATAAATAATATACTAGACTCTAAATGTCTAGGTACGAGGCGGGTCAATAAGTCCGTGACTTTTTTAATGAAACAGGTTTTTTTACAAAAAAAAATTTTTTTCTCAACAGAGTCTCCTTTGGGCTTTATACACTTCGTCCAACGTTTCTCCAATTTTTTTATCCCTTCCAAAAAAAATAAGGTTTGTCGAGGTCCTCAAAATAGCTATTTATTTGTGAGATTGCATCATTTGAGTCAAATCTCTTTCCGCCGAGCCATTTCCTTACGTTTGAAAGCAAGAAATAGTCACTCGGGGCTAAATACGGAGAAGAGGGCGGATGAGGGAGCAATTCGTAGCCCAATTTATGCAATTTCGCCATAGAGACTACACATGTGTGCCCCGTTGTATTGTCTTGGTGGAAAATAACTTTTTCTTCGCCAATTTCCTTCGTTTTTTCTTCAAATCGTCATTGAATCGGTCCAATAAGTTAATATAATATTCGCCATTGATTGTTATTCCCTCTTGAAGGTAATCAATTTGGATTATACCGCGCGCATCCCAAAAAACGGTCGCCATGACTTTATTGGCTGACAAACTCACCTTGGTCTCATTTCGGCGCCCATTCGCACGGAGAAATCCACTGTTCTGACTGCTGCATGGTCTCTGGTGTGTTGTGGTGAATCCATGTTTCGTCGGCGGTTACGAAACGGCGCAAAAACTCGTTCCCATTGCGGTTGAACAACGCCAAACACTCCTTCGAAGTTGTCACATGATTGTACTTGTGGTCGATTGTGAGCAAACGCGGCACCCATCTTGCGGATGGCTTTCTCATACCCAAGTGATCATGCAAAATCGAAACCACTAAGCCATGTAATATGCTTATGGCTTCCACAATCTCCCGCACTTTTAATCTCCGATCGTCCAACACCATGTCGTGAATTTTTTCAATTGTTTCGGGTGTAGCGATCTCAACTGGGCGTCCAGAACGTTCGGCGTCATTTGTGCTTATACGGCCGCAATGAAATTCAGTAAAGCACTTTTTTACCATGGAGATTGATGGTGCGGAGTCCCCATAGTATTTATCAAGCTTATCCTTGGTTTATGTGATGGTTTTTTTCCGCAAAAAATCATGTTTGATGAGCAGACGAAATTTATTTTTTTCCATTTTCGTTATAACTCAAGAGGTTGTCTGCTTTCAATGGCTATCTAACACAAACTAAATGACGCAGCTTGTTCAAAATTTGACAGGAGTCAACTGGCAGATGCTTCTTGACGGAAGCAGTGTTATCCTTCCTGTGAAGAGGCGGGAAATTCAAAAAGTTACGGACTCATTATTTTTTATCGATATAGAATTCAGAGTACACACTAAGTTTAGATAACATTTAACAGTAATGAATATGATGAAAAATGTTCATAAACTTGCCTCAGACCTTATTTTAGTTCATCAATATATTATTTTCCGATTGATTTGTTGGATAAAATTGATTGATTGAAATCCGGAAGCACTAAAAACCTAAATAAATTACATACTCAAGGTTACAATATTATTAGTATCGAAGATGTAATCAGTCGAATCGGCTTCAAATTTTAATTTTTAATTAACTTTTAAGACAGCAACAATTATGTTATCAGAATATCGTGTAGTAGATGATCTTCATCGAAATTCAAACATAAGATTTTTACAATGTAGCCCAATGATTTACCAACGCCCAGACCTTGTAACTAAATCACGATTCTTGTAGAATTAATGTATACGTTCTTCTTTTACTGGTTTTATCTTCATTCAGTCATTCATCTAAATGTTTAGATTGCAATGATTTAAATTAAGGCAGGGATATTGCCAGTAGCAATGTATGGTATAGACGTATTAAGTCGTAATTGGGGTAATATAAGATACAAAACCAAAACTAAAAAAGTTCTGGACGCAGCAAGTGCGTTACTGTAGTGAATTTTCATAAGAATAATATATGATAGCGATTAGTCTTATATTAAAAGTTATAAAACGATACTTTATTTAATTAGGAACGGTAAAAAATAAGGTAAAGAAGAGCAAGCAAAAACATTACCTCTACCATAAATATTTATACAGTAATTTGGATACAAAACTCTAGCAAAACAGTTGATAAACAGGAAATATACTCAACAAAAAAATACACTAGAAGCGGACCATAAAATGATTCCTGTGGTTCATGCATTTAGGGTGATTGTATGTATGCAGAAGGCGAAGAAGAACCCCCAGGACGAAGGGGGTTTCTGCCCCCTCACCCAAAAACGGGGGGGTTCCCCTTCCCCTTGTTTATGCATAAAACTACCTTCAAAGCATAAAGCACCAGAAAAAATTATTTGGAGCAACCCACAAGAAAGTTACTGGACCTGGGCGAATATGGGTGTTGTTCGGGGCAGAAAGGATTTAAAGGAAGTATTCCTGCAAAATGTGAAAAACGCATCTTTTCAGAGTCCGACTAAGTGTTTTTTTAAGCATTTTCCGCTCTTATTTCCTCCCCGCCTAGCAACCCTATTCATATTTTGCCCCTTAACCTCCTGGGGGGTTGTTTGCAACAAATTTGTCTTGTAATTTTTACATGGGGTTCTAAGTACCTTTTTGAAAAAAATTCTAAAAACCCCCCGTCCAGTAAACTGAAAATTTCCCGAAATTACATTCCACTTCGTTGCCTATGTATTTTTCAGATAATATAGAATACAGCACTAAATTAAATAGCTTCACTTTTTTTATATTACAAATATAAGCAAAAGATAAGTATAATTCAGGGAGGGGCGCTTAATTAACATAGTGGCATGAAATGAAAAGTGGAAAAGTTATTTAGAGCATATTAGCCGTTATAAACTTGGTTTCATCATCATGTCGCAGTAATATTCTGAACATAAAAAATTACTTCGAACCTTATGCACACAAAAATGAGTAAAATACATTTCCAAAGTCTAAAACAACAGTGTAGTAATTTGTTAAGAGGTTTTGAGATGTGATGAAACGCCAAATTCACTGTACCGCAACAATAGCATAATATTATTATGTTGCGACTATACCATCTTTATCTTGACATTTGTATTCAAAATTGTATTATGTTCATGCACAAGCTTTGCTTTTATGTATAATACGATGTATAATTTATTTGCAAATAATATATTACTATAGTACTCACATCGTGTCGCATGCGCGTGATAGTGCAAAAATAGGTAGCCGCATTATCATATATCTCTAGTAATTGTGTCACGTCAGCTAAATTTGAGGCTGAATTTCTAATATCTTCTTCTTCTTTGTTTATGGCGCCTGTTTCTGCTAACCTAAATTTCCAATTTGATATTGATAATTGACAAATGACAGCTGAGCTCCAGCGCAAAAGCACAAACCGTGCTAGATTGCGTTCGTGCTGTAGCTCAATTGTCATTTGGTATTTTTCAATATCCAATTGGAAATTTAGGTTAGTAGAAACAGACGCCATAAACAAATTAGGAGAAGAGGAAGAATAAGAGGAAGACTAACAACGTTGTCAGATCGAATAAATTAGGATTGGAGCGATAAGCTAAAAATCATGCGAGATGGGTAATTATAAATTGGCAAATATTAAATACAGCTATGGATTACGGTTTATTTAATTAACTGATAAAATTATATTTTATAAAATGTTCTCTTTATAACCCGAAATTGTGAAACTTTTTGATATTTATACATATATGAAAGTTTTAACAACATGAAAATTCTAAAGATCTGGCAACCCCGATAAGGAACAACTACATTTTGGCATCTTGCAATGATTGTAACTTCCATTGTTTCGATTTGTATCTACGACTTTTTAATAGTATAGCAGTTCAGGTAATGTCATCTATCTTTGTATAACATTGTAGTTATTGCAATGCAGAATTTAAAGTGATGTTGAGGATTATTTTAATATGAATTCGAATAACTTTCTTCTTCTTCGATCAAAAGACGGGGAAATTGATGAACAACTAAGTCTATCTATGTTCTTTTAACTTATAAAGTCCGTTTTAATCACTTAAACAATTCGAAAGATATTGCGTTTTAAAAAATATCTTTAATTTTTTTGTTAATTTGTTAAGAAAAAATGTGCGTTAAGATCTGATGAACGAACTCCTTCAAGCCATTAACAAAGTGAGGGTAAATCCCAAATTCCCACCTATTTGAAAATATTAAGTCAAAGTACTGCCAGACATTGATTTGGTAATGTGGTAGTCATAGTCAATGTCACAAGTTCCTATAACATATTTCCAAAAACTCAAAAATAGAGGACTTACAGACCCTTTATTTTTTTTATTTGAATCAATTTTTTAATAGCTTGTGTTCAATAGAAAATGACCGTACAACAAGCATAAAGTTATTCGTTACCCTAAGGGGTATTCTAAGGATCTCTATGTGCATGAAATTTTGAAAGAGCAACTTCTGTATCCCTATCATTACCAAAACGTCAAAGCCAAAGATTCTACAGCTCGTGTGAACTTGTACATCATTAATTTCTCTGCTTTTTAAAAAATTAGAATCCTAGTTATAATGTTTTGATATTTTTCAGTCCTTTCACACTGAATAATATATTCTGGTGTATAAAATTAAATTCAGTTTGTTTACCTCAAGCCTTCTGCCTTTCTTTCTGCTTCTGTAGAAATGAAAATGTTTGTTATATATACTCAAAGTTAGTTTTCCGAAAAGCGAAAAACTTGAAATCTATTACGTGTTATAGCATCAAGCATCTATAAAGGCAACGTGTGTACTAAATTTAAATAAATGGACTTCGTTGTTTTCCAAGATACAACCATTTCCAGAAAAATTAGAAATAAACTGACTGCCAAATGAACTTATATCTGGTGTTTTTAATAAAATTGGTCGTATTCTTAAAACGCAAATTTTTTATACTGCTAACACCAACTGTCTAACGCAATCAGAACTTTCATAAACACAATATCTAAGCAATAGCAGATAGTTTAAAGATTTTTTATTGTGACTGTTCACATATGTACGTTAGGCAAACCAAAAGAAAAATGACCGCTTCCCTGGAAAAACGACTGCCCATTAGATGATAACTTTGAAGGAGCATTAACGCGAGTGAAAAGTTTAACGTTCAAGCTTGACAAGAATTCTCGTTTGACAGAATATAACAGCGCAGTGCATGAATTAGTGGCACATCAAATCGCTGAAGAAGCACCTATTGAAAGTGTGTCAGTGAGAACCTTCTACCTAGCGCACATACCAGTATATAGAGAAGATAAAACAACGTCTAAAGCACAGATAGTGTTTGATGTGTCGGCACACGCGCCTGGATTACCGTCGTTAAACGATCTTCTCCATACAGGTGAAAATTTGGTACAAGGTTTAATGAAGATTTTATTAAACTTTCGTGTTGGAAAAATTGGAATTACCGCCGACATCGAAAACGCTTTTCTACAGATTAAAATGAAAGATTGTCACAAAGATTGTCATCGCTTTCTATGGTACAAATATCCAATTACTAAAATGTCAAGCTAGCCACCCATTCAAGAGTACAGTATGACTAGAGTTACATTTGGGGTAAAAAGTAGCCCATTTCTATTATCTGTCACCTTGAAAAAGCTATTTGCAGACAACAAAATGCATTTTCCGTACGTTTATCAAGATCATTTTACGTAGACGACTTATTTTTCACTGTGAATTCTGCAAGAGAAGCAAGTACATTATATGACGAGAATAAACGCATTCTCAACAAAGCTGGAATACATTTACGTAAGTGGCACACAAACGATCTAGAATTTGCTAATTACGTAAAAAAACGAAACAAACAATAACGTACAGTTATTCCCGAAAGTTTTAGGTTTGTTTTGGGATACATCGAACGACACTTTATATGTGGATTTGTCCTCGGTAATTGCATTTATCGAAAAGAATTACATTCCCACGAAACGAAATGTTTTACAAGCTGTAAGTCGAATTTATGATCCATTATGTATATTTGGACCATTTACAATAAAAGCAAAGATTTTAATGCAAGATTTATGAAAGCTAAAAACTCATTGGGATACCGAGCTATCTTCCGAACTTCATGTGATATGTAAGAAACGGTGTAGTGATTTAAAAAATCTAACTTCTGTCACGATTTCTAAAAACATTACTTTAAAAACTGATTCTACGTTACAGCTGCATATTTTCTGCGACTCCAGCAAAAGTGCATATAGTGCTGTCTCATGCATCCGCGAAAAATTAAACGACAACGTAACTGTACAATTTTCAATTGCAAAAAAACGTGTCGCGCCCTTAAAAACAATCGAATCCAATGACTTATCACTGCCAAAGCTCGAGTTAACGGCAGCCCTGTGCGCGTCTCGGTTAAAAGACTATGTTGTTAAAAATGTGAACTTAAAATTAGAAAGTATAATTATATGGAGTGATTCTAAAATATCGTTATATTGGATTACCGGTGATACCTCGAAATGGAAAACGTGCGTGTATAATCGAGTGTTCGAAATACAGACATTAACAGAAGACTCTGTTTGGAGACATTTTGCCGGAATTTAAATCCTGCTGATTTATTAACGCGAGGTGTCCGCCCAAATGAACTTTTAAAATCTGAAAGTTGGCTTCACGGACCTGAATTTCTAACGCGAGCTTACTATAACTCATATGGTGATAATGATGACACTGATATGTTTTAAGTGAACTCGAACTTTTTACTACCAATTTAAGTGTAACGCATTGTGAAAATATGACGCTGGAACCAATATTTCCAATAGACAATTATTATGAAAGACCAGAAAAATGCATGCGTGTTACCGTGTACGTGAAACGTGTTTTTTGGAAAAATAAATGGCGAGAACACCAAGGAGTACTATCAAAATTTTTATTATTATTTAAAAGAGGGTTTATGAACAGACACTTGCAGTCAGAAAATTTGGCATTTCCCCAGCCCTCGCAGGATACAAAATGCATACAGATACAAGATCGACGTTGACCACTAAGAAATATAACTCTTCTTTGCAGCTTTAGAAATACAATTTTCACGAAACCATCGAGCTCGCAAAAGAATTGATTACGCAAAATAATAACATTCGTGAACGCTGGATTTAAGGAATACCTTCCTGTCCGTGATGTTGCTGTAATAAGCTACTCAAACTTTTTTAACGTTCTTCATACGACAATTGTGAACTAAAAATTTTACAATACACCTCTGACCATCGCCTAAGGCCAGCAGATGTATCTCCACTACTAACATATCGTAGTTCTTGTATGGAATGTGGGTGTAGTCCTGTGAAATGTATAATAATTTATTATATAAACACTCAGGCAATAATTAGTTACCATTTCTGATCGCTGATTTTTGCCTTCTGTTTTTGTTGTTTCTGTATTATATTTCCTTGATACGTCTGACACATAATAGATCGAATTCCGTAATTACTTTCTATAAATATTTGTTGTTAATTATCTAATATTATCTATAATTAACAACGTTTATAGGCAATAATCAGCTTTAGCTCAATTATGATAATAACTGATCGTACAAACAATTTTGACTTGTAATGGAAATTAGAATGTTTTCGAATAACTGGTGGTTTCAATTTAAAAAATCTAGTAGCAGTAGTAGCAGCAGTGGTGAGGAGGCGTACGCCAGGCAAGTAAACCACAACAGGCTCTTTTTGCCAGCCTAGTAAGGAATGTGTGTACAGTGTGTAAAAGCCAAATGGAATAAATTCATTATTTCGGTTACTGTACATTATTATAAAAAATCCCGAAAGACGACAAATTAAAATTATAAATTGACATCTTTCAACGTGAAAATGTGATCCCTACCTTCAACCCTCTTCGAATAACAGGTACAACCCCCAAATTTTTTAAATTGGAAGTATAGGCTTGTAATATGTCGTTTGAAAGGTCTGTTCATTTTCTATTTAAAAATGTTATCGTTTTCAAGTTTATTGCAACAATTAAGATAGAATAAAATAAAATCATGTGGTTACCGATATTCGCTACAATACAACAAAAAACTAAAATTTAATGCAAAGTTTAATAAAATGTAAAACACTAAAAAGAGCTATGAATGTAAATAAAGTAGATGTTCAAAATTTTCACCGCAAACTTCTTGGCAACACCCTAATCTTAAATAAAACTGTCTTCTAACATTATTTAACATATCAGGCGTGATCGACCTAATCGCAAGTGTTATTCGTTCTTTTAAGTCATTTAAATCAAAAGGTTTAGTTTTGTACACAATGCTCTTCACACATCCCCATTAAAAGAAATCTAATAAGGTAAGATCAGGTGATTGCGCTGGCAATTATATATCGATCCTCGCCTCCCTATCCACCGATTGGGAAATATTGCATCGCGGTACTGCGGGACATTGAGTTGGTAATGTGGTGGTGCTCCATCCTGCTGAAACGATATCGTATTCACTGGAACTTGAGGGTTTCCTTCAGAATTTAAATTTGCCAAAGTTGGAACAACATCATTTTAAAGTAGTGCCAAATAATTATCGCCATTCAAAATACCCTCAATGAAAAATGGACCAATGATATGGTTTCCAACAATGCCTGCCCAAACATTAACCTTCTGAAGGTATTGCGTGTGATCTTCTCTCATCCAGTGAGGATCTGTCGTTGCCCAGTAGCGACAATTTTGTCGATTAGCATGACTGTTAAGTGAAAAAGTGCACTCATCAGAAAACATAACGTCTTCTAATTGGATAATATTGTTATCCAACATGTCCATCCTTCGCTTACAAAAATAAGTTCTCCTATCATAATCGTCTTCCATGAGCTCCTGAGTAGGTATCATTTTATAGGAATTCATTTTATCATTTTATTTTCTTTTAATATGTTAACTATCGATGCATGGCTAACATTAAATGTAGTGGATACCTGTCTAGCCGATGTATGTGGGTTTTCCACAAATTCAACCATCACATCTAATTTGATTTCATCACTCAGTGCATTGGCTGCTTTTTTTATCTGCCTTACATGACCAAACTCGCGAAACTGCTTCTCTATTTTACTAATTGCTCCTTGGGATATAGGCGGTAAATCAGGAAATTCCACATGAAATAGGCGAGTTACTTCATGTTGTGTTCGGATTTTATCTCCGTAACCAATCATTTGTATAACTGTTATTTTATGCATTTCCGTTAATCTAACCATTTTTCAGAATTGAAGTTAACGAAATTCAAACACTAAAATTATAATACTGACAATTTAAATGACAACTTATAATTACAAAACAATTTGCTTAGGCGATTTAAACAAACTAACATTGCCTCGAAAACACTTTAACGTATTTCTAATGGATACAATGTAAAAAGCACATTACTATGGTTTTTGCTTACTTTCTTATCTTCAAGACCAAAGCGGGAAATAAGTTTTAAGTATACTAATTACAATATTGTAATAAGTTTTGAGTATTATATAGCGAATTTCGGTAACCACATGATTTTATTTTATTCTATCTTAATTGTTGCAATATACTTGAAAACGATAACATTTTTGAATGGAGAATGAACAAACCTTTCAAACGACATATCACAAGCCTATACTTGCCCTTTAAAAAATTGAGGGTTTTATCTGTCATTCGAAGGGGGTTGAAGGTGGGGATCGCATTTTCACGTTGAAATGTCAATTATAATTTAAATTTGACGTGTTTCGAGATTTTTTATAATAATGTACGGTAACCGAAATGATAAATTTATTCCATTTGGCTTTTACACTCTGTATAAGTAAAAACTCGTATTTTAGAATGGTTTGAGTAAGACAGTTGTCAGAACGCATGTTTTATTTATAGTTCACTCTCTCATTATCCCTCTCTCTCTCTCTCTCTCTCTCTCTCTCTATATATATATATATATATATATATATATATATATATATATATATATATATATATATATATATATATATATATATATATATATATATATATATATGTTACGGGTGAGCTCACCGGTGGACGCCTTCAAGCTGCTGATAGTGCTCTGGAATTCGCTGTCGCATGGTCTCAAAACAATATCTTGTTGTTTATACTTCTGTTTATGTTACAATATCCCTACGTCCTCTCACCTCACTGTGATCATTGTGAGATTAAGGGTTCAGGAACTTTTATATTTGATTTTCTATTTGAACATATTCTCTTTCGTCTGTATTATTTCTCTAATTGTGGTACACGCATTGTCCAATTCTTATAACAATAATAGTTATAAACATTGCGCTTTCTGCCGTGAACGATAGCATTGTTATCTCTGTGAATTTCCGCCGAACCGCTTCCCATATCTTGCAATTGAATAGCGGGTGCATCGCATCATCTCTGCCTTCACAGTTACTGCATTGTTCTGTGTCGGCCCGGTGAAATCTAAAGAGGTATCCCCGAAGGAAGCCATGTCCTGAAAGTGCTTGTTTTAAATAGTAATCCACCTCGCCGTATGCTCTCTCCACCCATCCTCCCAGTGTCTTAAGGTTAGAATCAGGATTATAGTCCAGATATCTTTCGTGGATGACTCCAATTTTGTCTGCCATCTTTCCATGAGATGTTCTCTGGACATAGCTTTCGCTGTTCCTTGGTATCTTCCACCAGTTATATTGGAGCGAGTCCAGCACAAACTTGCACTGCTACCTCAGAGACAGTTCTGTATGTTAGGCTGGGTTAGGTTAAATTGTAAGTGGGCCATAACGATCGCTCCACTGCGACGGTGTCTTGCCAAAAAGCAGCCCGACAGGAATAGAGCACGTGCTCTGCTGTTTCGTCAATCCAGTTCTGTATGCACTACATCTTCTCATGCTCACTTTCCTTTGCAGTCGTGTCAGCTTATCTTTCAATTTTTCACGAACGACAGTTCAGATAGTATGTTTTACTTGTTATTTCTTTAATTGTATATATTGTAGAATTGTACATAGTTTGTACATAAATTGGGAACTTTTATAATTGTGAATAATATGGTAAAAACAGTTTAATTGTATATATTGTAGAATTATATATAGCTTGTATATAGTGTGAAATTGCATAATTGTGGAAAAGAAATATATATATATATATATATATATATATATATATATATATATATATATATATATATATATATATATATATATATATATATATATATACCTATTAAAAAAAAATTGTCAAAAATATAATATAAATTAAAAAAAGATCAATTTAAAAAATATATATACATTAAAAAAACAATAATATAAAAATATATAAAAAAAATTAAAAAAATAAAATATATATATATATATATATATATATATATATATATATATATATATATATATATATATATATATATATATATAAATAAATAACTAATAAAAAAAGAAAAAAAAGTTAAATAGGTATAACATATAAGTATAACTAAATACTAGAATTGTAAGTATAGGTCTAGATGACTGAAATTTGTGTGATATGGCAATTCTGCATGAAAGTCCAATCTTCCCACTAAATTGGAAATTCAAAGTAACTAAAAAAGTCTGTGGCCAATGAGACTACAAGCTCGAGGCCAAAACACTCTCCACATACACACACTTGTTATTTATATTATTTGCTTCAGTGGTATGTATTAATCTACGCAGCGCAGCTAACTACTCTATCCTTGTCGGGCATTGGACTTTATCAACTTAAGTTGTTTTAAATCATCTCTTTCATATTTTATTTTTAATTTGAGAAAAACTCAAATTGTTGTAAACCAAATTACTTGAAATATACAACAGAGGTTTATTTTCATAATTTATAGCCACATACAGGGTGGCGCATTGAAAACGAAAGAGACCGATTTGCGTCTAGATATTTTTTTAGGAAACTCTAAAACACGTCAATTTTAATATTGAGAGGGACATGTTTTGATATAAAACTCAACTTTGTCACATCAACCCCTTAAGGGTGGTGATAACAACCCTTATATTTCAAATATGAAACATGGGTCGAGTGTTACATCATTTGAAAACCCTTTCTTTTCTGAATTCAGCACACTATTTTTTCTGGAAGTTTTATCAACTCGTTTAAAAATTATTCACGGTTGGAGTTGCAAGAACGTATTTCATTCATTGTGATAATAAATGCACTAATTAGTCAATTTTTCGTTAAAAAAATCTAAAAACAAAACCAAACGTTCAGTTAAGTAAGTGTTTAAATTGTTGACCACCAGCTTCCATACAAAAGCACAAATTTTGTTCAAAACGAACTCTGACATTCTGGAGCATTTGTGGAGTTATTACACGGACTTCTTCAACAATGCGTCGTCGTAATTCTTCCAGAGACTACGGTTCTGTTGCGTAAATTCTACTCTTTAAATGGCCCAATAGAAAGAAGTCTAAAGGAGTTAAATTCGGTGATCTAGGGGGCCAATCAATAGAACCTTTACGCCCAATCCATTGTCCTGGCAACTCTCTGTTCAAAAACTCCCTAACACGTTGTGAAAAATGTGGAGGAGCTCCATATTGTTAAAACACTCATTGATTTTCTTGATAGCGATAAACGATATTTTCTAGTAACTCCAAGTTCGTTTCGCCACTCAAATTGCCATCAAGAAAAATTGGTCAGATGAAACAGTCTCCAAAAATACCAGTACAGACATTCAATTTCTGTGGAGTTTGAGTGTGGACTTCGTGAAGATTTCTTGGATTATTATCTGCCCAATAACGACAATTATGACGATTGGCTGTAGAGTTTGATAACAACGTACACTTGTCTGAAAAACAGATATTGAACAGAAAGTTCCCGTTATCAGCTATTCGTCCAGTCATAACTTCACAAAACTCCAGCCGCGGATCAAAATCATCTTCATTCAGTTATTGTACAAGATGAATTTTATACGGGTGAAATTTATGATGCTTCAATATTCGCTGAATAATTCTTCTTTTGATGTTTGAAACAGTGGCCAATTTTTTCGTGCTCAAGGTTGGGTCTGCAGCCGTTTGTCCTAAAACTTCAATCTCAGTAGTCTCATTTCTAACCGGAAATTCACGTTCAGGATCCCGTTTTTTATTGGCTCTTGAACCACTTTGTCGAAACTTTACAACTAACTCCAAAATATTTTTTCTGTTAACATGTCTGTTCGGATGTCGTTCATTAAGCAAAGTTGCGGTACGGTTGCCACAGTCATCGTTTTTGAAAAAAAGAGTAATTATTTCAACTCTTTCTTCTACAGAATACACCATTGTGAAATTAATTTTCGGTAGTACTATCAAGTACCAAACCGACCGATAAACTGAAATAATAAACAGCATTTATCTCATTCCGATAAGAAATGTTCTGATAGTCATTTTTTGTTTACAAACTAACAAAACATTGACCATCAGCACATTTCTTATCGGAATGAGTGAAATGCGGTTTTGCATTTTCAAGTGTGAATAATTTATAAACGAGTTGATAAAACTTCCAAAAAAATTTGTGTGCTGAATTCATAAAAGAAAGAGCTTTCAAATGATGTAACAGTCGACCCATGTTCCCTATTTAAAATATAAGGGTTGTTATCATCACCCTTAAGGGGTTGATGTGACAAAGGTGAGTTTTATGTCAAAACATGTCCCCCTTAATATTAAAATTGACGTGTTTCAGCGTTTCTTAATAAAAAATTCTGGACACAAATCGGTCTGTTTTCAATGCGCCACCCTATATAAAGTCTCATTATAGTTTCTGTAATACTTTCAAAAATAAGGCGTATTCAAAATTTGTTCTGTATATTTTTGGTGAAAGAAACTTCCGTTATAGCTGATTTACGAACTCGTCAATGGCCTTAACGAAATAAAGATATGTGCCAAGTTTAGTTTAAATCAGTTGAGTATTTTTTGTGTTATCGCGCGGATATATATATATATATATATATATATATATATATATATATATATATATATATATATATATATATATATATATATATATATATATATATATATATATATATATAGACCTTGGATATACGTTCTAGAGGCCCTAGCGCCTGATCATTTGAAAAAAATTTCCCAAAGTACCATAGTTGCCCCTCAATTAGCGAATTTTCCTGATAAAAATGCACTAATAGCGTCTCAGAAGCAAAATAAATCAAATAGTCTGGGAAAATACAGTTTTCGTTTTCTTCTATTAAAATTAGCAACACCGTTTTGGTGTACTCGATACCAAAATGACTAAAATATTAAATACATAAGAAGAGAAAGTAAATTTATGAAATGTTATTCTCTTTCTAAGGGCATAACTTTTTGGTAAAATATCGCCAAGAAAGCAAACTTTAATTTGCTGCACACATTTGTGAAACATTTTTTAAAAGACAAAATCGTTTTAGCATCTTAAGAAGAAAAGGCGTATTAATTATATCAAATCAAAAATCGCTTTCAAAAAAAAGTAAATAGTAACAATAAAGTACGCGAAGACATTCACAGTATAAAAGTCATAACCATCTAGCCATGCAGTAATTTTTAAATAAAGAAATAACAATTATACACATATCCACGTAAATCCATTCAGATAAGACGGATATCCAAATAAAGAATAAACAATTGCATGCAATAACCTATCAATAAGTTGGAAAAACTGTTCTACTTTTTTATCAATCAAACGAGTTATAGCAGCATCAGTTGCCGGTGATGGTATGGCTAAGATACCATCTTCTCTTTGGATGGGAACGGATGTCTAGAATACTTCTCAATCTTATCTGCCTATTTATATTCTAAAATTCTATGAAAAACCTATCACGAGATGTTTTCTCTTGACGAAGAGATGCAATCGTTCATACCATTCCATCATTCACAGGAGATTTAATATTTCTACGTGACTATTTTTCACTGGCAATATTGACCAATCTTTATCCTGATCGGGTTAAATATGGGCAATGGCTTTATTACAAAAAAACTGATACTAAATTCTCATGAGTACTGAAACAATTAAATATGAGTAAATGTATCTCAGTTGGATAGGACATTCTTAAGCGTGTGCTAGACTTGTATTATTAGTACAGGAAGTAAAATGTTATGGATTAATATATCTTAGAAAATGTATTGTAAGAAAATCTTGGCAGAATAGTGTGTTGTTCTAGCGAATATAGCAAGAAAAACATCCGGTTCCCTTAGACTTAATACAGCCATACAGAAAAAGTCGGAACGCAGCAAGTACGTTGTAGTAGCGAAATTCCAAAAGTTTTACGTTACCTTCGATCATTGGACCTGTTTAAAAGTATTTATGTTAAATTTGGTCTGATGATGATGGATAACCTTCCAATGTTATCCCATTTCCTGCACACATTCACATGTGAAATTTAGGTAGATGATTTTTATAAACAATTCACCACAAAGCATATCAATTTTTTATCAATTTAATATGTGGCTCATGTGTCATTCTGTTGATTAGAGACACAAATATACACGATTTAATTACTACATCTAGAGCCTCGGTGATTCAGCGGTAAGAACGTGTGCCTCTTAACCGAAGGATACTGGGTTCGATACCAGGGTTCTCCTTTCACTTTTTCAGTACATACTCTAACATTAATATCAACCGAAGTTCTGGCATTTGGATGTTTGCACGTTCCGCCCTTCGAAGAGGGCGTAAAGCCTTCGGTCCCGTGTCCATGCGATGTTAGTCACTCTCAAGATCCCCACCCTTCTTACAGAAAGGCAGGTGTTCGGCAAACTTTCCCGGATAGTGAGGTGAAACTGCTCCATAGCGTCGGTGATTGGCCATAGTCGCGGAAATAGGTCACGTAAAAGTAAAAAAAAATGTTAGTGAATACATACGTAAAGCTCACAGAAAAGAAAAATCTCTAGATCCAGCACACGGTAACGGTAATTAGGAGTCGAATTTAATAAACTTTGAAGCTTTAAAACTCATCAAACATCTGTATTAGATATTTAAGATTTGCATTGATTTGTATCATCAAACTGTAAACTAAATTGCAAAATTTAAAAGCCCCTAAGGAAAAAGTCTTCAGGGTAGCAACATTTTAGAAGCGTGGTACACATTTTACTTAATTAGCAAAATAAAATATAAAGCTCATTAAAAACCACTCGTTGTGCTTGCTAAAACCCTAGGTATCATCACCTTTTTCCGTAAAAAAATTGAACTCCCTAAAAATTAGCTATTTATATGTAATTGTCGTTAAATAAAATATTTTTAAATAGAAATATTACATTTACCTAAATAATTTAAGTATTTCTGCCTTTACTTGGTGAAACCTTTCCATACTAAGTATAGACGTAGAGGGTATTTCTCTAGTTTCACTATTGTTAATTTCTTCCCTGACGCCGGTCTGATAATGCCACAAAGCGCAGAATAGAATGGACAATTGTAAAGCCAGAAAGGTAGTCATTACGCGTTTTTTATAAATACTTTTTAATGAATACGTGCTGAATTTAATTTTATCTCATACTCTACATTAATCTGTATCCATGTCTAAAATGTACTAGTTTCCCTTTATATACGAGACCATTTGAAACAGATGTAGTGGTTTTCATAGAGAACTTCTGGTAGATTTAAGTTATCAGGGCTCCTTACATACCTGCCTTTGGTGGTTTCCCTTTATCGGTGTTTGAATTGATGTATGTGTAAAACTGTAGTCACATCTTTTGCGCTGGTAAACAGTTCATAATTATCACAATAGAATGGTCAGTAGTTAGCACTTATGAAATCAAGCGACCAGTGTTATTATCTAGTGTCATCTTATGTACAGAATCTAATAGCTTTTATAGTTCAGTCGACAGGTAGTTTCAGATAGAAAAAGATCGGAAGTTAATGAAACTTTGGAAAGTTTTTAAAGGATGGTTAGTAAACATTTTCTCAAGTATTGGACCTCGAGGACTCTGTGCGAAAAAAGAGTGGGGTGGGGGTGGGGGTATCTTCAAAAATTTTGAACTTTCTAGGGTTTTATCTTAATTCCTTTTTTTCCCTACATAATACGGCAAAAATATCTAAGACTTTTTTGTAGAGCGTTAAATTTCCTACTATTTTGACTATTCAAATATGTTTCTATATTACATCGTTACCGAAATATGGCGCTTCTAAAACAAATTAATTAATCAAAATTCGTTAAAAAAATGTCGAAAAATGCATAATTCCACCTCATTTCTTCTGTTATACGCGAATTATTGTAAAATGTTGTTGTCATTATGATTTCTGGTTACAACTGCCAACTTTGGAAACCTCGCCGTCGTCGTATTCGTCGACTATGTCTGGTGAGTCCTCCTCGTTCAAATCAGTTGCGGGAGCGTTTTCGCAGGAGTGTCCTGTGCAGTGCTTGCACATTGCTGAGCACATAAGGCCTGCTTTATTGCAGCTGCAAGCTCCGGTACTACAGCCTTTGCTGCACTTGCATGAACCAATCTGGAGGATTTTATCCGGCGCAGCATTTCTGGTTGTGGGGATTGGTAGTACCCCTTGCGTCGATAGGCTCCAGCCCCAAACTGATGGCATAAGTTCATTGCCTAACCACGCCTGTACTTGCTGGTAAGTGCGGAGGGAGTGGTACTTGGCCGCGTCCCTTGTTGGTTGTAGGCGGGCCAGTTGCAATTTAGCCTTAGTGACTGATCGTGTGAATAATCGGTACCGCAGGTTATCGAGGTTGTCATTGTCAATGTCGCTTCCATAAATTGTTACCAGGAACATTTCTCCAGCGTCGCTGATCTGCTGACGAGTAGCGTTTAGTGTGAGAAACGGAGCCACTGCTGCAGAGAGTGGGGTATTCTTCAGGTAAGTGCTGCAAATGTTTTTCTTCCCCAATCCATACGGTAGGTAAGTGCTGCAAATGTTTTTCTTCCCCAATCCATACGGTGCTGACGTAGTAGCTACAGGAGAAGGAGCTTTGGATATGTCATATCCTCGACGTGCAAAGGCAGCAATCAATTTCTCATTGTTGTACTTTGTTTGGCAAGCACTGTGCACTCTCACTTTACTCAACCCACGCAGGACCTGTTCATCCGGCGAAAGTTTCCTTTTCACACTGGACACCAACAGTCTGGCAACTCCTCTGGTTTTCGCAACAGTTAGTTCACCTGCGTCAACTCCTCCTTTACAAAAAAACACAAGTCTGATTGACTAGATGTAAACGCCATCTCCAAAAGGTACACGAATTTGCGCAATCACGGATTCACCCGGATCTCTTGAAACGATAACGAATAACTGCACCGATTCCATTCTGACGATTCACAATGTATGGTCACCAATCACTCTTTATGCCTGTAATCAGAAAAAAAGGATATAAATATTAGTATGAACGTAAAAATGTAGGTAGTAAATTATGTAGTGGGGAAAGAGTAACTAATATCAATACCAACATGAAGTGAGTATGGTTGGATTTCATCAGAGAAGAAAATTAGCTTTTGTGAATTGGGGTTGGAAGGGGAAGCGGAGGTGGGTGTTGGTATCCGAAGTTGGCGGTTGTAACCAGAAATCATAATGACAACAACATTTCACAATAATTCGGGTATAACAGAAGAAATAAGGTGGAATTGTGCATTCTTCGGCATTTTTTAGCGAATTTTGATAAATTAATTTTTTTTCGAAGCGCCGTATCTCGGTAACGATTTGACATACAAACAAGTTTGAATAGTTAAAATAGTATGAAATTTAACGCTCTACAAAGAAGTTTCAAATGTTTTTGCCGTAGTATGTAAGGGATAACAGTTATTAAGGAAAATCCGGAGAAAGGTCGACAATTTTGCAGTACCACCACCCCCACCCCCCTACTTTTTTTGAACATGGTCCTCGAGGTCCAAAAGTTGAGGGAATGTTAACTAACCACCTCTGAACAACATCCCAAAGTTTCATTAACTTGCGACCTTTTTCCAGCTAACCCCACTTTTTCCAACCTGTCGACTAAACTATTAGCAGTAATTATTGTAAAATTTAGACAATTAAAGATTAAAGACGCTGTTAAACAATTATAATGCTTGCCTTTTATAATTTTTAAATGTACTTTCTGTCAATGCTACCTGCGGAAAGAAGTCAGAAAAAACATCCCTCACAAACATATAAAAGCGCTACCTTAAGTCCATCGGGCAAAGCAACACATTTTGGATACATTGCCATATTAGGGCAATATTAAAGGTAGTTGAAAGTGTATA
The DNA here is from genome assembly GCA_964006375.1 of Tillus elongatus. NCBI lineage: Eukaryota > Metazoa > Arthropoda > Insecta > Coleoptera > Cleridae > Tillus > Tillus elongatus. Next base: position 24,930,998 of record OZ023268.1, on the reverse strand, counting down.
AGGGACGTTTTCCTTGCTATAATATTCTAAAAGTTAATAAATACCAAGCTCGACTTTGCTTCTATCGTATCTTTTGTTAACAAAATGCAAGAAATACATTTGCGGTATATCAAAATGTTAACATTAAAGTCTTGCTTAAGGTCAAACTAATAATCCGATGACAACTTTTCTGTCACTTTTTCCTGGTTGCTACATCAATCCAAGTCATCTAGAAAGTTGAATTATTTTGCATAACTGTTACTTACAATGAATAAGAAAACTTACTCTACCGTAGACGGAAGTTTATTTAGCAAAACCCTCTAGAATCTACAATGAATATAAAAATAGTAAAAATAATTCGAGGCCAAAAGATGAGAAACATGAATCAGGCGTCTGTTATTTTGTAATCACAGCCTCGTCAAAATATTAGAGCAGATTTAATTATAACTTGGATGAAAAAGTTGCCGTTACCGTCAACAAATCTGTTGCTCAACGAGCGTGATATTTGTTTTGAATAATACATCTATTATTCTTTATTAATTATACTATGACAACAATTGGATGCCGCTGAAGGTATATAAATACGCAGAGGGACCCCTCAGGCATTAAGCTCTCTTGAAAAGATCTTTGTGTAATGAATACGAAGTATACATTGTAGCTACGTATTTTATGACTAATATATTCTGTTTCAAATATATCTAATATATCATGTTATGAACTAGTTTTTAGCCTTTTTATTCAATTTAAAACTACTTTTTTATAGAAAAATGCAGGAATCAATGAAAAATATATTCACCTCCATTGTTCACGATTGCTCCCAAGCACTTTGGCAGTTTTTCTATTTCACGCCTGACACAATCTGTTGGTTTAAATCTAACGAAAATGTTTAGTCAATTTTGTAACGCATCCGCTCCAGAATATTCATCTAAAACTCGCCAATTTAGATACTTAGTTGTTACAAAATACACATTTGCTTCTTGCTTTGTGATTGTCAAGAGACCAACCATTTCTGGCCAGTTAGTTCATTATGGTGGCATATTTATTTCAAATTCCAGTAACTTACTTTTCTATAATAATAATAATAACAACAACAACAATAATAATAATAATAATAATAATAATAATAATAATAATAATAATAATAATAATAATAATAATAATAACAATAAGACACGAAGTCGCAGGAACAGGAGCATTCCTTTTCAAGACAGCAGGCAGATGAGCAGGTGAAGGTGAGCTCGGACTATGCTTCGATCACAGGTCGGGAAGAAGGCAAGATGATCGCCTTTTGTTGACTGAGCTTGAAATTCCGACCTTAAAAGCTAAAATTAGAGATGCCCTACAAAAACACCTATTGGGGCAGCATGTTGACAAGCCTTTGCACGGAATGTTCTTCCGGCATATAGAAGAACACGGCTTGTCAACGAGGCTGACATTTTCGTTTTTAAAAACAGCGGGGCTCCAATCGGAGATTAAAGGGTTAATCATGGCCTGCCAAGATGGTATTATAAACACCTTGGTCTGCCGCAGGCGCGTGATGCGGGTGGACGTGACAGATGATAGCTGCAAGTTCAGTCATCAATCGCCGGAGACTCTTATGCATCTCTTAAGTGCATGTCCGGTGATGGCGTCTGCCAATTACGTGTATCCGCATAATGCGGCCCTTCGAGTGTTGTATTACCATCTTCGACATTCGTATGGGATAGACCAAACACCAGTGCTGCCTCACCAACCGGGGGATATTGAGTCCGTGGTGAATAACGAAAGATGCCGTATATAGTGGAATTTTTCGGTCTCCACCAATTCTCGCGACAGAACCAAATGGATGCGGAAAGAACTCACAGGGATGCAAGGAGCTTCTCGTCACGGAAAAATAATCACATCTAAAGCAAAAAAAAATAGCGTAATATTTCCATCGGTTGGATCGACTACCGCAAGGCATTTGATTCAATTTCGCACACTTGGCAATTCGAAGTCTTGGGACTATACAGGGTCGATGCATCTCAGGAGCCCTGGACGTATGCATGCAAAATTGGCGTACACACTTCATGATCCGAAGCCCGGGTGCTACAACCACTCCAGTGGAACTGGACATCAACAGAGGGATCTTTCACTCCTCTCGGTCGAAGTCATGTGTGACAGAGAATGCAGACGGCTCAAAAAATACTTCTGGGAGAAAAGATAACCGCTGCTGCAGTGTGTGCAAAGATACGGTTAGACTTTCGACCTCGAGCAACCGGATCAAGATCACGTCCCCACTGTTTGGAGTGTAGATGAACTCCGGCGTGCTTGGTGGGAGATGGAGCTGCATGGATGCTTTGCCGTATGTCTAACGGCATCTCACTCTGACCTCCGCGCATCAACGGAATGGTTAAGGCTTGTTTGCTGAAAAAAGGGATTTATATGGGCGATACAAGATCAGGTTATTGTGACGCGCGGGTACTGGCGGCACATCATGAAGCAGGCTGTCAGCGAACTTTGTAGACTCTGTCAAAAAAGCCTGAAACCACTCAGCATGTGACGGGTGCTTGTGATTATCTGGCGCAGTCGGATTACAAAAAACGCCATGATTACTTGGCCAAAGACGTCCATCAGGCCTTAGCAAAACATTACGGCCTTATCGAGACGGAAGCCCCCTACTATAAATGCAAGCCTGAAGGTCTAGTTCTAAAGGGTCAGTTCAGGCTGTTGTGGGACCTCCCGGTCGTCACCGACAGGGCTATTCAAAGCCACAGGTCTGACATCTTGCTTATTTATCAGGTAAACGAGAAGGCTTTAATTGAGAACATTGCAGCGCTCTCAACGACAATCTCGTTTCGAAGATAGGGGAGAAGAGACAAAAGTACCAACCACGTGCAGTCGAGTTGGTCGACTTGTACAAGCCGAGATACGTTCAGGTCATCCCAGTGGTCGCATCAAAAAACAGCAACTGGCAGGAACTTACCACCGTTCTCCCACTTACCACCGCTCATTTAAGAACAATGCAGAAAGCAGCGTCCTACCCCTGTAACCATACGGAAATAAAATGTTATGTTTACCGCTATAGTCTCCGGGTGGACAAAGATGAACGTGATGCAAATTTCATGTTCCGTGTGGGACCAAGTGCGCCACGAAGGTAAAGAAAAAACCACAATAATAATAACTCCGAGTGATTGCATTAGTCATGTCGTCAACTAGTGTGGTTCCTAAGAATCTTTGAGAGAACATTAAGAGATTGGGTCTTGGACAGCATCTTTATAAGGTTATGCAGAAGGCGGTAATACTTACAACTGCTCAAACCGTGCGGATATTCCTGGGAAATAAGGACGTTTCGCGTTGTCGCTTAGTTCCCCATAACATGAAAGGGGCTCCATCTGAGCTGTCATTTGGTATCTGAGATACCTGGGATGAGTAAATGTTCTCCTTTGAGGGAGTGTGAAAGCCCTTCAGGATAAAGTCGATAATAATAATGAAGTTCATACAAAAAGAAAGATACATAAATGGATTGTTGTTCATAAAGCTTACAATTATAGAATAAACAAAGAAAGGTGCCCACGAAGTACTCAAATGTACTTATTTGTGAGTTCAAAACACATCTCTACTGGCCAAATGTGAACATCCAGCAGAAAAACGTCCGTCGCCTCGTCCTCTTATTTCTCCGCCTCACACGAGCTATCAGACTTCCCCAGAGCAGGTCAGATAAATATCCAACCACAACCGCACGACATTAGTTCTATTTTGTAAAAGAAAGGATAAACATCTGCAATTAGGTAAACGATCGCATCATTCGCTGAACTTGATTTTCGAAAAGCAAACTGCCTGTTTGACAATATATTCTGCTTCCCAAGAAAAGAAACAACTCTCTCTCTTTCATCGCACTTTCCACTACTTTTGTGATACTTGTGATCAGTGTAATCGATCTGTAGTTTATCATTTCAAGAACATCACCTGATTTGAAAAGTGGCTTCACCACGCCAAACTTTAAGTAGTCATGGAACTTGTTAGTTTTGGTAAATGCATTGGGCGAGCTCGTTAACCAGCTCAATCAGATCAGTTTTCTGCAAACCAATCAAGCATTTCTAAAAAAAATTGATACCTTTAAAAACAATACAGATATTTTGGGAATATACAAGAGATATACTTTTTTTGAGAAAAGCCTGATTGGTTTGCGACAAACTAATATGTTTGAGCCGGTTAACAAACTCGTCCAAGAGATGTATAAAAAAAATACTTACCAAGCTTGATCAAAATCGATACATTATTCTTTGAGCTATCACTCAGATACATATATATTATATATATATATATATATATATATATATATATATATATATATATATATATATATATATATATATATATATATATATATATATATATATATAAGAGAAAGGTTAAGGGCAAGGCCGCAAGGAGACAACCGCATACACGTGTTTCAAGCTTATTAGCTATCATCAGTACTGTATAGTCAGGTGATGATGGGAACACTCTGGATGAAGAAGCAAAAATACGCGGACTCACAACAGGCAACATTTCTCCTTATATAGTATACAGAAATGCCGTGTTAGAAATCTTGTTATAAATAGTATGACTCCTGGGCTCCGGATGCTCACGATGATGATTTCTTTGCCTCTCTAGCGATTTTGGTTGTTGCCCTCGAAATGAGGGTCTTCCGAATGATGCTGCAAATATGCACTGGTTTCCTGTTGTGACTCCGTGTATTTTTGCTTCTTCATCCAGAGTGTTCCCATCATCACCTGACTATACCGTACTGATGAAAGCTAATAAGCGTGAAACACGTGTACGCAGTCGTCTCTTTGCGGCCTTGCCCTTAACCTTTCTCCTTGTATAGTATACAGAAATGCCGTGTTAAAAATCCTGTTATAAATTATATATACATACATATATATATATATATATATATATATATATATATATATATATATATATATATATATATATATATATATATACAAAAAATTTTAACTGCGGCAAATATGAGTTTTATGAGCTTAAGTTTGCTCTCATTTATGGAGATTTCCAGAAACTATTATCATCGTGCCCTCTTTATCAGTAGATTTTTAAACAAAAGTTCTTATGTTAACGCGATTTTTCTGAAATCAAAACTGGCCGCGTTTAGCAACCAATCTCAAGGGCTTTTTAAGGCCCACCATAAAACACATCTTATAAAACAATTTGCTAAACTAAATCGATTTTTTTCATTGTGTATTAGGAATAGAAAGCATCCTGCTCTTTTTTAATATGGCTGGTTTTTAACCACTTCGTCTCACGCTTGCAAGAATTATATATGCCAGAAATTAAATATCTAGCTTAAAGCTTTCAAAAGTTGTCGTTCATTTTTCGTCATAAGCGACCCTGTTATTACCTAGTCAAACCAATTTATCTGTACCATAGTGCAATTCCTGCATTTAAAGCTTTCTTGACACATTTTTTTTATATAACAATAAATCTAAAAGATTGTAAAAGCTTAAATAATGTATAAGCTAATAAAATTAAACGGCGATTAGTGAAAGACATATTTCATTATAATCTTCGGCTAATAAAATTTAAATGAATACATAATTTTGTGATAGACTGGATCATTATCATAACGTATTAAAGAATCTCTGACCATCTTTATTTTAATAGTCGTAAATATTAGTAGACACAGTATTAATTTACACATGGTAAAATCTTAATTTAGTACCACATAAAATTTTGTAGAGATCGTTTTATCTAGCATTTTAATAGATTATATTACAATTAATAGTCTCGCAGATGAAACGGTAAGACAAAATATTTATACTAGGTTACTTTATGTATAAAGAGAACGCTGCTACTTGAAGGTATCGTAAAATAGATTGAGTTTTCATATTAATTTATTATCCATGTGATTCGTTTCATCTTCTATCTTGTATATTTAATTTATGGATTAACCTGGATTTAGTAGAGGATTGTTTTCTTAATCTGATCAATATTTGATCCCCAAATAAAGTTACCTTCCTTAATAAAACAATCGTCAGGTCGCTAGCGAAGGGTTGTGGAAAATTGGGTTTTCCAAAAGTGTACGTATCAATAGTCCTCGCAAGTTACAATATTCACGTAGTTACTGATCAGATGTGTTGGTAACTTTGCAATTACCTTTCTGACTTTGAGTAGTCGTGGGTGTTTCTGTTGTAGTTCCTTAGCTATTTACTTACTACTTTTCATTCAATGTTGCGTAAATTTTCTAATCTCTATTTCCGAAAAAGTTACAAGTATTCCAACATACGGCTATGAGGTCATGATTCAGACTCGTATAACAACTGGTTGAATTCTCTAAAGTGAATAATAAAAATAGCAATAAAATGGAACTACTGTATATACATTCCTGGGCATGTTCTTGGAGACTTCGGATACAGGTTGTACTAGGATCGGACCGTGCTCACAAAACAACGTATTTCCCAGAATAAGTCAGATACAGTCGACAACCCTTGGAAACAAGTATACCTTAACTCATGTAGCCACTTCAAATTCGACAGACCGAATAGCTCAGTTCACTAAGCCAGTAACCTCTAGAATCGGACTAGGAGTTCTCGAGTTTGAGTCCCGTATTCAGACAGTTTACACTCTTGAAGCCGACGCCCCTGCCGTTCCGTTCGAAGACTTTGGGCCATGGTATCCTCCTAGACTCCTAGGTCGTAGCCACCTTCAAAGGAACCCCTACAACTTTCACGCACTCAAAAATCATCATGTAATTTAGGATTTAGACCGATAGAACCCTCCTCACGTTTATACGAACAGTCACTCCATTCTCGTTTTTCCCCAGATCTCATCTATTTATCTATTCGGCGCTCTCTCTTTCTTCGTGGTTTCTCCCGATTGCACTCCGCGCTTCCTGTTGCAGCTCAATTTCCGTGGCCCATTCATTAAATTCCTGATCTCCTCGTTCTTGGTAGACCTAGTTACCACAAACGGGTATAAATCCTCAACCCTGTTCTATTTTCTCGCAAAGTTTTCTTTTGTCCAGGGCAACTTTGCTGTCGAAAGCCATGTTGACGGTTCCACCCTGTAGAGTGGCGGCCTTTTCCACTGCCGTACCCACCGCGAATAATTCCACCATGTGCACCGGGTACCCGTCCTGAAGCTTTAGCCCTTTGCTTTCAATCACTACGTTGTCTTCATGGGCCACCAGGCCTCTTCCAATTGCGACTCCGGCTCTGTTGTCTTTTTCACTTCTTCTATGATCGCTCAAGTTTTCCTCTGATACGTCAGGTGCCATCCTTCTCCGTAAGCCGGTTTTCCCACAAGGTTTTTTTATTCGAGTTTTCCCATATTATATACCGCTCCTGTGTTTCCAGCCACAGAGTTGGACACCCCGGTAGCGCCGCCAGTGCTGCGTTGGAAGTTGTTCTGTAGGCCGTCGTTGTGCCCAGCAGAAATGCTCTTGGGCCAACTGAAGTTTTCGTGCTACCCTAGAATCCCTCGCTCGTTCACTCCAGATTTTGTCGCCGTACAAGAGATCTGGCTTTACGGCTCCCTCATATATGACCATAAGGGTCTTTGGATCCGTCCCCCACGTCTTTCCCGTTACCGCTCGTACCCTATGCGCCGCCGCTGCTATCTTTTCTGCTACCTATCTGGTATGCTCCACACAGAATAGACCTGACCTGAGTCGGGTATCACTCCCAGATATATTATTTTGGCTTCCGGCCTTATTGTGTCCGCGATTTGGTACTTTTCTTCGCACACCGGCAAAGAATCTGCATCTTTTCGGGGGCATAATCCAGTCTCTGAGCCGATGATAATTAGGTTAAGTCAGAATTCAGTTGTAATCAAAATAAAATGCAGGTCAACGGATAAAATTTCTTATTTCCCCATTTAACCGCTTCCCTGCCTCCGAGATGGAAATACTCGGACTTCGAACATACTGTATATGATGCTACTACAAACTATTTTGGTTAATTTTAGATCTCACCTTATAAATAGATTTGTGTGTATTATGTCTATAAAATATTAGAACTAACACCTCCTCGTACTAACAAGACTTGAACAAATCAACACTTACTAACCAATGATTTTTTAAGTCTTCGAGCGGTTCGCATTCTAGTGGCTTTAATTTAGTTTATACCCGAGAGCAAACTAAACTGCACACTTCATTTAAGTCTTATTTGGCCCTTGGATTTATCTCCAGCTGATCTGAGAAGCTAGTTGAAGAGTAGCCTCGAGGCTCGGAGGCAGTTAGATACACCCACTTCCTCGAGCTCATCGACATGGACTAGTTTGAATTCTATCCTCTGCATTAAAGTACTAATCTCATAAAGATGGTCTGGTAAAAATCCCAGAAGCAGATGGCATCAGTGGCCGTACAAGTCAAAGAGTACTCATACTTGACCATGTATCGCAGTCTTAAATCTTAACTGAGAGATTGTAGATCAAATAGGCATTCATTAGGTGGGTAAGATAAACAGAACGTCGAGTATAAATGCTGACGTAGAGGACTTATCTTATGCAAATTATGTTGTTTAATGGTAGGCTCGGAAGGAGCCTACGTCCGACTGAAATATATGAGTCACTTTTATAGAATTTGATGATACTAAAGAAATGAGGTAATCATACTTTTGGCATAAAAAGTACATTATACAATCTATTACGTCTATCCTCAAAACGTAGGTATGTCAAATTAAAAGTATTAAAAGTAAAAATTTAAAAAAACAAAAATTATTATATTTTAATTTAATGTCGGCCTATTTCCGCGACTATGGCCAATCACCTACGCCAAGGAGCAGTTTCACCTCACTATCCTAGAATTTTTGACGAACGCCTGCCTTTCTGTAAGTGCGGTAGGGATCTTTAACATGACCAACATCGCACGGGCACGGGACTGATGGCTTAGCGCCCCCTCCGAGAGGCGAACGTGCAGATATTCAAATTGCTCAAATACAGTTCCACCTCCGTTAATGATAATTTTACAGTATGTACTGGAAAAGTAAAAGGAGAACCCTATTAATCGAACCCAGTACCATTCGGTTCAAAGGCACACTCTTTTACCACTGAACCACAGAGGCTTGACACCACATAAATGACAACATCCTCCCGCCCAAAAGCTCCAAGCAGACTGTGCGCTGAAAGGTTACATAGAAAAGACAACGAACAGATACTCACACGAACACAGTGACAAAAATTGCCACCGCCGGAATTGGAACCCTGACACTTCGTGTAGCAACCAAATACTGATTCGACTTCACCACGGAAGTGTGTACTTACTTATCATTTACATCTTTATCTTTTTAGTCTCTTTTTATCCTATCTACTTTTTTTCTATTCGTTCATCTCTTTAACCCTTCGCCTCCTTTTACTGGATTGTCTTCAAAAAAATGAACTGAAGAGGAGATCCCGACTTTTAATTTTTTTCTTCGAGAATTCAAAATAGATTCTTTCTTTGATGCTTTGGCAGTACTTTTAGGAAGTTTATGATTTAACGGTCTATAATTTTCAGCTAATTTTCATGGAAAAAATTCGTTAATTAGGAGACCGAGGCTTTTGAATTTTAAAAAGATTTCTTCGAATAAGTGCAAACTAGGCCCCCTAGAATTATTATCCGGGTTTAATTTCAATTTTTATCTGTTAACACATATACAGGCTGACGCATTTCTACCGCAAACCTAAATATAATTGTTATTATACAAGATACGAGAAAAACTTATATACGTTAATTGGGTGTTTGCAGCTGCATCTGATAAAATTATTTTGACAATCACAGGTTGGCATATAAGTCGTTGGTGATTCCTACAATTTTTTTGGAACATCCTTTATATTATTGAATTTTTGCATTTTTTATCAAAATATGATGGTTGTTTGTAATTTAAAAATCTAGACGCAGTAAGTGCGATTTGGTAGCGAATTTTCATTAAATGCTTCAAATTCCAATAACTTAATTTGCTATTAACCTAAGGTTTGTTGGCTACGAAACCAGTTTTCTGGGAAACATTTTAAGTCTATTTTCGGATTTTTTTTTACATTTTCAAACAATAAGTTATATTGATTATATATAGTACATTTTTTCTACTATATATGCTATACCGGTAACCAAATTGGTGCCCGCTTTCCTTAAAAAGACATATTTGCTGTTAAAAATATTTTTATGAAAATTCACTTCCATAACGCACTTGCTGCGTACAGACTTCTATTTATCTTTAATTTGTTTTTCTCTTCCTTCATCACTAATTTTTTCAAACTTTTTATCTATTTATCTTCCATTTATGTCTTTTCTTAACTGTTATTACATGTGACTTCCGGTCTCTATTTGTACCAGGAATAGAATGTCAGGCGAAAAATAAACTGTTTATAAAAACTTAAAAATCGCCACTTCTGTCAATCATTAAGAGGAAACAAAAATATAGGAATTAGTTTAGCAGCTAACTAGAAGAGAAAATCATTCATTAGGTAAAAATCCTTTCCAAGGTACTGTAGGATATAACTGTTCTAGATATTTGCATAATCATAGAGAAATGCTTTGACCAGAGTTCGAAATGATCATTGATGCACAAAGACAAACTACTATAAAGGCAAAGAATCTCAACTGATTCGAAAATAAAGACACCTGTGCAGTGGGCGGCCCTGTTGTCTATCTACGAGTTTACAGTACTGGACTAAAATTAATTTTATATTCTCTTACAAATATTATATATTGTTGTCAATTTAACATATTTCAGTAGGTAACTTTCTGGAGACGATGTACCTAACAACCGTCTTCACTATTCCTTGATCAGGAAATGGTATGCATATTTGACATTTCTTGAAGCTGTTAGTGTCCGGTCCAAATCTGGAAACAAAATGCTTGTAGTCCCAGTCTGGGTCTTTCTGTCTGTCACAAGCTCAAAGAGCTCAACTGTAGAAGCTAAACTTTTGCATAGCTAGGTGTATGCCGTAATGCTCTCGTTTAGATACGGATGAATACTACAAATAATTGAAGTTAATAATGGGGGTTAAACAAACAGAAAAAATCAGAAAATTAAAAAATAATAACTTCGTCTTGTTGGATGTCTAAGGTAAGCCATATTGGTATTTTTTCGTTGAAACTCGAGTAATATAACGTTTCAGAAGTTCAGGTGTACAGGAATATAAATCTTTTTCTTTGTGGTCAAGTTACAGACCCTAAATTAATTCGATGAGAATGTCTTTCTGAGGAGAGCAGGTATCACAGTTATGTGGAAGTGATGATTCAATTTGCTGCATTGTTTTTGTTGTTGCTGACTTTTGCAACTCTAACTTTAAGCTTTTCTGTCTGTCTTCTCCATTTTTTTTAATCTCAGAGCAAAAGTTAATTTTGCTAAACAAAATCCCACACATAGTGGTCGTTAAACTAATAAACGCTTTCAAAATTTCAAAAATAGCTTAATTAAAAATTAATTCATTCATAGTTCATTTTCTATGGACATAGGGCTGACAGGTTACAATGAAAAAACCTCGTATATATAAACCCCTTCACAGGCTGATGTTGGTGTTTAGTTTACCTCTTTAAATTGAAATAAGCTAGTTTGCACACCAGTTGTGGTTTTGATTGCCCCTGGTATATCGCCTGAGCTTTTCCAGAATTGAAAAACTGTAAACGGTCCTCGGTTACTTCATTAGTAAACGAGAGGTAAAACGCGTTTTCACTTTTCCACCACCAAATATGGTGTAGAGGGTGTTCAATACCAAATCTTCTGATTTGATTACAGACAATGCTTCACACATCCCTTCACGATTTAATTACAATGAAAAAACCTCGTATCCCTTCACAGGTTGATGCTGCCGTTTAGTTTACCTCTTTAAATTGGAATAAACTAGTTTGCATACCAGGTATGGTTTTTGATTGCCCCTGGTATATCGCCTGAGCTTTTCCAGAATTGAAAAATTGTAAACGGTCCTCGGTTGGTTGTAGTCTTTTCGGCAGAAATACTACACCATTATCTAACTTGATTAGTAAACGAGAGCCAAAACGCGTTTTCACTTTGCAACCCCCAAATATGGTGTAGAAGGTGTTCAGTACTTAATCTTCTGATTTGGTTACAGAGGATGCTTCACACATCCCTTTACGATTTAATGACAATGAAAAAACCTCGTATTTATATATATATATATATATATATATATATATATATATATATATATATATATATATATATATATATATATTTGTATATAAACCCCTTCACAGGCTAATGCTGCTGTTTAGTTTACCTCTTTAAATTGGAATAAACTAGTTTGCATACCAGTTGTGGTTTTTGATTGCCCCTGGTATATTGCCTGAGATTTTCGAGGATGGAAAAATTGTAAACGGTCCTCGGTTGGTTGTAGTCTTTTTGGCAGAAAGACTACACCATTATCTAACTTCATTAGTAAGCGAGAGCCAAAACGCGTTTTCACTTTTCCACCCCCAAATTTTGGTGTAGGGGGTGTTCAGTACAAAATCTTCTGATTTGATTACAGATGATGCTTCACACATTCCTTCTCGATTTAATTACAATTAAAAAACCTCGTATATATAAACCACTTCACAGGCTGATGCTGCTGTTTAGTTTACCTCTTTAAATTGGAATAAACTAGTTTGCATACCAGTTGTGGTTTTTGATTGCCCCTGGTATATCGCCTGAGCGTTCCAGAATTGAAAAACCGTAAACGGTCTTCGGTTGGTTGTAGTCTATTTGGCAGAAAGACTACACCATTATCTAACTTCATTAGTAAACGAGAGCCAAAACGCGTTTTTACTTTTCCACCCCCAAATATAGTGGAGGGAGTGTTCAGTACTAAATCTTCTGATTTTATGACGGAGGATGTTTCACACATACCTCTACGATTTAATTACAATGAAAAACCTCGTATATATAAACCCCTTCACAGGCTGATGCTGCTGTTTAGTTTACCTTTTTAAATTGGAATAAACTAGTTTGCATACCAGTTTTGGTTTTTGATGGCCCCTGGTATTTCGCCTGAGCTTTTCCAGAATTGAAAAACTGTAAACGGTCATTGGTTGGTTGTAGTTTATTTGGCAGAAAGACTACACCATTATCTAACTTCATTAGTAAACGAGATCCAAAACGCGTTTACACTTTTCCACCCCCAAATATGGTGTAGGGGGTGTTCAGTACTAAATCTTCTGATTTGATTACAGATGATGCTTCACACATCCCTTCACGATTGAATTACAATGAAAAACCTCGTACATATAAACCCCTTCACAGGCTGATGCTGCTGTTTAGTTTACCTTTTTAAATTGGAATAAACTAGTTTGCATACCAGTTGTGGTTTTTGATAGCCCCTGGTATTTCGCCTGAACTTTTCCAGAATTGAAAAACTGTAAACGGTCATTGGTTGGTTGTAGTTTATTTGGCAGAAAGACTACACCATTATCTAACTTCATTAGTAAACGAGATCCAAAACGCGTTTTCACTTTTCCACCCCCAAATATGGTGTAGGGGGTGTTCAGTACTAAATCTTCTGATTTGATTACAGATGATGCTTCACACATCCCTTCACGATTTAATTACAATGAAAAAACCTCGTATATATAAACCGCTTCACAGGCTGATGCTGCTGTTTAATTTACCTCTTTAAATTGGAATAAACTAGTTTGCATACCAGTTGTGGTTTTTGATTGCCCCTGGTATATCGCCTGAGCGTTCCAGAATTGAAAAACCGTAAACGGTCTTCGGTTGGTTGTAGTCTATTTGGCAGAAAGACTACACCATTATCTAACTTCATTAGTAAACGAGAGCCAAAACGCCTTTTCACTTTTCCACTCCCAAATATGGTGTAGGGGGTGTTCAGTACTAAATCTTCTGATTTGATTACAGAGGATGCTTCACACATCATAAACGACGGAAGATAAGATTTGAAGCCGGCTCAGAATTCTGCATCACTTGTGTGGCCATAATATACACCAACTCAACAGCCCGCGTGCTATTGCCATAACAACCGTCGCATGTAAGCGATAAGCCATCGAGGCAGCATTTGTATATAAACGATTCTGGCTCAGTTCAGTCCTTAGTTGCTCGTTGCTCTGCAATAGTCTGTGCTCTGCAACACGCTGGGCGTTGGGGCATGTTGTGTAACATTCAATTTGGGAATCAGGGGCTTGCAAATTATATCGTACCATAAAATACTATAAAAATACATTATCACGTAACCAGACATTTTTATGTGGTTGTCTCAAATGAATTTGAGAGAGTGATAAAAAATTAAATTATGGTGGATTTTGAATAAAAAAGTTTAGCTTAATCGAAAAATATAAATGAAACAGCGCTTCAGCTGCGCCATATGACGAACCGCTACTGCTGCTGTGTTATTCTATTTCAATTCTGAATACACCTTACTTTTGAGAAAGTCTATTTCAGCACATTTTTCAACCTTATTTAGTAATTTTTAGCTCATGATTATATCATTTTAAAGTAAAGAGTAATTAAATATCTATGTAGGTATTACAATGATAAATAAAAAAATTCTAAATACAGACGTGGAGACTATTTCTCTGGTTTCACATCTGTATTTAGTATGGAGCGGTTTCAGCAAGTAATGGCAACAAAAATTAACGAAAAGAGAAACGTTGAAGATGAACATTCAAAAAACATTTCATTTTATTTATACATCCGATTTGTATCGACCCTTATTCTAATTTATATGAAAACAAACTAAGCATTTAAAAGCATACAAAAATACATAAGTATTCTTTAGTTCCCATCTTGTTAAAATTAAAATATGAAAAAGGATTTAAATCCAATAGTCTCAGACAAAAACATAATTTCAGACGAAGAAAGTACCCCATCAGTTACAAAAAGGCGTTTTTAGCCAGTTTTTATTTTAAAAAATTCGCTAATAGTAAGGTATCGATGGTGAGACTTTGCAAACATTTTTTAAGAGCGCGAATTTGGGCCCCTAGAACCCGAAACCAAGGCCAGTTTGAATTAACTTATCTCAATAAAATAGTAACCTATACTATAATAAGTTTATATACATACATAACTTTTATTTTTCATTATTTTAACACTATTGGTGATGAATTTTGACAAACCCGAAAAAGCCAGGAATCTAAAAATTATATTTCACCATAAGCGTCGGTAGTCTAGTGGTACGAAAGTGTACCTCTGAACCTAAAGGTACTGAGTACAAGTCCCAGTAAGTGACCCTTTTCCTTTTTATTCCATACTGCAAAATTAACATCAACCGAGGTACTGGTATTGTAATTTGAATATCTAAGCGTTTCGCCCTTCATCGGGGGCGTAAAGCTGTCAGCCCCGTGTACGATGCAATCGTGGGAAAGTTAAAAACCCTATCCTCCTTACAAAAAGCGGGTTTTGGCAAAATTGGCAGGATATTCATGTGAAACTGCTCCCTGACGTTAGTGATTGACCATAGTCTCGCGAATACACTGAGGTTAACGAAACAACAACAAAATGGTTTTTAGAAACTACGTTAATCCGTCTCTGCAGGTGGGAGCCAATTGCTATGACTTATTACAGGTGTAATGATATGTTTGCAGATGTGTCATTAGCCGTGTAAGCTTCCTTTGATGTAGATATCACTGCAAAGAAAGCTAGCATATGATGATCGGTGTTGTATACTACACAAGACTAGTTGATCATCACACCTGATCATTAAAACCATCAAACATCTGCGGATTCGCGGTGGTTAATTCACACATGTTTATAAGTGCTTGTTAGTTATCTCGCATATTGCTATGAACAGAAATTGATTATTATGTGACGACACAGACTAAATTTAATGCACATTTCATGACATGTGACGTAGTATGCAATTTAGATGGCGTTGCTGTTGGATATGGTGGATTCAGTGAGGATGCGCTTGATTGCTAAGATAAATTGACATCTAATAGCGAATTAGCCACTTAATGGACAATTTTGTGGTCTAAACCAATCTTGCGCTGAAATAGCAACGGTCACTATGAACAAAAATAAGAATAAATCTTTTTCATATATATATATATATATATATATATATATATATATATATATATATATATATATATATATATATATATATATATATATATATATATATATATATATATATATATATTCCTACTATTATACTTTCAGTCTTCCATCTTTAACATTTACCTTTCGTTATATCTGCATTTCTTTTCTTATTAATCAACTTTTGTTTATCACCAAGTTGCACTTTTAACTTTCACACTTATTTTTTTGGTTTGTGAGCTTATTGTTTTATGTTATCCTTCTTTATATCATTTTTGATTATAAAGTCTTTTAAATGTTTGCTGTTTTTATCTGCTTATTATTAAAAGTTTAAAGCTCTAATCTTAGAATTGCCTCATAGTTTTTATTTTAAGACTTTTTTTGGGAATAGGTTCATTTCTCTTTATTTTCGCATAAGATGATTACTTTATTTCATCCTTTCAGTGAATTTTCTTTAAAAAATTTACTAATGAGGAGATCTGGTATTTTGTATATTGAAAAAATTTGCTCGAATGAGCGCGAACTAGGCCCCCTAGAATCCATATCCAGGGTCAGTTTGAATATATATATATATATATATATATATATATATATATATATATATATATATATATATATATATATATATATATATATATATTTGTGTGCGTGTATATATATGTATCACACTGATAACTCAACAGATAATCGGCCGATTTCCATCCAATTTTGTGGGTACCTTCCTTTTGCAAATGGATTGGATAATTAAAAAAAATCAAATCTTCTAACTCAATTGTTTCAAATAGAAAAGGGTGTATTTTTTGTTTCAGAAGTAAAGGGAAAAATAATAAATGTTTAATAAGTTATTTAAGAAAAATATTTTCGGATTTTCGGGAAAAAATGTTTGTAACTTTTGATAAGAAAACTGTTTTGTCGAAAAGCTTATTTGATTAAATATGGTACATTGTTTCTACTATATAGGGTATATTTTGCACTGCAGTCCTATTTTATTTATATCTGTGGGTCTACACCCTCTAATTTTTCTCGCGTATAATATATTCTTACCCCTCTAACGTATCTAATCATTTTTTATAATTTTAAATTTGCTTTTTGATTTTTATGTTTTCTTTCCGTTTAATTAGTTTTATGTAGAAATGGTATTTTGATTTGCTTTTAGCATTTAAAAAGTTCTAAGTGCAATAATATATAATACATCATATCTTTCGAAACTAACCGATTTCTTCTTATTATAAGTGTTAAATTTTATTAGTTGTATTTTCAGTATCAGAGACTTTCTAATTTAGTATGCTCATATTTTAAATCTGTTTTTTATTCGCGTCTTCGAAAATTCTATCTTTCTTCATTTTTATCTCTGCGTATTCTTATTCTTTTCTTCGTGTTATTTCTAAATTATCTTTTATACAATTTCCTATTACTCTACTTTTTATCTCAAATACCTGCTCTATATTTTTAGTTTGGGTTTTACAAAAATTTATATATCTTAATTTATATCAACATATATCTCTACTTAATCTCATACTCTCCTATTTTTATGCTCCTACTTTTTATCTTCCTATTTTCATTCTTTCTCTTACTTTAATTTTCTTTTTCGATCGTATCTTTATTATACCTTTCTGTTTTAAACTATTTATCTAATCTTTCTATTTTTCCACCCGTACAATTATACTTTCTCTTAATTTCTTCATCTTTCTGTTGAGCTTTATCATACTTTTATTTATATTTTTGGTCTGTTTCTCTATATCGTTATACTTTATATCTTTCTGTGTTTCTGTAGTTACATCTTTTTCAATTTTTATTCTTTTATCATTCTATTTATCAATTTTCCAGCCCTTTACTTCCCTACTTTTCCATTCTTCTCTCTCTCTTTCTCTCTTTCTATTTTTTTCTCTTTCTCTCTTTCTGTCTCTTTCTCTCTTTCTCTCTTTTTATCTTTTTCTCTTTCTCTCTTTCTCTCTTTCTCTCTTTCTCTCTTTCTATCTTTCTCTCTTTTTATCTTTCTCTCTTTCTCTCTTTCTCTCTTTCTCACTTTCCCACTTTCCCTCTTTCCCTCTTTCCCTCTTTCCCTCTTTCCCTCTTTCTCTCTTTCCCTCTTTCCCTCTTTCCCTCTGTTTCTTTTTCTTTCTCCCCCTCTCCATATTTCTATTTTTATAGCATTCTTATCCTCTATATTTTCATCTTACAGCTTTTATTTACATCTTGTCTACCTCCCTTACTTTTATGTTCCTCCTGTTCAGTATTTGGGTTTGTGAAAAAATAAACATTCTATATACACCTTACGGTCGTTAAGCAACCAAAATGTTCTCCTTTAGAACATGAAAAAGTTTTAAAAGAATACTACTAGTTTATAGAGCATCGCTGTTCTTTCTATTCTTTGCCTTTCTCACCATATTTTTCTACTTTTCATCTTTCTATATTTCTATAGTTACATCTTTTTCAGTTTTAGTTTCTGTTTCGTCCCATTTATCACTTTTCCAGTCTTTCACTTTTCTGCCTTTCCATTTATTCTCTCTATCTTTCCAACTTTCTATTTTTATATTATTCATACCAACTATATTTTTATCTTTTAACTATTATTTTCGTCTTTTAATTTCCTACCCTATCTCGTATTTTCCTACCCTTTTACTTTTTGTCCTATTCCCTCTATATATTTTTGGTTGGCTATTTTTCTTTTCGTTATTATTTTCCTGTCTACCTGTTCTACTATCCTGTTCCTTTCGTTTAGTCTTTGTGAAAAATAAAACACTCTGTAAACACCTAATGGTCGTTACGCAAACAAAATTTGCTTCTTTAGAACATAAAGAAAGATAGCTCGGGTAGGTGTGTTAGCCTGAAAAATCCGGTAAAATTTTGAGTGTCTTTTGGGAAGTTTTATGTCCGACAATAAGGTTTGGTAACCAAATTTGGTACGCATGTTTATACTATAAAAAGAAAGTATACCAAAATTTTGATCTCTACTTAAAAAGAAAAAAAATTATAAGCATTTATTGAAAACATTTTTGGTGCCACTAGAGATCACAGAAAAGAACACGAGCAAAATGTTTGTGTGTTAAATAAAATCTATTGAATATTACAGACCAATATTATTTTCCTTGGCGCAGATAATATTCGCAAAAAAGGCCAGATCATTTCAATTTAAATTCTCTACCATAACGCACTAGCTGTATACAGAATTTTTTTACTTCCACATCGTCACAACGTGTGGGAGTATCGCATCGGGGAAATAAAATTCAAAATGTTTTTTCGCTTAAACGTCGTAAAAGTATCAAAACATATAGAAAACATGATTTGGAAACGAATTTTTTTCTGTATGTCGTTCTGTCGGTCTATATATCGGTCTATTTTTTTTTGTTCCCTCAGGGCTCGTCCGCGGCCTTGCCGCCCCGATAGCACCGCAACCCTTGGATCGGTCTATTTGTAGCCACGATAACTTTAGAACGAATTGAGATATCGACTTCAAATTTAGTAGCACTAGGCAAACGAACGGTTCGGATTGTTTTCGGGTAAAATCGCTTTAGGGTGTAGGGGATGAATGGGGGGTGGGGGGGTGGTTTGGTGAAAATTGCATATTTTCATTAAAACTGAAGTAATATAACATTTTAGGGTTTATTTATTAGAAAACTTTTGATTTTATCAAACATCTGGTATTCTGTTCTGAAATTAAATTAGACGTTGGATGTGTGTGGTGGAGTATCATTGACAAACATTTTGAAATTTTTCTTTTGCTTGAAAACTTGATTCGGGAACGAAAATTTTTGTCTGTCGGTCGGTCGGTCTGTGGTTACGTGGACTGCAGTTTACGAAACTGCAGTCCACATAATGATAAATAAAATCTGATGGCAGTTCTGAAATGGTAATAGAATCCTGAGAAACATTATCCATTTAACCGACTTTATAGCTCTTATAAGCAGCACCAATCTGGGACATAGTGTATTATGAAAATGTAAACATGGATAATCCTATGAAAGTAATTATTTCTTATCTTTTTTGTCTGAAGTTAATTTAAACATTTTAATACATTGTTTCGAAAATTCTCTAAATAATCACAAAATGTGGTCGGTTATTACTAGAATAAAAAACTGACCCCTATATGATTCATGGTATACGATCATATGTGTAAATATTATCCAAACTAGAGTTTGTAGGCATAGGGAATGTTATACAAAAATTAAAGCAGAGGGCATGCCCTTCACTTCTAAAACTGTGGCAGTTTGATTTTTTTCAAATTCAGTCACTATTTGAGAGCGCCTGTATACGGCATCTCGAATTTTTCGACTAATAATATAAACGAAAATCTCTCTAAATCCGTCATTTTCATTGGACTCGGTTATGTATTGGTACAAACGTCGTATCATAATGTTTTATATGTGACAAAAATGTAAAAAGTTGAGAACCAATTAAAATAACTCGAAAACTATGTACGCTATATTAGTGAATTTTCTTAAAAAAAATTCACTAATGAGGAGATCCCGACTTTTGAATTTTGAAAAAATTTCTTCAAATGAGCGCTAATTAGGCCCCCCAGAACACATATCCGGGGTCGGTTTAAATTTTTATATGTTTATATATATATATATATATATATATATATATATATATATATATATATATATATATATATATATATATATATATATGTATCACACCGATAACTCAAAAAATAATGGGCCGATTTTAATTAAATTTGGTGAATAAATTCCTTTTGCAAATAGCTTGGATAAGTTCGTTAGCCAGGAAAATCGGTCCAGGTTTTCCCGGAAAATTTTGTGTTTTCTTTCGAAAAAAAATTATATCTCCGGAATTAACAAAGTAAGGGCAACCAAATTTCATATACGGATTAATATCATTATAGGCAACTTACCTGCCAAAATTTAGCTCCGTAGGTTAAAGGATAAAAAAGTTACAGGCATTCAAAGAAAAATAAATTTGGATTTTCCTCAAAACGTCAAAATTGCGATTTTAAACGTCAAAATTGGTGAGTACATTCCTTTCGCAAGTCGCTTGGATAATTTTGTTAGCCAGGAAAATCCGCCGAGGTTTTCCCGGAAAAATTTGTGTTTTCTTTCGTAAAATATTTTTATCTCCAAAATTAACAAAGTAAGGGCAACCAAATTTGGTAAGCTGGTTTATATCGTTATAGGTGTGCCACCTACCAAAATTTAGCTCTGTAGGTCAAAAGACAAAAAAGTTATGAGCATTTAAAGAAAAATAAATTGGGGGTTTCCTCAAAACGTCAAAGTGACAATTGAAAACGTCAAAATTCGCAACATTTAGGCAAATAACTTGAATCTAATACGGGCTATGGAAAGAAAATGTCTCAAGAAGAATGTTTTACATACACCGAACTCTTAGTTTCAACCGTCATTGTCCTTCATTTTAATAAAATATTTCCAGAAAATTCATTTCTAATAGACCCTTTCTCTGATGCTTGGCAGTAGCCTTAGCTATAGAGTTTATTGTTTAATGGTATATAATTTTTGTCGAATTTTCGTAAAAAATCAATAAAGCTCAATATATTCGTTATTATACAAGATATGAAAAAATATTGTATACATTAATTATAGGGTGTTTTGAGCTACATCTTAAAAAATTATTGCGACAATCACAGGGTGGCCCATAAGTCGTTGGTGATACAAATATTTTTTTTTTGTCGAAAACGCCTTATTTCTTTGCATTTTCCATCGAAATATAATGCATGTTTGTAAGTTAAGAAATTCTGGAGGCAGCAAGTGCATTGTGGTTGGGAATTTTGATTAAATGCTTCATATTTGAAAAGCTCAATTTGCTATTAACCTATAAGGTTGACCAAGAAACGGATTTTTTCAGTAACACTTTTGGTTTACTTTTGGAAATTTCTGTACGTTTTCAAACAATCAAGTTATTTTAATGAAACATGGCACATTGTTTTTACTATATATGTTATACTGGTAATCAAATTTGATGCCTGCTTTTTCTATATAGGTTATACTGGTAACCAAAATTGATGTCTGCTTTCTTAAAAAGAAAACACACATATATGCAATAAAAACATTTTTATGAAAATTCACTACCATAACGCACTTGCTGCGTCCCGAGATTTTTTTTTTGTGTTAGAAACACGCATTATAATCTGATAAAATATGCAAAAATGCAATAATATAAAAGGTGTAACACTACGGGAAAGTAAGTATATACTTTTAGTTTTTCTCTACAACCGTGGTTACTATCGAAATAAAACAAAATATTTTTGCTGTAATTTTTAATGTTTTTCTTGAGAATACTGATATTGGTGCTGAATTCTGGATATCTTTTCTATGGATGAATGATCATCCTACCCACCTCGTACTTACGTTCCTGTTAGAGGAATTAATTTATAACACCATTTCATCGCAATTAGGTTATAAAGTTTATATAAAAGTTAATTTAACGAATCATAATATTAATAAAGTCTGTTCTTTGGAAACCGTTTTGTAAAATTTTTTATACAGAATGTTACATAATTAAATGCTGATCCTAATGGGTGATAATCCTTGTATGATATTAAGAAAAAATCTTCATACAAACTTAGGTCCTCTAGCGCTTTATTTCTAAGTTACAAAGTGTTAAAATTTGAGAAAAAAATATTTTTTTTCTCAATATCTCTAAAACTGCTTTGATTATTATTTTTTTAATTTTGGTAGATGCAAAATATGCATCAAAATAGATTTCTTCCAAGATAAAGGATATATCAATTTTAATCAGTGGCATCCCTGTTGACATGTCCCGCAATATTTATAATCACAAATATGATACTCCTTGGGTGTGCCAAATGTCGTTAAAATATGATGGAGGGTTCTAAATTTATGACTTATGATAGAAAACATGTGACAAAAAAGTGTTTGTCACCTTGCATTTTAACACCCCGTGTCTGGGAAACGGAACTTTACTGGAAAATCTTCATATATACTATTTTTCTTGAAATTAGTCAACGGACATGCCCCAAAATTTTCTGCTCGTAATATGTATATATAAACATACAAAAAAAAGTGCTGCAAATTAAATCGTAACTTCCCCATAGCTGTGATAATTTACTCTCCTCAGAAAGACATTCTCATGAAATGAATTTAGGGTCCTTGACTTGACCACAAAGAAAATATTCGTATTCCTGTACCTATAAACATCTGAAACCTTATATTACACGAGTTTTAACGAAAAAATTTTAATTTTCACCAAATCGCCTCTCATTTATACCCTACTCCCTAAAGCGATCTTACCCAAAAACAAATAAAAAATAAAAAAATCACAAAAAGTACAACAAACAAATTATATATATATATATATATATATATATATATATATATATATATATATATATATATATATATATATATATATAAACATATGAAAATTCAAACACGCCTTGAATTTGTGTTCTAGGGATCCAAGTTCGCGCTCATTTGAAAAAAAATTTCAAAAATTTTCATCGTTTTGTCTGTCGATCGGTTGGTCGGTTTGTGGTTACGTGGACTGCAGTTTCGTAAACTGCAGTCCACGTAGACAAATAAAAAATGGCAAAAAGTACAGCAAACAAATTATATATATAAACATATAAAAATTCAAACACACCTTGAATTTGTGTTCTAGGGACCCAAATTCGCGCTCACCTGTAAAAACATTTCAAAAATTTTCACATTGACTACTCTTAGAGCGACTTTTTCTTAATGAAACTTTGTTATAAAGGCTCGGACGAATGTAAATTTCATGTAAACGAAAGAAGGGCCTACTGTGTGAAATCGGTGTGGAACAATTTTGAAAAAAAAACGACGGCACAGTAGCCCAATGCAAACAATGTAAAGCAATTTTAAAAAAACAAAATATCGGTCTACAAGGGGTTTTCATGTTCACTTGGCTAGTAAACATCAGACTAATCTTCGGCACAACGATATTAATATACCATCAACTATACAAACCAAACAACAAAATTTAGACATTATCAGATAAGCTAAAGCTGTATTAAATAATAATACATAAAATAACTATTCCAAATAATAAATATTAAAACCCCTTTAAGTTACGACTAGCGCATCCTTCTTAGTTATACGTACATACTAACATCTGATAATTACCACACATGGTCATTATAGCAGTCTCTAAGCGTATAATAGTTGATTCACACATGTGTACAACCACATATTATAGTTGCAGCGCTTGCACGAGTACATAAAGGTGTTTGTGGGGCTATAAATTACTTTTATTGAACATATAAAATCAACTAAATCCAACTAATGCCTTCAATTAATCAGTGAGCCTCATTGCTGCGACCTTGTGCTAATATCGCACACTTGAAGGCATGATATAGCTAGATGAAGCATGGATTAAGATGGGATAAATCTTTTACTTATATAACATTTTTACTGTAGGAAAATAATTAATTATACAGGAAGGTATTTTATGTTTTCCTGTTTCGTGACGTAGATGCTGAGATATGTCGTACAGGGTAGATGGAAACTAACAAGTTTGAGGAAAATTGTGTAAACGTTGGTTTGAGTTTAGGTTATTTCTCAAAACGCCTATCTAAAATGAAAATTTTAAGTTATACGAAATACTAGTTTTTTTGATAATTGCCCCGCTCCTAAAATTATACATTTTTTGTTACTTTCTCTTTTTTTGTGATGTAGGTTATAAAAGACAAAGCCTATGTATCTCTGAGACATCATCAACTTAATTGTTATGCCACACGATGGATATCTCCTTACTTCTTCAATAATTGGAGATTATATGTCTTCGGAAATATGTCTACTGGAAGGACATTCTTAAATTTAGATGCTCTAGGAAAGAACTAAGAATTGTAACAGAACGTTCGACATATAGGTAATTTGACGCTAAAAGAGGCGTGCTTTCTCCCGTGGTAGAGAGAAGTGAGATGACTGTGAATCTGGAAGAGGTAAGGTTGTCTTTATGGCAGCACCCTAAACACGAAAACAATAATATATAGACATATATGGAAGGAAAATGAAGTTATCACTTTCTTTTCTCTTTTCCAGCTCCTGCTCTCCCTCTCCTGAGTCTCTATGATTTTTCAGACAAGACTCCAACATTCCAGGGAGTCCAGCAAACCGCTCGTACTCTATCGCTATCTCTATCTCTATGCCTATCTCCATCTCCATCTCTATATCTATCTTTATATTTATATTTATCTATATATATATATATATATATATATATATATATATATATATATATATATATATATATATATATATATATATATCTCTATTTATATTTATATATCTATCTCTCTTCCTATCCCCATCCCTCTTCTCATCCCTAGCCCTATCAATTCCTCTTTCTCTCTCTCTTTCCTTTCTCTCTCTCTCTATATTATATATATATATATATATATATATATATATATATATATATATATATATATATATATATATATATATATCTGCTTTCTCTCTTTCTTTCTCTCTCTCTCTCCCTTATTTCTGATTTTTCATTTATTACTATCTTCACCTGATCCTTCCTTTGTTCATGAGTTTTGTATACCTACCAGTCCGTGCTTTTATATTTCTATTAATCTATAGTGTTTTGTTTTTTAACTACCTGATACTATTTTTCTTCATAATTATTTAAATATTTGATTTTGTAATTTATAGCATAAATTTCATAACTTATAAAGTTATGTTTTAGTTATTATGATTCTTTATGTATACACTGATCAAATATTTACATCGTTGTGATTTTATTTTATAACTTTTTCCTTTTCAACTTTCTATGTTTCTGTTTTTATGTGTCTATTGTTACAATATTTAAAGAATTATATCTTGTTTCCTTTAATTTTTATTTGTACTGTCTTGATTTCATAACGTTCTGTTCAGAAAATGTTTATTAACTTGCCTTTGTTACTTCCTGATTTTCCTCTTATATTCTTCGCTTCTATTGTTCAACGACTGTCCTTAAATTTTGCTTTTTATATATTTTTCATGCTATTTTTTTAAAATTATACGGCTACTCATTCGTCTGGTTCACAGTTGTCTTTTAGTATACATTCCTTTACTTTCCCGTTGGTTTTTAGTGAATTTTTCGTAAAAGAAATGCACTAATGAGGAGAATGCGACTTTTGGATTTTTAAATTTCTTCAAATGAGCGCGAACTACGCCTTCCAGAACATTTATCCGGAGTCAGTTTTAGTTTATTTATATATATATATATATATATATATATATATATATATATATATATATATATATATATATATATATATATATATATATATAATAACAAAGATATGACAACCAAGTTTGGTACGCAGATTTATATTATTAAAATTATACTACATACCAAAATGTAAATTTCTAGGTTAAAAGAAAGAAGTTAGAAGCATTTAAAGAAAAAAATTTGGTTGCCACTGATGACCAGAAATCGAAAATATTTTGGTTCGGTAACAAAATCTATTGTATATTATAGGCCAAGGTTAAGTTCTTTGGGGCAAAAGAGTCAAGGAGTACCACAAAAATTACTTCATAATTTTCCTTTTTAAAGCGTCAGTCACTATTTGAAACGTCAAAATTGGCTACTTTTCGGCAAAGAGCCGGAAACGAATACGGGTTATGTAGAGAAAATATGGCAAGAAGTCTCTACAAAACCTTAAGTTTTAGCTTCAACTTTCATTGTCCTTCATTTTACTAAAATATTTGCAGATGCTTTGGCAGTAGTTTTAGTTATAGAGGGTTTATAGACTATAATTTTTGTGGCGCACTTCCACGGTAAAACTAGGTATATCCGTTAATGTACAAAATACAAGAAAAATTCTATACGTTAATTATAGTGTGTTTTAAGCTGCCCCTTATAAAATTATTTTTTATTATTGCGTTTTTTCATTTTCCATCGAAATATAATGTTTGTAGGAAAAAAAAGTCTGGACGCAGGAAGTGCGTTCTGGTAGCGAATTTTTATTTAGTGCCTTAAATTTCAATAACTCAATTTGCTGTTAGCCTAAAGTTCGTTGGCTAGGAAACCAGTTTTTTCGGAAACATTAAGTTTATTTTCGAAAAATGTAGTACTTTTTCAAACGATAAAGTTATTTTGATGAAATATGGTACATTGTTTCTACTATATAGGTTATATCGGTAACCAAATTTGATGCCTGTTTTCATTTAAAAAAAGACATATTTCCTATTAAAAACATTTTTATGAAAATTCATTAACATAACGCACTTGCTATATCCAGACCTTTTTTTAATAATCTTTTTACGAGTAATATACGAGTAATATATTTATGACTGGTAGGTAAAATCTATTTAACTAAAAATATATATTGGAAAGAGCATCGGTGGTTCAGGGGTAAGAACATCTGCCTCTCAACCGAAGGCTACTGGGTTCGATCCCAGGGTTCTCTTTTCACTTTTTCAGTACAAACTGTAACATTAACATCAATCGAGGTTCTGGCATTGTATTTGAGCACGTTGAATGTCTGCACGTTCCGCCCTTCGGAGGGGGCGTAAAGCCCTCGGTCTCGTGTCCATGCGATGTTGGACACGTTAAAGATTTCTACCCTCATTACAGCAAGGCAGGAGTTCGTCAACATTTCCAGGATAGTGAGGTGAAACTGCTTCCTGGCTTCGGTGATTGGCCATTGGCATGTCGCATTAATGGATATTGCAAAATTGTCATTTAAAAAAATCGTTAAAGCGAAGGCAAACAATGTTATAACTACCGCTTACTCAAACAATAGTAATAACAAATACATACTCTATATAAAATTTCACATTCTCTCTGGTAGATATTCAATTTATGTTAGACTAGTAATCAAATTACTACAGGTGAATCACTACTTTCAAACTTATTATTATAGATATCGCTTCCTGTATTACTGCATACTGTTTATTTTGAGTTGTAAGTAATTGAAAACTGCGGTTTATATTTGATAGTAATAACAATAATTCTAATAATAAGATAGACTCTGGACGAGATGAAGCAAGGCAATTGTTTCCACTATATTTAAATCGATTTATGAATCACCTGTTAATACTGGATTTCTTGCTAGGTTTTTAATAAATCAATAAAAAGATTCATTAAACGTTGTGAATGACACGTCATGAATAGCGTAGAAAACCCAACAATAATTTAAATTAGCTACTATAAAAAAGTGAATTGAGATTTTGTTCGATTATTAATTAGTTATTATTATTATTATTATATGTATAGAGAGCAGCAATTGGTAGCCAGCGATGATTTACAAACATGTTCATTAAATGTTTATTATATATTTTTTTTGCTTTTTGTACTTTTTGTATTGTTTACTTGCAGTATTTGTATAAATAATACACACTCAAAATAAACATGTGAAAAGCTCATTTAAGTAGTTTTGTATATAATCAAAATTGTACACTATGTTCTTTGCAAGCGTTTAATTTATTTATTTTCTTATATATGCCTACTTTGTTTACGTTATTTACCTAAAAGAGGCCCCAGACAACATACCGTCAACATACACATATTGGAATAATTAGTTTACCCAGTTAAAGCTTTAGTTAACGTGAGTTTAGTTTTCAATAGAACATTTCCAATTGAATTTGGTCAAAGTAACTCATACTTTTTTTTATATGGTCCTATTTTTTGCAACTTGGAGTTTATATAAAATGTGACAGTTCCTAATAATTAACATGGTTGAAAAAACGCGTGTTTTAAAAATCACGAATTTTTACAACAGTCCACATCGTCAACACGTGTGAGTGTGGAGTAGTAGTAGCAGTGGTGGGGAGGCCAACGCCAAGCAGGTAGGCCACAATGGGCCCTTTTTGTCAACCCCAGCAACCATACTCTACTCCTCCTCGGTTCCGTCGCCAAACCGCCTCGATCTCGAGATGAAGGCCGTGACGGTCTTCAATTGGACGGTACTTATCTGATTCCACTTGCAGAGTCCTCGATCCGAACAATTCTGCTCGAAGACTCCCAAAAGCCTCGCATTCACACAGGTAGTGGTAGGACGTTTCTTCAGCCTCGCCGCATTCCTAGCAAATGGGATCCGTCTCTACGCCTATCAATGTGAGGTGTCTTCTAAGGGCGCAGTGGCCTGTCAGCAACCCAAGGATGCGGCGAAGCGTAGGTCGACTCCTTCCGAGTAGCCAGACAGCTTTATCTCTGTCCGGCCCCTCCATGAAGTCCCTCGCCTGCCTGCAGCCACCAACCGACCCCCAGTGCCTCTCCATTGCTTCCTCGGTCTATCTGTCTTCCTACTTATGCCTATCGCAGGCGCCGGGCCACAGAACGACAGCCGGGAACCGAGTCTTGTGAGATTATTCGCCACCTTATTCCCCGCTACGCCACAGTGTCCCGGAACCCACACCAGTTGCACCTCCTTCATCCTGGCTAGTCCTCTGAGGGCGTCAGCGCACTCCTAAACCAGTGTTGACCTGATTCTGGCCGCGCAGACTGCCCGGAGGACCGCCTGGCTATCCGAGCAGATGTACACACATTTCTCGGGAATCCTCTTTACATCCTGTCTTTTGGCCACAGACAGCATAGCATACACCTCTGTTTCGAATGCCGTGGTATATGCGCCAAGAGCATAGCTCTCGCGCACCCCCAGGCCCTCGATGTATATTCCTGCCCTGGAGAATTGCTGGTCCTCCAGTCGCGATTTGTCGGTGAAACAGACCAGGCTTGCGGGCTGGAATGCAACCTCATTTTCCCTCCACTGATCCCTACTGGGGATCCTGAGGGTGTATGGCCTAGTCAACCTAATATCCTCATCGGCATCCCACACTTTTATGGTAATGTGCATTAGCATTAGCTAATGTGACAGTTCCTAATAATTAACATGGTAAAAAAACGCGTGTTTTAAAAATCACGAATTTTTACAACAGCTACTTCCACATCGTCAACACGTGTGAGTGTGGAAGTATGGCATCAGTGACAAATATTTTTTTCGCTTAAGCGTCGTAAAGGGTCTCAAAACATACAGAAAACATGATTTCGCAACGAAAATTTTGTGTTGCTATCGGTCTGTCGGTGTATATGTCTGCCTTTTGTAGCCACAATAGCTTTAGAACGAATTGAGATGTCGTCTTCAAATTCGGTATACAATTAGCACCCGACAAACGAACATTTCAGATTGTTTTAGGGTAAAATCGCTTCAGGGGGTAGGGGATGATTTGGTGAAAATTGACATTTTTTCTTTAAAACTCGTGTAATATAAGGTTTAAGATTTGTTTATTATGAAACTTCCAATTTCATCTGGTATTCTGTGCTGAAATTAAATGACGGGTTGAATTTGTGGTGGTGAAATGTCGAATTTTCTTTTGCTAAAACGGTGTAAAAGAAGCCTCAAACTATATAGAGAACTTGATTCTGGAACATTTTTTTTGTCTCTATGTCGATCGGTTGAGAAATTGAGATATCATCTTCAAATTTGGTATCCAGTTTTATTTACCTAGGTTTTGCTTGCTTAATCATTGTTTCTTCTAGTTATCGAATTTTAAGGCACCTTTTTCTCCTTTTTTTAGTAGTGGGGAGATCCCGACTTTTGAATTTTGAACAAATTTCTTCAAATGAGCGCGCAGCAGTAGGAGCGCTAGAACTCATATGCGTGGTCATTTTCAATATATATATATATATATATATATATATATATATATATATATATATATATATATATATATATATATATATATATATAACCGATACTTGAAAAATAATGCATGGATTTTAATAAGATCTGGCAGCTACCTTCCTTTTGTTAATGGCTTGGATAAGTTCGTTAGCCGGGAGAATCGAAGTAAGTTTTCCGGGATAATTTTAGGTTTTATTTAAGATTTTTTTAGCTCCGAACATAAAAAGGTGATGGTAACCAAATTTGGTAAATAGGTTAACGTTATAAAACGTAAAGTTACTGTCGTAATTTGGGTCTCTAAGTTAAAAGCGTGTAATGAAAAAATGTTTGGTGCCAGATCATTTCTATGAAAATTCGCTACCATAATGCACTTGCTGCGTCAAAACCTTTAAGTTAATTTTCATTCTCATTTAATTTACGAAGGATCTTGTTTTACTTTTTACATTCTCTTTTTTTTTGATAAATAGTTTTAATTTGTATTTTTGTATTCGTCTTTTTTTCAGTTTCATTTATTAATACTATTATTATTAGAAATTGTGGATTTTGACAAGATTTTTATTAAAGTTGGTACAATATTATTTTATCCTTTTTATTTTTTCTATTTTACTCATATTTTTCTTGTTCATCTCTTCGTCAAGTTTTATAATATATGTTTCCTATTTCTCTTATTCCTATCTTTTCCTTTACATTTTCAATTTTCCATACTATTTTTTTCGTTCGTTTTTTTTTTCTTGTTAAGGCTGAGTGTCTTTTTCTCTTTAACCTGATAGTTTTATTTATATTATAACATTAAGCAAACAAAGAAAATAAAAAAGTAATTATAATTTTTCCTTTCGTAGCTTTGCTTATATAATGTCAAACCATCAAGGAAACGATGTTAAACTGTGTTTGTTTCTTATCATTCCGTTCATTTAACTTTTTTTGCTTACTCTGTCTCAGGTAAAAGGTAAGATGCTTACTGGCAATTAGGTCATTTCTGACCCTTTTTGCTCATCTAAACTAACCTACCCTCCACCTTCAGCTCGATCTAGACGACAGAAGTGATTTGAAAAATCATCCGCCGCCGGTGAGTCTCGAACCGTTGAGTCCGTATTGGAAAGTCATCGAATTTCCCGCACGGCCACGGAGGCGCTTTACTCTGTCTCAAGTATTTTATATTTAAAATTACATGTTTACCGTTTTCATGATTTTCCTCTCATGGATATTTTTTGGATTTGATAGATAAATTAACCTCTTTTATATTTCAATTTGTTGATAATAACTCCTGCTCTATGTACTGTTCTTTTTCCTTTTCTCTTGTTAGTGAATTTTCTTAGCAAAAACTCATTAATGAGAAGATCCCGACTTTTGAATTGTGAAAAAATTTCATCAAATGAGCGCGAACTGGGCCCCCTAGAACCCAGTATAATTAGTTTTGGTAGTATGAATAAAACCACTACATGCCAAAAATAACAACTACTACTATACTGATCTTAGTCCTGTGAAAAATTACTACGCTGATATAAAATTATTAAATTAAGCGAAAGTTCTAAATTGGTAAAGCGAAACTATATACATCGGAAAAGTCTGAGGAATATTTTTAAAAATGCACGTATTTTTTTCTTGATATGATTTAAGAAGAAAACAAAAAATGTATGGTATAGGTAAGTGTTTAATATTATATAAAATGAAATTGATTCAAGAAATCTAGAAGATTATTGAATATATATATATATATATATATATATATATATATATATATATATATATATATATATATATATATATATATAATTATTTTTTCCTATTCAACCAAGTTTTAATTAGGATAAAGGAGCCCCTAGCTTATTGTTGGACCTATTTGGAAGTGGGCATGCATTGTTTGAAATATTAAATGCTTGAAAATATCTGGCCAGATCCATATTCATGGTAATTTCTTAATATTTTTCTATTATTTATTATGTATTATATTTTTTGGGGATGTACAACATACTTTGATTTAACCCTGGAATGATTGATAATCTTCTTATATATATATATATATATATATATATATATATATATATATACTGAAAGACAAATTTTCAGAATTTTGTAAAAACTTCTGAGCATGTGATAAAAAAGTTTAATACAAAGTATGACCTCCATGTTGAGTAATTACAGCTCTACGTCTATTGCTCATAAACAAAATGAGATTGTCAAGGCCTCCTTGTAGTAAAGGTGCCCACTCTGCTGTCAGAAGCTCCTGGAATGTAAACGCATTACGGATGTTGCTCATATGTGGAGTAATTCTTCTTCGTTAAAGCATGCTCTATCGGATTCAGGTCCGGGAATTGTGCTGGCCATGGTAAAACTTCAATTCCCGCGTTATCCAACCAGTTCGTTACGATGCGCGCGGTATGTGGACGGGAAGCGATTTTACGTTTCCGTGTTCAATTCAAACCGACGCGGTCTTGAAATAAACACGGAAAAGTATTGAAATATTTACTGGCAAACCCGTGTTGATATCGAGGTGCCAGACAATGAACCACGCACGGATTTGTTTGGAAACAAGCCGCGTTTGTTCACATCCAAAACCGTGTTGATTTTAAGGACGAAATGGTTACATTCTATCTCTCACATGTTGCTTACTACTGGCGAGAACCATTGGAACCACTGGAGTCCAGTGCGAACTCGATGTAATTTCTATCCTTTATTAAAAAGGTACCTATTCTTTGTTCTGTGCGTAGGTAGAAAACCGCCAAATATTGATTAAAACATTTTAAAAGTAATACTAAATTTTTCGTTTTTGACTGCAATTTGAACATGAATCGCCACATTTTACAAGGCGATTGGGAATGTTGCAGATGCACACTTTTTGAGTTAGAGGTGGCTGTGACGTTCATTGATTTCAATAGGTATTGTCAACACTGCTTCGTAATAAAAACAAATGAAAAATAAGTAAAGTAGGCTATACGTACTACTTACCAATTTTTTCTTCATTATTTTATATTGATGTAAAGTATACAAATAAAAATTAGTTTCGTAAAATCTTTTTTATATTGTTAGATTATTTATCACAATTTTGTTCGATTGCTCTAAGCGTTAGGCGATCCTTTTTGTAATGAAAATTTTATTAAAAAAATTAGGCCATATACGAATGTGTTGTCCTTTTTTGTGTAACGTCTCCGTGTTCAGTACCAAGGCACTCTTTGAAATGAAAACGGAAACGTGAACATATGCCGCCAGTCATTTCCAAACAAATCCGTGCGTGATTCATTGTCTGGCGCCTCGAAAATGTTTATTTCAAGACTGCGTCTATTTCAAATGAACACGGAAACGTAAAACTGCGGACGGGAATTATGATGCATTAGGCGGAAGTTTTGACCAACAGAGCCTGCAAATGGATGCACGATAGGTTTAAGAATGGTATCCAGATAGAGCTAAGCTGTTAGGAAGCGATTTGGAAAAACGCGTTTGGTTCTGCCACCAATAATTATTCCGCCTCATGCCATTATTCTACCACCTCTGTATGGGTACACTTCCTGAATATGTTTTGAGCGTTCCGCATTTCCAGATCGTCTCCACACCCTTACTCGACGAGTATCCGGATGGAAACAAACCTAGATTCGTCTGTGAATAAAACTGTAGCCTAGTTATCTGCAGTCCAATTCAGATAATTTTGACACCAGTCCAATCTTGAAATAGGTGGAAATCTGAGTGGACATCTACTAGAGAGGTTTGCTTCGTGAAGATGATTTCTTACAGTATTTCGGCTAATGGGTACATTATGCGCTCTTTGCAGAGTCGTAACCAATTCAGGTGCCGCAATTGTAGGCTGCCTTCTGGCAGTTAAACATAAAAATATATCCTGCCTGCAGTCGTAGAGCGTCCTCGTCCTGGATGTTGCTCGAACAGACGGCCAGTTTCCCTAAAACGCCTCCATGCACGACTTGTCACACTTTGGGAAACACCCATCCGCTCAGCTACTTCATTCTGGCACATGCCCGCTTGAAGAAGGGCTACCGCTCGTCTAAAGCCAAATGTCGCCATTCCATGGTAAAACACAATATTTTAAATGCAGCTACTAAACAAAAACTGAAGAATGACTGAAGTCGAAACTAAATTCACCGATACATACAAAAATTCTACTTTTATGATATATCGGGTTTATCAATTTTGATATCATTTTAATTTTTGTTACCAACAGATGGTTTTATATTGAGTGATTGTTTAAATACATACATCGTGAGTGCAATTTGACCGATTCTAAAATCAGTTTGTTTTCTTTTTTAGTGAATTTTTATTTTAAAAAATCACTAATAGAGAGGTATCGATGGTGAGACTTTGCAAATTTTTTTTCAAATGAGCGCGATTTAGGACCCCTAGAACCCATATCCGGGGTCAGTTTCAATTATATATATATATATATATATATATATATATATATATATATATATATATATATATATATATATATATATATATATATATATATATATATATATATATATATATATATATATGTGTGTGTGTGTGTGTGTGTGTGTGTGTGTGTATGTATCCGCCTGATAACTCAAAAAATAATTAACCGATTTCAATGAAACTCGGCAAGTGCCTTTCTTTTATCGATGGCTTGGATGAGTTCGTTAGGCAGGAAAATCAGACGGGTTTTTCCGGACAAATTGAGTTTTCTTTAAAAAAAAAATTTTTCTCCGAAAATAACAAAGCTGCTTTAATGAAATTTACTATATATGTTGCCTTGGGAGAGGACTTACTAAGTACCAAAATTCAACTTTCTCAGTTTATAGAAAATTTAGTTATTCAAATTTTAAATTTTCTTTTGAAACATTTTTTTTCTCCAAAAATTACAAAGTTATTTTAATGAAATTTGGTGGATATCTTGTCCTAGGAAATACCTTACTACCTACCAAAATTAAACTTTCTAAGATTATAGAAAAGTGAGTTAATCAAATTTTTATAGCTCAGTGCAGTGTTACAATCAATGGTATTTTCCTCACTATTTTAAACACGTGGGTCGGTGACTGACCGAATTCATTCCCAGTTGCTATTGATATACTCATATTCTCTGAATATGTTAGAAACCTGGTATCTACTTCATTCCAAGTCACTATTAACCGACTATTTATGAAATAAAATAAGTAAATTAAATCGATTGTCATAAAATATGTGTGTATTAAGACTAAGGGAAAAAGAAATAAAACATATATAACTGTGCACATTTTGATTATATTTTAGGGTGAGCGGCGCACACCTAGCTCACTAGGAGAAATCGCCACTGCTTGAGAGAGGTATTGTCACCGCATAATATCTTATTAAAGTTCATTTGTAAATAGGTTTAATTTTTATATGTTTATATATATATATATATATATATATATATATATATATATATATATATATATATATATATATATATATATATATATATATATGTATCCGTCTCATAACTCAAAAAATAATTAACCGATTTCGATGAAACTTGGCAAGTGCCTTTCTTTTATTAATGGCTTGGATGAGTTCGTTATCCAGAAAAATCTGACGGGGTTTCCCGGAAAAATTTTGAGTTCCCTTTCGAAAAAAATTTTTTTCTCCGAAAGTAACAAAGCTGTTTTAATGAAATTTACTATATATGTTGCCTCAGGAGAGATCTTACTACTTACCAAAATTAAACTTTCTAATTTTAGAGAAAATTGAGTAATTCAAATTTTAAATTTTCTTTCGAACAAAATTTTTTTCTCCGAAAATTACAAAGTTATTTTAACAAAATTTTGTGTATATATTTCCTTAGGAAAGGCCTTACTACGTATTAAAATTAAACTCTCTAGGTTTATAGAAAATTGAGTTATTTAAATTTGAAGCATTTAATAAAAATTCACTACCATAACGGACTTGCTGCGCCCCGAGTTTTTGTATTATTTAAAAATACCGTAGACTTTTCCTGTGTGTATTTCCTGACATCGGTGACTTACTACAGTGGCAAAAATAAGCCAAACTTTAGATAATGAAATACAAAATATCTAAAGCTCAACTATACGCATACTAGTAGAAACATATTTGTCATCAGCAACCACAAAAAAGCTCAAAACCATTAAGAGGTAATTGATGTGGTAAGAAGTATTAAAAGTGACGTTAACAGATGAAACAAAGTATCAGTAGTAGAATGAGAAGCTCATAATAAATTTAAAACATAATTTCCTTCGTAGCTTCGTTATCTACTTTGCTGCAGAGGACATAAAAAGTGTGGGCGGTCACCACTAGAGGCTATGCGGTAACAAGCGTTCTGGGATGGAGATATTAATACCTGATTACTTTTAGTTTGTGATGAGAAATTCCATGGAGTTTACTGGATATTTATCTAAGCAATATCCATTAAAGAGTGATAATAATTGGTCTTAGACTGTGAGGTAAAACATTTCAAAATGATACTTGTTACAAAGATAATATGACTGACCTTAGAGAAGAAAGTAAACCTGAAATGTCAAACATACAGTTTTTTTCTGAATTTCTGCAGCGTTATTTGGACTTAAACATAATACTGCTTTTAGCTACTTTAAGCATAAACTTTGATGGTAAAATTAGATGACCGAGAACAACCATCCATCTGAGGAAACTTATTATGTGTGAAAAATACAAGACATTAAATTACAGAGACCTTTAGAAACTGTAGCTGGAAAGGTTGGGCAGTTTACTTTTCCTGTGTTTTTATTACCAACTCAAAATTTTATAATTAGAATATTTTTATATAGTGCTCATCGAGAATGGTTGTGAGACCAAAACATTGTGTCTGAGTTGAAAGCTATACTCTGTAATGCTTCACCAAGTGTTTTTATTTTTTAGTGAATTTTCATTTAAAAAATTCACTAATAGAGAGGTATCGATGGTGAGACTTTGGCAAAAATGGTCGATAAAAATTTTATAATTAAAATATTTTTATATAGTGCTCATCGAGAACGGTTGTGAGACCAAAACATTGTGTCTGAGTTGAATAAGCTATACTCTGTAATGTTTCACCAAGTCTTTGTTTTTTTAGTGAATTTTCATTTTAAAAAAATCACAAATAGAAAGGTATCGATGGTGAGACTTTCGCAAAAATAGTCGATTAAAATATAACCAATGGAAGTTAAAAGTATTATTGCAACATGTCAGAACGTACACAAGGACGCCATCTCGGTGCGGAACCAAATAGTATGTTGTAACAACAGCTCTAGTTAACACAAAATGTTATATATGGAGACATGTGTACAATCAACTAACAATTTTGTAGATTGTCAGACCTGGCCCATTTCCTTTATAATACCGGGACAATGTTTGCTTTCAAAAGCGCTAAATCTTAGCATGCGACGTTAGTTGCAAGTACCAAAACCTGCTTACCATATGAGAACGATGCTGATAGATAAGCTACTAGATCCATCATTTTTATTATCGATGATTTCGCAGGTTAGTTTTTTTAGTGAGTTTAGTAAATAGCACTTTAAAGCGTATTTATTATATTGTACGTTTCAAACAGGTACAGTCCCGCTTAAAATTGGACATACCTACGTTTGTTTAGCGACCAAGCCTATCGAGGTTAATTTAAAAGGTGCTTGCTTTCGATGTCGACCGGATATCAGTGTAGTCTTGGACAATACCTAGGTTCATACACTCGCAAATTGCGAAATGCCCGCGAAAGGTACGCCCATTGGTTTATTTAAAATAATGTCGTAAAACTGTTGTTTTATATTAGATTTTACAAATGTATTTTACTAATTTTTTGTGCACACAGACACGATCTAAATGTCTTCTCTACTTTTAAGTTTGTGCAGCCCCAATGTTAATTAAGGGCCCCCTTTATTATACTTACTTATCTTGTGCTTATATATGTAATATATAAAAATAAAAATAAAATGAGGGAAACAGCAATTTATTTACTTTAGTGCTGTATTCGATATTATCTGAAAAAGACATTGTAGGCAACAACGTGGAATGTAATTTCGCTAAATTTGCAGTTTACTGCAAGGAGGGTTTTTAGATTTTTTTTCAGAAACATGCTGAGAACCCCCCTTGGATGCACAAGCCAAAAGGCAAATTTGGTGCAAACAACCCCTAAGAAACTCAAGGGACCAAGAATGAATAGAGTTGCTGGGCGGGGAGACAATATGAGCGGAAAATGCTAAAAAAATTATTTAGTCGGACTTTGAAAAGATACGTTTTTCACATTTGGCAGCAATACCTCCTTTAA
Source organism: Tillus elongatus (assembly GCA_964006375.1). Lineage (NCBI taxonomy): Eukaryota > Metazoa > Arthropoda > Insecta > Coleoptera > Cleridae > Tillus > Tillus elongatus. The sequence continues at coordinate 24,892,312 of OZ023268.1, read as the reverse complement.
ACGCTGGGGGTTGCTCCCAAGAAATTTTTCTTGTGCTTTATGCTTTGCACGTAGTTGTATTCATGCACAAGGGGAAGAAGAACCGCCTGTGTTTTTGGGTGAGGGGCATAATCGACCTGGCGATTCTTCTTCCCCTCCTACATGCATACAATCACCCTCAATGCATGAACCACGGGATTTTTTTTATGTTCAACTTGCTAGTGTATTTTTTGTTTAGTATATTTCCTGTTTATTAATTTCTTTGTTTGTTTTGTATCCAAATTCTGTATAAATATTTATGATAGAGCTCATGTTTTTGCTTGCCTTTCTTTACCTTATTTTTTACCCTTCCTAATTAAATAAAGTAACGTTTCCTAATTTTTAATGTAAGGCTAAATCACTATGATATATTATTCTTATGAAAATTTACTGCAATAGTGCACTTTCTGCGTCCCGAGCATTTTTTCTATTACAGAGACAAGATGCTTTAGCACAGTCAAAGCCAAACATATTTGCTTTTGCATTGTAAAACAAGCCTACATTTAGAGGTAGTTGGAAAAGTATTCGCACAGGCAATTTTTTTTACTCACTCTTTATACAGGTGTAAACATGTGTCTTGAAAACAAAGCTTTTTAATGAATTTTTATTTTTAAAAAATCACTAATAGAGAGGTATCGATGGTGAGACTTTGCAAAAAATTTTTCAAATGAGCGCAAACTAGGACCCCTAGAACCCATATGCGGGGTCAGTTTCATTTTTTTATATGTTATATATATATATATATATATATATATATATATATATATATATATATATATATATATATATATCCTTGCGGTTTTGCCCTTAACCTTTTTTCCTTGTATAGTACAGAAATGCCGTGTTATAAATCCTGTTTTTTTCTTTCAAAAAATTGTTTTTCTCCGAAAATTACAAAGCTATTTTAATGAAATTTGGTGTATATCTTGCCCTAGGGAAGGCCTTACTACAGACTAAAATTAAGCCTTCTAAGTTTATAGAAAATTAAGTTATTCAAATTTGAAGCATTTAATAAAAATTCACTACCGTAACGCACTTGCTGCGTCCCGAGCTTTTTTTATACTAAAATAGACATTAAATAATTAGGCCTAAAACTGCCTATCAGTGTTACAACTAACGTCGATGCCTTATGTAAGTAGCCTTTAGAGTCTACAGTACGTACCAAATTTTATGGATTCTAGTTCAATGGAAAACTAGATCGTGGACCTTTAAAAAAATGAGTTTTCTTTTTAAGCGCCCTAAGAAGGCCACGATACTAAAATTGTTTGTGATAAACTAGCTACAACTAATCTGTCCACAAAAAAATATTTTGGTTGAGCAACCAAATAATATCAAAACATTAATTTCAAGTAAGATTAACTAAAAGCTAGCATTTCCGTTAGAGTAAAATCATAATCAGACTATGTTAAATTTCTTTAATACCAATGCCATTAATTTAATTCACGAATGATCCAAAGGAAAATTTTAAGTACTGAACTTGGAATATATTTAATGTCTAGTTCTCCAAGTTTGTTTTGTGTGTTTGTTTCTTTAACGTCGGTCTATTTCCGCGACTATGGCCAATCACCGACGCCAGAAAGCAGTTGTACCTCACCATCCTGGAAATTTTGCCAGACCCCTGCCTTAATGTAAGGAGGATAGGGATCTTTAACGTGTCCAACATCGCATGGACACGGGACCGACGGCATTACGCCTCCTCCGAAGCGCGGAACGTGCAGACATTCAACTTGCTCAGATACAATGCCAGAATCTCGGTTGTTAATGTTACAGCTTGTACTGAAAGAGTGAAATTAGAACCCTGGGATCCAACCCAGTACCCTTCGGTTCAGAGGCACACTTTTTTACCTCTAAACGATCGAGACTCTTTTTCTCCAAGTGTACTTATCATTAATTTTAAGTTTTTTACCTGAAGAAAAGGGAATGCTAGGACGCAATATTATACAAAGTAAACTAAATAAATCATTATCATCAATTGACAAAACTTTGTAGAAATGTTAGATCCTGCTTCAAACTGATGGATTAAGTAACTTAAATATTTCTGTGAGCTTGCAAAATTTTAATTGGCCAGCACAATCAAACCAGATTTTTAAAAAGAAAATTTTTATTTTGAAAAATAACCAAAGTTATTTTGATGAAATTTGGTAGATATACTACCCCGATAGAGACTTTCCTATTCACCAAAATTAACGTTTCTACGTTACCTCCTTTCCTCTGTCACCCATTCTTGGTACAAGTCTATGGAACTACACGGTGAATCCCAGATTGTCGCTCTAGATATATCCAAAGCATTCGACCAGGTCTGGCACGCAGCGCTGCTTAATAAACTCCCGGCCTATGGCCTACCACCAAAACTCTGTATCTGGACAGCAAATTTCCTCTCCAACCGGAGCATTTCTGTTGTTGTGGATGGCCATTCCTCTAAACTATATCCAATTAATGCAGGAGTTCCTCAAGGTTCAGCTTTAGCCCCTACTTTGTTTCTTCTCCACATCAATGACCTCCTCTCTAGCACATCCAACCCAATTTACAGTTACGCGGACGACAGCACCCTCCACTCAAATATACAATATCCTAAGCCTGTTTCTTTAGCCCAACTAGATGAGGACCGCAAACTCATGGAGGATTCTGTCTCCGTGGATCTCCAAAGAATATTAGACTGGGGAAGTAGAAATCTTGTACAATTCAACCCCACCAAAACTCAGTCTTGCGGTCTTACTCATAAGAGATACAACATCCCTAGACCCATCACAATGAACAACCAAGTTATCCAAAGTAATGAGTCCTTTTCACTTGTTGGCATTTCTGTGGATCAAGGTCTCAATTGGCACCAACATGTCACTTCAATTGCAGAATCGGCTGCTAAGAAATTAGGCTTCCCCTTCCGGGCTCGCAAATACTTTTCACCAGCTAATCTCTATACCTTATATACTTCACAAATAAGGCCAAACCTCGAATACTGCTCCCACATCTGGGGTGCCGCTGCCGCTTCTACACTCGCTATCCTGGACTCCATTCAGAAGAGAGCTATACGTCTCATCGGTGACCCTACACTCACCCAAAGGCTGCCATCCCTTGCCCACCGACGTGCCGTTGGTGACCTCTCTCTATTTTACAGATATCTGCACGGGCAGTGCTCAGAGGAGCTTTCTTCCATAGTTCCTCCACCTGCTGCCCCCAACAGATCTACCAGGGGAATACAGCGAATTCATCCTTTTACTGTCCAGGTCTCCAGACATAGAACATCTTGTTATGCCCGCTATTTTGTCCCGAGGACTTCCAAGTTATGGAATTCTTTGCCGGCACATGTTTTTCCTTCTCCTCCGAACCTCCAAACCTTCAAGTCCAGAATTAACAAGTTACCCCTTTCCTCCTTGTCGACACCCACGGTACGATAGTATTTAGGCAGTAAGCCCTCGTGGTGTGTTGTTGAAATTAAAAAAAAACCTAATTTGTATGTATATTAAAACAATGTTAGCGGCGACAGGTAAACAAACGGTTAATATGTCTCTTTAAACACTTTCAAAAACCGTAAATTGCGATTACAATTTTTCTTTAACTTTTTGTTAGATCAACTTTGACCTAGATATAAATTTTACAAGTACAGCCAGCTGAATGTTGGAGAAATAAATCAAACTCAATGAAAATAAAGTGCTACACCTGAATAGTCAAATCACAATTCGTTTTTTTTTACTTCATAAAAAAATTTTGAGTCCTAGAAAAAAAAATTATATCCTATCTAGAAAAAAGTTTAGTTTTTGTTTCATGTATCGCCTTTTACTGCATTGTTACGAGTTCGTATAAATAAATTAAATTTTCTCCTGCTTGACGATACCGCAAAAGGCGAAACCGGTTGCGTATAAAAAACAAGCATTTGTGAAACTAGAAAAAGCGTCTTTACGTTTGTAATTAGTTTGTTGAGTATCACATTTTTATTACTATTTATTCCTTACTCTTTCTCTTTATCTCCTTTTCTGCCCTCTCTCTTTATCCCATCTCAATATCTTTATTTCTCTCTTTCTTTTTTTTCTCTCTCTCTCAGTAACCCGTCTCTTATTCTTTTCTTCTCTTGTCCTCGCTTTAGTTTTTATATCTCTTATCTATATTATCGATCCCGTTATGAAAGATCTAAAATCGTTATAAATACGAGACAAAATAAGGAAACAATTTTAGACATAAAATGTTGGACTTTGAGATCTCTGTTAATACAATAATATTTAATTGAAACGAAAATTCTGTTCCTGTAACTGATTGTAATTGTATACCGTTGTTTTATGTGTCTTTTATAATAAAAAAACTTTAAATTAAGTGTGCACTTTTAATATTCTTTTTATAAACTGCACTGAGTTAACATACACTTAAGGATCGAAACTAATAATGTCCATTGTCCTATGGTAAACAACGTCCTGACTGACGTTTTACATAGTTTTGCTATGTTAGATACATATATTTTAAAATAAGGTGATTAACTGTTTAAACGAAATAAGTGGCGCAGTCACTTGGGATAATTTTCTTGTGAATATGCTGTTAAAAATAAAAACAGCAAACAATAATAAACCTAGTTGTATCGGAAAGTTTGTTACCTTATTATAAAACATGTGTATTGAATTTTTGTTGTGTTCCTATAAAGATTTTAATAGGTTTTAAGTGTTTTAAGTTACCTTACCTTTAAGTTTTTACTTATTATACAAAATGTTAAGATAGCTATGTAAATTATTGAATATTGTGTTTACAATATTTGTTCTCAAATTGCAATTATTGTGCAAAATAAACAAAACTTGGCAAAGTTAGTGAGCCATATTTTAAAATGGTTTTAGACGAGATTTCTCTTAATTAGTCTGTTTATTAGTCAATCATGGTTACCAATTAATTGTTTTTACTTTTGTATGATAAACAAAAATTAAAATAAATTGTTTGATTAGTCAGATTAGTAGATGAAATTGTTTGTAAATAATAATTAATACCAACAACAGTTATTGTGACTTTGGTGTAATGTAATGCTATTTAATATGTATATTTGTAATTTTTTATTGTAGTAGTTATTAATAATAAAAGCAGTTAAATTTATAATGTTTTTTATTTGTTTTATATTTCGCTTCCACATTTATTAAACAAACTTGGAACTTAGCGCAACCTACTACTTTTATTTGGCTGCTGGGATTCAAGTTAACAGGCTTAAACTTATCTTAAATGATACGTCAAAAATATTGTGATTATTAGTGAATTTAAAAAAAAATCATTAATAAGAAGATCCCGACTTTTGAATTAAAAAAAATATTCTTCAAATGAGCGCGAACTGGACCCCCTAGAACCCGTATCCATGGTTACTTTTAATTTTTATATGTGTATATAGGGTGGCCCATTGAAAACAAAACAGACCGATTTCAATATTGAGGGGACATGTTTTGACATAAAACTCAACTTTGTCACATCAACCGCTTAAGGGTAGTGATAACAACCCTTAGATTTTAAATAGAGAACATGGGTCGAGTGTTACATCATTTGAAATATCTTTCTTTTCTGAATTCAGCACACTAATTTTTTGGAAGTTTTATCAACTCGTTTAAAAAATATTCACAGTTGAAGATGCAAACACGCATTTCACTGATTCCGATAAGAAATGTGCTGATAGTCAATGTTTTGGTGGTTTGTAAACAAAAAATTGACTATCAGAACATTTCTTATCGGAATGAGAATAATGCGGTTTATCATTTCAGTTTGTCGGTCGGTTTATACTTAATAGTACTACCGAAAATTAATTTCACAATGGTGTATTCTGTAGAAGAAAGAGTTGAAATAATTACTCATTTTTTTCAAAAACGATGACTGTGCCAACCGTACCGCAAATTTGTTTGATGCACGACATCCGAACAGACATGCTAACAGAAAATACATTTTGGAGTTAGTTGCAAAGTTTCGACAAAGTGGTTCAGTTGAGACTACTGAGATTGAACTTTTAGGACAAATTGCTGCAGACCCAACTTTGAGCACGAGAAAATTGGCCACTATTTCAAACATCAAAAAAAGAACTATTCAGCGAATATTGAAGCATCATAAATTTCACCCGTATGAAATTCATCTTGTACAACAACTGAAAGAAGATGATTTTGATCGGCGGCTGGAGTTTTGTGAAGTTATGACTGCACGAATAGCTGATAACTGGAACTTTCTGTTCAATATCTGTTTTTCAGACGAGTGTAGGTTTTTATTAAACTCTACAGTCAATCGTCATCATTGTCGTTATTGGGCAGATAATAATCCAAGAAATTTTCACGAAGTCCACACTCAAACTCCACAGAACTTGAATGTCTGGACTGGCATTTTTGGAGACCGTTTATTCGGGCCAATTTTTCTTGATGGCAATTTGAGTGGCGAAACGTATTTGGAGTTACTAGAAGATATCGTTTACCCTCTACTAATTGACATTGTTGAAAATGATGATCGCTATCAAGAAAATCAATTAGTCTTTCAACAAGATGAAGCTCCTCCGCATTTTTCACAACGTGTTAGGGAGTTTTTGAACAGAGGGTTTCCAGGACAGTGGATTGGTCGTAGAGGTGCTATTGAGTGGCCCCTTAGATCACCGGATTTAACTCCTTTAGACTTACTTCTGTGGGGCCATTTAAAGAGTAGAATTTACGCAACAGAACCGGAGTTTCTGGAAGAAATACGACAACGCATTGTTAAAAATGCCGTCTAATAAATCCACAAATGCTCCAGAATGTCAGAGCTCGTTTTGAACAAAATTTGTACTTTTGTATGGATGCTTGTGGTCAACAATTTGAACACTTACTTAACTGAATAAACATTTTTGAACGTTTGGTTTTGCTTTTTAGTTTTTTTAACGAAAAATTGACTCATTAGTGCATTGCTTATCACAATGAATGAAATACGTTCTTGCAACTTCAACTGTGAATAATTTTTAAACGAGTTGATAAAACTTCCAAAAAAATGTGTGTGCTGAATTCAGAAAAGAAAGAGCTTATAAATGGTGTAACACTCGACCATGTTCCTCATTTAAAATATAAGGTTGTTATCACCACCCTTAAGGGGTTGATGTGACAAAGTTGAGTTTTATGTCAAAACATGTACCCCTCAATATTAAAATTGACGTGTTTCAGCGTTTCTTAAAAAAATGTATCTGGACGCAAATCGGTCTGTTTCTGTTTTCAATGCGCCTGCCTGTATATATATATATATATATATATATATATATATATATATATATATATATATATATATATATATATATATATATATATATATTTCACACCGATAACTCAAAAAAGAACGGGCCGATTTTGATTCAATTTGGAACATACTTTCCCTTTGCAATTGGCTTGGACAAATTCGTTAGGCAGGAAAATCGGCCCAAATTTTCCCGGAAAATTTTGTGTTTTCTTTCGAAAAAAATTGATATCTCTGGAAATAGCAACGTAATGGCAACTAAATTTAGTACAATGGTTTCTGCCATAAAGAGTATTTAATGTACCAAAATTTAGATCTCTATCTTAAAAGACAAAAAAGTCAGAGGTAAATTAATTTTTAAATAATTAAAAAAAGTTAAAAGTCAAAATTGAGTGAACAATACGACAATAAATGACTAACAAGCTCCTAGATATGTGTGTAAGTTTATTTCGTTAAAATATGAGCAAAAAATCCATTGTAAATCAAAATTGTTTTATGTAAATAGTAACGTTAGACGCTTAACATGTATTACGAGATATACCTGCTAGCTGCTTGTTCATATATATGCGGCGTAGCCCAGTTGGGTAAGCCGTGTACATCGGATAGTCGTCTAGGACATGACGAGTTTTAATCCTAGTTAGTGACTTTACTTTTTATATATATTTTTTAAATCTCCTTTCACTTTACCGTTATCTAATCAGATTGTTGTTATTCCGATGAATTTTTTAGCGAGTTTTTGTATAAAAAACAATCTGATAAAGAGGAGATGAAAGTTTTAAGACTAAATTCAATGTAAATAGCATATCTGGTTGTTTGTTCCTGCCCTAACTTAGTGAAACCGTTCCATATTTAATACAGTCATAGACTTTTCCCGTGGCTTCAAAAGTGCCTGTTTAAGTGAATTTTCTTTAAAAAAAATCACCAATGAGGAGATCCCGACTTTTAAATTTAGAAAAAATTTCTTGAAATGAACGAGACCTGGGCCCCCTAGAACCCATATCTAGGCTCAGTTTCACACACACACACACACACACACACACACACACACACACACACACACACACACACACACACACACACACACACACATATATATATATATATATATATATATATATATATATATATATATATATATATATATATATATATATATATATATATATATATATATATATATATATATATATAAAGGGTGAACCAATTGGCAACTTTTAGGCAAAGAGCCTGAAAGAAATAGGGATTCTGTACAGAGTGATCTGCAAACGCGTAAGTTTCAGCTCAACTATCATTGCCCTTCATTTTAATAAAATATTTTCTGAAAATTAATTTCAAATAGACACTTTCTCTGATGCTTTGGCAGTAGTTTTAGTTAAGTTTATGGTTTAAAGGTCTATAATTTTTAGTTAATTTTCGTAGAAAAAAATCGTTAATGAGGAGCTTTTGATTTCTAAAAAGATTTTTTCAAATGAGCGCAAACTAGGCCCCCTAGAATCCATATTCGGTTTATTTTCTGTTAACATATATACAGGGTGACGCATTTCAACGAAAAGCTCAATATAATTCTTATTATGCAAGATACGATAAAAAATTATTTACGTTACTTATAGGATGTCTTGAGCTGCATCTTATAAAATTATTTTGACAATCACAGGCTGGCCCATAAGTCGTTGGTGATACATACAATTTTTTTAACATTCCTTATTGCATTTTTCTATTTTTCATCGCGATATGATACATGTTTGTAAAAAAATCGAGACGCAGTAAGTGCGTTTTGGTAGCGAATTTTCATTAAATGCTTCAAAATTCAATAACTCAATTTGCTATTAACCTAAGGTTCGTCGGCTAGGAAACAAGTTTTCTCGGAAACATTTAGAGTTTATTTTAGGAAAATTTTTGTACATTTTTAAGGAAGTTATTTTGATAAAATATTGTACATTGTTTTTACTATATAGGTTATACCACTAACCAAATTGATGTCTGCTTGCACTAAAGAGACATATTTGCTATTAAAAGCATTTTTATGAAAATTTACTCCCATAACGCACTTGCTGCGTCCAGACTTATATTAGTTTTAAAAATGCCGGTTTTGCAATGAAAAAAAGTTCTTTTGAAATCGTAGTTTATGTTCGTAACCCATCGAAAGTATTGGAGGCAAGAAAAAACGTTTAAAAATGTTTTTAGAAAATTGAAGTTGTCAAAGCATAACAACATTTTAACAATAAAAGACTGAGGTTGGACACTATGGCTGGAAACTGAAACAAAAAGCAGAATCACCTCGAAAACCACAAAAATAATAACAGAGAGTTATGCGCTAGATACATATTTCGACAACGAAGTTGTCCCCATCAGTAGCTGTCGCAAAACTAACTGTATGGGCAAAATTATCCTATTTATATACCTAAGCCTAAAAATGATGTAATACCGATGATGCAATACCGGATGATGAAATACCGGAAGATGAATTACCGGAGGATGGAACACCATATGATGCAATATCAGATGCCTCAGTACCAGATGACGCAACACCTGGTGACGTAATTCAAGGGCCAAAGTTGTGTCAGTGGATACGCCCAACCGGTTGTGTCGATCTTGAAAGCAACCATGGATTATTTCGTGCTATTTCAAAAAGTGCTGAATTGACCGGACCCATGTCTGAATTCGTCAAATTTTGTGAATTCATCTTGCGGACATCTAAACTTTCCAGCGATACAATTTAGAGATGAGTAAAATTATAGATATTGCGATTTGTAATGGTTTATCTCCAGAGATTGTGCATGGATTAGTTATTAAGCCTAGGTGGAAAATGTCGATAAGTAACATTAGGAGATTGGGGCGCAACGCTGAAGAGCCACTCAAAAATACTTCCTTTCTATAAAAGGGTTTTTACAAAAGGGTTAGAGAAAATATTCAAAGATAACGACTTGAGAGTTGTTTATATGGTTGATAATTTAAAGAACCACGTGGGTGGGACAAAGAATACTATTGACTTCCGACAAAAATCGGGCATTTATCAATATCTTGTAACAATTGCGAGAAAATCTATATTGGGCAAACCCGAAGATCAATAATAACAAGATTCGAAGAGCACATAGTTCTTTTCAGATTCAACAGAGCAGAAAAATATAACTTTGCCCAACATATGATTGATTTGGGACATAAGGTAGACGATAGTAATCTTATGTTGTTGAAGGCAACCACAGATTCTCGCAAGTTAGATGCTTTGGAAAGTTTGGAAATCCAGAATGTGAATCCACAGAATTTGATGAATTCCCGTCAATTCAGAACTTTTTGAAACAGCAAGAACTAATCTATGGTTGCTTTCAACAACGACACAACCGGTTGGGTGTATCCACTGACAACAATAGTCCTTGAATTACGTCACCCGGTGTTACGTCATCCGCTGTTACATGATACATTTGTGGTTTTTGAAGCGATTCTGCTTTTTGTTTCATTTTGACCATTACAAATGTTTCGACTTTATATTAGTACGTAGCCTAAGATGTGTTTTATGAAAACCATAGTTTTTTTTATCGTAAAGCGCATTTAAACTGTTAATACCAGCTAAAATATAAATAAGTAAACGACATTAATTACAGAATATTGTAAACTCAAACGTCAAAGCAAAGGAAATTTGATTATCAGCAATCTAATCAGCAAATCAGAATTAAAATTCTGAGAGAAAGCTTTAGCAGTTAGCTCAGCGCTTCCCAACCGCTTAGTATTTGCGACCCAATTTTCAATATTTTTTTTCTATCACAGAGATGTCAGGCGCTTTTTAAAGTTGTGGCGACCAAGTAAATGGATAGGGACGGGGGGATTCGTTTCTTGTCCAGCGCGCTTTCCAGACTTGACAGTGATGGACCATTTTGCTTGGTGATATGTTAAAAATGTGTTGTATGCCGAAGCGCCAACAACAGCCGAAGATATAAAGAGAAGAATAGAAACAGCATTTCAAAAAAAATCCCCAGAAATGTTAGAAAATTGTAGACAAAATTTTCTGAAGCGGATACGACTTTACATCAGAGATAATGGAAGAATTTTTGAACATTTGTTAAGTTAAGTTCTATTTATTTTTTAATTTTGATTATTTGTTTGCTTTGTTTATTTCTTACCGTGTTACAGTATCATTAAAATAAAAACTTTTAATGTCATCTATTGCAGTTTAGCAACTGACATTAGATTATTGACAATAAATAACAATTAAAAATTTGTATATCACAGCTTGCTAATTAAAAATACGTCTAATTTAGGGATTAATTCAAGGCTATATTCAAATAACGCTAAAACAGTAGATTTTAAGTACAGGGTGTGCTTATACTGATCGAACGGGAATTAAAATCTGCATCGAATGAAATCATAGAATATGGGGTGTTTCATTTAAAATAGCAATGTTATTGGGCATTGGATTTATCTAAATTGGTCGGTCTATACTGAGCACTCTGTAGACGTTATTGAACGTTTGTCCCATTACCAATACATTATTACTCTCTGGTATTAACTGTAGAAAATTTTAAAACTAATTCTTTATTAATAATTCAAATATTCAAATAGGTTCCATGAGTAAGGTGCTGAGAGGAGGGTTTTGCGGCGCTTGTTTTTTTTGTTCGGTCTGTAAGAACTACAGTTTCGGCGAAAGGACAAGCGTTTTTCTGGATCGCTTGGAAACAGTGCGTGAATAAGGAACCATAAATCGTCCTCTGACACCTCCCCTTGGTGGAACTGGGCCATGGCGTAGCTGGCAAACGTCAAGGCCGTGCTAAGTGGTTCTACTATTTGTAGGTAATTCACAGCGACTCCTTCCACCTGAAGCTGTGGTAACCTAACTGTTTTCCCAAGCCGCCACTTCGAACCACTTAGTTATTCTTATTGCAAACAGTCTGTGGCAACCCACTGTTTCCAGTGGGTTTTTTAAACGAAGGTAGTGAAGTTCTGCCCGTTCAATTTAAAAAGGTGGACAGTTTCCTTTCCGTCCACCAAAACTACTTTCAGTTTAAGCGAAACCATTAGCCTGCGATGGTAATCTGCATTTGCGGCAAGTCTTTCGCCAATGAAGCAGGTATGCAGACCCATATCAGGAGACTTCGCTGCCAGGGTGCTCCTACTAACAATGACAACGTGTGTCTTTAGTAATGGAGCCTCGGTAGCCCAGGGGTAAGAACGTGTGCCTCTGAACCGAAGGGTACTGTTTTCTATTCCCAGGGTTTCCTTTTCATTTTTTCAGTACATACTGTAATAAATTAACATCAGTCGAGGTTCTCACATTCTATTTGAATAAGTTGAATGCGTGCACTTTCCGCTCTTCGGAGGGGGCATGACACCGTAGGTCCCGTGTCTATGCAATGTTAGTTTCGTTAAAGATCACTACCTTCCTTACAGAAAGGCAGAACTTCGGCAACATTTTCACGATAGTAAGGTGAAATTTCTCCCTGGCGCCGGCGCTTGGCCATATTCATGCAAATAGGCTGACGTTAAATAAAAAAGCTTAATATAATTTTCAAAAAAAAAAAATTATATAATTAAATTTCTCGGAAATGGTTCATTTTTGGCATATGGTATGGTCATAGTAAAGTACGTACCATTTCATGAAAATCTTGAATATGGACAAAAAAATACCATGTTCCATTTTAAAAAATGCATGCTGAGTCCGTCGCAGACAATTAGGACATCATATATATCAGTAAGTATTTTCATAATCTGTAATTAAAAGGCAATTAAGATATGAGAAAACCAAAATTCAATTATCTCAATTAGTAAAAGCTCTTCAATACTTTTCCATTTCGTTGACTCACCCTGTATGTTGGAATTTAAAACACAGACCTAATTTTCACGTGCTATCAAGGTTACCGTGCTAGATTTGATTTTTTTGTCTCTATAGCTATGGATGATATCTCTATGATGTGTCCATAACAGAAACCTTGATAGCACGTGAAAATTATGTCTGTGTTTTAAATTTCAACAATGTTTTCATAAATTAACCATGCAGTCACGTCTTTTCTAGGTGTTTCTGTCCTGCGCTTATGTGTGTTTTAGACGTGGTGTTTCTCCAAGCTTGAGAAATGTGCCATCTCCGAAGGGCGGAACGTGCAGACATTAAACTTGATCAAATACAATGCCAGAACCTCGGTTGATGTTAATGTTACAATATGTACTGAAAAAGTGAGAGCAGAACCCTGGGATCCAACCCAGTACACCTCGGTTCAGAGGTACACGTTCTTACCACTGAACCACCGATGCTCTGAGTTGTCATCCTCATATGACACTTTTTTTCATAGTTGATCTTTCGGCTTTCAAAGGAGCGTCAAAGTAGATGCAAAATGTGGAGCATGCTTTAGCAAAGAATTTGCTAGATTGTCTTGTCCGTTTCTTAGAGGTCGATAGTCCTCTAGTCGATATTGATATTCTGAGCTTTGGTTACTAACAGTGCGATCGTTACACCTCCTAATATATATATATATATATATATATATATATATATATATATATATATATATATATATATATATATATATATATATATATATATATATTCTGGGACCCATATTAATAAACATGTATATATAAACAATCTTTTTCGTGTTAAAGCATTAGGAAAAATAATGGGAAGCGCGGATAAGGCTGCTATATTGTATAGTAGTAATAGCAACAGTGGTGGGGAGGCCAATGCCAAGCAAGTAGGCCACCATGGGCCCTTTTTGCCAACCCCAGCAAACATGCTGGGGTTGGCAAAACATGCAAGGGCATAGCTCTCGCGCACCCCCAGGCCCTCTATGTATATTCCTGCACCGGAGGATTGCTGATCCTCCAGCCGCGATCCGTCTGTGAAACAGACCAGGCTTGCGGGCTGGAATTCAACCTCACTTTCTCTCCAGTGATCCCTACTGGGGATCCTGTGGGTGTATGGCCTAGTCAACCTATTATCATACTCGGCATCCCGCACCTCTATGGCGGAGCTATATTGTATAACGCAGCATCATGGGATATATTCAAATCTACAGTTAAATTAGATTTTCTGAAAATCCTGGATTGGTTGAAAGCCAGTGTTTATACGTTTTCATATTGCGCCAGAAACTAACCAACTTTAGCCGCCCTGAAGGTAGGTCATGACATAAAAAAAGGGGTGTGAAGCATACAATATATCTGGGTGTCACCATAGGTTCACACATGAAATAAACACCACATTTTGAATGCGGGTAAAAAGAACCACTCTATGATGGCAAAGTTAAGGGTATTTAAAAATGTGCTACACATCAAACACGTTAGCACTCTATATTATTTTTTAGTGGAAAGTCACTTACACTATGCCATAATGGCCGGGGTTAGGATGGTGCTGCAAAATATAAGCTAATTACAGATCGCTCAAAACTCTTTCATGAAAATGATTTATGGTAAAGAACATGCCTATTCTACTGACCCGTTATACGCTGAGACGAGGTTGTTGTATATTGGACAGCTTTTCTATTTTAACGCTTCTGTTAAGTATGTGATTGTTCCGTTTTCTAGCAATGTCTGTCTTAAAAAGTTTATTTCTCTGTTTCTTGTTGTTGTCGGTTAGTCTGAGGGATCGTGTCACTAGTGTTCTAACCACGGAATTTAGTTGCGATGGGTGATGGTGAGATTGGGCGTTAAGATAACGATTAGTGTGGGTTGGTTTTCTGTACACAGTGTAAAAATATCCTCTGACTGGGTTTTTAGTGATGCGTACATCTAAGAAAGGCAACGAAAAATTATTTTCTATTCCCATGGTGAACTGTACTTGGGGGTAGATGTTATTTAAGTAAGAAAGGAATTCGTCTAGAGATTCTTTACAGTGTGGCCTGACAGCGAAAATGTCGTCAACGTATCTTAACCAGCAAGTTGGTTTAAGTTGGGATAAATTGAGAGCTTGTGTCCCAAAGTTTTCCATGAAAATGTTAGGCAATGCAGGAACCCATTGGAGCCCTCGGACTTTAAATTTGTTTTGAAAAAGGAAATAGGTGTTAAATGTGCAGTGTTCTAGCAGAGCTAAGGTATCGTGTGAAATATTGTGTTTATTTTTGAGAATGTCAAGGGTTTCAGATAGAGGTATATTAGTGAATAAGGAAACTATATCAAATATAACTAGGATGTCGTTTTGAGAAATGGTGTTGTTTTGAAGAAGGTTAATGAAATGGGTGGAGTTTTTGACATAGGATGTAGCGTTTTCTACTAATCTTTGAAGAGTTTTGGCTAACTGTTTTGCAAGTTTTTGTGTGGGTAAACGGTGGACACTTACGATAGGGCGAAGGGGAATATCAGCCTTATGGATTTTCGGCAGACCATATTTTGTAGCGATGCGAGATGATATTTGGCGGGGATTAGTTCTCTTTTGAGGTCAGAACCAAGTTGGGAGTTGTTGATGATAGCTTTGGTTTTCCCATCAAGATAATTCGTAGAGTCATTAGGGATTTGTTTGTAGTCTGCGCTGTTTAGTATATTGTCCATCTTTTGTATATAGTCTCTTGTGTCGAGTATGACTGTAGCGTTGCCTTTGTCTGCTGGTAGGATTATAATTTCTCCGTTTTGGTCTAGGTTTCTGATTGACTGTCGTTTGTGAAAAAAAAGGTTAGAAGGTGGAGGTTTGGCAGAACGTAATATAATCACAATGTCCTATCTCGTAATTTCAGCTTCGTCAGTCGGTAGGTGTGTTATCGCATCTTCTGATTGAGAAATTAGCTTTTCTATTAGGATGAATATAGGGGTTGGTACAAAATTAAAACCTTTGGATATAACTTTGATAGCGACGTGACTTATGTTGGAATTTGAAAGGCTGTGAACTACTGTAGTAGGATTGGTAGTATGTGAGTGCTGTTTTAGATTTTTGTTGTCTAGAAGATGCTGTAATTTTCTCTTCTGTACGTCCGTCTTTCGTTGTGTAGGATGTTCTGCTTCACTTTGAGAGAGTCTGTCTAGAGTGTCCCAAAGTGTAGGGTGTATTTTGAATGTGCGTATTTTTATGTACGTGTCGTAAAGCCATGTGTTGGTAGTGTAAAGGTGTCGTCTTGTCTCGTGAATGCAGTTTTGGAGTTTCTAAGAAGAGCAACCAAGTATGTCTCATATATATATATATATATATATATATATATATATATATATATATATATATATATATATATATATATATATATATATATATATATATCTTTTGGAATATTGCACTACACTGTAATCACGTCCCAGTTGCGTAGCGTGCTGATGATGAACCGGGACGGTTCGAAACTGCAGTCCACGCAAACCAATAAGAAATCACAAACGTACAGCAAACAAAAAACTCGGGACGCAGCAAGTGCGTTATGGTAGTGAATTTTCATAAGATTAAGATGTTTGATTTATGAAAAGAAAGGTACTACCAAAGGGACAAATAAAATACAATATCTCTAGATCAATCTTTATAGTGGGTTAATTTAATAAAATAAATAAAATAAATGACAATCAGGAATTTAATTTGTCTAAACAGCACAAAATGAAATATATATATAAAATAAATTTGGTAAATTAGCAGTTTACCTCATGGAGGGTTTTGAGAATTGTTTTCCGAAACATGCTTAGGATTCTCCTAGGTGCATAACCCACAACAAACATTTCTTATAAACAACCTCTAAAAAAGTTACAGGACCAGGAGTTAATAAGGGTGTAGGGCGAGGAAAACGAACTGTAAATATGAGTGGGAAAGCGAAAAAAATAGCTTAGTCGGATCTCTAACAGCTGCCTTTTTCAGATTTTGCAGTCGTACCTCCTTTAAATGTTTTTTAACTTATAGTAACAGATCATGAAGAAGTTCACATGTAAATAACTCAGTAAAGACAAGGAATGCAAAGGGAAAGAGTAGTGTCGACGTGCATTACTGATGTCAAATTATATTTATCAGCAGTTGATTTATCTAAAAGTGTTGGATGTGGGAAATTCCCTAATAGTTCTCACAGAAAATAAACAATAAGTTAAAAGAAAGGAAGTTTAATACAATTTTAAAAGTGTAATTAACAAAAAACAATACAAGGTATATTTAAGTAAGGGACAAAATTCGCTTATTGTGACAATACAATCAAAGGCTGTTAATGAAAATCGTGTAAAATAATATATTTACTAACAGGTGTAAGATTTACATTTTATTATTATAATTACGTGGCAGCTGTTTCCCTCCGATATGGATAAATTATCTAAAAAAGACACATCGTTGGGAAAGAGCTGTCATGTAAAATCAATATAATATATAGGTCATATTAATAGTTTTAATATACATTTGAAAGTGAATTTAGTTCTAGTGTTATCTACTATCGACTAATTAAAGAAGACTATGTATCACAATTCCAACAGTTTAGTAAATGTAAAAGTACATGAAATATAATTCTCCAACAAAAAAAAAAAAGAGGCAAAACAATACGCCTAGTTGGTTTTAATTTAAACGTGTTTAATTAAATCATTTCTGATAGTGGTTTGAGATGGACAAATGAACTATTTTAATTTATAATTAATTGTTTTCTACAAAAAATTTTGGTTTGTTTAAAAATACAGACGATACAATGTTTTTATATGTTGAAGCTTAAGGTTTCTCTGGTTGGCGTTTCAAGGAATTGTTACACATGTTGATTTCCTAGCAGTCCAATGTGACACCGTACATATCTCTTCTTGAACTCATTGTGACACTCGAGTAAATGATTGAGTCCTCGCGACTGAACGTTGCTTATAAAAGTCTATACACTAATAAACGGATTTGCGTAGTATGTACATATATACGAGGCCCACTCATTGTTGTTTGATGATCTTTCGCTACCTTACTTAAAACACATTCAAAGCAATCTCAATTGTCAATAAAAATTGGAATCTTCTGCCTGAGGTTCCATAAGTGCACAGTCCATTTTTGTTACAATTTGTGCATTGTGTTGCTTGGAGTTTATGCAGGTACGTCAAAAACTTTTGTAGTTTCAAAGTTTCCATTTATTTTGATTGTCCAAATAACTAATACTGTCCCATACACAAATATAAAAAGCATGATTTGGAAACAATTTTTTTTGGTCTGTAACGAACGGTTCAGATTATTTTAAAATTGCTCCAGGGGATAGGTGATAAATGATTTTGAGAAAATTGAATGTTTTTTTAAACCTTCAGTAATATTATGTTTGTTTGTTTATTACAAAACTTTGAATTTCATCAAACATCTGGTATTCTATGCTGAAATCAAATTTGGGGTTAAATGTGTAAGGGTGGAATATTGATGCCAATTTTTTTTAAGAACAAAAAAAGACAAAACATCTGAAAACGTACACAACTTGATTCTGGAATGGGATTTGTTTTGTCTTTGGCAAAGGAACACTTCATATTGTCTTTGGGTTGGGTCACTTCAGGGGGTAGGGGATCAATGGGGGGTGATTTTATGAAAATTTAATTTTTTTTGTTAAAAGTCGAGTAATATAACCTTTCAGAAGTTTATCGGTAGAGGAATACGAATATTTTCTTTTTGTTCAAGTCATGGATCCTGAAATCATTTCATGAGATAGTATTTCTAACAAGAGTAGATTATCACAGCTATTTGGATGTAGTGATTTAATTTGCAATACTTTCTCGTTAGAAACGATTCTGACAATTGTAGTGGGGTTACCTTCCACTGCATTGAGAACTGACTCTTCAATTTGAGGAGGTCATTGGTATCTTTTGCATATAGAATTAGATTTTACAGATTTCAAGGCATCTATTTCCCTAAAACATCTGCAGATATGTCCAAAAATATTTCTGCTGCGTGCTATTCATCCGGGAAAACCTGTCATAATAAATTCTCACTGCTTCTTTTCCATTTTGTTTCGCTTCACCACAATGTAATAACAAATTAGCTAATTCACCCAAGGTATAATTGAAAAGTGCATTTTAAAAGCATATACAGCATCTATTACAAGGCTTGTTCAATTAAAACCCATCTTTGGTCAGGTTAGCCTTGAAAACAGTTGTAATCTCTCAAATGACGTTTTGCAATGTAAGTTTTGTTTGTAAACATCACACTTATGAGTTCCTGTCATTTGTATTTAACAGCGATTTTAAGTATTGTGACTTTAAAATGGCGTTTGTTGTTAACAATCCATCTAAATATAATCAGTGTGCGGTCATTCAATTTTTGTGTGATAAAGGTTTGCAACCATTGCAAATTCAAACACGATTGCAAGCAGTGTATGGAAACACATGTTTTGCATATCCAACTGTCAAGGAATGGTTTCAAAAATTTAAGAGTGAAAGAGAGAAGATAAATGATAAGCCGCAACTAGGTGCATTGAGTACTGCATCAACAGACAGGAATGTGGCATGTGTAGAAGACCTGATTAGAGGAAATCGTCTATTGTCATTCAAAGCAATTACAGAAGATGTTGGTGTGATTATAGAATCTATCCGTAGTATCGTATACAAACTGGCTTACAGCAAAAGGTGTTAAAAGGTAATCGTTTTCAGTCGGATGAAGAAGTACTAAATGCCTTAAAAGAATTTTTCGGGCATTAGCCACAAGAATTCTTTAAGCAGGGTATACATCAGTAGGTGAAACAATGGGATATGTGCCCTAATAATAATAGTAATTATTTGTAAATATATTTGCCAATAAATTTGTTCTGAACCAAAAATGGGTTTCAATTGAACAAGCCTATTATTACCTTGATAAATAAATGACAATAACAGCCAAATTTTTTCATTCTTTCCAAAACACATTCGATACACAACATAAGACAACATAATTGCATTTATCTCATAAGCGAGATGAAAATCGACAAAATATAAAAAAAATTATCAGCACTAAATGACCTACATAACTGCTAAGAAAGAAACGTCAGTGACAGATTTTTTTTTTCTTAGAAAATTATTAGTAATGGCACCAATGTACCGCCCCTTTAAAGGTAACCACACTCTTTTAGCAGTAAAATATGTACCAGTCCGAATATCTATCACCTTCCAAATTTCATGCAGCTTGCTGGTCATGATCTTCATTTTGATATTTTTGACACATCGATCCTTACCCGATACCAAGTTTGTTTTTTCAAATGAAACCTCCGGTATATATATATATATATATATATATATATATATATATATATATATATATATATATATATATATATATATATATATATATGTTTTAATATTAACTAATAAACCAGATTTTTTTTTTCAGCTTTATTTGATAATATGACAGGTTGTTGAGCAATGATTGGTATTACTCCACGGAGTTTCGAAATTTTACTTGCAATATTTTGGTTTTTTGCTAATAAGTCGAAAACCGCTAATAATAGGTAGAATATTATATAGTACTTTAAGAAAGAAAATCAATTGATCTTGCTATTCCTATATAATACAGGATGTTCGATTTGAAAATCTCACATTACCTGCCATTATATGTTCTACCTAAAGACCATTTTTATTGTAGACAGCCTATATGCAATAATTGGATTTTCATGACTATATCAACCTATTAGCAAACAGCAACAAAAAACTCAAACCTCTATCTATGCTGGTTATGGAAAGACTCTTTTGTTGTTGTTAATGAATGGAGGTTGCGAACTTTCCTAACTAATAACTTTTATTTTCTTAACGTCTTGAGATAGGTTAACAGATATATAAACACACACACACACACACACAAATATATATATATATATATATATATATATATATATATATATATATATATATATATATATATATATATATATATATATATATATACATATATATATATATATATATATATATATATATATATATATATATATATATATATATATATATATATATACTTTAAAAACATTACTGCAAACATAAGAGTGTCACAATACAGACATTTTTTTCATTTGAAAAAATAATGTTATGGGACGACGACGCCATGTCATAAATATTTTCAAAATGAAGACCATAACCACTTAAGAACATAACCTAAATTCACATTTCTATCAATTTTGAATCACTATATACTTCTAATACTCCATTGAGTTTGGCCCACGCTTTACATATAATTTTGATACAAGTATATAAAGTGGTATTATTTGGTGGTTTTAAATTACAAATGCAAATTAAATTAGCTGCGATTTCTATGAAATCCTGTTTTTAGGATTGTCATTTTAGGACTAAGAGTACAACAATTATACTATTTAACTCATCTGTAAATATGTACAAAGTTTTCACATCACCAGACAGACGATCCTAAATTTGATATTTTATGTCTATGATGGACAAACCTTCCCTTTAAATCTTCATTCATGTCCATGAGGCGTTTCTGGTATGGTTGATAATCTGCAACACAATTATAAAAAAATTAGATGCATAAAAAATTCTAGATTCTACATCTAACATTCTATATGTGAGGTATATAATAAACCTCACCTACCCAACCAATAGCCCCAATAAGGATTCAGATGAAAACCCCACTATAGACAATACAGAACCACCAAAGGACAGTTTGATCTCTTTCAAGTCTATGGTTGAATACACCAAGGCTTTAGAGATGATATCCGGTGAGATTTCGAGAGTAGGAAGATTGCGACTCCATAATTGAACTACAACCCAACCTACACCTAACCACCACTCTAAAGATTAGGCAGATTAAGGCCTAAAGAGTTCTATTCCATTCATATTTTACCCAACCTCTTGAAAATGACAAATGGCTCCAAGCCAGAATGTCGAGGTTCAACAAATTCTAGAGAAAGTTCAACCAGACATATTAGTTAAGCGAATGATATGATATCTGTCCGCTTTACATAAGTCGTCACAAGTTATTTACTACCAGTTTCAATAATTTTCTGGGCATACTAGATCATTAAGTTTTCATAGCCAACTTAGAATGTTCTGACGACAGCCATATTTTTATGGGGCTGAATGGAGAATAAAACAAGCAGTATAAGTCACAAAAAAATCAGAGATAGCATCACAAAAGGCTAAACTGGCTTCCACTTTTTGTAAGGAGTGTACATATGCTCATGCACTATGTTTGTATAATAGAACATTTCTTCATGACAATGGCAATTTTTTCTTGTTTTAACTTTTTTTTTCCACATATATGAAAAATAAACACTATTCCTTATCCACTTCGACTACTCTCTTATTTCAGCATGCACAACTTGACGAAACTGAGTCACCAGCGATGCCCACTTGTCATGTTACTTGATTCATTTAGATACCACTGCCATATTTTATTTGTCCACTTTTATATACCTACCAGCAATTTTTACATTCTACTAAATATAATATTACAAGATATCACCAATAATACAATTGGTCCACAAATTATCCAAGAGGTTTATGCACCAGTAGTACATATCATATCATATCATATCATATCATATTTATTCACCATCAAAATTAGCATCATATAGCATCACAACGGAAGAACTTCGGCATAGTGTTAAAATCTAAGTATATAATACAATCTGAGTGTAGCGTGACCAGCATTAACATTGCTTTCCATAATTATAATTATAAAATTTAACAATTTAAAGGAGCACCTATTATAATAACCAGTCTAGCTAATCATATAGAATCCTGTCTCATTGAATCAGACAGGATAGAAAGCTTGTCTGCTTATACTTTGTAATCAGTATGGAAAAGCTTTCTGATAATGTAACAAAATTAATCAATGACACCCACTAAGCATGGTAACTTACAAATGCTTACCGCAACGTTAGATAATTTACCATTAGGCAAGTTAAGTTTGCAACATTTCTAAATGTTTGCAGGCAAAAAACCAATGCAAACTTACAAATGAAACTTTAACGTAACTTTCAAAAATAATATCTAGTTTGCCGTGTTGTGGTTTTTCTCCATTTGTAAGCTCACGTTAAGTTACAATTGTAATGTTTCTGAAAGTTTGTTTCAAATTGTAAACATTTGAATTCCCTCCGTTTTCGGGTATGTTCGATCCTATGTCATCGTCGTCCAATAGCAACATAGCAACACCGACGCCAACAGCGAACTGACTGACAAATGACAAAGCGCCCGGCATTAATTAATGGCGGTTTGTTGTTTACTTTTTTTATAATTTCATCATCATAAGTTGTTATTTGATCTATGTCTATTTATTTTCCTGGAAGTTTTAAAGACTGAACAATCTTATTGTAGCCTGAATTGTTTGAATTTTGTAATTCGTTGTCTGGAGAGTAGATAATGAAACATGGAGTATATCGACAAACATTTCAGGTAAGAATCCCTAAAACAGCTATATATTAAATACATGTGTGAATTCATTATTCTCTTTTCTGTAGCATAATTATTTTGGTATGTCGCTATTGGTGAATTATTATAAAATGGCTGCATTTATATTTTTGTTTCTTTTTATGAAATATTATATTATTTACATGAATTTTGTTATGTCCTTAGAAGCAGCCTGGAGATGTCATACCTGGTCAGACCAATTCATTTTAAAACGTTAAATATGATTGACCTATGGAAGCATGTGGCTTATACATAGCAATTGGCATCATAATAACAGTGGAGCAGTACCCATCAAGCTGCCAGGATTGCTTATTTTACACTTGTCGCAGTATTCTATGCTATGGAACATTCATATGGGTTAACTCGTCAGCAGCGGAACATGTGTTTATCATGCAAAAAAGAGCAATAAGGACATTGTGTGCGTAGGTCCAAGAAAAAGCTGCCCTGATGTGTTCGAGGCCAATGGGATACTTAGGTACACTTCCAGCTATATCCTTCTTCAGTATATGTATTCAAAATATCCAGTGAATGATGAAGTTTGCAACATCAATACCTCAATACCAGGTACAGGCATGAATTAAAAATACAGTTCCACAAAAAGGAGAAAACAAAGCAGATGTTTGATTACTTGGGAATCAAATTCCTCAATTTTCTACCTAATGTTATTAAGATGCCTCCACTAACAAGATTACAGTAGGCACTAGTGGATGTTATAAAACAAAAACCAAGGTGAAGGAATTTATTAGTGCTCTAAACCAATGTGTATAGTGTTACATACTACTTGTATTCATTCTTTGTAGTGTGTGTGTCTGTGTGTTAGGCAAAAGCTTTGGAAGGCAAGTTCGACTAGCCACAGACTTTTTTTATAGATACGTAATTCATTGTAGTCATAATTTTGCTTTATTTTAACTCAATGTTTCTGACATTTTAGACATTGACGGTACTATACTTACTCGATAGGGATAGTTAAGACATGCGTGAACACTTTCAGAGACTGTCGTCATGTTTAAGCTATTTTCGCAGTGAAGTTGTATTCATTTACCTGTGCTTGATTTATCCATTGCATATTCTTACGTTTGCTTAATTAAACTTTCTCTAAAATCGAAATGAACGCACCATTTTAGATATTTCTTTTTCACAATAGTATTTGATATGTTGAATTTATTTTATGTAACATATGTCACCACATATTTTAGAAGCTAAAAAAAATCTTGCCTCTCAAAACAAGTAATGCTGCAGAAGGCTTCGTTTTTGTTATTGGTGTTTCACACGTTTTTCTAGACGACTAAAGAGTTATTTAGTAAAACAATATCAAAAACAATTAATTGGTATTTATTTAGAAAAAGGAATTTTTGAAATCCGTCAATTAATAACGATATCACGAGTTCAAGTTATCTATTTTGTCGCTGAGTTTTGACTAGAACTGCATTTTAGGCTAAACATGGACACTCGCTATATGTCTAACTATTTCTATCTAGTAACTATAGTCGGTACTTATAAAGACAGTGACTTACCATGTACATTTGATGGTCAATAAAGTCTATATCTATCTATCTATCAGCAGAAATGAAATTGTAAGTCTTTAATTTTTTTATGTAATAAAGATTTTATTCTAATTAACATTGTCTTGTCATTTTTTACAGTTTTACAAGACATTTTATATTATGTATAAATACACCTATATACCTATATTCAGTATTAGTTTGTAACTTGAAATAAATTCAGTTAATCAAATACAGTTTCTTTTTTCAAAAATGCTTCGACACATTGGTTAGTATTTCGAGTTGCAGTCTTTTAAAAAAGCTATACAGTATATACCATATTTGAAAAATGACTTCATCGATAATTTCTTTAAATCAACCTTACGTTTTTGTTGACTATTTTTAAAGTTCTTACATGTGAAGTTGTAGAAAACCAGCAGATTTAAAATTTTTATTCATTGATAACTACACAATTTTTTTCGTGCTTTCAACTCAAGATTTATAATAAAAATTTGAAAGTTGGTGGTTTTGTATCGCTTAATGTGTACTTTAAAAATAGTCAACAAAAAGCTAAGGTTGTCATTTACAAAAATTATCAATGGCATTTGATACAAATTGTATAATACATTTTTGAAAAGATTGTAACTGAGAATATTATCAGACTCCGAGCATTTTTGAAAAAAAAAGTTGAAGTAGATTAATTGGAATTATCACAGGTTACAAACTTGCACTGTATATATAATATATACAATTGCAGATAAGTTGCAAATGTAAGTTTAAATTTTACAACTTTGCCAGGCCCTTTTAAAATTGAAGCTTGCTGTAAGGTAACATTTGTAAGTATAAAGAAAGTTTGTAACAGCTCACTACAGTAAACTTGCAGTAAAGTTACAAAAAAAACACTTACATATGTAAAGTCACTGGGGGGAAGATTTGCCATTTGCAACAAACTTGCAGGAGGCTTTCTGCAAGTTATCTAGCAAACTTACACTTGCTTTGGAAAAGATTCTGCAATGTTAATGCAATATTACCTTGCTCAGTGGGCATTAGCTTAAGGGAAATTACAAGATTGACACTATTTAAAAAAAAAATTACCTGGACAGTACACTTCCTGTTTTCCATACTCCATACTACATATTTTAATTAGAAAGAAGCCACTGTAGCATCAAAGGTCATAGGTTATACCTCTTGCGTGACCCTCTTACTCTTTCTCATCTTTAAGAAAACTCACTACTGCTGATTTTGTGAAAACTACCATTGCTAAAAAAGGAAATAATTTTTAAAGTAGGTTCTCCTTATATCTACATAAATGACAATAAATTATAACAAAAACTAATTCAAGCTCACAAAACACAACAGAAAAAATCTTAGGCTGTGGACATGTGCTAAATTATTTCACCTTGGGTAAATACTTCAAAGTATATAAGATTACCTCTAAAATGATAACATAAAAAATAGGAATACATACCTTTTATATATAGTAAACATCTTTCAACTTTAATTATATAAATTCATCTCTGTTTTGTTGTTTTCATAAAAGAGATTCGCAAATTTAAGGTTACTTTCTTAAAAACAATTCACGTAGATCCTAACTTGAATTTTGCTTTCACTTGTGTGTCTTCTTCTGATAATTTTTGTAAGGTGTTTCTGCCAAAATAAATATAATATCACGATTACCTGAATCATGGTAGTGAAGAAAAGATTTCACCGTACTATTTGATATTTAGAAAAAAAACATTAAAACATGATGTGGATATACCGTGTACGTGTTGTAGCGCTTTCCACCCTAACGGCGTTTAAATTGACAGTAGACAGTACAACACTGCTGCATTGACATATAGTGCAAAGAGTTTTCAAGTATAAATAAGTTTTAATTTAAAATATCATACGGATTTGGTAATTCAAAATCTTTGGTTATTGTACCGCAATTATTGTTTGAATTATGTCATTAGTAATTTAAAAATATGTTAGGTCCATATGTTTTCATCCTAAGAATCAAATTACATTTTAATATTTGTTAATTTTTATTATATCTGACAACCCTGCTTATTTATATTTACGAACTCTTGTGTCGCTTCGACGATTTTACATTTTTCGGGTCTAAAGTAATAAAAAACACATTAATACTCTAACTATCCTTGTCAACGTTGAATGTGCGAAATGGCTATGCAATTCAAACTGATGTCGTAGATTATTTATTTCTTACTCATTAATTATTTCTTACAAATTTTTTATTTTCGAACAACTTCTCTCCTCGTGGACCATTTAAGTTGAAATTTGGTTACCAACTTTATTTTGCCACCCCCTTTATATGTGCAAATTTTCATTTGAATCACTGTATTACTTAAAACAAAAAAAAATATTGCGTTTTAAAAACTTCCTTTACATTTTTTATACAAAAAATTTAACCTACGGTGCTCATCTTCGAACTCATCCAAGCCATTAACAAAATCAAGGTATTCTCCAAATTTAGTGAAGATCGGTCAAGTATTTTTTGAGTTATCAGTTGGATACATATATATATATATATATATATATATATATATATATATATATATATATATATATATATATATATATATATATATATATATATATATATATATAAGCATATAAAAATCAAAACCGACCTTGGATATGGGTTCTAGAGGACCAAATTCGCGCTCATTTGAAGAAATTTTTCAAAAGTCTCACCATCGATACCTCTCTATTAGTGAATTTTCTTAATGAAAATTCACTAATAAAGTGTGTATATATATATATATATATATATATATATATATATATATATATATATATATATATATATATATATATATATATATATATACTGTAACTTACCAGGATATGCGTTCTAGAGGGCTTATTTCACGCTCATTATTAATTTATAATAATGAACAAATTATTAACCAAACAATTAAAAATTACAAAACAACTCACAAAATTCATAAAGAGCCTAATTGTTGAATAACATTAAAAGTCACCTAAGTCAAAGACTGGTTGGTTCTACTAGTAACATTATTCTATCGGAAAGAAAACTGAAGCACATAATATTATCTGACATTTAACTAAGTTTGGACTTTACATCTATGCTATAAATTGTGTTGTATGCAAGTACAAGCTTTGCTTCTTTGTATTGCAAAGTGTATAATTATTAACCAAATATATAATACAGTAAATAGCGCGAATTAAGCTCTATAGAACGCATATCCAGGTCAGTCCTCTATATAGTCTGGCGCATTGAAAACGAAACAGACCAATTTGGGTCCAGAGAAATTTTTTTAGACGCTGAAATACGTCAATTTTAATATTGAGGGGGACATGTTTTGACATATAACTCAACTTTGTCACATCGACGCCTTACAGGTTGTGATAACAACCCTTATATTTTAAATAAGGAACATGGTTCGAGTGTTACATCATTTGAAAGCTCTTTCTTTTCTGAATTCAGCACACTAATTTTTTTGGAAGTTTTATCAACTCGTTTAAAAATTATTAATAGTTGAAGAATGAAAAAGGCATTTAACTCATTCCGATAAGAAATGTGCTGATAGTCAATGTTTTGTTGGTTTGTAAACAAAAAATTGACTATCAGAACATTTCTTATCGGAATGAGAAAAATGTGGTTTATTATTTCAGTTTATCGGTCGGTTTGACACTTGATAGTGCTACCGAAAATTAAGTTCACAATGGTGTATTCTGTAGAAGAAAGAGTTAAAGTAATTACTCTTTTTTTCAAAAACGATAACTGTGCCAACCGTACTGCAAATTTGTTTAATGAACGACATCCGAACAGACATGTTAACAGAAAATACATTTTGGAGTTAGTTGCAAAGTTTCGACAAAGTAGCCAACAAAAAACGGGATCTTGAACGTGAATTTCCAGTTAGAAATGAGACTACTCAGATAGAAGTTTTAGGACAAATTGCTGCAGGCCTAACTTTGAGCACGAGAAAATTAGCCACTCTTTCAACCATCAAAAGAAGAACTATTCAGAGAATATTGAAGCATCTTAAATTTCACCCGTATAAAATTCATCTTGTACAACAACTGAATGAAGATGATTTTGATCGGCGGCTGGAGCTTTGTGAAGTTATGACTGCACGAATAGCTGATAACGGGAACTTTCGGTTTAATTTCTGTTTTTCAGACGAGTGTACGTTTTTATAAAACTCCACAGTCAATCGTCATAATTGTCGTTATTGGGCAGATAATAGTCCAAGAAATTTTTACGCAGTCCACACTCAAACTCCATAGAAATTGAATGTCTGGACTGGCATTTTTGGAGACCGTTTAATCGCATCAATTTTTCTTGATGGTAATTTGAGTGGCGAAACTTATTTGGAGTTACTAGAAGATATAGTTTACCCTCTACTAATTGACATTGTTGAAAATGATGATCGCTATCAAGAAAATTAATTAGTGTTTCAACAAGACGGAGCTCTTACGAATTTTTCACAACGTGTTAGTGAGTTTTTGAATAGAGAGTTTTCGAGACAATGAATTGGACGTGGAGGTGCTATTGAGTGACCCCGTAGATCACAGGATTTCCTTTAGACTTCTTTCTATGGGGCCTTTTAAAGAATTGAATTTACGCAACAGAACCGGAGTCTCTGGAAGAATTACGACGACGCATTGTTGAAGAATGCCGTCTAATAACTCCACAAATGCTCCAGAATATCAGAGCTCGTTTTGAACAAAATTTGTACTTTTGTATGGAAGCTGGTGGTCAACAATTTGAACACTTACTTAACTGAATAAACATTTTTGAAGGTTTGGTTTTGTTTTTAGTTTTTTTAACGAAAAATTGACTAATTAGTGCATTTCTCATCACAATGAATGAAATACGTTTTTGCAATTCCAACTTGGAATAATTTTTAAACGAGTCAACAAAACTTCCAAAAAAATTATTGTGGTGAATTCAGAAAAGAAAGAGCTTTAAAATGATGTAACACTCGACCCATGGTCCCTATTTATCACCACCCTTAAGCGGTTGATGTGACAAAGTTGAGTTTTATGTCAAAACATGTCCCCCTTAATATTAAAATTGACAGCGTTTCTTAAAACAAAAATTTCTCTGGACACAAATCGTTCTGTTTCGTTTTCAATGCGCCACCCTGTATATATATATATATATATATATATATATATATATATATATATATATATATATATATATATATATATATATATATATATATATATATAAACATTGCAACTGACCACTACATGCGTTCTAGGGGACTCAATTCGCTCTCATTCGAAGAAGTTTTCTCAAAATTCAGAACTCCAAATCTCCTTATAGGTATATTTTTTCGACGAAAATGTACTAAAATAAGTGATGTCCAAAAATTCTGATTAATTATACTGGGTTAATATCTAATAGCGTAAATATAATATTGAAAATTATATATGTACACCTGGAAAAATTGGTTCTGGTAGCAAAATGTACTATATACAAGTTATCCAATTAACGCTTTGCTTACACGTCGTTTAGAACTAGATTAACGAGCAGTGCGGCAAAAAAAAACGAAATGTTCGCCAAACTTAGAAGAATTACTTTTACAAAGGAAGTAGTTCCATAAAAAGAGCGAGCAAGTAATAAAGATAAATCCGTGTAAGCGTATCAACTAAGTCAAGTACGTAACACTTGATAAGCATGTCCATGTATAGGACAGCTGGTTGTAGGCGTGAATGTAACAGCCTCATGTTTCCTTATGGTCCACATTTGCATCACAAAACGATACTGTAACATAAACGTTGAAAAGAGAATCAAGTGATCCATTTACACGAACCCGAGATCTTAATAATTTTTAATATGTGAGAAATCGTTGCAATACCAGCGTTGCCTTTTTCTCAAATTATGCTGAGATAAGACTTGTATATTTCATGAAGTAAACGGTAAAAAGTTCTAATGCAAAAAGCAAACCTTCGTGAAAGTATTTTCATCAAAATCTTGTATATCGATTCTACATTATTTCTCTTATTATTATTAAATTAAAAATAAAACCTTTTCGGTTGCCAACACGTCCAGTTCTTCCACAAATGTGTCTCATGTGTGGCCCCATTGGAAACAGGACACACTGAATATTAGATTCCGCGTTCCTTTTTTTAATCGCTCAAGAACGCCATTTGATGTGTGAAAAGCACACTTTCAGTGACCGATTTGAACACAGCAAACCAACCAGCTTGGATAGAACTCACCCTTAAAATTTAAATATAAAATAGAGTTCAGTGATATTGTTAAGGTTTGTTTAATTCTCCTAAAAATGACACCTAGTCCCGAAAATGATAATTGTTTTATTCTCTAACATCATTTGATAAGTAGACTTGAAGAACCCAAATGACCACAACACATTTGTAAAAACCTGACAATCGTTTCACTAACAAATCTGGCGTCATCAGACGTTGAAAATTTTAAACTACTTAGTTTAAACATTGTATTTTTATTAGGTGTTAGCTAAAGACCGATACACTAGTGAAAGGAATCACACACAAACTTTCTACTTTTATATTTTTATTTTTATTGCGGGAAGTCCATTTAAAATTTCATTAAACTTGTTCCCATAGTTTTGGCATCTTTTTTTTATCAGAGAGCCAGTGGGAACTATTAAGAAGTGGCGGAGCTCCGTTCTAATAAACTTGGCTGTTTATGGCCTAAGAGATATAAATACACTTGTAGGCGTCTAATTTATCGGTTTTAAACTATTTTTGAACGAGCCTCGGTGATTCAGTGGTAAGAAGCTGTGCCTCTGAACCAAAGGGTACTGAGTTCGACTTCCAGGGTTTCCCCCTTCACTTTTTCCGTACATGCCGTAAAATCAACATCAACCGAGGTTGTGGTATTTTATTCGAGAAAGTTGAATGTCCTCCGGATCGGGCGTGTAGCCCTGCGATGTTGGGCATGTTAAAGATCCCTATTCTACCTACACAAAGGTAAGGGTCTGCCAAAGTTTCCAGGGTGGTGAGGTAAAGCTGGTCTCTGGCGTCGGTGATTGACCATAGTCGTGGAAATAGACTTACAGTAAAAAACAAAAGCACCCAAATATTCTTGGTAAGCTGCAGATTCTCCTTATCTATGTGGTGCTATTATCTCAAATATGCTGGGACACGCATGACTTTTCTCTACTAACGTATCTCAGCTGTGCCACATATTCCTTAAATCTGGTTTCAATGGTTCTTTTTGTTTGCCCAATGTATTTAGGATTACAATCTTGACAACTTATAAATACCTGACATTTCAGTAGCGTAAGCCTCATCTTTTGTATTACCTATCAATTTTTTTTATTTTTTTTGAAAAAGTTATCTGCAAATCAGGTTTTCTTATAATGCTTCGAAAGCCTTCGTGATTGGCGGTTCAAATGGTAGGCAGACAAACTTTTTCTACATCATCTTTTCTGAATGTCGTGAATTCCGCTAAGATTTTCTCTGTCTGTTGATTAATTCCTCAACTAAGCCAGCCCAGAATCCGTTAAATTAAGCCATGTTCTTAATCTGCTATAATTCTTTGCTATATCTACTTTTACTAAATTGACTTAATGAACATCGTTTGAGATGTGGGTATTTGAGCCACTGATTATTCAAACAATATTTTTCAATTTTATTTCCTAACTCATTTTTTACACAGACGTTCCAATATAAAACATGCTTTTTTTGCTGGTTAGAAGAAGTTTTTATACAATTAAATGACAAGGGAGCTCCTGCTTTTGTATGTGGTGATTATAATTTAAATTTTTTAGATAAATACAATGCGGATGTTGTGAGGTTGCAAGATTTAATGACTTCTTACGGTTTCTTTACCTGTTTTAGTCAGATTATGCGAAGGCAGGGTGCCTCGGAATCTTGTATTGATAACATATTTTGCAATGTACACTCGGCTGACATTGAGACTGAAACATTGACAAATACAATAGGAGATCATAACACGCAGTTATTATCGTATAATATCCCGGGTATTGATCAGACTCCTGTTGAATATGTGTATAAAAGGTCATTCAGTCAGGAGAATATATCCCATTTTGTGTATCTTTTGGAAAGTGCATCCTGGGATCTGGTCTATAGGGAGCTAGTGGCGGCACAAAAATTTGATGTTTTTTTTTCTGTGAGTTTGATGTCTTGTTTCAGGTTGCGTTTCCGGTTGCCAGAAAAAGATCCATGCCCGGAAAGACTGTTCCTAAACCATGGATATCAGCGGAACTTGTAAGAGACAGCTGTTTGCTTCGCGATTTTACACTTCTACTGGATACGGTTACAGATCCACGGTGTAATGAGTTTTATAATAGTCTAAAGAAACAGCACGGTGCTAGGTTAAAAGATGCCAAGAAAGAATACTATGAAAATAAAATCTCTAATGCTTCAAACCGAAATAAGGCTATGTGGGAAGCAATTAGAGGAAATGTCAACGTGGGGAAGATGAACAGCAAGGCAGCAAATCTGATTATTCTGTCTGGTGACGGAGTCGTTATGACAAATCCTAATATGATTGCTGACAGTTTCAATGCGGACTTTGTCGACTCTGTTAAGTATTGAAAAATAGCTCTAATTCTATGTTTTTATATCCTGTCTCAGAGGACGATGTATTAGATATCATAAAATTAGTTTCAGTTAAAAATTCATCAGGAATAGATGAAATACAATGTAGTCTTTTTGGCGGGGTTACTCATCTTGTGGTTGCTCCACTAACTTACTTTATAAAAGTGTCGTTTGAGATCGGTTGTTTTCCTGAGCGTCTGAAGACGGCCATTGTCGTCTCTCTCTTTAAGAAGGGAGATCCACGTCTTTTGAACAACTACAGAGCGATTGCGCTGCTTTCGGTTTTTTCCAATGTCTTTGAGAAGCCATGTTTGTTAAGGCTCAGGTCCTTTTTGGAGAGATACAATTTGCTGTCTCCGTGCCAATTTGGCTTTCGTGGGCAGCTATCAACTCAAGATGCCGTGCTTAGCACTTACCTGACAGTCTTGGATTACATAAATAGTGGGTCCAAGTCCGCCGGGATGTTCTTCGACATTTCGAAAGTGTTTGATGCGGTCAACCATTCCCTTTTATTGCAAAAATCGGAGCATTATGGCATAAGAGGAAATGCATATTTATGGCTGAAAAGCTACCTGTCTGGGAGAAGTCAGGCTGTCAGGATAAGACAGGCAGGTAAGAACTATATGTCTGGATTTACAGCCGTGTCGAGCGGCGTGCCGCAGGGCAGCATATTGGGCCCTGTTTTGTTTACAATTTTTCTTAGCGATATCGTTTATGATCTCCAGCAATACCACTTAACTTTGTATGCATATGACACCACGGCTGCAATCTCAGGGGCAAATTTTGAAGAGCTTGGTGCTGCAGCTAATGTGTGTATGTCTCAGGTGTCAGCCTGGTGTTCGCAAAATGGTCTGGTTCTTAACACGCTGAAATGCTTCTTTTTTCTTCGGTGGGTGTGCATCCGAATCTGAGTCTATATGTGATATCTTATAACGGTTCAATAAGGCAGGGCACGTCTGTAAATTTTTTGGGGGTCCATCTGGATTTTAACTTATCATATTCCTTTATTGTAAGATATCTGAAACAGACGAGTCAGGACAGGAGCAAGTTCTGGTGCGCATTTTTTGAGAACAATTGCTGGGATCTCGTCAAGGCCAGAGGCTTTCCTGGTATTGAGAGAAGAGAGCGTCTTTCGTACCTTTTTAGTTTTGAAAATGATATCCGTCATTTAATGTGCGACATTGGGGACTGTTTGTGGTTGAACGTTTGGAGGTGGGTTGAGAGTAGAATTTCCGGCGAACAACGAAGCAAAAAGTTCAGCCTTGCCCAGGGCGGTAGAAACAATTTCATCCCTTGGGACAAGAGGTGGGAACGTGCTTTTACAGAAATTATTCCCAATAGATTTAGCAAGAGTCCAGAAGGGTTTGCAGTCGTTGGAACTTAAGAGGACTTTGTTTTTGATGTGGTTATTAAAAGAGTTTTTTGCCTTAGAAAGAATGCTGACATAGCGGTTTCTTGCGTCGTTAAATGCTTGACGGTTTTCTTGACTGGGATTGTGTAGAAACGTTTTGTGAGCTTTGACCTTTTCAAGTCTGGCCTTGTCACAGGATTTAGAGAACCAGGGTTTTTGAGTGGCTGAAGAGGTTTTCTGTGTACGTGGAATAAATAATTCCATGCCAGCTTGGATAATTTTGGTGACGTTTTGTAAGATATCAGAGGGGTCATGATGGGAGAAGCAGACAGACGCCCATGGAAATGAGGAAAAGTAATCCCGCATTTCGTTTAATGGTTTAATTATGTATACCGTACTTTTCATATATCCACATAAAAGTAGCCTAAAAGGTTAAGATTTGGCACCTAGGTTTACGTTATAAAAAGTAAACTATGTACAAAAATTTATATCCCTATGTTACACGAAAAAGTTATGAAAGAAATGTTAGGCGCTAGATTATTTCTATGAAAATTCACTACCGTAACTCACTTGCTGCGACCAGACTTTTTTACTCTAAATTTGACGTGTTTCAGAATTTTTTATTAATTAGCATAATAATTAAGATATGAATCTTAATTCCATTTGTATATTAAAAGTGCAAGAACTAGAGGAATATAAATGAAATAGGCTATACGACACCCATGAGAAAAATTAAATTTCTGGATTGATTTCAATAACAGATATCAATTTACCCAATAAACTGGCTAATTTCTTTGTAATAACCTTCTAAAATGACGAGCAGATATCAAGTAACATTTTGGCACATCAATATTATACATTCCTGGGCAAGCAAGAGTTAAAAGAAGCCCTAAGATTTCATCTTGGGTGGCAGAGTCAATTTAACCCTTGACAGAAGAACACACAGCAAGATTTGGCTCATTCAATATAAGATTGTCATGAATATATCATGAAACCTTACTTGCGTTATATTCTAATTCAAACCTGTGCTGACATAATAAGAATTTAAACAAACAAAATAGGCTACAACAAACTAAAACATAACTTTTTCCATCTAATATTTTCAATAGAGTGTATGTTGAGCTATTTAGGTATACAGATGTCCCACGTCGAGTAATGTATTAGATTATTTCCGAAAATATACATTTATGTGTGCTGAAAATTTGTATACGGGGTTTCCGAAGATGATATATTTAATGGAAATAATTTCCAAAATGGTGGACTTCCGGTTACACCGTAAATAGATATAAACATCGTTATTTCAAATAGAACACCCTGTATATTATTGCATTTTTAGAATACTCATATAATTATAGGTTAAAAGTTATAAAGGTATGCTCTCCCTATCTTTAACTGTTTTCGAGTTATGTCAATTTATTTGAGAATTCCGTTCAAGTGGAGGCTGAATTAATGAAGGTGATTTCGTGTCGTGTTAGGATGCTGAAAATTTTTTAATTTTTCAGACACGTTCCAAGGCCATTAAGCTTTAACATGATTGTAAGGAAAAATTGTTTCATATACAGGGTGTTTTGTAGGATGTATTAGAATTTGGTGTGCTTTAAACTAGAATAACTCATTTATTTCAAATAGAACAGCCTATATATTATCTTCTGATTGAATATATCAGATAATTCTCTTTCAAACTGTATTAGCATTCCCTATAGCTAAAGTTCATAATTGTCGAGATATTTGCGGTTTACCAAAAAAAAAGGACAAATTTAGGAGTATGTCTAAAATCTGTATGAATTCTAAGAGTGCTATGTGATGTTTGACATTTTCACGTTTATTGTCAGTTTTATATTTCTGTCATTCACAACGTGACTTATTTTGTATTTGTTGTCTGAATTAATAGGAATTCTTCGTTATAATGGATAATGCGAGCTATTCAAACGAACAATTGCTGAATTTATTTTATTTTCATGGAGAGTGCAACAGAGTGGTCAGCTGAACATGTCAGCTGTTTAATGATAGGTAGCCCGAGTCCTCGCTAATGACTGCGTTGAAATTCAGACGTTATGAAACAAATTTCTTGAGAACGGCAAGTTGCACGATTAAACAAACATCAAGATCAGTTCCAGAGACACAAATTTCTGTGTTGTCTTATTTCGAAGCTCATCCAAAGGCGTCAATATGTTCAGCTAAACATGACATGAACATAGCACGTTGCTCCATACAGAGAATATTGTCCAAGGATAAGATGCATAAATATAAATTTATAAGTGTACAAGATCTGGAACCGAACGACGCAGCCCACGAAATTGAATTTTATCACACTCTCCTTGAAAGACACCGAAACGATCCTTTATTTCTGAACAGCATAATTTTGACCGACGAAGCAAAGATGTCCCATGAAGGAATATTTAAGAGACATATTATTCACTACTGGGGTCAAGACAATCCTCATGTCAAAAGAGAACGCTGTTTTCAGAGAAAATTCAGCTTCAACTTGTTTGCTCTTCTGATGGATGATAAGTTATCGTACTGCATTTACGATAATATCTGACAGCTGTGCAATACCTAGATATTTTGCGAACCACTGTCTCTGATATCTTGTACAATTTACCACTTACTGCGTATGTGAATTGTTGGTATCAACTAGATGGGGGTCCTGCGCATTATTCAGCAGAGTTGAGGAGCTTTTTAAATGAGGAATTTTGAGAGAGGTGGATGGGACGCGACGGAACATACAATTGGCCCCCACGGTCGCCCGACCTCGCTCCTCTGGATTTTTACCTATGGGGTAAATTGAAATCAGATGCTTATGCGACTCCAGTCAACACTAGGGAAGAACTTGAAGATAGAGTCCGTAATTGTTTGGATAATATTGATCCTGCAGAAATACGGCATACAACAAGCGAGGGAGTTGTAATACGCTGAGAGCGATGTATTAGTGCGAATGGTACACAATTTGAACAATATCAATCAATTCTTAGCTATTCATAATCATTTTCAACTTTCAATACTTTTGGTTATTCTCTGTTATTTGTTGAAATTTCATAAATACAAAATTTCTTTTTTGGCAAACTGCAAATATCTCGACAATTATCAACTTTAAGTATAGGGAGCGCTAATACAGTTTGAAAGAGAATTACCTGCTCTATTGAATCAGAAGATAATATACAGGCTGTTCTATTTGAAATAAATGAGTTATCCTAGTTTAAAGCACACCAAATTCTAATACATTCTACAAAACACCCTGTATATGAAATAATTTTTCTCAGAATCATGTCGAAGCTTAATGGCCTTGGAACGTGTCTGACAAATTAAAGGATTTTCAGAATCCTAACACGACACGAAATCACCTTCATTAATTCAGCCTTCAGAATTCTCAAATAAATTGACATAACTCGAAAACAGTTAAAGATAGGGAGAGCATACCTTAATAACTTTTAACCTATAATTAGATGAGTATTCTAAAAATGCAATAATGTACAGGGTGTTCTATTTGAAATAACGATGTTTATATCTATTTACGGTGTAACCAGAAGTGCGCCATTTTGGAAATTATTCAAATTTTCAGCACTCAAAGATGTATATTTTCGGAAATAGTCTAATACATTACTCGACGTGGGGCGGCCTGTATATCCTTATGGACATCTAATAACTAGCGCTAAGTTATTTCGAATTTTCATAAAAGAATTTGATTTAGTTCTGCCGTATAATTTTAAAATATCGGATATGGATAAAAATCATAATACAGCGCACCCCAATGTAGAAATGAAGAGACTAAAGTGAATTAAACCAAATTACCGTTCCTTCTTAATTTTTTTTTAATTATTAAATTTTTACGTCTCCCCAAAACTGGATTCCGTAGGTGCAGATTGGTTTTAAAAATGCCTTGTAGATCAATAGCTTGTTTCTGATGGTGAGCTTTGATTTTCTTCCTAGGAGCCAGTGTATCTGACGGAACTGAAAATTTATTTGTGCTTTCTTTGACTGTATATGCGTTTTCTACTTTAAGCGTTGATCAAGATGTATACCAAGATGTTTTGCTTCAGTGTTTACAGGTATGTGGTTGTTGAATAGAGTTACTCTTGGGTAGATCGTATTTTTATTAGTAAATGTTACTTGAACTTATTTGCTTTCATTTACACTAAAACGCCATTTCGTAAACCATTTACTGATCTCGTCCAAGTGTTATTGTAAGTTTTGTGAAGCTATATCACCTTTTCGATGCCATGATAGTATTGCAATATCATCAGCAAAAGTAGCAAGTGTTGTGAGACCTGACTCTGGTATATCTGATGTGCTGATTAAGTACAGTAGTGGTCCCAGCACGCTCCCTTGTGGTACGCCAGATTCTATGTGATATAGACTTGATATCGCATCATTTTGTTTCACAGAAAAGTAACGTTCTGACAAGTAGGATTTTAGTAACAAATAGTATGGCTGTGGTAGAAGATTCTTGATATTGTATAAGATTCCAGTGTGCTATATTTTATCGAATGGTTGAGAGGAATCTAAAAACACTGCACTACACAATTCGTTGTTTTCAAGACTGGTTGATATTTTGTTGACTATTCGGTGAATTTGCTGGAGTGTGGAGTGATATTCTCTAAAGCCTAGTTGGTGTCTTGGTATTATATTATGCAGGTTAACATTTTTTCTTAGCCTCTTCAGCAATCATCTTTCATCTATTTTGCCTAGTATGGATAGCAAGCTTATAGGTCGATAAGATGCAACCTCATGTTCAGGTTTGCCTTGCTTAGCTATCATAATAATCAAGGCGTATTTCCATAAGGCTGGGAAATAGGATAGGTTCATCATACGATTGTAGATTGTGGTCAGCAAAGAAATTGCTTTTTCAGGAAGATATTAAAGAAGTTTTTCTGTGATAAGGTCGTACTCCGGAGCTTTTTTGGCCTTTAGTGTCTTGATTTCGGCTCTTATTTCTTTCTTCGTAAATGGCTTAACTGGAAGTGACATTTGACACGGCACGTCTATTTCTCTGTAACATATTGTTGGATCGTATTCATTTGGTTTGAAAACTTCAGTCAGGTGATCTGCGAAAGCGTTCGCTTTATCTTGACTTGAGCACACCGTTTAACTTTTTATGGGGGACACTCTCACTAGAGGCCTTTTGAAGTTCTTTGTAGCTTTCCAGATGGCATGATCATCGCTATTGTTGATATCTTGAATATATTGACTGAAATTTGAGTTTGTAAGATTTTGAAGGGTCTTATGAAGTTTTGGGGCTAATCGGTTCTAATATAATTTATCAGTAGGATTACGTGTTCGTTGCCATCTTCCTCTAGCTTGACGTTTTTCTGCAATCAGTTGTCGCACTTGCAGGGGGATTTGGTTAACTGTTAAGTTATTGTCTGCAACTGACGGGGTGCTTATTAAACAAATGATGTTTTATTTTATCTCGCTAATAGCTTATCCATAAGTTTTGTCTGATTAATATAAACTGACTTTCCAAAAAAAAATCCGAGCACCCTGTAAGAGTAGACCAATTGCAATGAAATTTTCTATACTTTTTCTGTTTTGTCTGATACGAAATGACAATATGGACAGAAAATTATAACAGCTCTACATTTTTTTAATTTTGTTCAACAGATATCACATTGAATTTGCGTTTCGTTGAGTTTGAAGTAATATTTCGTAGCATTTTCTGCTCAACTTATTAGGTAATTGTGCCTAGGCGCGGTTTACGGTACAACTATAATCAATTAATTCAATTCGACAGGGGACGCATTGTTGGCATGCGGGAAGTCGGTTTTTCAGTCACACAAATCTCCAACCGTATGGGACGTAGTATAACAACAGTACTACAGTGTTTGTCCAGATGGTCTAAAGAAGGAATCCGTAACCGTCGTCATGAATCCGGACGACCTCAAGCAACTTCAGCACGGAAAGGTCTTCATTTGAGGATTGCGCCTTTACAAGACAGAGTTTCTATAGCACGGTTGATTAGAAATGCTTGGGTAGGAGCTCTACTACAAAGAGTCTTTATGGCAACGATATATCGCAGAATACGCGTTTTGGGGATTTGTTCCTATTATTATGTTTGCCACTGAGACCTCGACATCGTGCTGCATGGCTTGAATAGTGTAAGAACTCATAAAATTTGGATGTTGATTGGAATTGCGTTGTGTTCTCTGACGAGTAGCGATTTTGTCAAAATGTTAAATGTTAAAATATCAAAGTAATTTTTAATTTTCGATATAATCAGCAACGCCGCAGGGCTGAGATCATTTTAGGTAGGCTGAGCAGAACAAATTACCCAAGAAACCATAGTTTCAAAATAATCCTGCGTCCCATTCTCCGTATACGTCTAACATACCAAGTCACCCTTGTTATATATATATATATATATATATATATATATATATATATAT
Source organism: Tillus elongatus (assembly GCA_964006375.1). Taxonomy (NCBI): domain Eukaryota; kingdom Metazoa; phylum Arthropoda; class Insecta; order Coleoptera; family Cleridae; genus Tillus; species Tillus elongatus. The sequence goes on along the minus strand of OZ023268.1, from coordinate 24,851,174 downwards.
ATATATATATATATATATATATATATATATATATAGAGAGAGAGAGAGAGAGAGAGTGAAACACACTTATGGAATAACATTCATTATTCAACAAAAAATAGTTTTTGTGAAAAACGCTGAGACACGTGAAGTTTAATTTGTCGAACATTATCTTATAATCATAGTTAAAAAAATTAAACTTCCACCATTTTACCCACACCACTTTATCAATTTTTTTAAATAGCAACCCTACATTTTTTTCATCACAATTCGATGGATCACATTTTTCTGAATGCGGAGATACCCCATATGTATTGTCTAATATTACAGTTTTCAATTCAGGGTGGAATTTTAATACCGGAATATTAAAACTAAACAGTTTACCCTGAAATTCAAATTTCGAAAATAAACTTAATAAAAACGTCCCCTTTTTATAATAAATGTTCAAAATGTTCTCAGTTCACTTGCACACAACGAAATAATCTTCTCTAGAATTCTTCACTGACTCTTATCTTAAATTTCTTATCTTGTCTTTTATTTTTTTGTGTGTTTTTGTTTCTTTAACGTTGGCCTATTTCCGCAACAATGGCCAATCACCGACGCCAGGGAGCAGTTTCACCTAACTATCCTGGAAATGTTGCCGAACCCCTGCCTTTCTGTAAGGAGGGTGGGGATCTTTAACGTGCCCAACATCGCATGGACAGGGGACTGACGGCTTTACGTCCCCTCCGAAGGACGGAACGTGCAGACATTCAACTTGCTCAAATACAATGCCAGAACCTCAGTTGATCTTAATGTTACAGTTTGTACTGAAAAAGTGAAAGGAGTACCCTGGGATCGAACCCAGTACCCTTCGGTTCAGAGGCACACGTTCTTACCCCTGAACCACTGAGGTTCTATTGTCTTTTATTAACTACCAATTTTTGCAGTGTGAAAGGTGAAATTTAACAGTTCTGTTTTATTATGTGGTGTATTGGGTTAAATGCACGGTCTCCTTGTAAATTAGTCGTCATTTTGTTCCGATAATTTCAATTAATTTTTGGTCTAATAATGCGATACTTAACTGAAACTCTGCGAACAGAAATATTAATGATGATTGGGCATGGTGATATGTGTAGAACACAGCCACAAGTTGTTAACCTATTTAATGAAAAACATCCAGATTTGCCCCCACTAACCCAGGGAACTGTGTCTAAGATCAATTCACAGTTTCGTGATAATGGACAGGTTAAAGCACTGCCTAGGAGACCCAAGTTTGTTGAAGAAGATATAAAACTCAATATTTTATTGGCTTTTCAAGAAGAACCAACAACTTGTATCCGTCAAGTTGCACGCGAAAATGATGTTAGTCAATCAACAGTTTTAAGGTTTTTTTTAAATTTTATTTCAACAACACACCACGAGGCCTTACAGCCTAAATACTATCGTACCGTGGGTGTCGACAAGGAGGAAAGAGGCAACTTGTTAATTCTGGACATAAAGGTTTGGAGGTTCGGGGGAGAAGGAAAAACATGTGCCAGCAAGGAATTCCACAACTTTAAAGTCATCAGGACGAAAGAGCGACATAACAAGATGTTATACGTCTGGTAACCTGGACAGTAAAAGGGTGTATTCGCTTTGTTTCCTTGGTAGATCTGTTGGGGGCAGCAGGTGGAGGAACTATGGAAGAAAGCTCCTCTGAGTACTGCCCGTGCAGATATCTATAAAAGAGTGAGAGGTCACCAACGGCACGTCGGTGGGCAAGAGGTGGCAGCCTTTGGGTGAGGGTAGGCTCACCGATGAGACGTACAGATCTCTTCTGAATGGAGTCCAGGATAGCGAGTGTAGAAGCGGCATCAGCACCCCAGATGTGGGAGCAGTTTTCGTGGTTTGATCTTATTTGTGAAGTGCATAAGGTATAGAGATTGGCTGGTGAAAAGTATTTGCGAGCCCGGAAGAGGAAACCTAATTTCTTAGCAGCCGCTTCTGCAATTGATGTGACATGTTGATGCCAATTCAAATTCCGATCCACAGAAATGCCAACAAGTGAAAAGGACTCATTACTTTGAATCACTTAGTTGTTCATTGTGGTGGGTCTAGGGCTTCTGTATCTTTTATGAGAAAGAAAGCAAGACTGTGATTTGGTGGGGTTGAATTCTACAAGATTTCTACTTCACCAGTCTAATATTTTTTGGAGATCCACGGAGATAGAACCCTGCATGAGTCTGCGATCCTCATCTAATTGGGCTAAAGAGAGAGGCTTAGAATATTGTATATTTGAGTGGAAGATGCTATCGTCCGCGTAACTGTGAACTGGGTTGAATGTGCTAGAGAGGAGGTCATTGATGTAGAAAACAAACAAAGTAGGGGCTAAAGCTGAACCTTAAGGAACTCCTGCATTAATTGGATACAGTTTAGTGGAATGGCCATCCACGACAACAGAAATGCTCCGGTGGGTTCCATAGACTTGTTCCAAGAATGGGTGACAAAGGAAAGGAGGTCGGCAGTTGATCTGCGCTGACGGAATCCATACTGCCTGTCTTGGATTAGACTGTGTTTTTCAAGAAATTTTAGTAATTCGGTGTTTATATACTTTTCCATCACTTTAGAGACGACTGAAAGGAGAGAAATAGACCTGTAGTTGCTAGGAAGCGCTTTGGATCTTTTCTTGGGGACGGGTTGTACTCGAGCAGTTTTCGAGTTACTAGGGAATATGCCTCTATTTTAAGATGTCTGAGGTGTCTCAAAAACGAAAAAAATCCTTCCTATAAACTACAACACGTTCAAGAGTTGATTGACGGTGATTCTGATAGAATAGTGCAATTTTGTGAACAACTGCTGGACATGTTACATAGGAATGTTATTGCTTCTACTGACGTTCTGTTTTCCAATTAAGCAACATTTCTTTTTAATGGCGATGTAAACACGCAAAATTGCAGATACTGTGGGAAAATTTTGAGTTTTGTTCGAAAAAAAATATGTCACAAGTAAAAAAGCTATGGTAGCCAAATTTGTTACGTAGGTTTACGATATAAAAAGTAAAGTACATAGCAAAATTTAGATTCCTATGTTACAAGAAAAACAGTTATAAAAATATTTGGTGGTAGATCATTTCTATGAAAATTCACTACAATAACGCACTTGCTGCGTCCAGACTTTTTTACAATATTGGTTCCAAATAAGATCTAACATCAAACTACTAATACTGTATCACGTATCACGTCAAACCTTTACCAAAAACAATAAGGAAGTAATTATATACACGAGTAACAAAGTAACTATGCGAAAGCATGAAATTTAGTAAAACTTGACCGTGAAATGTGACGAAAAAACGAGCGAAAATAATCAAGATACACCAGAAAACCAATAATATTATTCATTGCTTAACAAATGGAAAAGAATATACAAGTCTTGTCAGATTAGCAAATAACTAAACTCATAATGCTAAGACATGAGATTTTAATTCGATTCTTGTTATGTACTGGCGATCGACGGTGACCGACTATTATAATCAGGATTTTCCTCAACTTGTAGTAGCACATTTAGTTTTGTTTCATCTTCTGTAGGAGTTTTAGTCCTGTCAAGTTTAGGATAATTTTTACATTTCTAGTCTCTCTATATCTCTCGATAGTTTTAAAAACGGATCATCTGTTAATAACGTGTTGAGGATTCAAGTCATTATATATGCGTGTAACTTCTTCATACGTTCTTTTCTTGCCGCCAAAGCCTCGTAAAATTGAAATTTGTATACGTTCTGTATCACTAAGATATGCCATTTTATAGAGTGATTGACGTTAACTAATTTTGACAGTTCACTTATATTTATTTAGAAAGCATAGCCAGCTTTGTGAGAATAAGTACTTATGTATATTATGTAATTGTCGATATCTGCGTAATCATGGAATTTGGGCATAGGGTACCTTATAACAAAGTTAATCTAGAGTTCTGAAGGATTCATAAAATCATAGAATATACGGGGTGTTCTAATAAAAAAAAACAATCATTGCAACCACTACGCTTTTCAGGACCACCTGTATGTTTTGTCGTAACGTGAAAATATGCACCTATGGCAACCTTGCATTATGTGTTAAAATCATGTATTTATCGTTTTTCGTTTGTGGGATATTCAGATGTATCCATACTAACCCTGTATATATATATATATATATATATATATATATATATATATATATATATATATATATATATATATATATATATATATATATATATATATATATATATATATATATATATATATATATATATGACACCAATAGATCAAAAAATTGTGGGGCGATTTTGATAAAATTTGGCACGTACCTTCTTCCTGTTGCAAGTGGGTATATTTTGAGTTTTCTTTCGAAAAAAATATTTTTCTCAACAAGTAAAAAAGCTATGGTAACCAGATTTATTACGCAGGTTTACGATATAAAAAGTAAAGTACGCAGCAAAATTAGGTTCCTATGTTACAAGAAAAAAATATTCAAGATACACCAGAAAACCAATAATATTATTCATTGCTTAACAAATGGAAAAGAATATACAAGTCTTGTCAGATTAGCAAATAACTAAACTCATAATGCTAAGACAAGAGGTTTTAATTTGTTTCTTGTTTGATACAGGCGATGGATGGCGACCGCCTATTAGAATCATCTAGAAAAGTACTAAAGACATCAATATTAAAAGTTGGTTACATACAGGGTTAGCGATCAGTATTGTCCAAATGGTATTATGCAGAAGCGGTTTGACATTTATATTTTACGTTTGGTGTGTTACGGTATAATGTATTCTTAGATGGTAATAATGTAAAATTTATCTGGCGGTAGAAGTAACACTCTTAACCCTTTCCCTCTTACTGGTATTTTTTTTATCTTTCTACAACACACCGCAATGTCTGACAGCCTAAATACTATCGTACCGTGGGTGTCGATAAGGAGGAAATAGGCAACTTGTTAATTCTGGACTTCAAGGTGTGGAGGTTCGGACGAGAAGGAAAAACATGTGCCGGCAAGGAATTCCACAACTTGGAAGTCCTCGAGACAAAAGAGCGGGCATAACAAGATGTTCTATGCCTGGTGACCTGGACAGTAAAAGGGTGCATCCGCTCTGTTCCCCTGGTAGATCTGTTGGAGGCAGCAGGTGGAGGAACTATGGAAGAAAGCTCCTCTGAGCAGTGCCCGAGCAGATATCTATAAAAGAGAGAGAGGTCACCAGCCGCACGTCGGTGGGCAAGGGGTGGCAGCCTTTGGGTGACGGTAGGGCCACCGTCGAGACGCATAGCTCTCTTCTGAATGAAGTTCAGGATAGCGAGTGTAGAAGCGGCAGCGGCACTCCAGATGTGGGAGCAGTATTCGAGGTTTGACCTTATTTGTGAAGTATATAAGGTATAGAGATTAGCTGGTGAAAAGTATTTGCGAGCCCTAATTTCTTAGCAGCCGCTTCTGCAATTGGTGTGACATGTTGGTGCCAATTGAGATTTCTATCCACAGAAATGCCAACAGGTGAAAAGGACCCATTACTTTGAATAACTTGGTTGTTCATTGTGATGTGTCTTGGGTTGGTGTATCTCTTATAATATAAAGGGCAAGATTGAGATTTGGTGGAGTTGAATTGTACAATATTTATACTTCCCCAGTCCAATATTTTGACCTCAGTTGACTTGGCCGAATGCTTTTGATATGTCTAGAGCAAAAATCTGGGATTCACCGTGTAGTTCCATAGACTTGTTCCAGGAATGGGTGACAAAGGAAAGGAGGTCGGCAGTTGATCTGCGCTCACGGAATCTATACTGCCTGTAGTCGATTAGACTATGTGTTTCAAGACATTTTAGTAATTCGGTGTTTATATACTTTTCCATCACTTGAAACACGACTGAAAGGAGAGAAGTAGGCCTGTAGTTGCTAGGAAGCGCTTTGGATCCTTTCTTGGGAACGGGTTGTACTCGAGCAGTTTTCCAGTTACTAGGGAATATCCCTCCATTGTAAGATGTCTGAAACAGACGAGTCAGGACAGGAGCAAGTTCTGGTGCGCACTTTTTGAAAACAATTGCTGGGATCTCGTCAAGACCAGAGGCTTTCCTGGTATTAAGAGAAGAAATCATCTTTTGTGCCTTTTTAGTTTTGAAAATGATATCCATCATTTGATGCGCGACATTGGGGACTGTTGGTGGTTGAACATTGGGAGGTGGGTTTAGAGTGTAATTGTCGGTGAACAACGAGGCAAAAAGTTCATCCTTGTCTAGAGCGGTAGAAACAATTTCATCCCCTGAAACAAGAGGTGGAAACGTGCTCTTGCAGAAATTATTCTCAATAGATTTAGCAAGAGTCCAGAAGGGTTTGTTGTCGCTGGAGCTTGAGAGGATTTTGTTTTTGATATGGTTATTAAACGAGTTTTTGCGTTAGAAAGAATGCTGACATAGCGGTTTCTTGTGTCGTTAAATGCTTGAATGTTTTCTTGACTAGGATGGCGTAGAAACGATTTATGAGCTTTGACCTTTTCAAGTCTCGCCTTGTCATAGGATTTAGAAAACCAGGGCTTTTGTGTGGCTGCAGAGGTTTTCTATGTACGTGGAATAAATAAGTCCATGACAGCTTGGATATTTTCGCTGCCATTTTGTGAGATATCAGAGGGGTCAGGAGGAGGGAAGCATACAGGCGCCCATGGAAATGGGGAAATGTAATCCCGCATTTCGTCCCAGTTCGCGGAGTTGTAGTGCCAAACGATACGTGGGTGTGATGACTGTGTGACCTCGGGTTGCATTGCGCAGGAATGCAACCATGCCGTGGTCTGAACGACCAAGAGGGGCGGTGACTGATGTCTTATAGCATTCAGGTTTTGTAGTAGGAAGGAGATCCAAGGAATTTAAGCTGTGTGTTGGGATGCGAGGCAAGTAAGTAACAAAGAATTGCTGACTGCAATGGCCTCTGCTGCTCTCCCTTGTGGATCGGTTTTTGAAGATCGTAGCCATTCCTTATTATGGACATTGAAGTCACCAAGAATAGTGACCTCGGAGAAAGGACATTGAGAAATCCGTTGGTCGCTTTTTTCAGAAAGGTAATCGAAGAGCTGGACAAAGTTGTTGACCGGTAAATGCAAGAGATGAATTTAGGTGCAGCCCTGAGAGGGAGTTTCATCCAAAGTATGTCTTTTCTTCCAGCTTCTAAATTTGGGAGCCTGGTGCAGGGTAGATTGCTACGCACGTAAACTCACACGCCTCCATGCAATATAAAGTTAGTAAGGAGCTCATACCCCGGGAAATTCAGGAGATTAGTTGTTATTTTGGCACTGATTTGGGTTTCGGTGAGGAAGAGGACTTGGATTTACAAGTTTGAGCGAACTAAAACAAAAATAATGGCAAGTATGTCTTTTCTTCCAGCTTCTACATTGGGGAGCTTGGTGCAGGGTAGATTGCTACGGACGTATGCGTATACTCCTCCATGCAATCTAAAAAAAGTAAGGAGCTCATACCCCGGGAAACTAAGGTGATTAGTGGCTGTTTTGGCACTGATTTGGGTTTCGGTGAGGAAGAGGACTTGGGACCGATTAGCCTGGAGAAAATGATGGACGGAGTTCAGGTAAGAATTTAGACTACACATATTCGAGAAGGATATGTTAAATCTTGATGCCTGCGCCCCCTGCGCACCCCTCTCCAGGAGATTTGCAGCTACCTATATATATATATATATATATATATATATATATATATATATATATATATATATATATATATATATATATATATATATATATATATATATATATCACACCGAAAACTCAAAAAAGAATGGACCGGTTTTGATTAAATTTAGTGATTACCTTCCTTTTGCAAGTGGCTTGGATAAATTTGTTACCCACGAAAATCGGCCTAGGTTTTCGTGGAAAATTTTGTGTTTTCTTTGGAAAAAAAATTATATCTCCGAACATAACAAGGTAAGGGCAAGAAAAATTGGTGTGCGGGTTTATATCATTATATGTAAATTATGTGCCAAAATTTAGCTCTGCACGTTAAAATACGAAAAAGTTATAGGCACTTAAAAAATAAATTGGGGTTTTCCTAAAAACGTCATAGTCGTGATTTAAAGCGTCAAAATTGGCAACATTTAGGCAAAGAACCTGAATCTAATACGGGCTATGGAAAGAAAAAGTCTCAAGAACAATATTTTGCAAACCCTGAACTCTTAGCTTCAACTGTCATTGTCCTTGATTTTAGATTTTTCCAGAAAATTCATTTCAAATAGACACTTTCTCTGATGCTTTGCAGTAGTCTTAGCTATAGAGTTTATTGTTTAATGGTATATAATTTTCGTAAAACATCAAAAAGATCAATATATCCGTTATTATACAAGTTGCGAAAAAAAAATGTGTACTTTAATTATAGGGTGTCTTAAGCTACATCTTAAAGAAATATTTCTACCATCACAGGGTGGCCCATAAGTGGTTGGTGGTACAATTATTTTTTTTAATCAAACACGCCTTATGTTATTACATTTTTGCATTTTCAATCGAAATATAATGCATGTTTGTAAGAAAAGAAGTTAGGGACGCAGTAAGTACGTTATGGTAGCAAATTTTCATTAAATGCTTTAACTTTGAATAGCTCAATTTGCTGTTAACCTATAAGGTAGACCAAGAAACCGTTTTTTTCGGGAACACTGTAAGTTCACTTTCAGAAATTTTTGTACATTTTCAAAGTTATTTTGATGAAACATGGCACATGTTTCTACTGTATAGGTTATACTGGTAACCAAATTTGATGCCTGCTTTCTTAAAAAAAAACACATATTTGCTATTAAAAACTTTTTATGAAAATTCACTACGATAACGCACTTTCTGCGTTAAGACTTTCTCTTAATGTAACTATATCGACGAATTTATTTTTATAATTCTGCAAACATTAGTCCATACTAATACTTTTCGGATGCGGTGTGTAATCATTGGGCGATTCTTATTATTATATTATATATTCGACTAACAAATCAGCTTGAGTTATTGTAATATATGTTTCTAAATAAGTAACCTTTCTTATTACTATATGTCATTCGCAAATAATATTAAATGCCAATACTATTTTTTATCTACATAACAATTACGTCTCAATGAAATACTAATGAATGGTAGTTTCGTAACGACTAAAATATTTAACAAGGAAACCTTAAATTGGCTTCTTCTAAATCAGATGATGATCACGACTTTAATTAATTGGGTCATAGTAGCTTTTATGAACGGTGGATACTAAGAGCAGCACGATTTTGTCCGCACGCGTCCGCTGTAGTACGGTGTAATTTGTTAGCCGCAATATTTATTTTGTATCTTTGTCGTGACCTGGCAATGATGCAAGGAAACGAAAAGAGACAGCAGATAAATGGGAAGGAATATTCTAAAGCACAACAACATTAGTTACTCTTAATGTTTTTTTACTTAAAGAATGTACGAAGAATGGGCAATACATTTATAGAGACAAGCTCACCACACTGACAAAATGTAGACATTTTATGTAGTTTTTAAAAGATATTGTACTGTCTAAGGTTGAAGCTGTCTTAAAAGCACATCTATAAAATTAGATTGTTCCAAAATTAGGCTATAAAAGTGAACGCAGTAACTGCTGAGAGGGAATAACAGTCGTTATTGTTAGTAACCAATGTTTATAGTCAATAATAAGAACCATCGACCTCTAAAATAAGGGGAGGAATAATGCAAGGTCTCCTTTTACACCCAGTTTGGTACTTCATCGGAAGAGTAAAAATGCAGCTATGGTATACAATCCATAAACATCTTAAACGAAACTACATACAGACTTGGAGACTACTTCTCTGGCTTCACTGTTGGTTTTCGTGGGTGAAGGACGTAGCCAGCGCGTAAGCTAACTGGAGCAAGTGGTCCTTACGAATGCTGGATGTTCTAGGATGTTCTTCAACGTTTCTGTGACTATAGTTTTGCTGCTTGACAGCATTCTCAGACAGATTAAAATTGAATTAGTACGAAATCATGACAACTACAAATAAAGATCTGTTGCTATGTTATGATATGATGTTTTGATCCAAAAATGTTTATCAAATTGAAAATAAAAATGAAACACAGATGAGAGATGAGGCTTTCAAAATGTCTACGTGATGTATGTCAATATTTAACATAAAAATAGAACTAGCCTATAATAACTATAATAACAGTTACAACAATAAAATAACTAAACAATAACAGTATAAAAGCAGTCTCAACTAAACAATAACAGTATAAAAGCAGTCTCTCTACAACGAAAATATCGACATACATCAACTCATTATCTTATTACAACTTTTTTAAAAGAATAGTTAAATTGATTTTCTTTGACTTATTTAATTAGAAAGAAGAATATCCAAGAAAGGGGAATTCATTAACTCAGTTTGCTCCTTTAAAACAAGGTAGTTATTGTCGTGTGTGTGCTTTTTGACTTCCAATGCTTCAGAAAAGTCTATTTTACGCTTGTCATTATAAAAATGTTGTGGTTGTATGCGGTTATTTACTGTAGGTCTATGTTCGGTATCAATAATATGTTTTGCAAATGTAGATTTGTCAGCGTGGTTATTTCTAAATGCAGAAATATGTTCTTTGCATCGGGTCTTAAAATTTATAGAAGTTTGACCTATAGATTGCGTTACAATGTGTACAAGCTAATTTATAAACTCCAGCTTTTGTCAGGAAACAAGATTTTTCTTTGGCGTTAAATAGTAAATCGTGCATCGTGTTGTAAAATTTAAAAGCTACCTTTGTATTTGTACAGGTATTTAAAATTTTTGAAATGTTTTCTGAAATGATTCCAAAATAAGTTATCGAAACGTATCTGTTGTCTTCTTTGTCTCTAATATTTGGATAAATTAAATTAATCGCTAATTTGTATTCTTTTCTCTCGATCATTTTATCTATTATTTTAACAGAGTAGCCATTATTAAATGCTGTTGGCTTAATTATTGAAATTTCTTTTTCAAAATTGTTTTGTGACATAGGTATTGAAAATGCACGACGTATCATAGAGTGTTAGGCTGATAGCTTTTGTGAAAAAGGGTGACATGAATCGTATGGTATGGTTGTATCAGTGTAAGTTGGTTTCCTATATATTGAAAAGTCAAATGAATTCTTTTCTAACTTTCTAATTGTTAAGTCTGAAAAATTTATACAATTGTTAGCTTCTTCTTCTAAAGTAAACTTAATATTTGTTTGAAAGTTATTAATAAAATTCAAAAATTCATTTAATTTTGTATGACTACCTTGAAAACATGCTAAAATATCATCTACGTATCTGTACCAAAATTAAAGAGATATTAGCTTCTGAATCCGAAATTGCTTCCAGATCTATAAGGCAATATGAAAGATAAATATGTGATTTTTTAAGACATCTAACTTCAAAATATGACAAACGTCAAATTAATGAAACTCAAATTTTAAAATCTGTTCAGCATAAAATATTAGACAATGATCTAGTTTTTACTAAAGCTGATAAAGGAAATACAACTGTAGCTATAAGTAGGGACGCATATAACATTAAAATTAATGATTTTATTACTACAGAAAATTTAACAGAAATTTGGAGAGACCCTACAAACGCATTTCAGACAAAACTAAAAACTGAACTTAAAAATGTGTCTCTGTTTAGTCAACAAGAAAAGATATATCTTTTATATAAAAGCCCACAACCACCAAAAATGTATGGCGACCTGAAAATTCATAAGCCAAATATACCGGTGAGGCCAGTAGTTATCTATGTTAATACACCTAATCATAAGATAGCGAGCAAACTGATTTCAATTATTAGATAATACAAATATTTTCCAAAATATTCAGTTAAGAATTCTTATGAACTTACACACAAATTAAATAACTTAATTATTCCCACAAAAAGTTTAGTCTCATGTGATGTTTGTAGCATGTATTGTAAGATACCCCCTAGGGAATGTTTATTTCTATTAGAAAACATTTTAATAGAAAAGAACGCAAATGTCATAAAAAGACAAGAAATAATGAATCTTTTTAACGAATGTATAAAACAAAACTATTTTAAATTTAATAATACAATTATTCTCACAAGCATCTCACAAGCTCGAAAATATAACACATCCAAAACACACCCAAAAGACACAACAGGGCGCCTCCTATAAGCCGTGGTTACATGCTCAGAATTATAAAATCATTGTTCAAAATCTAATAACTTTTAAAAATTTTAGGAATATACGTAAATTAACGTGCATATTGCCGCTCTCATTAAATGAGAGCTTACTTTTACATCTTGATGGATGACATATGAGCCAGCAATGAGAACAGAAAGACGACAGATTGAGAGAATCTCAGAACCAACACTTAATGAGTGGTCACACAATAGTTAACCACATTTAGGTAGGTGGTAGTGGACTTTTCCTTTACGTGATAGCAAAGGATTTTTTTCACGCCCGAGGAGGTACCACCCCTTACATCAAGGGGCCGGTGAAGTCCCAAGAACGTTTCCGGTTCCGGTATATGAGTCGGTTTCCCTTATAAACAAAAATGGTGATGGCTCCTCCTTGTGCAAAAGATTCCGGAAATAAAATACCACTCCATTCGGATCTCCGGGAGAGGGGTGTGCAGGGAGTGCCGGCATAAAGATTTAACATATCCTGAACTCCGTCAACCATTTCCTCCAGGTTAATAGGCGCCCACTCCTCTTCCTCACCGAAACCCAAATCAGTGCAAAAACAGCCACTAATCACCTTAACTTCCCGGGGTATGAGCTCCTTACTTCCTTTAGATTGCATGGAGGTGTGTGCCCATACGTCCGTAGCAATCTATCCTGCACCAGACTCCCCAATTTGGAAGCTGGAAGAAAAGACATACTTTGGATGAAACTCTCCCTCAAGGCTGCAGCTAAATTCATCTGTTGCAGTTACCGGTCTGACAACAACTTTGCCCAGCTCTTCGATTACCTTTCTCAAAACCTGAGTGCTATAAGACATCAGTCACCGCCCCCCTTGGTCACTCATACCACGGCATGGTCACTGCTTCCTGCGCAATGCAACCCGAGGTCACACAGTCATCACATCCACAGATCGTTTAGCACTACAACTCCGCGAACTGGCACGAAATGCGGGATTACTTTTCCTCATTTCCATGGGCGTCTGTCTGCTTCTCTCATCCTGACCCCTCTAATATCTATAAAAAAAAACGTCACCGAAATTATCCAAGCTGGCATGTAATTATTTATTCCACGTACACAGAAAAGCTCTTCAGCCACTCAAAAGCCCTGGTTCTCTAAATCCTGTGACAAGGCCAGACTTGAAAAGGTCAAAGCCCACAAAACGATTCTACACAATCCCAGTCAAGAAAACCATCAAGCATTTAACGACGCAAGAAACAGCTGTGTCCGCATTCCTTCTGAGGCAAAAAACTCTAATAACCACATCAAAAACCAAATCCACTCAAACTTCAGCGGCAGCAAACCCTTCTGGACTCTTGCTTTAGGGAATGAAATTGTTTGTACCGCCATGGGAAAGGCTGAACTTTTTGCCTCGTTGTTCGCAGGCTATTCTACTCTCAACCCACCTCCAAATGTTCAACCACCAACAGTCCCCAATGTCGCGCATAAAATGACGGATATCATTTTCAAAACTAAAAAGGCACGAAAGCTGCTCTCTTCTCTTAATACCAGGAAAGCATCTGTACATAAACAGAAAATTTCCCCTCCAACCGGAGCATTTTTGTTGTCGTGGATAGCCATTCCTCTAAGCTGTATCCAATTAATGCAAGGATCCCTCAAGGTTCAGCTTTAGCCCCTACTTTGTTTCTTCTCCACATCAATGACCTCCTCTCTAGCACATCCCACCCAGTTCACAGTTACGCGAATGACAGCACCCTACACTCAAATATACAATATTCTAAGCCTGTCTCTTTAGCCCAATTATATGTGGATCTTCAAAAAATATCAATCTTGCTTTCTATTTCATAAGAGATACATCAGCCCTAAACCCATCACAATGAACAACCAAGTTATTCAAAGTAATGAGCCCTTTTCACTTGTTGGCATTTCTGTGGATCTAAATCTCAAATGGCACCAACATGTCACATCAATTGCAGAAGCGGCTGCTAAGAAATTAGGTTTCCTTTTCCGGGCTCGTAAATACTTTTCACTAGCCAATCTCTATACCTTATATATTTCGCGAATAAGGCCAAACTTCAAATACTTCTCCCACATCTGGTGTGCCGCTGCCGCTTCTACACTCGCTATCCTGCACTCCATTTAGAAGAGAGCTATACGTTTCATCGGTGACCCTACCCTCACCCAAAGGCTGCCATCGTTTTCCCACCAACGTGCCGTTGGTGACCTCTCTCTCTCTCTCTCTCTCTCTTTTAGATATCTGCACGGTCACTGCTCAGATGAGCTTTTTTCCATAGTTCCTCTACCTGCTGCCCACAACAGATCTACCAGGGGAACAGAGAAAATGCACCTTTTTACTGTCCAGGTCACCAGACATAGAACACCTTGTTATTACCGTTCTTTTGTCCCGAGGACTTCCAAGTTGTTGAATTCTTTTCCGGCACATGTTTTTCCTTCTCCTCCGAACATCCAAACCTTCAAGTCCAGAATTAACAACTTGCCTCTTTCCTCCTTGTCGACACCCACGGTACGATAGTATTTAGGCTGTAAGCCCTCGTGGTGTGTTGTTGAAATAAAAAATAAATAAAAAATTGTAACATGGAGAAAACTAATAATAATACAGAAAATTGTAAAACCTGTAGAACTTGGTAAAGGACTAAGCATTGCAGTGATACGACAAAATGAAATAAATCTGCTGCAAAAATGAAGAGGTTAGTAAAGAAATCCTTTTATACTATTTGCTTTTAAATAAACATTTCAATGTAATTTTTAGGCATTCCCCGACAGAACCACCTGAATATCCCCCATGTGGGCATAATGGAAAAACATTCCGGTGTGTAGCTCTGCAAATGGGTGATATACAACAGTTTCATTCGAACATTTATTATACCACTTCCAAGATTGAACAGGACAAATTTATTTTGAAATACATTCAGCCCGAGATTCCGAAGCGTGACAGGTATTATCAAATATATTGTATTTGATAATTTTAGTCAGATATTCCTAAACAAGAAATTACGTTTAAGGACTACTTTAATAATACAACAAAGCAAACCAATAAATAACCAATTTCTCTTGTTTAAAATTCCTATGTAGCAACTCTTGTAATAGAGCTACATTAAAAAAATAGAATCTGCTACATGGTCAAAGATCAGATCGGAGAAGTGTGCCAATATCATTAAACAGTGGGTGGAGCAAGGTCAAGTAACTCACGAAAAAACACGCTTTTAATAAGGTAATTATACTTTTACTCTTTATCATTAGTCTCTCTATACAGATGTCTGAGCTAGGCGGGTACATATTAGATTAGATAACATAACGGCCCGTTCTATCAAAGTAAGCCGGGAGCTAAAACACAAACCGCATTCAATTGTTTCAGATCTGCTGCGATGAAGGTGAAATAATTCAATTTAGTTGATCACTGTGTTAAATTAGATGTTGTTAGATTACTAGAGACGCAAATCCATTCATTATTTCGATTTTTTTTATTATGCTAATTAAAATGTAAGCCGTGGCTCCAGTGGTTGGAACTTGTACTCTGATGACACCAAAAATGTTGTGCTATAAGAATATAAGGTTTTTATAAAAATTAAAGCAAATTTCTGTAGAATAGTTTCATTTGTGACGTGATTGCGACTCCAAAACTTAAAATAACTTAATAAGTCCACCAGAATACATATCCAAGTCCAGTTTGATTTTTACATGCATAGGCTTCTATCTTTAAAACTGTAATAAAGCGTTATTCCTATAATAAAATATTAGAATAAGAAAGTTCGGGACGCAGCAAGTGCGTTATGGTAGTGAATTTTTATTAAATGCTTCAAATTTAAATAATTCAATTTTCTATAATCCTGAAAAGTTGAGTTTTAGTAAGTAGTAAGGCCTTTGCCAAGGCAACACATACATCAAACTTCATTAAAATAGCTTTGTAATTTTCGGAGAAAAATTTTTTTTTAGAAACAAAACTCAAAATTTGATAACTCAATTTTGTATACGTTTACAAAGTTAAAATTTGGTACGTGGTAAGGTCTTTCCTAAGGCAACATATCGATTAAACTTCATTAAAATATCTTTGTAACTTTCGGAGAAAAAATTTTTTTTCGAAAAAAATTTTTCCGGAAAATCTTGTCCTATTTTCCTGATTAATAAACTCGTCCAAGCCATTAATAAGAGAAAGCACTTGCCGAGTTTCATCAAAATCGGTTAATTATTTTTTAAATTAGCTGTTGGATACATATATATATATATATATATATATATATATATATATATATATATATATATATATATATATATATATATATATATATATATATATATATATATATATATATATGAACATATAAAGTCTGAAAGCGACCTCGGATTTGGGTTCTAGGGGCCTAATTAGAGCTCATTTGAAGAACTTTCTTCAAAATTCAAAATCCGGGATCTTCTCATTAGTGAATTTTTTTATAAGAAAATTGACTAAAAATCATTAGTGAGAAAGGCAAGTTTAAGTTAATGAAAATTATAGCAAATATACTAAAAGTTATAGCTACCGATTTTATATCGTTACAAGTTTAGGTATATAGAGAGCATAATTTTGCCCACGGTTAGTTTAGCCACAGCTACTAATGAAGACAACTTCGTTGTCGAAATAGGTACCGAGCGCACAACACTCTGTTATTATTTAGTTGTTTTTGGGGTGATTCTTCTTTTTGTGTCATTTTAAAATGCAAAATCACATTTGCCCGAATATTTCTAAATTTGGCGTAGAGGCCTACATGTTAATTCTAAACAACTATTTCATCATTTTTTGTCGTATTTTCGCCATAAAGGGCAATTCACTCTACAAAAAATAGATTTGTTGAAAAGTTCCAAGGCATACTTGATTTTTCGAAACGAAAATTACGTTACAAATCCAAGCAAAGCTAAAGCTGTAGAAATGCAAATTGAAATCAAGAATGTTTTATCTATTAGTGAATTTTCGTAGAAAAAAATCACTAATGCGGAGAACCCGACTATTGAATTTTGAAAAAAAAAATTGCAAATGAGCGCGAACCATGACCCCTAGAACCCATATCAGGGGTCAGTTTAAATTTTTATATGTTTATATATATATATATATATATATATATATATATATATATATATATATATATATATATATATATATATATATATATATATATATATATATATATATATATATATATATATATATATATATATATATGAAATATACTTGGTTCTCGGGTTGAACCGCGTCCAGAATTTATGAAAACTCAACGTTTCGGATCCTGTTTTGGAGCCATTTTCAAGAGGTAAAGGAAATATGTAAGAACACTCTAAGGCCTCAATCTGCCTATTCCTTAGAGTGGATGACAAAGGTGGGTAAAGGAAATATGTAAGGACACTCTAAGGCATCAATCTGCCTACTCCTTGGAGTGGTGGGCAAAGGAAACATGTAAGGACACTCTAAGGCCTCAATCTGCCTACTCCTTAGAGCGGTGGACAAAGGTGGTTTGGGTTGTTGTAGCTCGATTACGGGGCCTCAATCTGCCTACTTCCCAAATCTCGCCGGAGATCGTCTGTGAGGTCTCAGTGTGTTCAACCCTAGGCTTCAGAGAGATCTGGCAGTTTGTTGCAAGTCTTGTCTTATATATGTCGTTCCGTCTATCTGCTTCGTTGTTAGTGAAAGCAGTGGGGTCACCGTCAATTAAGTGGGGGTTTTGGTCACATTACTTAGATGATGAGGAGGATTAAGAGGGTCACCGGCATTTGTTGAGGCAGATAATGGGGAAATAAAATTGTCTGTGGAATTTATTTTCTTTTTGTGTGTTTGTAAAGAAGATATAATATGTTTCCAAGTAGTCGAAGGCGAAGACCATCATCTCTCTTATTTAAACAATCGGGGCGTTTTTCAATCTCGATTACTTCGCGGATAATTTTAGTTTTGAAGTTGTAAACCGGTGCTATTGTTTTGGCATTTTCGAAGTCTATTTTGTACCCTGTATGAATATGATGCATGGCCAGCGCCAATGAGGGGTCGGATTTTCTAACTGCGAGGGTGTGTTCATATATTCTATTGTGAATGCGTCTATTTGTTTGTCCTACATAAGTTCGTTCATTATTTCCCAATATACCTCTATCTGAAACCCTTGACATTCTCAAAAATAAACGCAAAATTTCCCACGATACCTTAGCTCTTGTAGAACACTGCACATCTAACACTTATTTCCTTTTTCAAAACAAATTTTACAAACAAGTTCGAGGTGTTCCGACGGGTTCACCCCTCTCTCCTGCATTGACTTACATTTTCATGGAAAACTTCGAGACACTAAGCCCTCAATTCATCCCAACTTAAACCAACTTGCTGGTTAAGATGCGTTGACGACATTTTCGCTGTCAGGCCACACGGTAAAGAATCTCTAGAATTCCTTTCTTAACGAAATAACATCGAACCCCAGGTCCAGTTCACCATGGAAATAGAAAATAATTTTTCGTTGCCTTTCTTAGATGTACGCATCACTAAAACCCAGTCAGAGGATATTCTTACACTGTGTACCGAAAACCAGCCCACACTAATCGTTATCTTAACGCTCAATCTCACCATCACCCATCGCAACTAAATTCCGTGGTTCGAACACTAGTAACACGATCCCTTAGACTAACGGACAACAATAACAAACAGGCAGAATTAAACTTTTTAAGACAGATATTGCTAGAAAACGGATACGACAACAATCACATACTAAGAAACATTAGAAACGCACAACGACAAACCACTACACCACAACAAGAAAAAACAGAGTCCACACAACAACACACAGCGTTTTACCATACATTATAGGTGTCACCGACAAAATCAGCAGAATTTTTAGAACCCATAGTATCAAAACCGTATTCACAACAGAGCAAAAACTGTCAAATCTGATAAAAACTCCCAAGGATACGATTCCAAACGAATCCCACGGAGTTTACCAAATTCCTTGTTCCGACTGTTCCCGAACTTATGTAGGACAAACAAATAGACGCATCCACAATAGAATATATGAACACACCCTCGCAATTAGAAAATCCGACCCCTCATCGGCGCTGGCCATGCATCATATTCATACAGGGAACAAAATAGACTTCGATAATGCCAAAACAATAGCACCGGTTTACAACTTCAAAACGAGATTTATCCGCGAAGCAATCGAGATTGAAAAACGTCCCGATTGTTTAAATAAGAGAGATGATGGTCTTCGCCTTCCGACTACTTGGAAACCTATTATATCTTCTTTACAAACATACAAAAAGAAAATAAAATCCACAGACAATTTTACTGCCCCATTATCTGACTCAACAAATGCCGGTGACCCTCTTAATCCTCCTTAGCCTCTAAGTACCGTGACCAAAGCCACTTAATTGACGGTGACCCCACTACTTTCACTGACAACGAAGCAGGTAGACGGAACGACATATATAAGACAAGACTTGCAACGAAGTGCCAGATCCCTTTGAGGCCTAGGATTGAACACACTGAGACTTCACAGACGATCTCCGCCGAGATTTGGGGAGTAGGCAGATAGAGGCCCTGTAATCGAGCTACAACAGCCCAACCCACCTTTGTCCACTGCTCTAAGGAGTAGAGAGATTGAGGCCTTAGAGTGTCCTTACATATTTCCTTTACCTACCTTTGTCCACCACTCTTAAGGAGTAGGCAGATTGAGGCCTTAGAGTGTCCTTACATATTTCCTTTACGCACCTTTGTCCACCACTCTAAGGAGTATGCAGATTGAGGCATTAGAGTGTCCTTACATATTTCCTTTACCCACCTTTGTCTACCACTCTAAGGAGTAGGCAGATTGAGGCCTTAGTGTGTCCTTACATATTGCTTTACCCACCTTTGTGCACCACTCTAAGGAGTAGGCAGATTGAAGCCTTAGAGTTTCCTTACATATTTCCTTTACTTCTTGAAAATGGCTCCAAAACAGGAGCCGAAACGTCGAGTTTTCATTAATTCTGGACGCGGTTCAACCCGAGAACCAAGTATGTCTCACATTAAAGTCCGCGGAAATAAATCTTTCTGAACATATATATATATATATATATATATATATATATATATATATATATATATATATATATATATATATATATATATATATATATATATATATATATATATATCACACCGATAACTCAAAAAATAGGGGGCGGATTTTGATAAAATTTGGCATGTACCTTCTTTTTGCAAATGGCTTGAATAAATTTCCGGGATAATTTTAAATTTTCATTAGAAAAAAAATATCTCAAAAAATAAAAAATCTATGATAACCAAATTTGGTAGGTATGATTACGATATAAAAAGTAAACTATACACCAGAATTTAGATTTCTTCGTTAGAAGAGAAAAAGTAATAATAAATTATTTTGTGCCCGATCATTTCTATTAAAATTCATTACCATAACACACTTGCTGCGTCCAGGCAGAGTCAGAGACAAGAGTCGTTTTACCTATCCGAGACCACACTGTATATTCACGATAAAGAGTATCAACATCATCAGATTGATTAAAGAAGATAACGCCTATCATGCACAAAGGTGGCACCTTAGTTTTCAGTTAGATTGTAGATCTGTATAAGAGTCTCAACAACGCAATGTATGAAATGCAATTACATACAACAATTGGTAAGAAATACATATTAGATATAAGTGCCACACCCTGTTCAGTTTCTAAACGTCGACTTTGTGTCTATAGCCTCACATAAGCGCTATCATTCAGCCTGCTCAGGTGATTTTTACGTTGGCAAGGTTGGCAGGAGGGTGTTGTAACATTTATCGCCAATGCACGCGGCCTTATCTGTCAGATAATATGCAAAATTCCATGCATGGCGAACAGATTACAGACCGCCTTCCTTCATTGTGTGTTATGCTTTAATTACCATATTAAAAAATCTTCTCTCTGTGGTACAAGAACTAGTTCTAGGAAGACGGTGTTTTATTTACTTCATGTATGTCGTTTCCGTGAGCTCTTTGCGACGCTAGAATTGATTTATTTGCAAGACCTGATGCCGATTTGAATAATTGCATAATTGCAGGACATACTGAGTGTGGCTGCTCTGGATACAGTACAAATTATTATAATAAATATGCTTACAAACTGTTACTTTCAATAAATGGCTAGCAGTTATAACCCAAATGTCTTTTCGAGTTTACCAACATATTCACTAGTTTATTGTATTGTTTAAGTTTAAATTTTTAACCTTAAATCCTTCTACTTCTAACGGACTTCAAAGACCCAGGATGTTATCAAGCCTGTCTTTGCTTTCCTCTGGTTATACTCACCGATTCTTCGGCAAGGCCTAATTATCCCTTGTGGATGGTTTTGACTACGTTTACTCAAATCAAATGTGTCCCATGTAACACGTATATCATTTTAGTAAATTTTCTTAAAAAAAATTCACTAATGAGGAGATCTCGACTTTTTTGATTTTGAAAAAATTTCTTCAAATGAGCGCTATTTAGGATCCCTGGAACCCAAATCCGAGGTCGATTTCAGACTTTATTTGTTTATATATATATATATATATATATATATATATATATATATATATATATATATATATATATATATATATATATATATATATATATATATTGTGTGTGTGTGTGTGTGTGTCACACCTATAACTAAAAAACTAATAGACCCATTTTGATAAAAATCGGTGAGTACCTTCCTTTCGCAAGTGGCTTGGATAAGTTCGTTAGCCAGGAAAATCCGCCGAGGTTTTCCCGGAAAAATTTGTGTTTCCTTTCGAAAAAAATTTATATCTCCGGAATTAACAAAGTAGGGGCAACCAAATTTTGTACGCGGGTTTATATCATTATAGGTAAGTAATTTAGCTCGGTAGGTTAACGGAGAAAAAGTTACAGGCATTTAAAGAAAAATAAATTTGGGTTTTCCTCAAAACGTCGAAAGTCGCGATTTTAAACGTCAAAATTGGTAATAGTTAGGCAATGAACCTGAAACTACTATGAGCTATGGAAGGAAAATGTCTCAAGAATAATGTTTTACAAAGCCTGAAGTCTTAGTTTCAATCCTCATTGTCCTTCATTTTACTAAAATATTCCCAGAAAATTCATTTCAAATAGACCCTTTCTCTGATGCTTTGGCAGTAGTGTTGGCTATAGAGTTTATCGGTTAATGGTATATAATTTTTGTCGAATTTTCGTTAAAGAAATTTAAAACTCAATCTATCCGTCATTATGCAAGATACGAAAAAAAATTGTATACATTAATTATAAGGTGTCTTGAGCTACATCTTAAAACATATTTCTACAATTACAGGCTGGCCCATAAGTCGTTGGTGATTCAAATTTCCTTTTTTAGTGAATTTTCTGTAAAAAATTAACTAATGGGGAGATCCGTGTTTATATATACATACATACATATATATATATATATATATATATATATATATATATATATATATATATATATATATATATATATATATATATATATATATTACCGACAAATCAAAAAATAATGGACTGATCTTGATTAAATTTGGCGACCTTCCTTTTGCAAGTAGATTGGATAAGTTCGTTAGTAAGAAAAATCGGACCAGGTTTTCCCGGAAAATTTTGTGTCTTATTTCTTAAAAAAAACATATTTCCGGAAATATCATATAAAGAGTGAACCGTGTACCAAAATTTAGGTCTCTAAGTTTAAGGACAAAAAAGTTACGGTCAGCTAAAGCAACTAATTTTGGAGTTTTCCTCAAACCGTCAAAATTGAAAACGTCAAAATTGGCAATGTTTAGGCAAGGAACGTAAAACAAATACGGTTTCTGAAAAGAAAATGTTGCAAAAAGAGTGTTCTGCGAACCCTTTAGTTTCAGATTCAACCCCGTCATTGCCCTTCATTTTACTAAAATATTTACAGAAAATTCGTTTCAAGTAGACCCTTTCTCTGATGCTTTGGCTGTCGGTTTAGTTAAGTTGATGTAGGTTTGTAACTTTATGGTTTAACGGTCTATAATTTTTAGTTAATTTTCGTAGAACAAATTCGTTACTGCATTTTAGCATTTTTTATCGAAATATGATGCATGTTTGTAAAAACAAATCTGGACGCAGTAAGTGCATTTTGATAGCAAATTTTCATTAAATCCTTCAAATTTCAATAACTCAATTTGCTATTAACGTAAGTTTTGTTGGTTAGAAAACCAACATTTAACTTTATTTTGGGAAAATTTTTGTATAAACGCAGCAAGGGCGTTTTGCTTGCGAATTTTCATTGAATGTTTCAAATTTCAATAACTCAATTTGCTAGTAACCTAAGGTTCATTGGCTAGGAGACCAGTTTTCTCAGAATCATTTAAAGTTTATTTTCGGAAAATTTTTGTACATTTTCAAATAATTATTTTCATAAAATATGGTACATTGTTCCTACTATATAGGTTATACCGATAACCAAATTGATGCCTGCTCGCATTAGAGCTATATATTTGTAATTAAAAATATTTTTATGAAAATTCACTTGCATAACACACTTGCTGCGCCCAGATTTTTTTTAATAAGGAAAGTGATATGTACTAATCACAATTTTAAAAATGTCACTGAGATTGCCACATATGACTTCAAAGAAAATCCAAAATTTTCTAAAAAAACCTGGGACGATGTTACTGGCCAGCGAATATACCCAAGCCACTTGCAAAAGGAAGGTACCTACCAAATTTGATTAACATCGGCCCATTATTTTCTGAGTTATCGGTGTGATACACACACAAATATATATATATATATATATATATATATATATATATATATATATATATATATATATATATATATATATATATATATATATATATATATATATATATATATATATATTGTAAGACACATTTACACATTTATGTGCTAAATTAAATTAGGGTTGAATGTGTTGGGGTGGAATATCGGTGACAAAAATGTTGAATTTTTTTGCCAAAGCGGCGTAAAAAGTCTCGCAATATATATAATTCTTAATTCTGGAACGAATTTTTTTTGTCTGTCGGTCTGTCGATCAGTCGATCTATCGGCCTGTATATTTATTAGAAGGCGCAATGACTTTCGAACGAATTGAGATATCATCTTCAAATTTGATATCCAGTTAGCACCTGACAAAGGAACGCTTTTAATTGTTTTTTAGGTAAGATTGCTTCAGGGGGTAGGGAATAAATAAGGAGTGATTTGGTCAAAATTGACGTTTTTCGTTTAACTCGAGTAATATAACCTTTCAGAAGTTTATGGGTACAGAAATACGAATATTTTCTTTGTGGTAAGTCATGGACCTTAAATTCATTTCCTGATAATGTCGTTCTGAGGAGGGTAGATTATCACAGCTAAGTGGAAGTTATGATTCAATTTGCACCATTATTTTTGACTGATTATATTTCTTTGTAGTAGGTAGTACAGGGCTTTCATTAATTCCCGAGTCCCACGTGACCGGATTCTGTCTCTCTCTCTTAGTGGAATATGATTTTATGAGTTGGTAGTCAAAAAGTAACCAAAAAAAAACCACTAAACCTCAAAGTTACTAAATCAATTGGCAATTGACAGTTCAGTCCATTGGCGCTCATTTCCCTTTTGACCGGTTATTTTGTGTGTATGTTGTGCATTTTCCAAGTTCGACCAGCCCTTCTTCAAATAATTTTCTATCTGCTGGACAATAAAAATAAACAGTTTTCATCAAAACTTAGCATTTTCATTGCTTTTTTACGTAAGCTAAAAGTGTAGGTATGTTAAAATGTTAAGGTTATGTTCATTTATTTGTTTCATTTTTTTAGATTTGATTGTAAAGATGGCTTTCACACCAGAGCAGGATGCCTTTATTTTAATGGCCCATTTTTGTAGTGGTACACGAAATCCAAATGGAAGTTGGTCTTATTCGATACAATCATGCATCGAGCAATATTCTGAAGCTTTTCCCGAGGATAACATTCCATACGATATTTTTAAAAACCACAGATTGGTCCCTATTAATCGATATGAGGAAAAGCACCGTATTCGCGAAGGCAAATCTACAGGCAGGCCAACTATTCTAACAGAGAATGTTATTGACGATATTAGACATTGCATGGAATGAAGCCCTATCAAATATGTTTGTCGATTATCTGCCCAAACAGGTACATATTTGTTACGTGCTACACAATACACATTCCTAAAACCTAAATTAGAAGTTTAAATAATCGGGCCTCAATTTGTTTACCTACATTAAAAAATTTCAAATTTAATAGTATATGTAAAATTTTTATAATCTAATTCGTTTTAGCTTCGGTACTTAAGTACACAAAAGTATTCTATCAATTACGGGTGTTGTTAAGTTATTTTATGCTATAATTGTTTTTCTAATTATTGTAATTTTTGTTATAGGTCTGCCGATTGGCTCTTGTTACAAAGCACTAACCAAGGTCTTGCATATGCATCCATATAAAGTTTCCAAATGAATTGGAAAGTGGTTTTGAGTGCATGTAACACAGGGTAAATTTATGTTTACAACACGAGGGTTGTCATTTTGAACCCTTTTTATAAGAAATGCAAAATTTTTTAAAAACTTATTTTATTTACTGAGCACTAGGTAAAATGTTTTTTTGTAATGTTAGTTTTGTTGGTTTTATTTTGATATCTGTACAAAATAAAAGTAATATTTTATAAAGTTTTTAGTTTATTTTTTTAACAATCAATAACAGTAAACCATACATGAACAGACTTGCTGTTAAAAATACTAAATAATAAATATATTTAAGACATTTACTGTTTCACCTTATTATAATTTTTATATTTTTTATAAAACCCCAAAGGAAATATGAGATCACACTGGCAACTTAGGGATTTCTTTTATTCAGGTGGTACCACCGTGTATGCCGGGTTGCCTAAATTAAGCGGTCACGTGAGACTCGGGAATTAATGAAAGCCCTGTATAATGTACCTTTTGGAAATAAATCAATAAACCTGTCTATCGATAGACCTATTATTATTATTATTATTTCTGTAATTACTATTATTATTATTTCAGTAAAGCCAAAATTGCATTTGATAAAATGTTCTGCTCATTATAATATTTAATTGGATAGTTTCAATGTCTTTGCAAATAAATTGTTTCTCCGACTGCAAATCAACTTACTAACACTCGATTCTGCTAAATGATATCTGATATTTAATAATAGTAATAATAAAAACAAAAACTCCATTTCGCTATTTCTTCCTATTTAGGGTCTCACTTTCTCATTTAAGTAGAGAATTCTTAGAAACCGCCTTAAAGACATTCTATAAATGGTTAATAATAAAGCAAGTTTCTTTGAGACAAAAAGCTTCCTTTCTAAGATATTATATGACAGCATATTTCTTGTTTTTGGCGAATAATTTTACACAAAAAAAAAACCTAAGCGATCGTCGAAGTGACTCAACTTGGTTTTAGATAATTACTTTTATAGGCTGATCAATAAGATAATTGCCATGAAATTGCTTTTATTGTACGGAGCCTTGCTTCTTCTACAGCGGCGTTCCTTCTGCATTTTATTACCTTAGTAAAAATCACTTCCGCATTGGTTTTATATACTTACTTATGTAGAGTTATCAATAGTTAATTATATGCCACTAACAATTGGTTCTTAATTTTATGGATATTTTATTAATTTTATTAAACTCCTAGATTAAATTATAATACGTAAATTAATGTGAGACAGTGCAATGTAAAAAAAATCTGGACACAGCAAGTGTGTGATTTTCGTAAGTTTCGTAAAACATAACGCATACAGCAATACAGGGCACTTTGCTGACGCGATAGTTAGAAAAACTCTAGACGCAGCAAGTGCGTTATGGTAGTGAATGTTTATTAAACGCTTCAACTTTAAATAACTCCGTTTTCAATAAACTTAGAAAGTTTAATTTTGGTATGTAGTAAGGCCTTACCTAGACCAAGATATGCACCCAATTTCATTTATATAGCTTTGTAATTTTTGGAGAAAATTTTTTTTTTGAAAAAATACTTGTGTGTGTTGTCTTCTTTCATGGCTGGAAAAAATACTTAAAATTTAAATAACTCAATTTTCTATAAACATAGAAAGTTTAATTTTGGTACTTGGTAAGTCCTCTCCCAAGGTAACATACACAGTGAATTCCATTGAAACAGATTTGTTATTTTCGGAGAAAAAAATTTTTTTTGAAAGAAAACTTAAAATTTTCCCGGAAAACCCCGTCCGATTTTTCTGGATAACAAACTCATCCAAGCCATTGATAAAAGAAAGACACTTGCCAAGTTTCATCGAAATCGGTTAATTATTTTTTGAGTTATCAGACGGATACATATATATATATATATATATATATATATATATATATATATATATATATATATATATATATATATATATATAAACATATAAAAATTGAAACTGACCCCGGATATGGGTTCTAGGGGTCCTAGTTCGCATTCATATGAAAGAATTTTTGCAAAGTCTCACCATCGATACCTCTCCATTAGTAAATGTTTTTAAATAAAAATTCACTAAAAATAATTGCGTATTCTTCTGTCTACAACTTATAATCAACTTATTTTTTCCACTCAATGTACGATCAATGCATTTACCACGCAAGAATGTAGGTACCCACTTAAACTTAACCTCTAACTCCACACATACCTATGATTAACAGACAATTATCAAAATATTTATTTAGAGTTCACCTAAGCAGAAAGTTTTAAATATATGTGTAGACTGCTTAAAAGACAATCAAATTATTAGGATCGTATAATGTAAAATTATTGTTATTTTTGGAGTCGGTGTCAGCCAAGGAAATACGACAATATACCTTACATTAATAATACGGGAATACCTTATGAAATCTATTTTACAAATGAAATTTTATACAATATACTGTGACAATATCCTGAGACCTTGAAACGACAATATACCAATACCTAATTAAACCTTTTTACAAATGAATTTGAATGCAACAAGACACACACACCTAATTAAACCTATTTATAAATGAACTTTAATAAGATATTATGCTGTGACAATACCTCTCTCAAGCAGTGGCGATTTCTCCTAGTGAGCTAGGTGTGCGCCGGACACCCTAAAATATAATCAAAATGTGCACAGTTATATATATTTTACTTCTTTTTCCCTTAGTCTTAATACACAACATATTTTATGACAATGGATTTAATTTACTTATTTGATTTCATAAATAGTCGGTTAATAGTGACTTGGAATGAAGTAGATACCACGTCTTCTAACATATTCAGATAATATGAGTAGATCAATAGCAACTGGGAATGAATTCGGGTTAGAAGTGCGTTAATATTTCCCAACAACTTCAGTCGACGGAGTTACAATGCAGTCCCCCATCCACGTGTTTAAAATGGTGAGGAAAATACCATTGATTTTAACACTGCAATGAGCTATAAAAAATTTGATTAAATCAGTTTTCTATAAACTTAGAAAGTTTAATTTTGGTAGGTAGTAAGGTATTTCCTAGGACAAGATATCCACCAAATTTCATTAAAATAACTTTGTAATTTTTGGAGAAAAAAAATTTTTTCAAAAGAAAATTTAAAATTTGAATAACTCAATTTTATATAAGCTGAGAAAGTTGAATTTTGGTACTTAGTAAGTCCTCTCCCAATGCAACATATATAGTAAATTTCATTAAGACAGCTTTGTTATTTTCGAAGAAAAAATTTTTTTTTGAAAGAAAACTCAAAATTTTCCCGGAAAAACCCGTCTGATTTTCCTGCCTAACGAACTCGTCCAAGCCATTAATAAAAGAAAGGCATTTGCCGAGTTTCATTGAAATCGCGCTCATTTGAAAAAAATGTTGCAAAGTCTCACCATCGATAACTCTCTATTAGTGAATTTTTTTAATAAAAATTCACTAATAGGTAAATTAATGTGAGACAGTATAATGTAAAAAAAATCTGGACACAGCAAGTGTGTGATTTTCGTAAGTTTGTAAAACATAACGCATACCGCAATACACGGCAGTTTGTTGACACGATAGTTCAAAAAGACCAAATCATATTATTTACATTAATCTATTAAAAAAATCGCCCAAAGTAGATATAACATTTTCAAACTATACCGATACTCCATTTATAAATCGTTT
The DNA here is from genome assembly GCA_964006375.1 of Tillus elongatus. Lineage (NCBI taxonomy): Eukaryota > Metazoa > Arthropoda > Insecta > Coleoptera > Cleridae > Tillus > Tillus elongatus. The sequence continues at coordinate 24,821,993 of OZ023268.1, read as the reverse complement.
CATACCTAAAATAACATTGGAAAAGCTTGTCAATTAAAGTCCTATGTGAATAAAGGTGCTGTGTCACAAGATTGAAGTTCTAAGTAAATTACTTCAAGCTGTGCTCAATTGGAACTTTCTTATTATTTTTTGCGAGTTTTCATTAAGAAAAATTCGCTATTAGAGAGGTAACGATGAAAAGCTTTTGAACAAATTTCTTCAGATGAGCGATATATATATATATATATATATATATATATATATATATATATATATATATATATATATATATATATATATACATACATATAAGGATAAAGGTTAAGGGCAAGGCCGCAAGGAGACAACTGCATACACGTATTTCAAGATTATTAGCTATCATCAGTACGGTATAGCCAGGGGATGATGGGAACACTTTAGATGAAGTAGCAAAAATACACGTAGTTACAACAGGCAACCAGTGCACATTTAAAGCAGGTGATTTCTTTGCCTCCGTGGCGATTGCGGTTGTTGCCCTCGTATTGAGGGTCTTCCGAATGTTGCTGCAAATGTGCACTGGTTGCCTGTTGTGGCTCCGTGTATTTTTGCTTCTTCATTCAGAGTGTTCCCGTCATCCCCTGGCTGTACCGTACTGATAATAGCTAATAAGCTTGAAACACGTGTATGCGGTTGTCTCCTTGCAGCCTTGCCCTTAACCTTTCTCGCCGTGTTAAAACTTATTGAAAACGCTGTATTTTTGTAAGTGTCAGAGTAACTAGAATGAGACTTTAGATGTGACTATAAATAGTGCAAATACACCTATGTTGTGAATTTTAAGTAATTTGGTACACAATCTTTAGAGCTTTTTCCAAATTAAAAATTAAATCCCAAAAACATGCGTTGAAGCAACTTAGTAGTTAAAGTCCAATGCCTGACAGACAGAGTAGTTAACTGTCAAGCGTAGATTAATTCATACAACAGGTATAAACCATACAGCAATGGTAACCAAACTGTAATATATACCAGGCATAATACATGCTACCCGAACCAGCAATCGTGAAATCTCGGCCGCAATTATGGAAAATGACAGACGACATGAAATTAAAGATTTGACAATTGATTGTTATTTAACTTGGCGATTTAATCAATTATTAAAATACACTATATTTTGTAGCTTTATTAACGGCCCAAACACAGTTTTAGCGCAGCATAGATATATTATGCTGTCGCATAATATGGCAGAAATTTAAACAAAATCAAGCCAAGTCTCTATAAAAATGATTCTAAAATAGTTTCTTTTATCTTTAAACTTAACCGTAAGACGCCATGTCAGACCGAAACAGTCATGGGATGTGTTTCAATGGTGATTCTACTAATTTTCTGTAATTAGTTAATTCTGTATGCTTTGAATATAATATCCGGGGCATGAAGCCGATCTAAAGTATCACGCAAATAAAACCTTTGTTGACGTGAGCCTAGATAGCGTAGGGGGTACCGCGCTTGCCACCTGAGCAGAAGGTTACGCGATCGAATCCAGCTAGATGGATGTATGTTTCTTTAATGTTTTTTTTTTGACATTTGGGGAAACAATAGTGCACAGATTTCGTACGTTTTGAACAAGATCTCATTTTTGTTTAACACGCCTAAATAAGTGTGTCACCTTTCAGTCTGAAATTATAATTTTGTTATTGTTGTAATTGTTATTGAAAATACCGGTTTGATTAGGTTGACAAAAATGAAATCATACTGGTGATTAATAAAAAAATAACTGCTGCATATTTAATTTGGCAGATATTTTACTTTTCTAAATATGAATGAAGTTTCCTTCTTGAAAGCTTCTGTATAACTTTCATGAAATTTTTAATACAAGTATCTTTTAAAGAGACTTACACTATCTACAGATGTAGCAAAATTTAGTTCCTTACCTTCACAGAAAATTTAGTTTTGGACATTTTTCTTAAAAGGAGTTAGAACATGAGATTTTTTTGATAATAGAGAGATATCGATGGTAACACTTTCGACAGAATTCTTAAAATGCGCGCGTACTAGGACCTCTAAAATCGACCTCCAAGGTCTCTGTAAGTTGAAAGTATTAACTTGACTAATATGATGTATAATAATAGTGTACAATTCTTATGAAAATTCGCTACTAGAACACACTTGCTGCTCCTTGAACACGTCTAGCCTGGGAAATATTACCGCCTGGAAAAAAATTGCTCAGTAATTTTTACAAATACACGAATAACATGCCATTTGCAGATCTGCACAAAAATATAACCTTTTTTCATCTATCCCATTCATTGCTGCATCTTTCTTTCTTACCTTTAAACAATAAGTCAATGTTACTGTCTTCTGTTTCTGTGTTGGTTGTTTTGCTTTTCTCCCTCACATTTTTCACAGCTAAGAGATGAACTGCCTCTGAACATCGACACTTAGTAGCCAAAATTCCTCATTAATTGTTTTTGCCTCTCCCTGTTATACGGTACTTCTCTCTGCCGTTAGATTTACGAATTTCTTGCATACTAGGATTTTTCGCTTTCTAGATATTTTTTTTCGTTCCTGAACTGGCTTTCTCCTGTAGAAATCGGTCAGTGAAAATCGTTGTTATTCCATAACTCGCCTTATTCACCAATCATGTTATGCCAAAACTCGCCTTATCCTTTCAGCCAATCACGGTCGTGGATTTTTATCACGTGATTGTTGACAGTTCAAGAAAGCATCACAATAAAAAGCAGTTTGATTGTGTTCGTTGTCGTTGTTTATTATATGTTACTGGATAATAATAATGAATATTACTCGCGATAAACTTATTTGATAACATGAAGAAAGCTGTAATACCTGTAGAACTTGGTAAAGGACGTAAGCGTTGCAGTGATGCGACTAAATGGAAGAAATCTGTTACAAAGACGAAGAGGTTAGTAAAGAAACCCTTTTCTACTATTAGCATTTTAATAAACATTTCAATATAATTTTTAGGCATTCTCCGACAGAACCACTATCCCGGATGTGGGCATAATGGAAAAACATTCCGTTGTGCAGCTCTGCAGATGGGTGATATACAACAGTTTCATTCAAACTTTTATTCTACCACTTCTAAGATTGAACAGAACAAATTTATTTTGAAATACATTCAGCCCGAGATCCAAAGCGTGGCAGCCCAATAAAACTAAATACATAAAAAAAAGAAGGTCAGTATTAGATATTTTGTAAAAGTAAAGGAAAAAGATAATTTCCAAATGAAAGTATGTCAGCATTCATTTATTAACTACTCAATATTTCCAAATATCTGGTACAGACAATTGCACGAAATTATCTAGATACTGGACTACTACCCAAAGAGAATCGGGGGGCAAATAGAAATAAGCCTAAACATTACACAGAAAAAACGCAATGTGTGAAGCAATTCATTGCAAAACTGAAATGCACAGAAGTACATTTTTGTCGATGTAAATCCAATCGAGAGTATTTATCTTCTGATTTATCGATAAATAAATTGCTTCAAATGTACAATAATCGAGTGGTATCATCTAATTCGAGGAAAGCCAAGAGAAAGTTTTTTCGAAATATCTTCTGCACGCAGTATTCATATTAGGTTCGGTGCATCAGCAGCAGACGACTGGTAGTCATTTGACTGAAAAAATTAAGCGATAAAAATGTGATGATGCTAACCAAGTTTTGTTAGTACAGAAACGTGTCTACAAATTAAGCAAAAGCATTTTTTGATAAACTACGTGAAGAAAGTCCTGATATGGTTACTTTGACCATCGATTGTCAGAAAAATCTAGTTAATCCAGATACAAAATCGAATTGCTTAATACAGCCGACAGTTATACACTTACAACTTTTCTGTGGTCAAAGGAAATTCTCGTTCTAAGTTATTAAATGATAATAATGTATTCACGTACACTTGGATGGAACATGAGTTTAATAGGGCTTCAACTGAGATAGCCTCTGCAGTTTTTCACACATTGTCACTGTCTGATTTGTCAAGTGTCTATAAATAAGACTTTGCGCTGATGGATGTGGAGGCCAAAATCGCAATACGACTATGATTGTCATGTGCATATATTTTTTGCAGACAGTTGCTCTATCCAATATTAAAGAAATCGAATTAATATTCCCCATAAGTGGGCATTCGTTTCTTCCTTCGGATAGACTGTTTGGGATTATAGAAGAGAAGTTAACGAAAATTCCAGTTATAACCAATCCTCACGACTACATTGACGTGCTTGTAGAATTTGGAACTGTGATTAAATTGGAATCCTGTGGGGTAAAAGACTGGAAACAGGCTGTCAAAGATTCTTTAAAAAATGTTCAGTCTTGGCATTTCAGGTTTTCGCTGGAAAGCAAAATATGACCATAACAGTCAGAGGAGAAGCACATTATTACGTAGACGGAGGTAAAGCTAAGTCTGTTTTCAAGCGGAGAAAATAGAAATTGTATCTACCAGCTAATATCTCCAAAGGGGTTAGTGTTAATCCCAAAAAGTTAAAGATATTCAAGCATTATTGGTGGCATATTTTTGAGTAAAATGGGAGGAAGATGAGAATTTGGCTTACCTTCAAAACCTTTCTGGACACAGAAAGAGCTATGTTGATGGACACTCAAGTTGGGGCAGAAACCTCTGAAGAAGACCAAGAGTTTTGTGAGCAGATACCAGAAAAAGAAGGGGAGTATAGTCAATTTATCAAAATATAAGTCAGATTTTTGAAATATTTCCAGCAATTTTGAGAGTTTATCTTATGTACTTCGTGTTTCCTTTGTAGCGAGGATTTTGTAATTTACTGTAACAAAAAAAATAGTATTGCAAAATCTACTTTTTATTAGCTCCCCAAAAATTCCCTTTCATTCCATTAAGGCGTTCCAAAACTTGCCAAATCCAAAGTGTCATGCGAAAACTCGCTATGCTCAAATTGAAAATTTAGTTTCCAAGTTTACTAAACATACAATTATTTAAATAATTACTGGATATGTAACCCATAATTCCAGTCAATTGCCAAAACGCGACAAACCCTTCAAATTCGTAGAAATAATAATGTCAAATGTTTTTCCTGCACATTTTATCAAGGTGGACAAAGCGAGTTTTGGAAAAGACCTCCTCGAATGTCCAAGTATGTTTTATAATACTATAACCCAAATTCTATTCAGAACCATTTTACATTACCTCTGAAATTAGTTTTGTCACTGGCGGTATTCTTCTGATAAGAAAGGCCAACCTCAGGAAATATGGGATCTATTATATGGAATATGTCATATAAAATTATATATTCATATAGACCAAGAGTCGCGATTGTGCAAGTGTAAAGCTCTGGACCGCAAAAGACAACTGATCTACGGTCAGTCTAGACCGGAGACGGAGCGATATAAAACTTCACCCTACCAATCGCTGTGCAGACTAGTTCAAGGCACATTGATTCTGGAATGGGTTGAGTAAAAAGACTAAGGGCGTGCACAATAAGCCAAAGGTTGCAGTGCTATCGGGGCAGCAAACCGCGGACGAGCCCTGAGGAAGGAAAAAAAGAGTCGCGATATTTTTATTTTGGCCAGCACAGGAACCTGACCATATAATCAAATGGTCAATTTCTGGGCATTCTTCTTTGAGTAGTTGACAAAATCGAAACAGACAACTTGCAATTTCGTTGCTCCCACTATTGGCAGAATCCTCGCTACATGTGAAAAAATATGATTTCTGTCCCGAGAAAGTATTAAATTTTATGCTAAAATTGTATAGCTACATTTGGCGTAAATAAAAGGGTTTTGATGTTGACATTTTAGGTTGCATGGTTTCCTGCAAATCCTTTGCAATCTACGATAACTTTTTGCAAGAAAGCGGCTGTTTCTTCTTACATATACTTTACTACTTGGCTTTGTCTTCTGCAGTATTTTCACTAGCATCTTATACACCACATGTAACGCTTTTCGGATGCCCAAATAATAAATATATAATAAATCAATGTTATAAATTTAATCGTGTTTCAAATATGTAACGATGCACCGAAAGTTTCATTAAACACCTATCTTCCAGTGCCATCTTCTTACACTCCTTCAAATACATTAGGTACATTTTTGGTACATGGAGTATTGGGGACAAAACTTTTTTGTGTTAACTTTTATTGCGTGGATAATGACAGTTCTTTGCTGTAGGTCCGGGAATGTGTTGTGTAATGTTGCCTTTGACATCTCAAAGGTTGGATAATGAAACATTTTACCTCTAAACATTAAGAAATATTAATATGGAAAACCATGTCCTTTAATATACACCACGAAAACTTACATTTTGCTGCAGAACCTGACAGAACTTGACAAATCACCAATTGAAGAATTTTTCTGCCTCTACTCTACAAGTTTCCTCTTAAATTAATAAACTGACTAGGTTATTGACGACAATGTGAACTGTGAGTGTAAGCCCACAATACACTAAACTCACAAATCAGCAGGAAATATTAACCAGCTAAAACACCAATGCTCATAGAACAATCAGTTTACGTAGTAGCATATAACAGTGGATAATCCTTAGGCTCTCTTACAAACACTCATAACATCACTTAGTTACTTATTCTTCTTCTTCTTTTTGATTTAGTGAAATGTGTTAGTAGCCCCCAGAAGCTGCTCGTCTAGCCACTTCCTAGTTTTGATGGACATATCATTGCAAAAACCCCAACTAAACTTTGATTGATACTAGGGCATAAAGATGTTATGTCTCAAATTGTCACATAACACCTTTATTCACTAAAATGTTCAGTATGCTGGTATGATATAACACCTTTATCAATCAATAATTTCAGTGATCTCCAAAATATGCACATTTATGATGTGCTGTTACTTAGTTACTTAGGTGAGTGCCTGGAGTAATCGAAAAGGGAACATAACCATTTTTCTCAAAAATGTTACATAACACCTCTATCCACTCAGATCTGCAATTACACACAAATACATTATCTATGGCAGGTTGTGGTTTTATATCCAAGACGGTATAAACCAAAAAGTAAAAATAGAGTTATTCGAAAATAATAACAAAATAATCCTCACTTCAGATTCTGTAATGCAATATCTACAATGCTGGACAAAGACAGATGACGTTATCTGTACTGCTATGCTATTTGAATAAATCGTAGATAAAAATCTTAACAATGGAAGTTGTCGCAAGATGTCAGCCTAGAGAACGTTGTGAGATATACCACAGGGACGTCACCTGGGTGCAGGACCAGGTAGTATGTTGTTACGTGAGCTCTAGTTTACACAACATTTTATAGATAGAGCTGTGTACAATGTACAATCAAGTAACAATAATTGTGTAAACTGTCAGCCTTGGACCATTTCTTTCCTAATACCAGGGCAAAGTGTGCGTCCAAAAGGCTAAATTTCAGCATGCGAATGTATACTATAAATAAATAATTTCGGGACACAGCAAGTGCGTTATAGTAGTGAATTTTCATAATAATTGTACACTATTAGTAAGATATATTATTAAAACTAATTCTTAAAATTTAAATGGACCTTGGAGATCGGTTTTAGAGTCCCAGTTACCGATTATTTGAAAAAAAATAATTATATGGAGCTAAAAAATTTAAATTTGGTCTTAGATATAATATGTAAGTACTGCAAGTGCCTTTAAAACATTGGGTTACAAATTTCTTTTAGTTACAAAAGTTTTTCAGAAAAAGAAACTAATTACTTACAAAGGGAATGTACCTGCCAAATTATAAATATGGCAGGTATTTTTCCTTATTAATTGCTTGGATGGTTTTGTTTTAGTCACCCAATCCAGTTTTCGCAAACAATAAACAACAAAAAAGGTTTTTTATGTTATGGGAGAAAATTTTCGTAAAAATATTTCAAATCTGATAAATTTCCCATTAAACGGAATCTTAAATCTTGAACCATAGTAACACCTATGTAAACGCACGTGGGTACTAAATTAAACAAAAATTTGTTTTAAAATACCTTCTCTGTTGTTGATTGTTTGCAAAAACTAGATGGGTTGACTAAAACAAAACCATCCAAACAATTAATAAGGAAAAATACCTGCCATATTTTGATAGGTACATGCCCTTTGTAAATAATTGATTTTTTTCTGAAGCACTTTTGTAACTTTAATGAAATTTGTAACACTAAGTTTTTTAAAGACACTTGCAGTATTTACATATTATAGCTAAGACCAAATTTTATTTTTTAGCTCCATATAAAACTTAAATTTTTCCAAATAATCGCTGACTGGGACTCTAGAACCGATTTCCAAGGTCTACTTAAATTTTAAGAATTAATTTTAATAGTATATCTTACAAATAGTGTTCAATTCTTATGAAAATTCACGACTATAACGCACTTGCTGCGCCCGGAATTATTATTTTTTTAATTATGATAAATATTTGATTTTTAGAAAAGCACTATTTTCATTTTCGGAACTTGCTGAATTATAACGTTTCTGACGGAAAACGGGCTTTATTTAATGCGAAATTCATTACTAAACACGAAAAATCCATGGATGAACAATATACAGTCCTGCTTCCCTTTTATTTTTGCTATAAAACACTGGGGTTACTTTTACCCCACCTAGCCAATTTGGTTTCAAAAAACCACCTGAACCACGTCGAATTAAGTATCCTAGGTTTAAAAGCAAGCGACATAAGAAATAATTTACGTGTTTGCAACATTAATACGTAAAGTCTACAAAAACAATAACCAGTCATACGTCTGACGCTACATTACATAACGATTTCGTCTCTTGGCTTAAGATAGCAAAAAACCAGATCATGTTTATCACATCATGTTGCTCCAGTTACCTACAAATAATCGGTAACCGTACACCATGTTTATTATTACAATCTGAGATTTAATTATAATATGGATCTCCGTGAAGGCTGGACGGCGCAATTTCCTCGAAAAAAGCAAAACTGTAATAATATCTTCGGCCACTTCAAGGATGTCACAAATGGTCGTTGGCTGTAGCCGAGAAACATGATAGATCAACGCTAGCCATGAAACGTCACATTATTTTGCAAGATGTCATTTAATACACATCGTATATAGCACGGATGTTGGGCAGAGCTCTTAGCTAGGACGCACGTCGCCTGAATGATCTAGTTGGCGTGTTTAAATAGAAGTATTAGTTTAGGTGTGGTCGTTGTCTTAGCTTAATCATAATCAAGGTGATACAGTTTTCAATATGCGATAATTCCAAGCTAGGAATCTTGAGACTCGTACAGAGGTTTGTGTTTTTTCTTGTAGTTTGTATAGATAGAAGGTGGCACGACCTTAACATTTATTATAAATCGTTTACTTATCGGTTCTAATTGGATCTTTGTATGTAGCATTTGATACAGTTTTATCAGAACATTGTGTGGCAATTTCCTCGAGTCAAATAACAATATTTTTTTCGTGTAATTAAATGTAATGTTTACCACTTGCTTTCAGTTTTTACCTTTACGTACTTTCTAATAAGGTCTCCAATTATTTACCATAAGACCTTGTCTGATTATCAACAAATCGATATATAACAACTATATGTTCACAAATTTATAATAGGAATCATAAAGTGCATAGTCTGCATTAAGTGGCTTATAACAAGCAATTTGTTTTTCTGATTGAATGAATAAATGGTTGCAACTCACAATCAATTAATCTCTTATTATTAGCGAATTCACTAATTAGGAGATCTGTATATTTGATGTGATTTCTGTGATGTTTCAATTAGCGACTTTGAGGAAAACCCCTTTTTTTTCTTTAATTGCCTACAACGTTTTTGTATTTTATCTTATAGACCTACATTTTCGTACGTCGGTCACTAATTATAATACAAACACGCGTACCAAATTTGGTTGCCCGTATTTTATATCTCCGGAAATATAATATAATAAAAATTTTCCTGGAAAAAAAAAAAATATATATATATATATATATATATATATATATATATATATATATATATATATATATATATATATATATATATATATATATATATATATATATCACTGATAACTCACAAAATAATGCGCCGATTTAAATCTTGTTTGGTTCGTACCTTCCTTTTGCAAGTGGCTTGGATAAGTTCGTTATCCAGGAAAATCGGCCCAGGTTTTCCAGGAAAATTTTGTGATTTCTTTCGGATATAAATATATATATATATATATATATATATATATATATATATATATATATATATATATATATATATATATATATATATATACTAAGTGAAGATTGGAACCTGTGATGAGCACTGATAAGTACACTTGAAGAACCCAAATCACCACAACACATTTTAAAAGACCTGACGATCGTTTCACTAACCAAGTTAGCGTCATCAGAGGATGAAACATTCTAAATACTGAAAAAAAATAACATCAACTTATATACCGGATTTTAGGTAAAGAGATCGAACTGAGGTGGGAAACTAGTCGCAGGCAAAATTCACAGTGTATTGTATTTTTATCGCCGGACAAGGTCTTTGCACTGTCCCTACTACTGCATCTAAAAAGCGTCTATCTGTAATAGTTTTGAGAAGGTTCAACGACAGCTAAATTAACATAGATTCCTTTGGCGGCAATATCTGTATACTTATGTTATCTTTAGAACCTGCTGAAACGTGGGAATTATTTAACAAAGCAATTGACCAGGTGACTCGTAATTGGCGGTGGTGAAGCGTTCATGCATTTTTTGTTGTAACTATATTTCGCAATATATACGCTTTCGTACGAGTTTAGCTGTCCAGGTTTTCTAACATTTTTTATTAATTTCAGATTATCTTTATCAACGTGATGATTATTATCTCAAATGTGTCGGGCGACGGAAGACTTATCTACAGTACCGTAACGTAATTGGGATAAGTGTTCTTTAAATCTAATTCCAATCGATCTTTTTGTTTGCCCGACGTATTTAAGATTATAATTTTTATAATTTATTTCATAAATTCCCCACATTTTGTCCGTGCTATCCTTGTCTTTTGGGTTACTTAGCAAGTTTTTTAACGTATTTGTTGTTGAATATGTTAGCTGTAAGTTGACTTTTTAAAAAATGCTGTCTAGACCCCTCGTGATTCTAGGTTCAAATGGTAAACAAAAAAAGTTTTTTTCCGACTTTTCTCTTCTGAACGTCGTTGATTATGTCAACATTTTCTTTGTTTTCTGTTTGTTGATTAATTTTTCCACTAGGCAAGTAGTGTATCCGTTATATTCGGCCACGTTCTTAATATAATTTAATTCTTTGGTCGGAGTGACGTTCACCTAGGTTTTTTCGAGAATTTTCAAAAAAGTCGACAAATTTCGAAAACGGTTGATTTCGCAGATATGGTATGTTAGTAATAATTTATCTCAAATTCGAAGTAGAATTCAAAAATATAATAAAAATCACCATGTTGTATTTAAAATAAGCCAGTTAATGGTCACTTCCGGTTGAACCGGAAGTCTGACATAAATTAAATTATTTTTACTAAATTGAGTTTTTTTAACCGCTAACTAAATATCTTGGCGCCACACTGCATAGGTTATACTGGTAACCAATTTGATGCCTGCTTTCATTAAATATATATATATATATATATATATATATATATATATATATATATATATATATATATATATATTTGCTATTAAGAACATTAAAAAAAATCACTACCATAACGCACTTACTGCGTCCAGACTTTTTTAAGTTAGAACTAACAATATCAATAGAAAATTCTTCTGTATAATACCCATTTTTTACCTGAAATAACTGCTGTGGTTGGGCTAAACCATGGGCATCTTAGCTTTTAACCACAGAAAGACACATAATACTTTCATTTGCACATTTTCATAGCTAAAATTTCTCGAAATTAGAGAAATATATATATATATATATATATATATATATATATATATATATATATATATATATATATATATATATATATACAGGGTGTTTCAAAAATGATTGTCTATGTTACAGGTGCACATTCAGCACAAAAAATAAGACTATTTTTTCATATAAAGATGGGTCGGCAGATGCTCAGTTTTTTTTATACAGCGTGTTAAAGTTATTTGTTTTTGTTTTTCACGAATAAGTCCGAGTCAAATTAACATTTTGACGTGAAAATTGGCATGTGGGGGTTTTCGAGGGCAAGAAATTTAAATATGTTATTGTTAATAACACTGCTGGCAGAGGGCGCCACCTGTAAGACATGGCTTGCATTCAATTGGCTATAAATTTTTGATACCCAGTAATATCGACCTACCGTATAGCCTACATTGCAGCCCTTATCAATTGTAAGCAAACGATGTATACTTGATTTAAATCTCTGAGACACACCATTTTCGAGAGATTTCAATTTTTGTATGTCGATGTTGATCAAAAATTAATTCTGCGACAAATCATAGGAATACATTTAATTTTTTAGTTTAATTTTGTAATTCTCTAGTTAAAAATTAAAATCTTACCAGAAAAAAGAACTGACAAGACACAATCATGAAGATAAAATAAAAATCCATGATAACAAGCTTTGAACAAACCAGTTAACAAAGTGATTTCCATCGTTACGGGACTTGACTCTTGCGTTTTCGTCGTGACATATACTACATTTGACTTTTACGTTTGAGACTATTCACTAAATTTTAGGTAATTAATTGTATTGTCCGTAATTTTTCTAATTAGATATGGAAGTCTTTACCAACAATGAGCTAACAGACATGCATGTTATGTATTCACGGGATTTTGGTAACTGTTATGAGGCGAAACGACTGTATAAAGAAGCCTTCCCAAATCGGAGAATTCCAGACAGAAGGATGTTTCAACGAATTGACATCTGTCTGTGAGAAACAGGTACATACTTACATTATCTAATACATCGATCTGTCTCTTTCGAATATTGTATATTTTTTTTACCAGGTACCCTTAATAAAGTTACTGCTGATCGAGGCAGACCGCGAAGTGCACGAAATCCTGATTTTGGAGAGGCTGTTCTGGATGAAATTGAACAAAATCCAAAAATAAGTACTAGGGAAATGGCCAATCATCTGGAAGCATCCAAAGCAACGATATGGCGAGTTCTTCACGAGCAACAATTGCGTCCATATCACATCCAACCTGTGTAGGCACTATCGCCTGAAAGAGATTTTATACCTCGCCTACAATTTTGCCAATTGTTTCTTCAACATAATACTGTAGAGAACTTATTTAATTGTGTATTGTTCACAGAGGAGTGTGGATTTAGGCGCGACGGGATCTTCAATTTTCGTAACAGCCATATTTGGACTTTTACGAAAATCCCCACGCAGTTTTTGAAAGGCACCATCAACAGAAATTTGCCTTAAATGTATAGGCTGGAATTGTAGGGTGTAATTTAATAGGACCAATTTTTTTACCTCACAGACTTAATGCTACAACTTATCTTGAATTCCTGCAAAACCAACTAAATGGGTTATTAGAAAATATACCTCTTCACATAAGACATAACCTGTGGTTTATACATGACGAAACCCTCCACATTTCGCCCTAAATGTTAGAAATTACCTAAGCAATACTTTTGCACGCAGATAGATCGGACGCAGTGGACCTCAGCCGTGGCCGGCTCGATCCCCTGATTTAAATCCTATGGACTTTTATTTATAGGGGCATCACAGAAGTATTGTTTATAAAGCAAATGTTGAAAATGTTGATGATCTGCAGCAAATAATTGTACTTGGATGCGAACAAATTAGAAATACACCAGAAATATTTCACAGAGTACGACGTTGAATGCTCCGCAAAATACGAAAGTGTATTGAAGTGGAGGGTGTCCATTTTGAACATTTATTCTAGTTAGGTATCATAAAATGTTATAAACTTTTTTATTTGTTGTTTTATTTGTTGTTAAAATTTGCAGACAATAAAATTAATTTCTTGAGAAAATTTAATTTTTGAGCGACATCGACATACAAAAATTGAAATATCTCGAAAATGGCGTGTCTGAGAAATTTGCATCAAATATACATTTTTTGCTTACAATTGATAAAGGCTGCAATGAAGCTATACGCTAGGTCGATATTACTAGGTGTCAAAAAATTATAGCCAATTGAATGCAAGCATAGTCTTACAGGTGGCGCCCTCTGCCAGCAGTGTTATTAGCAATAACATATTTTAATTTCTTGCCCTCAAAAACTCCCGTATGCCAACTTTCACGCCAATATTTTAATTTGACTCGAACTTATTCGTGAAAAACTGACAAAAACAAATAACTTTAACACGCTGTATTTAAAAAGCTAAGCATTTGCGGACCCATGTTTATATGAAAAAATTGTCTTGTTTTTTGTGCTGAATGTGCACCAGTAACATAAATCATAATTTTGAAATATATATTTAAAGTTAAATAAAACGTACGAAACAATAAACCTACATTATCTAAGACCATTACTGTCTCACATTATCCAAGACAAGTATCTTTTCATTAGTTGTTACCGATATGAAAGTAATAACTTATGAAATAATATAAATGGTTACGTAATCATATCAACAAAGATTGATCATTGATATTTGAAGATCGATGTGGAGTGCAATACGACAACGGTTAGGTAGCAGGCCATGATGCAATTAGGTCTCCATTGCATGGTTACCATAGCAGCAACAATGTTAACACGATATATTTATGTTAATAAGGCAGAGATATCATCTTGATGTCGCAGTAGGGATAGTCAAATTGTAATCTGCATTGTTGGCGAGCGTTTCGTATTTGTTGAGAGGATTTCAATTTGAATAATTCTGTTGTTCTTGTAGTGTGTGCTGTCTGGTCGAGGATCGGTAGTTGTTGGTAGTGGTTGGTTAGATGAAGCAAGGCGCGCGTCCAAATCACGAACGTCACGTTTTTAACCCTAGGAGCACATTTCGTAGGATATAACAGGCAAATGAAACATGTACCAGCTCTTATTATTTTAAATTAGCGATCAAAAGACGCGCTTTAAAGATGCAGACCAGGACCGTTTCATTTTTCTTTAAATTTTGGCAACTTTCGTTGAATAAGTACACTTGGAGAACCCAAATCACCACAACGCATTTTAAAAGACCTGACGATCGTTTCACTAATGAATGTTTCATCCTCTGATGATGCTAACTTGGTTAGTGAAACTATCGTCAGGTCTTTTAAAATGTGTTGTGGTGATTTGTGTTCTCCAAGTGTACTTATCAGTGCTCATCACAGGTTCAAATCTTCACTTAGTGAACTTTCGTTAAACCCTGCCTGACCTGTTAATGTATATACCCCACAGTACACGCAGGGTAATTCAGTTACCTCATGTTTTCCAGAATATTGGTAGTCCATTCGCTTTTGTATTTATTTCTAAGATATTATAGTCGCTTAAAACCATACCCAGAACAGAGCTACAATCATCAGTAATCGGAAGCCGTTTAGCAAACACTATTCAAAACGAACATAGCTTTAAAATTAATGAAACTGTATTTTGGTCAGATTCTGGAACTGTACTTTCTTGGTTGCCGTCAGCCGCTGAGAACTTACCATCATTTGTAAGTCACAGAGTAAGAGAAATTTACAAAAAAAAGTTTGGACGTAGCAAGTGCGTAATGGAAGCGAATTTTCGTAAAAATGTTTTTAATCGCAAAGATGTCTTGTTTTTAAAAGAAGGATACTTGGTTGTCAGTATAACCTATATAGTAGTAACAATGTACCATATTTCATTAAAATAGCTTTGTTGTAACACTAAGTGAGTGGTGAACGTGTCGCCACCTAGTTCGGAACCAAGTATTATGTTGTCACGCCCGCTCCAAATAACACAGAGTGTTAAAAATAGAAACAGTATACAAGTAACTACCAATTTAAAAAATTGTTAGCCCTGGCCCATTTCTACCCCAATATAGGGGCAAAGTATGTAAAACTAGATGCATTGTCGCAACAATTAGAACCGTAGACCGGTTTAGCTCTCATTAGATCTCTTCAGTACGGCATACTAATTGTAGCAAAAATGCACCAAAAGTACTTGGTTCCGAACTAGGTGGCGACACGTTCACCACTCACTTAGTGTTTTAAGACTGGCTATACTATAGCCGTGTTATTTTTGGTGCATTTTTGCTACAATTAGTATGCCGTACTGAAGAGCTCTAATGAGAGCGAAACCGGTCTACGGTTCTAATTGTTGCGAGAATGCATCTAGTCTTACATACTTTGTCCCTATATTGGGGTAGAAATGGGCCAGGGCCAACAATTTTTTAAATTGTTAGTTAGTTGTATACTGTCTCTATTTTTAACACTCTGTGTTATTTGGAGCGGGCGTGACAACATAGTAATTGGTTCCGAACTAGGTGGCGACACGTTCACCACTCACTTAGTGTTTTAAGACTGGCTATACCATAGCCGTGTTATTTTTGGTGCATTTTTGCTACAATTAGTATGCCGTACTGAAGAGCTCTAATGAGAGCGAAACCGGTCTACGGTTCTAATTGTTGCGAGAATGCATCTAGTCTTACATAGCTTTGTTGTTTCAAAAGGTGCAAACATTTTCCGAAATGAAACTTAAAAAGTTCAAGGAAAAACTGGTCCGATTTTCCTGGCCAATGAACCTCTCCAAGCTACTATCACGCTTACCAAGATATATTATTTACAAACAGGTTTAGGACCAAAATTGAATAAACAAATTCACCATTTTTTTTTACAGAAATTTGCTTTAGTAATATTACAATTATATTTATCACAAAAATTCGGCAACTTTTTAGAATAACTTACTAAACATTTATTATGAATTGCCAACATATCACACAAATCTTACAAAAAATGATTTCTTCGGAAACACTAAAAACTTTTCTGCGAAAACTTTTCAAATTCAGCCACTATTGGGGAGTACCTTTATACGGCAGCTCGATTTTTTCGACGAGTAATACAAACAAAAAGCTCTACTTCCATGGGACTCCGCTATCTATATTGTTAAAAACGTATCACAATTTGTGATATGTGGTTGCGATATGTGCCAAAAACCTGAAAAGTTAAAACACAATTGAAATAACTCGAAAACGATTAGCGATATCAATTTTCTTCCTTACAAACATGCATTATCATTCGATAGAAAATACCAAAATGCAATATCATAACTGGTTTCTTTAAAAAAAAAGAAATTGTGTATCACCAACGACTTATGGGCTACCCTGCGATTGTCAAAATAGGTTTATAAGATGCAGCTCGAGACACCAAACTATAAGTAACGTATATCATTTTTTCGCACAACGGATATATTGAGCTTTACCGTAGAAATGCGCCAACCTGTATATGTATAATTAATATACAGACAAAAACTGAAACTGACCCCGTATATGGGTTTTAGGGTCTCTAGTTCGCGCTCATTTGAAAAAATCTTCCTAAAATTCATAAGTCGCTGTCTTGTCATAACGAATTTTGTCTACGAAAATTTGCTAAAATATAGACTATTAAACCATAAACTCTATAGTTGAAACTACTGCCAAAGCATCAAAAAGAGGGTATATTTACAATGGATTTTGCGAAATAATTTTAGTAAAATGAAGGACAATGATGGTTGAAGCTGAAACTTGAGGCTTTGTAAAACACACTTATTATGATATTTCTTCTACATAATCAGCATTTGTTTTAGATTCGTTGTCTGAAAATTGCAAATCTTGACGTTTCAAATCGCAACTTTAACGTCATAAGAAGGAAAATTATAAAATTTTTAAAATATTCTTTCTGTTTTTCTTGACTTTCTTGCGTCAAGAAAACGTAACCGTTGTGTGTAATATTCAATTGGTTTTGTTAATCACACGAAATTATTTGTTCTTGTGCTTTCCACTGATCACCAGTGGCACCCAAAATTTTTGCTTTATATGCCTATAACTTTTTTTCTTTTAATTTAGGATCTGAATTTCGGTATGCAGGCCAAGTTTGATTGTAGAAATGTATGTGCCAAATGTATTTGTAATATCTCTGTTATTTTTAGAGATGCAAAAATTATCCGAAAGAAAACTCTAAATTTTCCCGGAAAAACTGATCCGATTTTTCTGGCAAACGAACTTATCCAAGCCACTTAGAAAGGGAAGGTGGTTACCAATTTTCATCAAAATCGACTGATTATTTTACATGTGTTCTTTTTTTAAGAAAGCAGGTATCAAATTTGGTTACCAGTATAACCTATATAGTAAAAACAATGTGCCATGTTTCATCAAAATAACTTTATTGTTTGAAAACGTACAAAAATTCCAGAAAGTAAACTTAAAGTGTTCCCGAAAAAATCCGTTTCTTGGTCAATCTTATAGGTTAATAGTAAATTGAGCTTTTCAAATATAAAGCATTTAATCAAAATTCGCTATGGCTGCGTCCATAATTTCTTTTCTTACGAACATGCATTATATTTCGATGAAAAATACAAAAATGCAGTAACATAGGGCATATTCGACTAAAAAAAGAAAGGTTGTATCACCAACGACTTATGGGCCACCCTGTCATTGTAGAAAAAAAATTTTTAAGATGTAGCTCAAGACACCCAATAATTAATGTATACAATTTTTTTTTCCATATTTTGTGTAATAACAGATATATAGATTTTTTACGAAAATTCAACAAAAATTATGTACCATTAAACGATAAACTATATAACTAAGACTACTGCCAAGCATCAGAGAAAGGGCATATTTGAAATGAATTTTCTGGTAACATTTTAGTAAAATTAAGGACAATGACGGTTGAAACTAAGACTTCGGGGTTTGTAAAACATTCTTCTTTAGACATTTTCTTTCCGCAGCCCGTATTAGATTCAAGTTCTTTGCCTAAATGTTGCCCATTTTGACGTTTTAAATTGCGAGTTTGACGTTTTGAGGAAACCCCCAATTTATTTTTCTTAAATGCCCATCACTTTTTTTCTATTTTGACCTAAAGAGCTTAGTTTCGGTAGGTAATTTACCTATAGCGATGTAAACCCGCGTTGCCCTTATTTTGTTTCTTCCGGAGATTTTTTTTTCTAAATAAAACAGAAAATTTTCCAGGAAAACCGTCGGTCGATTTTCTTGGCTTACGAACCTGTGAAAGCCACCTGACAAAGGAAGGTATTCACCAAATTTAATCAAAATCGGCCCATTAATTTTTGAGTTATTGGTGTGAAATATATATATATATATATATATATATATATATATATATATATATATATATATATATATATATATATATATATATATATATATATATATATATATATATATATATAAATCGACACTGACCCCGGATATGTGTTCTAGGGGGCTTAATTAGCGCTCATTTGAAGACATTTTTTCAAAATTCAAAAGTCGGGATCTCTTCATTGGTGAATCTTTGTAAGAAAATTCACTAAAACATCTCAACTAAGCCCAAAAGACGACGCAATATTTAGCAATTTTGGTGAATGTCTTATATTCGCCTTATCTTTTAAAACAAGTTCTGGTATCGTTTCTTTATCTTTATTGTAGACGACTTTCCTACTTCATTATTTCTGGTATATTCAAATTTGGAACAAAAACAAGATCTCATGTTACGGTTCTGCTAATTTGCCTACTATTCCTGGAAACGTTTCTACAGCAATCGTAGGAGGTCCAGCTTATCGCGGTAATCTAAAACAATTTGAGACAAATGTTATAGTTATGATAGTCCTCAAATACATAATTATGTGAAATTTAAGATGCGTACATGGACCAGATAGCGCGTGCTCGTCTTAAATTCTTGCTTTATTAGAATCGCACGGCAGCATATTTACATTCCCTAGCACAAGTTATATTTTCTATAGCATAAAATGTATAGCTGATTAATGAGTCATAATAGCCCAAGCTCCCATGACCCAAATTCGTACCACACAAAAACCTAGGATTAAAAATATTAGCCCTTAATTACTAATCCACCGTCTCGCAGACAGTACGACATACCCAGAAAGATGTTATTTCAATAACTACACCTACGCAGGTACCCCCACTCCAAGGTTTATAGATTAGATAAGTTTTCTGGTTACTCTCGACCAATTAGAGTGGAGCGGGACTACGTCACATGCATTTCCAATTTAAATCTAGTGGAATAATAGTGCATCGAATGTTGAAATCAGCCGGCATTTTTATGTTCGTCTTTTCAAAGTTATGTTCTTTTTGAACTTCCAACAAGATTAAATATTTAACAATAAGGTAAAGTTAAGATAGTAACAGAAATAACTGAAGTTATACGATATTAATCGACTTCAATTTATAAAGTAAAATAATATTTACTCCAATAAATGCCCCCACTGTTTGTGTGGACAGTATAAAGAAAAATAAATATTTAACTGTAATAAATATAATATGATATGACACAAAATATATCAGGGCTTGAGTTCAGGCACTAGCGGTTGGTTGGTTTTAAGGGGTACAAATAAAATCAGGTGTTATGAATAAAATTAGTTTATTCAAAAAATTATTGGCTCTATATAATGCAGTTGGTTAAATTTAATGAATTATATGAAAGAAAAGATATTTGATTTAAGTACTGGTGACACTGTAAGAATGAATTGTGGAGCACACTCTATAAAAGAAAATGAAAGCCACAGATAAACAATGTACTTAACTTTCAGCCTTAGGTTGAAAGAGTCCTCCTTGACGATGTTGTTGAAGGAGACTCCTTATTGATGTTGCCCTGGGGGTCCTTGCTAACGGTGGTGTTGAAGGGCTCCTTGCTGACAGCGTTGTTGAAAGTCTCTATCCAAAAGAAGGTGATTAGCACTCCTTGCTAACGGTGGTGTTGAAAGCCTCCAAGAAAAGGATGCTATGAGGGGGCCTCCTTACTAACGTTGTTGTTGAAAGCCGCCTCCCGACCAACGGTGGGGTTGAAGAGTGCTTCCCTACCAACATGGATGTTTAAGACTGATTCCCTACCAACGGGGTGCTATAAAATTTCATCTGTATAAGTAATGGTTCAGGGCTTAATGATTTACATAGGGTGGCTGGTAGCAGGTTAAGTTTACTTACAAAATTTATCTGTGTTAATGATTGGGAACAAACTAATGTATATGAAACAAATCTTAAATGATTTCGCTGCAATGCATTTAAAACAGTACAATAGCAGTTAATTACCGAACTAACGCTACCACAAGCCACCTGTTCACAGTATAAAACTTATAACAAAGAAAGCAATAATCAAAAGTAATTTCAACACACATACACTAGCAGGCAATCTACCATTATTACCAAGCAATGAAATGTACGAATAACTGGAAATAAGTCGATATTTAAATATAAAATTCACCCATTTAAACATGCTGCTCTCGGATTGAAATTTAATGGTGATATCTCATATTTTAAGGTCGATTTAGAAGAGAGAGCCCTGGCATGTGTCGCACGAGTATTTAAAGATTCGCTTATCGCAAATCTGTCATAAATTCAGCTGGCACGAAGGCGCGTTTCAATGAGACGAGTGCGGTAGTGCCAGCGACCGCCGCGCTTGACGCCACTGAAGGGACTTGAACTATGACGTCACAAGAGGGGTCGATTCAGAAGTTTAAAAGTAATCGGCGTTGACGCGTGTGACATGTCACACTTGACATGTTACAATTTTAATTGATTCAATTAGTTGGTTTATTTCATTGATTGTTGTTGCCCTAACTTGGTGAAACTTGTCCATACTACATACAGACTTGGAGACTACTTATCCGGCTTCACTGTTGGTTTTCTTTTTTGTAGGTGAAGGACGTAGCCAGCGCGTAAGCTAACTGGAGCAAGTGGCGCTTAAGAATTATGGATGTTCTTCAACGTTTCTGTGACTATAGTTTCGCTGCTTGACAGCATTCTCAGACAGATAAAAATTGAAATAGTACGAAATCATGACAACTACAAATAAAAAATATGTTGCTATGTTACGATATGATGTTTTGATCAAAACATTTATCAAATTGAAAATAAAATGAAACACAGATGACATATGAGGCTTTCAAAATGTCTATGTGATGTATGTCAATATTTAACATAAAAATAGAACTAGCCTATAATAACTATGATAACATTTACAACAATAAAATAATTAAACAATAACAGTATAAAAGCAGACAACAGATACGTTTCGATAACTTATTTTGGAACCATTTCAGAAAACATTTCAAAAATTTTAAATAGCTGT
Organism: Tillus elongatus; assembly: GCA_964006375.1. Lineage (NCBI taxonomy): Eukaryota > Metazoa > Arthropoda > Insecta > Coleoptera > Cleridae > Tillus > Tillus elongatus. The sequence goes on along the minus strand of OZ023268.1, from coordinate 24,799,975 downwards.
ACAAATACAAAGGTAGCTTTTAAATCTTACAACACGACGCGTGATTTGCTATTTAACGCGAAAGAAAAATCTTGTTTCCTGACAGAAGGTGGAGTTTATAAATTAGCTTATACACATTGTAACGCAATCTACATATGTCAAACTTCTAGAAATTTTAACACCCGATACAAAGAACATATTTCTGCATTTAGAAATAGCCACGCTGACAAATCTACATTTGCAAAACATATTATTATACTATAATAAATAACCGCATACAACCACAACATTTTTATAATGACAAACGTAAACTAGACTTTTTTGAAGCTTTAGAAATCAAAAAGCACACACGCGACTATAGCTACCTTGTTTTAAACGAGCAAACTGATTTAATGAATTCCCCTTTATTGGACATTTTTCTTTCTAATTAAATAAGGCAAAGAAAATACATTTAAATATTTTTTCAAAAAAGTTGTAATAAGATAATGAGTTGATGTATGTCGATATTTTGGTTGTATAGAGACTGCTTTTATACTGTTATTGTTTAGTTATTTTATCGTTGTAACTGTTATCATAGTCATTATAGGCTAGTTCTATTTTTATGTTAAATATTGACATACATCACATAGACATTTTGAAAGCCTCATCTGTCATCTGTGTTTCATTTTATTTTCAATTTGATACATTTTTGGATCAAAACATCATATCATAACATAGCAACCGATCTTTATTTGTAGTTGTCATGATTTCGTACTAATTCAATTTTTATCTGTCTGAGAATGATGTCAAGCAGCGAAACTATAGTCACAGAAACGTTGAGGCACATCCTAGAACATCCAGAATTCGTAAGGGCCACTTACTCCAGTTAGCTTACGCGCTAGCTACGTTCTTCACCTACAAAAACGAAAACCAACAGTGAAGCCAGAGAAGTAGTCTCCAAGTCTGTATGTAGCTGCTTTATCTTGAAAAGGATTTAAAAAAAATAATTATTATTTATGAAATTATAAATTCATAATGCCTCAAATTGGACTGAATGCTTTTCTTCTGAACCACAACCTAGGTTTTTAGTTTTTAGTCAATTTTCTTAGAAAAAAATTCATCAATAGGGAGATCCCGACTTTTGAATTTTGAAAAAATATCTTTAAATAAGCGCGAACAGGATGTCCCAAAAGTCTCAAATCAAACATCATACGAAGATAGGCTGGCTTAGGCCCTTTTAAAAAAATCCTATATGATCTTATCAAAAAGTTTACGGTTTTCAAGATATTGACAATTTTATAAAAAAAAATGAAAATTGTCAAATTTCAGGGTATTTTGCCCCACCACATAAAGAAAAAAACATTTCCGGAATGTCATTTTTGTGCATGTTAATCCTCAATAATGGCGTTATCGAATCAATATGCATTATTTTGTGTTATTATTTAGAAAATCTGAAGAAAAAAAAATTAATATCGTACTTTTCTTCCCCATTTTTTTTTAAATTCGGAATAAACCTCCGCACTGAAAAAAACCTGTTTTATAGAGATTCTAAAATGGTACAAAACATTATGAATATCTCTAAAAGTAATTCACTGTCGACGATTAAAAGAAAATTTGGAAGTGAAATAAGGTAGCTAATAAAGAAAAACAAACAGATTTTCACATTTATAACAAATATTTCTGTCAGTGTCAGTAACATTACTAATTTGTACTTGCTACACACGCGCTTACTTCTCAGTAAATTATTTCACTTACGGACTTTGTTTTACTCTGGATTTTTGACACAATGGAAAATCAAGTGAATTACACCCATCAATAGTATGCGGACATGCATCTTATTTATGAAGAGACTCGATACGTGCCGTTCGGAGGTGGTGTGATTTACAACGCCAGACGAACGGCAAGGGTTTATGCGCAGCGCTACGAAGCCCGACAACATCCATATTACGGCGTGTTCATAAGAACCCATAACGCCTACAGTACTGGTAGAATGCCTGGCATCGATCGTGTTGATCGAACTGGACGACCGCGAACTGCAGACGAGGATGCTGTCCTGCATGCTATTATCGAAGAACCTGGTACCTCGACGCGGAAAGTACAGAGACGAACTGGTGTCCCAAGGTCTACTACTCATAACATTTTAAAAAGGTATGGGAACCATCCCTACAATATTTAGAGGGTTCAGGTTTTGGAACCGCATGACTATGCAAAGCGCAAGAGATTTTCCAAAATTATGTATTTGTAAAATCAGACAAGATACCAATCGATAAAGTTTTATGGAGTGTCGAGCATGTAAAAATGATGGACACATGTACCTTCACAACTTTCATAGTTGGAAAACTAAAAATCCACATTAGTTCAGAGTGGATCTGTACTTGTCCCAGCATCAATTTAAGATAAACCTCTGGGCCGATGTTTTTAACGGAACACTTTTGAAAACCGTGGAACTGCCTACTACGTTAAATGGCCAAAGATATTTGACTTTTTTACAAATTAATTTGCCAGAACTGCTGGAAGACACCCCATTAGAACTTCGGAAGACAATGTGGCTTCAAAATGATTGAAGAACAGCCCACTATGCCTTAGAAGTAAGGCAATACTTGAATCAGACCTACTCGGGCAGGTGGATTGGCCGTCTAGGACATATATTGTGGCCAGTTTGCTCAAGGGACATAAATCCACTAGACTTTTTTTATTGGGTATGATTAAAAGATACTGTTTATGTAAAAACAGTAAGGAATCAAAAGGTGCTATGTCAAAGAATCAGAACAGCAGCTCAAGAAATTTCATGATGCAGTCTAAGAGTCTAAGAAGACTAAGATGATCATTACTAAGACGATGTCGTTTATGTATAAGAGAGAATGACCTTCAATTTGACCATCTGTTATGAATAAAATAATTTTTGTAAATGCCACAATCTGTCTGTTTTTATTTATTAGCTACCCGATTTCACTGACAAATTTACTTCCCATCGACGACAGTGAATAACTTTAAGAGATATTGATAATGTTTTTTACCATTTTAGAATCTTCCTAAAACAGGGAAGTTTTTGAAATTATGAGCTAGGCAATTTTACTCATTTTTTTAGTGCGGAAGCTTATTCCAAATTAAAAAAAAATGGAGAAGAAAAATCCGGTTTTTTTTTCATATATTCTTAATAATAGTACACAATAATTCAGATTGATTCGATAAGGTCATTATTAGGAATTAAGATGCACAGAAATCATATTCTGAAAATCTTTAATATGCATGTGGTAGGGCAAACTACCTTAAAATTTGATTATTTTCATTGTTTTCATAAAATTGTCAATATCTTGAAAACCGTAACCTTTTTGGTAAGATCATATAGGGTTTTTTTGAAAGGGCTTGAGCTAGCCTATCTTCGTATGACGTTTGATTAACGATATATATATATATATATATATATATATATATATATATATATATATATATATATATATATATATATATATATATATATATATATATATATATACTATACAAGGACAAAGGTGAAGGGCAAGGCCGCAGGGAGACAACCGCATACACGTGTTTCACGCTTATTAGCTATCATCGGTACGGTATAGCCAGGTGATGGTGGGAACACTTTGGATGAAGAAGCAAAAATACACGGAGTCACAACAGGCAACCAGTGCACATTTGCAGCATCATTCGGGAAGAACCTCACAAAAAAAATTCAAACAAAAATTAATTATTTACAAAAGGAATGTACCTGTCAAATTATAAATATGGCAGGTATTTTTCCTTATTAATTGTTTGGATGGTTTTGTTTTAGTCAACCCGTTCAGTTTTTGCAAACAATAAACAACAAAAAAGGTTTCTTAAAACAAATTTGTAGTTATCCGCGAAGCTTATGTTATTTTTCTTTAATTCATTACCCACGTGAGTTTACATAGGTGTTATTATGGTTCAAGATTAAAGATGCTGGCTTAATGAGAAATTTATTGAACTATCGGATTAGAAATTTTTTTACGAAAATTTTCTACCATAACATAAGAAACCTTTTTTATTATTTATTTTTTGCAAAAACTGGATGCGTTGGCTGAAACAAAAACATCCAAGCAATTAATAAGGAAAAATGCCTGCCATATTTATAATTTTACAGGTACATTCCCTTTGTAAAAAATTAATTTTTTTCTGAAAAATGTTTGTAACTTTAATGAAATTTATAACACCATTTTTTAAAGGCACTTGCAGTACTTACATATTATATCTAAGACCAAATTTTTATTTTTTACCTCCATATATAATTTTTTTTCAAATAATCGCAAACTGAGACTCTAAAACCGATCTCCAAGGTCCATTTAAATTTAAATAATTAGTTTTATTACTATATCTTACTAATAGTGTACAATTCTTATGAAAATTCACTACTATAACGCACTCGCTTTTTTTTTGTTGTGGTACACTTTTAACAATTTCCAAATTTGGCGACGCACTGACAATAAAATGTTGAAGAGAATTTTAGTTACCTATAACACATAACCGCTGTGTAAAAAATTTTCTGATAATAATTTTCAATGTAAAATAAAATAAACAGATCGCTTATTGAGTGATTAATTACAAATTCATTATAAGAATACATTTAATGCAAAATTTGAGCTTGATGATTCTTGGTAATTTCGTTTACATTTGGTGGTAAAAATAATAATGCCAATAATGCCAAATGCAAAACTTCCAGAGTGAGGTGATCTGCTCCCTGGTGCCGGTGATTGGCCATAGTCGCAGAAATAGACTGTTGTTAAAGAAACAAAAACAAAAACACACAGCACACATTACATATGGTCCACACTGTATATTCACCAATTATTACCGTAACTGTATATAAATTGGTAACACGCATCCTGGCAGTGAAAGCTGCAGCCACCCATCCATGAGTGCACAAGGTTCTAGTTGACCGCTGCGTTCACCCAGCCCCATGTAGATGGGCTTAGTTTGTCCACATACAGAGTGATTTATGAATGGGCACACTCATAACAATTTGTTATGTTTTCATATATCAACAGAGTGGGCGATTCAATGTGACAAAATTTTAATTGAACGTTGAAATATTTGGGAAAACAACTCCAAACACGTGTTAGATATTTATTTACAACGTTATGGAGAAAAAAGTATTAATTAAGACATCTAATTTTTATTAAAAGGAAACATGCATGCTATTTATTAAACAACGCCCAGCGCTTGTCTGAAATTCAAGTTTGGTTCATCGGCTCTTAAAATGGAAACGAAGAAGCTACATTCATTAGTTGTGTAGTTCTTAATTAATTAGAAGTAGAATAATAAAGCTAAGAATGCAAACAGGTGAGATATTTGTGATCTTATTTTCGAACAAACAAAATAAAATATTTAGGGTAAAAGCACCACTGTACCTTGAGAGGTTTTCCGCATTCAGGTACTTGATAATTTATGAGTATTAAGCGTTTGAGATTACACCTTTTTTAAGTGAATTTTCATTAAGTAAATAGAGAGGTAACTATGGTGATATTTTCGGAATTTTTTTTTCAGTTGAGCGCGAATTTGGGCTCTATAACCTTATGCAAGTTTCGTTTGAATTTATATATATATATATATATATATATATATATATATATATATATATATATATATATATATATATATATATATTAATATGGTATCTTTAAGGGGGAGGTAATAATGAAAATATCCACACGTATATACTATTACATGAAAGTCGAACACCATACAAACCAACAAAATACTCTAGAACAATCCATATAAAGACTAACAAAATTCAATAAACAAACAAAAACCTACTCTTTGATGTATACAATGTCTATGAAAGAAAAATGTATGTGGATGATTATCATGACAGGGAGAAAATAAAACTAACCATTCTACAGGCATATCATAAGACCTCGTATAAAATTAGAATCTAAATCAGGATTGATTCCCAAATATGTTGTATGTATGGACAAAGAAGGTAAGACAAGAATATAATAATTGTAAATTGGTTTATAGGAGTGAAATGTCTAAACGAAGTGAAAATTATATCCAGGACAGAATAGACTGCAGAAAAATGATTTAACGTAGTGCGGACAGATAAGATATAAAGACTCTAAAGCAAGATAAAGTGAATATTCGGACAGTACAAACAGTATAAAATAGTTTTTAGGGAGTTTAATGTGGTATTGTTTATTAGAATTAAGAATATTAAGATGCCATAACCTAGATATAGATCAGATGATTAAATTTACTAGCAGATGTCAAATTGACAAAGCAAATGTAGCATATAGGTTAAGGAATGAATGAATGTAAAGTCAATCACCAACAACAATTAAACATGAGGTATCCGCGGAAATAATGAGGAAGATTATTGTAAAAAATCTTGACATAAAAGATTTTTGAAGGTGGCCAACAAGAAATTTTCAATTGGTTACCGTTGTCAGGGGAAAAAAGTAAACAGAGAAAAAAAAAAGTAAACAGATTAGATAAAAAAATTATTAGGAGATTGGATTATGAGACAAATTTGTAACGAGGAGGATTTTGTTAGAAATTTGGGAACGAGAGGTTAAAGTGAAAAAGTTCAAGGAAACAGATACGAGACTGACAGGTCACCTTGTAGCAGCTGAAAAACTAGTCGGCAGAAGAAGAGATTGAGATTAAAACTGTAAGTGTGAATCGTCATAATACATAGTTTTTGGCGCACAGCTACAGCATCAAAAAACGTAGCATACAAAACATTAAAGTGTGATAAAACATACAGATATCAGGGCCCTAATCTTTCAAAGCAACCATATTTAAATTCATAAAACAACAAGGTGCTTGTAGGGCCATCTTTGACAATAGAGACCAACACACCTCAGCACCGAACAGATCATCCATTGACCACGCGTCAAATTTACAAAATTGAATAAGCCATCGTTCACCGGCTGGTGTTGTCTTTTTAGTCTATTTAGTGTAAGAGATCTATATAATTAAATTTAAAAATTTAGTAAAGCAAAATAGTGGCGTCTCTTTTTAGGGGGTTGACTTTGTTAAAGAAAAGGCTGAAAATTCAGCAAATGAGCAAATTATAAACATCTAGTAGCAATAGCCATTTGTCATCTGGTTTTAGTATTAATAAAAGTTTCTTATTGTGTGTTAAATTTAAATTAGTGCTTTATTTTCGTTCATACAAGTAAATATTTGGGAAGGCTACTAATATTAAAAGAGTCCGTATCCATAAAATTCTAGAAAAAAAAAAGGAATTATAAATTGGTAAGTAAGAGAAAGGAGCATTGCTCTAAAATTTTACATATGTAAATATTCGAAATTACAAAAAAATTTAACAGGACTTGAACCCACTTGCTTAATAAGCTCCCTGAAGTGAAAGACAGTTCATGCAGATTATTGGTCATGTTCTTTGTGTTAAACAGACACAAAAAGACATTGAGTACATCCAGGTGTAAGTTACACACACAAATATATATATTTGGTAATAAAAATATTTACAACACATTTCATAAAAACTTTTACAGGTAAGTCTAACTAAAAAACTAAATCTATATCAATTATTATTATTATTATACTATTATTTAAACCATTCGTTATTAGAACATTAGTAAAAACACTATTTTATATCTATATATATATATATATATATATATATATATATATATATATATATATATATATATATATATATATGTATGTATGTATGTATGTATGCATTTGAACATAAAACTCAACTGATTTGAACGCAACTTGGCACATATCTTCATTTTCCGGACGAGTTCGGAAATCAGCTATAATGGACATTTCCTCCCGACAACAAATATACAAAAATATCTTTGAATACCCAGTATTTTTTAAGGTATTAGACTAACCGGATTGGTATTTTACATGTTGCTAGAAATGATCTAAATAAGCCACAGGACAGTAGTACCGTGTGATGTTGTAAGAACAAAGTTCTTAAGACCGACTGGTCTTGGCTTATTTTTTACATACTGCCGCAAAGCACATCGACCTACGAACGGAATCATTTGCTCGTCTATAGAGAACGTAGACGATTGTTTTCCTTGTCTTCTTCTTTTATTGCACAATTATCTACAATGTGAAGATTTACTCTTAGGAGGTAAAACCTATCTCTTGGCATTGTATCTGTAATTGCAGGAAATTTAAATTTGGTGCTCCAATACAAATGTATGCGTGCAAATTTAATGCAGCCCATTATTGCATGCATCCCAAAAAACTTTTTATTTCTTCAGGAGTTACTGCCGGTTCCAGTTAATTTCCATTTATTTGCAGATAATATTGTACAGTATGTTCAGTGCAGAGTTCGACAAATTAGCGCCAAATATTTCTTGAAATAACGCCAAGGTGATAAAACCTCAGTTGGATCAATATGTGCATCTTGAAAATAATAATCACTTTTAAACGCAGCTTTTATTCAAAAAATATTGGTGCACTGCTGAGACCAGCCGAAGTTTCAGGTTGTTCTACGGTATCTTTGTTTTCACTGTCTTTGCGGTTCTCATCAGAGGATTATTTTTCTTAATTGGCTTCCCAACCGTCATCATCTTCAAATTCAAAATCAGAGCCTATATCGTATAGCAATTGATAAAGTGCAAATAGATCAGCTGCTAATTTGTTTGAGTCGACTTTATCAGATGTTTCTTAAAAGGGAATAACAGTATTACCAATTATTGCTTTCAGAAAGCTTTTAAAATTTATAGCATTTTTATACAATTCACTACCGACCTTCACAAACGTTACACTTTTGCAAATACCTGGTGTAAAGTTCTAATCTCTAACTAAAATCGAATTATTTTTATGAAAATGCAAATACTATACTCTTCAAGATACCTATATAAAAACTTACTTATTTGAAAACAATTAAAAAGGTCTACTTACTTCTTGGTGATAACACACAAACATTCGAAAACCTAAAGTTATAATATCCACAAACGGTCGAATTCTATTAAACAATTAAAACACGTGTACCACGCCGATGGCCTGAATGCCTACAATCGTGTGATGCAGGAGGAAACGATGCTAATTTGTATTTTAAACCTTTTTACCAATTTAAATAAAACACTCCCAATTGTGAGTATATGGAGCGTAAGGGTTAATACGTTCTCCTAAGCTCAGCAATTTTATAATTTATAGTGATTATCCAGATATCTAATTAATAACTACCGATAGCAAACACAAAGATTTAGCACTGAAGGTCTGAAGAATATGAGTTTTTAGTAAAAACCATCTCCCGAGAGAGAGAGAGAGAGAGTAAGTATCCTTTTCAGTTAACCTTTTAATTTTATTCATTGTAACATTATTGTCGTTAGCTACCTGAAATGATATAAAATACCAGAAGAAATCACTCGCAAAAATCTTGGTTTAAAACTCCACAATAATGACAATAAGTTATAAATTTTCAATTTAACAATTACCTGATTTTCTTTCGATTAAATGAGATTGGGAATTACTTTAAAAAAGGGGTCTTAAGTGTTTCATAGTAACCATAAGTAAAAAGTTCAGAACTCAGCAAGTGCGTTATGGTAGTGACTTTTAATTAAATGAGTCAAATTTGAATAACTCAATTTTCTATAAACATAGAAAGTCTAGTTTTCGGTTTGTAGTAACGTCATTCCCAAGGCAACATATTCACCAAATTTCATTAAAATAACTCAATTTTCTATAAACCTAGAGACATGCTTGGTTCTCGGGTTAAACCGCGTCCAGAATTTATGGAAACTCGACGTTTCGGCTCCTGTTTTGGAGCCATTTTCAAGAGGTAAAGGAAATATGTAAGGACACTCTAAGGCCTCAATCTGCCTACTCCTTAGAGTGATGGACAAAGGTGGGGAAAGGAAATATGTAAGGACATTCTAAAGCCTCAATCTGCCTACTCCTTAGAGTGGTGGACAAAAGTGGGTAAAGGAAATATGTAAGGACACTCTAAGGCCTCAATATGCCTACACCTTAGAGTGGTGGACAAAGGTGGGTAAAGGAAATATGTAAGGACACTCTAAGGCCTCAATCTGCCTACTCCTTAGAGTGGTGGACAAAGGTAGGTAAAGGAAATATGTAAGGACACTCTAAGGCCTCAATCTGCCTACTCCTTAGAGCGGTGGATAAAGGTAGGTTGGGCTGTTGTAGTTCGATTACGGGGCCTCAATCTGCCTACTCCCCAAATCTCGCCGGAGATCGTCTGTGAGGTCTCAGTGTGTTCAACCCTAGGCCTCAGAGAGATCTGGCAGTTTGTTGCAAGTCTTGTCTTATATATGTCGTTCCGTCTACCTGTTGCGTCATCAGTGAAAGTAGTGGGGTCACCGTCAATTAAGTGGGGGGCTTCGGTCACGGTATTTAGAGCAGGATTAGGAGGGTCACCGGCATTTGTTAAGGCAGATAATGATGCAATAAAATTGTCTGTGGAATTTATTTCCTTTTTGTGTGTTTGTAAAGAAGATATAATAGGTTTCTAAGTAGTCGGAAGGCGAAGACCATCATCTCTCTTATTTAAACAATCGGGACGTTTTTCAATCTCGATTGCTTCGCGGATAATTCTCGTTTTGAAATTGTAAACCGGTGCTATTGTTTTGGCATTATCGAAGTCTATTTTGTGCCCTGTATGAATATGATGCATGGCCAGCGCCGATGAGGGATCGGATTTTCTAACTGCGAGGGTGTGTTCGTATATTCTATTGTGGATGCGTCTGTTTGTTTGTCCTACGTAAGTTCGGGAACAGTCGGAACAAGGAATTTTGTAAATTCCGTGGGATTCGTTTGGAATCGTATCCTTGGGAGTTTTTATAAGATTTGACAGTTTTTGGTCTGTTGCGAATACGGTTTTGATATTATGGGTTCGGAAAATTCGGCTGATTTTGTCGATGACACCTTTAATGTATGGTAAAAACGCTGTGTGTTGTTGTGTGAACGCTTTACCTCTTGAAAATTGCTCCAAAACAGGAGCCGAAACGTCGAGTTTACATAAATTCTGGACGCGGTTTAACCCGAGAACCAAGCATGTCTCACATTAAAGACCGCGGAAATCTTTCTGAATATATATATATATATATATATATATATATATATATATATATATATATATATATATATATATATATATATATATATATCGGGTAGGCAATCTCTTGGCCTCTTGGTATACCTATCCAAGGCTTTCGATACTGTGGACCACGGAATCCTTCTGGACAAGCTGGAGGCCTATGGGGTGCGTGGTGTGCCACTTAAATTGATAGAAACATACCTTGTCAGTAGGAAACAAAAAGTGCATATAAACGGGGTACTGAGTGATGTGCAGGAGGTAGAATGTGGAGTCCCTCAGGGCAGCATATTTGGACCTATCCTCTTTAACTTGTACATTAACGATCTGTTGGGTCTGGAATGCGGGGGCAAGGTAGTAAGTTAAGCTGAGGGCATTGTTATCTTCTGGAGTGGACATACTTGGGGTGAGGTGAGGAAGATGACGGAGTCTGGTTTTAGAAAAGTCATGGAATGGCTTGATTTAAACTGCCTGACGCTTAATGCAGAGAAGACAAAGTTTTTGCCTTTTGCAGCGTACAGGAACACACTGCCTACCTTTACAGACTTAACTGTGATAGTGTTTCACAGTTGAAGAAAGCAGAATGGGTCAAATATTTGGGCATAGTAATAGATGGACACCTAAGATGGGACAAACAAGTGGAACAGGTGGTAAATAGGGTCAGGTCCCTGCTTTATAAACTAAAATTATTGAGACAAAATTTGAACACTCGAGAAATGAGAGTACTCTACCACGCCCTGGTGGAGTCGCAACTGTCATATGGGATAATTGGATGGGGAAGTGCGAGAGACAGTGTGTTTAAGGCGGTGGATGTGGTACAGAAGTGGATGCTAAAGCTCATATATCGGAAACCTATTGCTTACCCAAGTGAATCTCTTTTCAGAGAATCGCGTCTTCTTGACTGTAGATACATCTACTTCAAAACAGTACGGACAGAATTGTATAAATATCTTGACAGGCTGGTATTTTTTAATCACGGTCATAACATGAGACACAAAAGCGACTGTAGAGTGCACAAATGCAAAAAGAGTATCAGACAGCGAGGTCATGCATACCTAGGGCAAAAGTTGTATAACCTGATCCCCAATGAAGTAAGAGCGAGTGTTTCACTACCAGTCTATAAAAAAAGAGTGACCGGATGGCTGCTTTCTATGACTCGGGACAGAGTCAGCAGAATAATAAATAGTAATTAGTGCTAGAGCACGGCTCATCTCCCTTGATCTTGGGACGACGTAGAATTTTTTTAAATGGAAACGGGGGGAAAGCTTGATGGGGAGATATTTTGAATATTGCTGTTTTCCGTTTTATAAAGTAGAATTTAGGAAGGGTTTAAGTGAGTGGACCTTTTACTAATTTGCTCTTGGGAGAGCTGGCAGCTTAAATATAGGAAGAATTAGTTTTTAAATGTTCTGTACTCACAAATAAGTACATTTCGGTACTTCGTGGGTATCGTTTTTGTTTATTCTGTGATTGCAGCCTTTATGAATAGCAAACCATGTGTGTATATTTCTTCTTTTGTTAAATTTGTTAAAATGTACCCAGTGAATTTCTTCACTAGGAATAATTTTTCTAACTAGTTGGTTATCCTGCATTACTCACATAATGTCGACTACGTCAACTAGCGTTACGCGAAAGCTCGATAAAAGCAAGCCTTTCGCAAAGCACAAGTCAGTTCTGCAACAGATCTCCTCTTCTTAGCTTCTTGGGATGACGAGATCTCAATCTTCCACTTAAACACCGCTCTTGTGCTTAAAGCAGTTTAGTTCTATGACAGATCTCATCTTCTTAGCCTCTTGGGACTCCGAGATCCCAATCTTCCACTTAAACATCGCTCGTGTGATTAAGTGAGTGCAGTTCTACGATTGATCTCCTGTTCTTAGCTTCTTGTGACTCCGAGTTCCTAATCTTCCACTTAAACACCGCTGGTGTGTTTTGGATAATAAAATGATGGATTTAGTAACTTATATATCAGTATCGTTAGCATTTTGTTAGCAGGTTTTGCCACTTGCAAAGAACATTGTCGCATACTAAAATTTAGCGCTTTTGAAAGCAAACATTGTTCCGGTATTATAAAAGATATGGACAAGGTCTGACAATCTACAAAATTCTTAGTTGATTGTACACATGTCTCCATATATAACATTTTGTATTAACTGGAGCTGTTGTGACAACATACTACATGGTTCTGCATCGAGATGGCGTCCCTGTCTACGTTCTGACAAGTTGCAATAATACTTGTAACTTTCATTGTTTAGATTTTAATCGACCATTTATTTATATAGCATAGCAGTACAGGTAACATCATCTGTCTTTGTCCAACATTGTACATATTGCATTACAGAATTTGAAGTGATGTCAAGGATTATCTTAATTTTAATTTCGAATAACTTTATTTTTCTTTCATCAAAAGACTTGAAAATTGGTACAGAACCATGCCTGTCTATGTTCTTGTAAGTTGTAAATTTTTGTTTCAATCACTTAAAGGGTTTGAGACATATTGCGATTTAAAAAATATTTTTTTAATCTAATATATAAAAATCTTGTGTCACAGTTTTAGTGTTTATACTTCTCCGAAACGGCTCGACCGATTTTGATGAAATTTTATGTGTATATTCAGTAGGTCTGAGAATAGGTTTATAACTAATTTTTATCCCCCTAAGTGTTAAGGGTGGCTCACCCCAAAAAAAATTCTTTTTTCGGACAAATTTTTTTTCGTTTTTTTTTATGGTGTGGCATTAAAAAATACATTCAGTCGTTAATTTTCACCCTCCTACCACCAACCCCTACTTTTTAATAGCATTTTATATTTTTTAACCCCGGTAGATAGCTAATCAATTAACACTTGATCAACTATCCCCGCCAAGGGTCTACCGGTCACTTCTCACCCCGTAAACAGCACTGAGTAGGGATGGGAGCGTTCTCCTGTATCTCCTTCAATAAGCTGTATCTCACTTATTACACAGTTTTCGGGAAAATTTCGGCCATTATTATTGTTTGTACATCGATCGCAGTAGTGACGGTTACAATTATCATTTTATCATTTCCGTGTAATTCTCAACTAAATTTATTATAAATTTGCAGTGTTGAAATTATTAATAATAATTATTAATATTAAGAGTATTTCTACTGTATTATTCTGAAGCAAAAATATTGTGAAAGGTAGGTTAAATGATAAAATTTTTATAAATAATTGATACATTAAACTCATTGGATTTACCAGGCATACCACCACATAATTTAGTACTCAAAGTCGGATCTTAGGTTATTTTGCTTCGTAATTTGAACCCACTACGGCTGTGCAACGGCACGCGATTAGTCGTTAAAAAATTAATGAACAACGTTGTCGAAGCCATTATTTTAATCCGGGGTAAAAGTATATTACTTCCACGAATCCCTATTATACCCACAGATGTGCCAATTAAATTTAAACGCATTCAGTTCCCTATTAGATTGGCATTTGCAATGACTATTAATAAGTCTCAAGGCCAAACAATGTCTGTTTGTGGCTTAGATTTGAGCATACCATGTTTTTCACACGGACAATTATACGTGGAATGCTCTCGAGTGGGCAAACCATCCAGTTTGTTTGTGTTAGCTAAAGATGGAATGACAAAAAATATTGTACACTCCATTGCACTAAGAGTTTAATATTGTTGACTAATATTTTCAGAATTCGTTGTATATATAATTATTTTTTTTAAATAAATTTAAAAAATTTGTATTTGGTGTGTTGTTATTTTCACATTCCGTCAACGTTCACAGCGCTCCATGCCTCTTCCACTCATATACCACATACGCACACACTTACAATAAATAAGATATATTTTCATACTCTAGATATAATTAATATGCCAAAACAACGTTTGCCGGGTCAGCTAGTATATATATATATATATATATATATATATATATATATATATATATATATATATATATATATATATATATATATATATATATATATATATATATATATATATATATATATATATACATTTTAGCTGAACATGGAAATGGGTTCCAGGGGCCCTAATTCGCGCGCATTTGAAGAAAATTTCCGAAAAGTCTCACCATCGATACCTCTCTATTAGTTAATTTCCCTAATGAAAATTCACTAATTGGACCATTTTTGTGGAGCATTTTATGCAGATCAATTTTGTACACTAGCATATTTTCGATGAGAGCCATATAATACTCTTTGAGACAATTGCAATAAACTGGAAAAAGTACCTTTGGACGACGCCACCACCCCTTGCGCGTCCCCATCCGTTGGGACTTTATTGCAGGTTGTTCAAAACACTCCCCGACTTCTATGCAAAAATCTATAACTACATTATTTAACCGATTTATTTGTGTATTTTAAAGCTCTCTTTTTTTGATTAGAGTTTTGACTTTGAGAACTGGCTCATTCAGTCACTGTCAATCTTTAAAATGAACAAGGATACATCTGACCTTGCTTTTCACAATGGAAAAACCTGTCTTAAGAATGTTAGTCCAACAAGCTCTTTAACTTTTTTCTTTTATCTCCTTTTATCTCCCTATACACTTGCTGTTTACTAAAAATATATACTAAAATTAAAACTTACACACATATCAACCCACACACGTACGCGAGCTCATATACACTCATGTATACGCACCCACGTCAATAGGCACTATACGTCCAGTACTTAACACTAAGTGCAGGACAAAAAATGCACATTATTTGTTCATGTGCACATACACACACATCAATATGCATGCACACATCTACGCTACAAGTTGTTACAGGAGAAACACTGAGACACTTTTCACACCAATGGAACCTGTCATAGTGACTTTTTAACGTACTGGGGAGGCTGCGGTCAAAAGAGGTTAACACAAGGAAAGACACAAAGGAACTTACTTTTATCTCTTTGACTATACATTAATCTGCTAAGTTTATTTAGTATCCCTTAAGACTATATAGTATATTGCCACTGGTATAATATTTATTGGAACAGTCCAATTGTCAGAATATCATCTTTTTACTAAGAGCTATATAAACCTAGCTAACTTAGAGTCTTTAACAAAACACATGAAGCTCTCTTGACTCGACTATTACGGTAGTTTGAGACACCTTAATTTTTTTGCAGTATTTAATGATTATAAAACCCATTTATTTTAGTGACGTCTATTTCACTTGTAGTGTTGAAATAGTCACAACAAAACCAGTGAAATGTGTTTAATATTATTATTAGCAAATCATTATTATGAATCATGAAACATTATAATAGCAAAAACCGTACAGTAACGTTACAGATCATATTACTAAAGAGTACACAAGAGCAACTGTGTTTAAACTGATGCAATTCCCTGTAGTCACGTTCACTTTTTTCAAGTGGCTAAATCTCGAAGGCCACACCTATTGTTTCAATAGAACATTTTATCTAAGGAAGGTTACTAATGTCTTGATTTGGTTACGAAGATGTTTTTACATCAATAGTTAGCGGTCACATAGCGCAATTTTAATCTAAACTTTCGTTTTCTGACGATTGTCAAATTGCAAATCAGACACGGCTATTTTTCTCAATAGCATTTTTCCTAACTGATCTGAAAACGTTACATTTAAACGGTGTTTTATTTCCAAATTAACTTTTATGTTAACTACACCCATGTATAAGTGGTATTTATAACTTTAGTAACTGTGAGTTTATAAAACGAAAAGTCTGGACGCAGCAAGTGCGTTATGGTAGTGAATTTTCCTAGAAATTATTTATACTTTAATGAATATTCTTTAAAAGACTTACTAATGAGGAGATCGCGATTTATGAATTCTGAAAATTTTTTTCAAATGTGCGCTATCTAGGATCCCTGGAACCCAAATCCGAGGTCCGGTTCAGATTTTATATCTATATATACAGGGCGGCGCATTGAAAACAAAACAGATCGCTTTACGTCCAGAGAATTAAAGAACACGCTGAAATACCTCAATTTTAATATTGAGGGGGACATATTTTGACATAAAACTCAAATTTGTCACATCAACCCCTTAAGGGTGGTGATAACAACCCTTATATTTTAAATAGGGAATATGGGTCGAGTGTTACATCATTTGAAACCTCTTTCTTTTATGAATTTAGCATACATTTTTTTTGTAAGTTTTATCAACTCGTTTAAAAATTATTCACAGTTGAAGATGCAAAAACGCATTTCACTCATTCGGATAAGAAATGTATGATAGTCAATGTTTTGTTGGTTTGTATACAAAAAATTGACTATCAGAACATTTCTTATCGGAATGAGAGAAATGCGGTTTATTATTTCAGTTTATCGGTCGGTTTGATACTTGATAGTACTACCGAAAATTAATTTCGCAATTCTGGAGAAGAAAGAGTTGAAATAATTACTCTTTTTTTTTCAAAAACCATGACTGGGCCAACCGTACCGCAAATTTGTTTAATGAACGACATCCGAACAGACATGTTAACAGAAAATACATTTTGGAGTTAGTTGCAAAATTTCGACAAAGTGGTTCAGTAGCCAACAAAAAACGTGATCCTGAAGGTGAATTTCCGGTTAGAAATGAGACTACTGAGATTGAAGTTTTAGGACAAATTGGTGCAGACTCAACTTTGAGCACGAACATCAAAAGAAGAACTATTCAGCGAATATTGAAGCATAATAAATTTCACCCGTATAAAATTCATCTTGTGCAACAACTGAATGAAGATTATTTTGATCGGCGGCTGCAGTTTTGTGAAGTTACGACTGCACGAATAGCTGATAACGGGAACTTTCTGTTCAATATCTGTTTTTCAGACGAGTGTACGTTTTTATTAAACTCTACAGTCAATCGTCATAATTGTTGTTATTAGGCAGATAATAATCCAAGAAATTTTCTCGAAGTCCACTCTCAAACTCCACAGAAATTGAATGTCGGGACTGGCATTTTTGGAGACCGTTTATTTGGACCAATTTTTCTTTATGGCAATTTGAGTGGCGAGATGTATTTGGAGTTACTAAAAGATATCATTTACCCTTTGCTAATTGACATTGTTGAAAATGATGATCGCTATCAAGAAAATCAATTAGTGTTTCAACAAGATGGGGCTCCTTCGCATTTTTCACAACGTGTTAGGGGGTTTTTGAACGGAGAGTTTCCAGAGAAATGTATTGGGCATAGAAGTGCTATTGAGTGGCCCCCTAGATCAGCGGATTTAACTCCTTTAGACTTATTTCTATGGGGCCATTTAAAGAGTATAATTTTCGCAACAGAACCGGAGTCTTTGGAAGAATTACGACGACGCATTATTGAAGAATGCCGTCTAATAACTCCACAAATGCCCCAGAATGTTAGAGCTTGTTTCGAACAAAATTCGTACTTTTGTATGAAAGCTGGTGGTCAACAATTTGAACACTTACTTAACTGAATGAACATTTTTGAACGTTTGGTTTTGTTTTTAGTTTGTTTTAACAAAATATGACTAATTAGTACATTTCTTATCACAATGAATGAAATACGTTCTTGCAACTCCAACTGTTAATAATTTTTAAACGAGTTGATAAAACTTCAAAAAAAAATAGTGTGCTGAATTCAGAAAAGAAAGAGATTTCAAATGATGTAGCACTCGACCCATGTTCCCTATTTAAAATATAAGAGTTGTTATCACCACCTTTAAGGGGTTGATGTGATAAAGTTGAGTTTTATGTCAAAACATGTCCCCCTCAATATTAAAATTGACGTATTTCAGCGTTTCTAAAAAAAAATATTCTCTGGACGCAAATCGGTCTGTTTCGTTTTCAATGCGCCACCTGTATAAGTGGTATTTATAACTTTAGTAATTGTGAGTTTATAAAACAAACAATCTGGACGCAGCAAGTGCGTTATGGTAGTGAATTTTCATAGAAATGATTTACACTTTGAGTGATTTTTTTTTAAAAACTCACTAATAAGGAGATCGCGATTTTTGAATTCTGAAATTTTTCTTCAAATGAGCGCGCTATCTACGATCCCTGGAACCTAAATCCGAGGTCCGGTTCAGATTTTATATATATATATATATATATATATATATATATATATATATATATATATATATATATATATATATATATATATATATATATATATATATACATATATATATATATATATATTTATTTATTTATTTATTTATTTATTTATGTGTGACACCGATAATAACAAAAGATAATTGATTTTGATAAAATTTGATGAGTACCTTCTTTTCGCAAGTCGCTTGAATAAGTGCGTTAGCCAGGGAAGTCGGACTAGTTTTTCCCTGAAAATTCTGGGTTTGCTTTCGGAAAGTTTTTATATCTCCGGAAAGAACAAATCTATGGAAACCAAATTAGGTACGCGGGTTTACATTATAAAAATAAAACCATGTACCAAAATTTGGATCTTTACGTTAAAGGAAAAAAGTTGTAAGCGTTATAGTGTTTCTTCTTAAGACGTCAAAGTCGCGATTCGAAACGTCAAAATTGACATGTTCTAGATAAAGGACCTGAAACTAATGCGGCCTATGTACAAAAAATGTCGCAAGAATTGTGTTCTATAAAGCCTTAAGTTTCAGCTTCAGCCGTCACTGTCATTTTACTTAAATATCTGCATTATATTAATTTAAAATAAACCCTTTCTCTAATGCTTTGGCAGTAGTTTCAATTATAGGGTGTTACTTCCTTCAAATAAAAAGCTTTAGAGCACAAGAACCGTGGTATATTGTGATTGACCTCAGGTGGATATAGATCTGCTCAATAGTGAGGTCACAATTGCCTATAACACCCTACCCTAAAGTAGCTATCTATTAGATTATCAAATGTATTAGGATTAGCAGCATTGTTTAGGAGGTTGGCAGATCTGGATGTAGTTTGATACTCACGTTCTCTTCCTTTGTTTGCTTCGCACTGCCCAGAGTCCTATATTTGTGGGCTCTCCAGACTAGTGCCAGGTTACATTGAAATTTAGATATCTAGATAATAGTTAGTAAGAAATAATTGTTTGCACTGATTCCAAAAGAAATTAGAAGTTAGGGAGGAATTTCTCTTCAATTAAACAGATATTTTAATATAACAAAATATATAAATTTATTCATATAAATTAAATTTGGAATAGCAAACAAAATGAAATAAAAATGGTTGATAAATCTCAGATAAACACTAATTGCACATAAATAACAATCAGATAAATAGCAAGAATCTCAAGAGAAATAAATTATTAATTTACATACATGTACCAAAACAATAGGATAAAGATAGTTGCATATTACTATAATTTTACTGTTAATTACTTAGGGTATTGCTCAAAAATAAAGACAAATGATTAGGTAAATCACTTGACGTTTATCAATCAATTGCTAGGTTTTCTAGTGAATTAACTAGCCAGTTCTTTGAGTGGGGCTCAAAAAAAAAGAAAATATATTTCTACGTGAAATTTCTACATTAATTATGAAAAATAAGTGATGTTAAACAGAATGTATAGGTTAGATATTTTACAGACAAACTTTGCTAATTACAATAAAAAATAAAAACTGTGTGTTTAAATTTACAAAATATTAGAGATTAAACAGGAAATATAGTTGTGCTGACAGCACCTCCCTGACATTGTTCAGCTCAAACTTGATTACGTGATTTTGAAAGTTCAGGTTATTAAAATTACAGATGTTAGATTTCGGCATGAAAATTCTGCTGATTCAGAGAAAAGATTTGTTTAGACTCACCAATCTTTCGGTACTGAGTTACCTGATGACCTGTTATATGACCTGAAATTACCTCTAAATGGATGCCTATAATGTTAGACTAAGTCAGACAGATAAACCAGGGTTCCGCTGTCATTGCAAACAAAATCTCCAAATTAGGTTTTAAACGGACAGGCTACGAAAATTTGTCACACAAAACAATCCGCGGGGTTGCCATTGACGACAACTCTCATCTAAATCTGCAGATATCAGAAAAATGTAGATAAATAGAAATTTTAATGAAAGTGGTTCAATTTGTTTAAAAGCAATCTAAAACTATGTTTAATTATATTATATTTATATTATACATATAAATATTAAGCTTCCTAATTTCACGGTGTTTAAAAGCCATCTCCATCTCTCTCGTTTAATCTCACAACACCAATATTTGTGATTTGTTAGCTGATAGGAATCATGAGAGAAACGTGTAAGTTCTGCGCATAACCTCGAATTCGACTCCGCTAAAACCTTAGAATCTCAGAATATGAAATAACTACCTTTATTCAAAGGATAATGCAAATAGTAAATAATAACCCAACTTTTAATTTTAACATAACTTTAACAAATGCCTTCGGACGTCGACTGTAATTGTAGTATATTATGATCTTGCATCCAATCAAACAAATAAGAAAGTGGTTGTATACATCAGATTCACGTTCTTAACTAATTTTGTTTTGGTACCTACATGCCAATGCATGTAGGTACCGAAACAAAATTATTTCAAGAGGTAATATACCTACCTCAAACTAATATAAGCATAATACCTATGGTACCTAGGTACGTATGGTTTCTTTACACTTAGCTTGTACATTTGAAGTAAATGAAATTACATAATATCATAAAGCAGTTTAAAATGCATATATAATCAGATTTACAGTGTAAATTATTAAAATTATAATTTCAAATTTTGTACTGTTTACATTTATTTCATTTTCAAGAAGTATAGATACAATAATACTGGTTCGATTGCGATGACTAAAATGGATTTTCCTAGCGATTAATAAGGAAAAATACCTGCCACGTTTATAATTTAGCAGGTATATTCTTTTGGAAATAAAAATTAAATTTTCAGTTTAGCACACGGGCGACTTTTAGAAAGAAAAAAAAAACATACTTAGAACCCTTTCTGGATGCACATACCACAACAAAAATTTCTTGCAAACGGCCCCTAAGAAAGTTACAGGACCAGGAGTGGATAGGGGTTCTGGTCAGGGAAGAAGATAAAAAGGAAATATCAGCGGAAAGTTCGAAAAACCCAACCTAGTTGGACCTCTATAAGCTACCTTTTACCCATTTTGCAGCTATACTTTCTTAAAATCCTGTTTACTTCGCCCAGAACTCTTATTCACCGCAGGTCCCTCAACTTTCTTAGGGGTTGTTCCGAAAAAACTTTACTTGTTTATATTGTTCTTGGTTATGCATTGAGGGTGGTTGTAGGCATGTAGAAGGGGGAGGAGAACTCCCTTGACGAAGCCCCAAACCAAGATTTTCGATTTATGTTTAAATTGTTACCTCATTTTATTTGTTTAAAATATTTTTTCAAAAATGTATTTGAGGATGCCTTGTTTGTCAGTCTCACATAGAGAGCTACAATATTATATCGTTTAAAAAAGCATGTGTACAGTAACAGTAAATAAGCGATGAAGATGGTCTGGGTGCAGCAAGTGCGTTGTGGTAGAGAATGTTCGTAAAAAGATTTCAAATCCGATAACTCAACTTCTCATTAAGCTATAATCTTCAATCTTGAGCCATAGTAAAACCTATGTATTTAAAATACCTTTTTGGCAGTTTTGTTTGCAAAAACTAGTTCGACTGGGCTGACCAAAACAAAACCATCCAAGCAATTAATAAGGAAAAATACCTGCCATATAGATAATTTCGCACGTATATTCCTTTTGTAAATAATTATTTTTTTCTGGAAAACTTTTGTAACTAATGAAATTTGTAACACAATTTTTTAAAACAACTTGCAGTATTTGGATACATACGTCAAATTTTACATTTCCAGCTCCATAGAAAATGGAAATGTCTTCAAATAATCGCTTACTGGGATCTCTCAAACCAATCTCCAAGATCTATTTAAATTTAAAGAATTAGTTTTAATAATATACTTTCCTAATAGTGTACAATTATTATGAAAATTCACTACTATAATGCACTTTCTGCGTCCCGAACTTTTTATGACATGCAGAATATTTCTGAGGGTTATTAATAGGCCTCTACGAAAAGTAACCGGGTAGATATCTACCGTTTACCGAATGGTACACAGCTGGCTTTATGGTAAATGGATCCGGTGCAGTAATTTTCTAACGCTTTTAAATGCGCGCTAACTAAATGAAAAACGCCAAACTGTCAAAGGTTCGTCTTTGTTGTTCGATGATATTTTGGCTTTAAACTTTGAAGTAGTAATATTAATATATCAGTATGGATATTGAAAAAATTGCCTTAGTTTATGTTGTATCTAAAATATTAGACCGCGACAGCGACGAAGAGTTATTAACAGGAGCTACGACTTATTACACATTAAAAAATTCCAAAAAGAAGCGCCGCGCCATTAAAAATTATGTATCTGATGTTGCTCTCATTCTCAATCCTGATGGTAACACCTTCACCTTCCTTCAAGTAACGATTAAGAAATCAGCTAATGAAAATCAAAAACCTTAGCGGTCTTTAGGGTTTTGGTATTCTTATTTATTTACATCTAGTTTATAGGTTAGACTTTAGACAATTTGTATAGAGAATTAAGTTTGTTCTCTATATAACTCAATTTACCGACTGTTTGGTTCGGTACACAAATCCTGCACCAGGTTGATGCACCGGGTAGATACCGTATAATATTCGAACGATGGACAGAGTAACGAATTACATTTTCGAACGCTTGCGGTGTAATCGATATCTACCCGGTTACTTTTCGTAAACGCCTAATGTTACATCTCTAAACCCGCGGGGGACATCCAAGATTTATTTAATTTATTTGTTTCACATATGTCTCCTGGTTAAAGTACTGTGTTTAAATTAGGAAAAACTCATTGAACGCCTGCAACAATAGTAACATTCATATTTATTAGCCCTAATTCTGTCTAACCAGCGACTGATTTGGAATAACGTGAGGCATAACAAGAAGTTGCAGATGTTATGAATAATTGTAATATATGCACATAGTAAGTACAGTAAAGTACATAACAAGTCCATCACAATAGAAGTGAGTGAGTGGATCCCGAGAAGAGACAGGCATTAGGCAGTTACCATACACATTTAACTCCTATATGCATCACATTGTCTATTCAGATACTCTTGCTTGCTCTGGTTATCCTTAGAAATAAGGCGTGGAGGCAGGTACCAGTGGCAGCACAATAATTAATTAGTAAAACTGAACATCAATATTAGCAAAAAAATATTTTGAACACTTTAGTTAACTAGCGCTTACGGTTACAGACAAAATGAAAGAAGTCTGGGCGCAGCAAGTGCGTTATGGTGGTGAATTTGCATAAAATTGTTTTTAATAGCAAATATGCTTTTTTAAAGAAAGCAGGCATCACATTTGGTTACCAGTATACTATATAGTAGAAACAATGTACCATATTTCATCAAAATAACTGTATTACTTGAAAATGCAAAAAAATTTCCGAAAAAATCTTTAAATGTTCACAAAAAAACAGATCCGATTTTCCTTGCCAACGAACCTCTTCAAGCTATTTACCCATCTAAGGCGATATAATTGTTTACAAAAGGTTTTCCGACGAAACGCCCAACAAAACTTATTATATCTAACTGTATGAGTAAAATTGTGATGACCAAAAATAAAGCTTTTTTCCCATAGGGCTCGTCCGCGTCTTTGCCGCCCCGATAGCACCGCAGCCTTTGGCTTATTGTTCATGCCCTTTGTCTATTTTACTCCAGCCATTGCAAAATCACTGTGCCTTGAACTAGTCTGCACAGCAATTGGTAGGCTGAAGTTTTATATTGCTCTGTCTCCGGTCTAGTCTGTTCGTAGATCAGGTGTCTTTTGCGGTCCAGAGCTTTACACTCGCACAAGATGTGCTGGGCTGATTCCTTCCTCTCGCCGCATAGTCTGCATACCAGGTCCACCTCGAACCGCCCCATTTTATGCGGGTGTTTGTTGACGGCCATGTGTCCCGTCTAGGGTCCTGTTATTTTCCTGAGCTGCCCTCTGCTAAGATTTAGCAGCTCCACAGCTCTCTTTGAACTGGGTTCCTCAATTACTGACTTTTCCCTGGACTTAATGGATCCAATGGTAGTGCTCTTCGTCAAGCCCAGGACCGGTTCTGGTCACAAAAATGGTTCTGCTGACCCTCTCTTCGCGAGACTGACAGCTTCTTCATTGCTAGTGAACCCCGGCTAACCCGGCACCCAGATGAGGGTGACCTCGTTCTGCCCAGCCAGATCGCTCGTCTCGTTTCGGAATTCACTTACCAGCCTGTAATTTACCCGTGGGCTACTTGGGGCCTTAGGGGATGCCTGGCTGTCTGTGGCTATGAGGATCCGCTTGCTGGTGCAACCACTCCTCTTGTTCTCTCTGACGCAGTGCAATATAGCCTACATTTAGGCCTGAAAGACCGTTACATGAGCTTTAAAGGAAATACTGTGACTTACCCTCGGTCCTTCCGTATAAACGCCTGCCCCCGTCCCAAGCTCCCCTCCGGGTCCCACTGTGGTAAGCTCGGCGTCGCCCCCCGACATACCTTCCGGTCGGGAATATTCACTGTAAAAATGTTTGTCCTGCAGGTTCACGAGCTCGCGAAGTCTGATCTCATTTCAAGCATGAGCTCCTTCACGATCTCCTGAATTTTTCAGTTGCCCCTGCAGCCTGGGTTGATCTTCAGTATATCATTGCAGGCTAGTGTGTATACTCCTAGCCTGGGCTCCCCAATGATATCTAGGTGTAGGGGGGGGGGGGATCCAGCAACACCTCAATGGCGGCTGTTGGGGTTGAGGTCATGGCCCCTGTGATTTCCAGGCAAGCCATCTTTTGGATCTTGCCTAGTTTTTTTTTTGGCACTGGATTGTGTCACCTTAAGCCACAAGCCCAGTGCCGCGTATGTTAACGATGGTCTGACCACCCTTGTGTACAGCCAGAGAGTCATACTAGGTCTTAGTCCCCACGTTTTTCCATATACCCGCCTAGTGACGGCTAGGGTCATAACTGCCTTACGCGGTATTTTTTCGACGTGACCATTCCAGGTTAGCTTAGAGGCCAATACGACGCCAAGATATTTTACCTCGCAGGCCATTGGGTATAGGGTGGGAGTTCTGTGACTCTCCCACTTCCTCCTCCTCGTAAACCGTATGACGGTTGCTTTCTCGGAGCTCACCCTGAGCCCTTGGCCAACCGTCCACTTTTTCACCACTTTCAGTGCTGTCTGCATACGCTCCCACACTGACTGTGTAACCTTTCCTTGGACTATGATGACAATGTCGTCCGCATAGCCCTGTGTCTCGTACTCCCCTCCCGAGAGCCTCCCTAGTAGGCCGTCCACGACTAGGCATGAGACAGAACGCTCCCTTGCGGACACCCCGCCGCGACCTTCGCCAGCAGATTCCCTCCCCCGATATTTGACATCGTACGCCATAGCTATGCAACCATAATGTCTGCTTTTGCCACTACTATTTTTATCTGCACAACCATCTTCATGTTATGTCCTACTTGTATGTCGGGGTAGTTCAGGCTTGTCTGCGGCATAATTGCTGCATTCCCCACCTTGACGGTTACTGTTGTCAGTGTTTTTCGTCCCACTATCATTATACTTCTAGTATAGTGAGGCGCGAGGTGTAGACCACATTTTGCCATCCACCCTTGCCACTGACCAGTTGAGGCCGAGAGGTAACGTGTTCAACCGACCGGCCGGAGTTCTCGGACCGGGGTTCTATTCTCGCACGATCCATCTAACATCTTGTTTTGTTTTATTTCAATATTTTGTAGAAACAATAGTTTCTAGATTTCATACGTTTTGACCTAGTTCTCATTTTTATTTAAAACGTCTGGATAACTTTCTCACCTTTGAGTCTAATATTAGAATTTTTTAGCAGATATTTTTTATTGTTGAATATTACTGAATTTTTATTATGAAAATTCAGTAAAAGAGAATTTGTTTTTTAAAAACATTCTTTGTTGTTGGAAAAACCGGTTCGATTGGATTCACTAAAACAAAATCATCCAGGCGATTAATTAAGAAAAATACTTGCTAAGTTTTTAATTTGGCAGATACTTTCCTTTACAGTGTACCTAGATAGGTGTACCATGTTTTACTTTTCTAGCTTAAAAAAGTTAGTTTGTTCATTGTTGATCACAAGATTAAAATACTCTTTGATAGAGGGGACCTCGCATGCAGACTCTGCGGCGAGGGGGAGGAATCAGCCCAGCACATCTTGTGCGAGTGTATAGCTCTGGACCGGAAAAGAACTGATCTACGGTCACTCTAGACCGGAGACAGAGCAATATAAAACTTCACCCTACCAATCGCTGTGCAGACTAGTTCAAGGCACAGTGATTTTGGAATGGGTGGAGTAAGACTAGGGGTATGCACAATCAACCAAGGGTTGCGGTGCTATCGGGGCGGCAAGGCCGCGGACGAGCCCTGAGGGAACAAAAAAAAAAAAAACTCTTTGATAGTGGAAAGATATGGATGGTTTTACTTTCACAAAAATTCCTCAAATGAGCGCCTATTAGGACCTTTGAAACCGATCATTGAGGTCTGCTTAAATTTAAGCATTAATTTTACTAATATGCCGTATTAATAGCGTAAAGTTCTTATGAAAATTCACTACTATAACGCACTTGCTGCGTCCCGGATTTTTAGTGAATTTTTATTTTAAAAAATTCACTAATAGAGAGGTATCGATGGTGAGACTTTGCAAAAAAAATTTCAAATGAGCGCGAACTAGGACCCCTAGAAGCCATAACCGGGGTCAATTTTTATATGTTTATATATATATATATATATATATATATATATATATATATATATATATATATTTATTTATTTATTTACGGGCCAGGAGCCCAATTTAGATAAGTACAAAAAGAAAAAATATATACAATAAAAGCAGTTAATAAAGCATACAAAATGGTTACAAGTTAGACAAAATGAAAAAAAAATAACAAATAAAATAAAAATAGGCAATATAGGCAAAATATAGGCAACAAATATTAAGTACCGATTAACTAAACCTACAAAGTGACAGCTGTTTTAAGAAAACTGATTTTCTTGTGAAAAAGTCAAGTTCATCTGACAATTTGTTGGCTAACACTGAGCATCTAATTAAATAAGAGTTGTGACTGTAGTTGGCACGATGAAAAGCGACAAGAAATGAACTCTTTGAACGAGTTACTCTTGGTGGAACAAAGAAGTTGATCATAGAAAGTAAGTCAGGACAAGATACCTCGAAGTTAATTATACTATAAAAAAGTTTTTAAATCTTTTTGTTTGCGTCGAACATCAAGAGGCATGATATTAAAATATGTTAGTAAATCATCGATACTGCTATAATGATGTTGGCTTTTGAAAGCAATAAACTTTAAAAACTTGCACTGTACTTGTTCAAGACTGACAGAATGACATACATAGTAAGGAGACCATACAGAAGAGGCATATTCAAGATGAGGACGTACAAGAGAAAAATAAATAATTTTAATAGATCTGATGTTTGTGAAATCAGAGGTACATCTTTTAATAAAGCCAAGCAACTTCAGAGACTTAGAAATCACATTAGAAACATCAGGAATAAATGAAAAAGATGAATCAAATGCAACACCCAAATCTCTCACTAATTCAACAGACTTCAATGGTACACCGTTGATGTAATAGGTATGTTCAAGTCTGTTCCTTCCTCTATAAAAAGAAATTGATTGGCATTTAGATGGATTGAGTTCCATGGGGACACCAGCTTATTAAGTTTTCAATGTCGTACTGAATCTTAAAAAAGTCTGAGGGACTTGTAATCCCGGAAAATAATTTTAGATCGTCAGCAAACAACAAAAATCTACAATGAGAAAAACACTCATGAATATCATTAATGAAGATATTAAATAGCAAAGGCCCCAAGTCAGAACCTTGTGGCACACCAGACAAAACCTTTATCCCATTGGACATAAAATTCCCTATCCCCACCACCTGATATCTGTCAGAAAGGTAACTACCTCTCCAGCTGAGAAGAGGGTCGCCAACACCAAACATATGTAGCTTATGGATTAAGAGGTTATGGTTCACTCTGTCAAAGGCCTTGGAAAAGTCGGTATAAACAGAGTCAACCTGAATACCCGCCGCCAAGGACTCCGACAGGTAGGCACTGTACACCAACAGGTTTAGGTCAACAGAACGACCTGATATAAATCCATATTGCTGGTCAATGATTGAATCTCTAAGGAGAGAAGTAAGAGTCACACACAGAAGATCCTCAAAAATTTTACGAATAACGCTAAGAATACTTATCGGTCGATAGTTCTCAACAAGACCTCTGTCACCAGATTTAAAAATTGGAAGAATGAAACTAAGTTTCCAGCATGTAGGGAAAACACCCATTTCCAGAGATAAGTTAAAGATGAACCATAAAGGTCTAGACAAATTAAAACTACAGCACTTAAGAAGAGATGGGGGAATACCGTCTGGCCGAGGACTTTTACTGACATTTAGGGCTGCAAGTTTAGTATAAATGTCTGATAATTTAACGTGGTGCACTGACAGATTCAGCTCAGCATAAGAAAATTCATGGGTAGGGGGAGAACACTTATCGCCGCTGTAAACCGACGAAAAATACTCAGCGAACATGTCAACAATGTCTAATCCCGATGAACTTATTTGATCATTATATTTTAAAGTACTTGGAAAATCAGCATTCTTATACTTGGAGTTGACAAATTTCCAGAAAGGTTTGGTATTATTACATAGTGATGACTCAGTTTCGAAAACATAGTTAATGTGAGCTTCACGAGATTTTATCTTACATAGAGATCTTAATTTAGAAAACTTAACATACTCATCAGCAGACTTGGATACCTTATATTTGAGATGTGCTTGCTTTTTAAGATATATTAAGTTTTTGAGTTCAGGTGCAAACCATCGTGGAAACTTTTTAGAAGAAAACTTCTTTAAAGGAACATATAAATCAATAGCAATGTACAAAATATCATAAAGCATTTTCACCATCAATTCAAGGGATTTATTTTCGAACAAAATATCCCAACTAACTAAGTCCAAAAATCCTGAAATTGAGACGAAATCAGCAGACTTGAAATCACTGTAATAACCATCTGGAACAAATCCAACGTTGTTGGTGTACCAGTCGTGTAGCAGCTGAAACTGAAACGGTGGATGGTGCGAATCTTCAGGAATTAGAACCACATCTGGAGGCTGAGGAACAATATCACTGCTAGAGTATAAAACAAGATCCAACAGTGAACCGTTGATGGAGAGGAGACTATTCAGCTGGAACAAATTGAGGTACGAACACATATTTGAAACCACCTCAGCTGCTAGAATTTTACTTGGTGGGGAGCCTTGCTGAACTGAAACACTGGAGCCAAGGCTGTCTTGAGACCATATGCCATGGGGGAGATTGAAATCACCACAGACCAAAACTTTTGCACTGTGATGAGTGATAGATAATCTCTCGAGTTCTTCAGAAAAGCCAATGTATGCTTCAGACGAGGATCTGGGTGGTATATACGTTGCAGCAACTATCATTTGGTTGTTGCCTGATCCAATTAACACAAAAACATGCTCAAACTCATCCGATACCATTAACCTTTGGCTTACAAGCTCCTCTCTGACAGCAATCAAGACACCGCCTCCTCGAGAACAATCACTGGTACTACTAGATCTGTCTTTACGATAAATAATAAAGCCATAAAGGCCCAGTTCAGCATCACATATGTCGCTGTTCAACCAAGTCTCAGTAAAGACCAATATATCATACGAGCAAAGTTGAACATTAGTAGTTAAAAGGTTAAGTTTTGTACGAAGTCCACGGACCTTTTGATAATACACCATAGAAGCATTTTTACAGTTATTTACGTTAAGAGAATCCAATCCATCCCGACACGTTGTTAATTTTTTTTTGTACCTGAGGGACACCGTTAACATATTTAATGTATAGACCTTCCTCACCACCTTCCATTCTCTTCTTTAAGTTGGTTTTTAGTTTCTACAAGTTGTCATACTGACGAGTTGTTAAATCAGCTTCGATGAAGACCTTCGCTTCTCTATTTAAATTTTTCTTCAGCTTTAACATCCTCCAGACCGTGATAAAACTACCTTAAGAGCTCTAGCGCCATTCTTATTTGTCTTACCTATTCTAGAACAACTGACAATCTCAACATCATCTCCGGTCATCTCATGTGTGAGCTGTTTCACCTGATTCAAATCAGAACCACTGCTATTGGAGGGATTCTCAGCTAGATTATAGATCATTATATTTCTCCTCTTACTCTCACGCTCGTGGATCTCACCTATCATAACCTCTTCACTTAGAGTATGATTCAATTCGATCATAGCTTCAAGGCTTTCAACCTCGTTCTTCAATGTATCTACGGCTCTAATCAAAGAAGGCACCAGCTGCAACACTGCAAGACTATCAACACAGTAAAATCATAATGCGCGCTTCCCCTTCAAGTCCATCACCTTAAGTTCAGAAGCACTCAAATTGGAGCAGTCACGATGTATATGACGCTCACAACTATCACAAAAAAGAACAGGAGCATTCTTCTGAACCTGGCATTTTAAGCACTCCATTTAAATGTATTTAACTTTGTGAACAGCCCCTGTATATAATAACCTAACACTTCAGATCAGATAAGAAAAAATAAAATAAAAATACAACACTGAAGGAATAACAATTATTCAACAGCTGATTTTAAGAAAAACTGTAAGTTTAACTTTAATTGAGTAGCATCAGCAAGTAGATGATAATCTAATAGAGCACTGGTGCGAAAACCACAATTCCACATGCATTATAAATATGCCAAAAATGTTAAATTTCAGTAGCTGAATAAAATGCTTGCAACCATAAAATAAAACTTTGATTAACTTCATATATATATATATATATATATATATATATATATATATATATATATATATATATATATATATATATATATATATATATATATCCGTCTGATAACTCAAAAAATAATTAACCGATTTCAATGAAACTCGGTAGGTGCCTTTCTTTTATTTTAGGCTTGGATGAGTTCGTTAGCCAGGAAAATCGGAAGAGGTTTTCCGGGAAAATTTTGAGTTTTCTTTAAAAAAAAATTTTTTTTCTCCGAAAATAACAAAGCTGCTTTAATGAAATTTACCATATATGTTACCTTGGGAGATACCTTACTACGTACCAAAATTCAACTTTCTAAGTTCATAGAAAATTTAGCTATTCGAATTTTAAATTTTCTTTCGAAATTTTTTTTTTCTCCGAAAATTAAAAAGTTATTTTAATAAAATTAGGTGGATATCTTGCCCTAGGAAAAGCCTTACTACATACCAAAATTAAACTTTCTAAGTTTATATAAAATTATGTTATTCAAATTTGAAGCATTTAATAAAAATTCACTAGCATAACGCACTTGCTGCGTCCCGAGCTTTTTTCTTATTCGACATCTGCAACTCACTACCTTCAAATATGAAGTATATCGGAATGTTTTACAGATTTGTCGACATGCAAGAGTCAAATAGTTTTGAATTAACTGCAGAAGTCTATACTTATACTGGCTCGTTTTATTTTTAATTGTTGATCTTCCGTCCGCCACTGTGTTGTATATAAGCATGCACACAGTAGATCAGTCAATAAACGGATCATGTATTTGCTAATACCTAGTATATTAATAAAGATAACTCAATTAGGATGAGACATACCCACATCTAGAAAGCCAAGATCGTACAGTCTGTCACAGGCGCCTACGATCAAACTAATAAACTTACTGCACTCACCATGCGACGAACACAATAACAATTAGTTATAGACATAAACGTGTGGGTCAGGTTTGAATAAATGCATTCTGAAATAATGGTTAATGGTAGAGGATTAGCTAATGTATTGTAACAAGATCAATAAAATCTGTTAAAATATGTCTGGGCAGATGACCTTTCCCTTTAGATGTCATTGACGAAAAAATAGTTCTTGCGAAATGGTTAGAGCGGATGTGAGCATTTGGTATTGTTAAATGGTGCAGAGGAGTACAATTTGTTTGTCATAGGTATAAGATAAATTAAGAATATAAATTTTAGATGTTGGGTTTCTAAGACCTTGTCAACAGGTATAACGGTAAACAGAGTGGTAAGACATTACTAAAGCAATTTTCGCAAATCGCCTGAAACATAAATCTTATTTTTATATACAAGGTGAGTTTTCTACAGCGTTACAAGAAGATATCTAGAAAACGGTTTCCCTTTTTTTGTGAAACGTTGGTGTGGTTGGTAATAGGGAGACAGTGGAATATTTATATATTTTTGACATGAAATATTAATAAAATCCAAAGATACATACAAAAAGAGGTTCTGACCTGCTAAGCCCGAAGGGTGGAGTGGTCGGTCGGAAAAATGCCAATACAAGAATCTCGAGCGCCACCACTTTCTAAAAATAAGGATACAGACGGACCAGCCTGTGTATGCAGAACGCCTGGGTAGGATCCAGTGAAGAAGGTTGCTGCCAAGGGGTCGGAATTACTTTAGGTTCAGGGGACACTTATAGTAGTGAGTAAAATCTAAATGTACAAAAATACTGATTTATTAAAATAAGAAATATGTTTAGGATTCTAAATAAAATAAAATAAAATAATAATTACAAAATTAAATGGATATTTTAAAGGTTCTCGCTAGGTATGCATGATTTGAAACAAAGTAAATATAAACTGAGCGCTTTTCCCTCTCGTTTCCGCCCTTACCCAAGTATGGGATAATTTGTCACGGAATTATTCTGGTTTCAGCAGCTTCGTACCTTAAACGGTTATTTTTCACTTATTAACGGAACAGACCAAATCCAAATGCAAAAATAAAAATAGCAAAAAAAAATATTAGTAAAATATTTCTTACCATAGGTTCCAGACTACGGGTTGGCGGTTTTGCTGCGGTGTGAAAATTTGGGGGTTTTGACGGTGACTTTATTCTGTACTGGGGACAACTTGGGCTATGACGTAATATTATTAACTTTTGCGGTGAAGGCTATACTCAAACAAGAAATTCAGACGGCAGAACTTAACTGATTTTAGCAGGTAGACGAAACGCCTTATATATTAGAAAATATACGCATCTCTGGTTAAATATAGATGCTTTGATGTCTATGTTCCTCTTATGGTCGGAATAAATTGAAAATTTTTTGGATTTTCGAGGTTTGAATATTATTTATCAGTAGATAACATTCCAATATTGATTTAAACTGGGTATTTTGTGCAGTTTTTATTAGCGAATCTTTCGTAAAACGAAAAATCCATTAAGAGGAGTTCTGTGTTTGTTTATATATATATATATATATATATATATATATATATATATATATATATATATATATATATATATATATATATATATATATATATATATATATATATATATATATATATATATATATATATATTGGTACGTACCTTCCCTTTTTATGTGGCTTTTTTGCCCTCAGAGCTCGTCCGCGGCCACAAAATAATTAACCGTATTTTTTCTGATCACGTGCAAGACTTAATTCGTACACATTTCATATCGTTGGTACCCACACCATGAAAATGTTATTCTTGACAAGGGAACAAATTAGTTACAAGAAGCGAATTAATATAAAAGAAAAATTAATATTATTAACTTTTGCGGTGAAGGCTATACTCAAACAAGAAATTCAGACGGCAGAACTTAACTGATTTTAGCAGGTAGACGAAACGCCTTATATATTAGAAAATATACGCATCTCTGGTTAAATATAGATGCTTTGATGTCTATGTTCCTCTTATGGTCGGAATAAATTGAAAATTTTTTGGATTTTCAAGTTTGAATATTATTTATCAGTAGATAACATTCCAATATTGATTTAAACTGGGTGGGCCGGTATTTTGTGCAGTTTTTATTAGCGAATCTTTCGTAAAACGAAAAATCCACTAAGAGGAGTTCTGTGTTTGTTTATATATATATATATATATATATATATATATATATATATATATATATATATATATATATATATATATATATATATATATTGGTACGTACCTTCCCTTTTTATGTGGCTTTTTTGCCCTCACAGCTCGTCCGCGGCTTTGCCGCCCCGATAGCATTGCAACCTTTGGCTTATTGTGCATGCTCTTAGCCTTTTCACTCCACCCATTCCAAAATTACTGTGCCTTGAACTAGTCTGCACAGCGATTGGTAGGGTGAAGTTTTATATTGATCTATCTCCGATCTAGGCTGACCGTACATCAGTTGTCTTTTGCGGTCCAGAACTTTACACTCGCACAAGATGTGCTGGGCTGATTCATCCCCCTCGCCGCAGAGTCTGCATGCGAGATCCCCCTCGAAACGTCCCATTTTATGCATTTTCTTGACGGCCATCTGTCCCGTCAAGAGACCCGTTATATTTCTGATCTGTCCTCTGCTAAGATTTAGCAATTCCATAGCTATCTTTGAACTGGGTTCGTCAATTTTGACTTCCCATGTCTGAGCCCTGGACAGTTTGCCCAAGACACCTTGTGTTGGTCTCTGACCCAGGACTTAATGGCTCCCCTGGCAGTGCTCTTTGTCACGCCCAGAGCCGGTTCTGGTCCCATAAATGGTTCTGTTGACCCTCTCTTCGCAAGACTGTCAGCTTCTTCATTGCCTTTGACCCCCGGGTGGTCCGGCACCCAGATGAGGGTGACCTTATTCTGTCCATCCAGGTCGCTCGTCTCGTCTCGGCACTCACTCACCAGACAGGAATTTACGCGTGGGCTACTTAGGGCCTTAAGGGCTGATCCGCTTGTTGGTGTAGCCCCTCCTCTTGTTCCCCCGCACACATTGAAGCCAGATTCAGGAAGCATCTAGCACAGTTGAGAGACGGTAGTGTAGACAAGTCATGCGTGGCACAACATATTTGGGATAATAATCACCACATAGGTAAAGATAATCTAAAACTTATCTAAAATGTTAGACGTGAAGTTAGATGCGTACAAAAATATTTACATTTCCAAGCCAATCAAGAATAAAAGCTCCTTAAACCGAGCTCTGTCATTGATTCATAGTCCTTTGTTTGCACTCTTTCTCTCTCTCTTTGAGATAGAAGAGATTCCGAAATTCGGCAGGTAAAATTATAACGGAACAATACACAGCAAATATTTCGCCCCTCTCTTTGTCGGTCTTGTCCTAAGACGTAGTATAAAAGATGGTGTTGTAATGATGTAACGTTGTTAGTGAAATTTAATTGTTAATATTTTTTTTTGTATTTACACTAAACATATTTTAATTCCGTAACCAGAAGAGCAAACAAGTTTTGCACATACAACTGGTTTTTTTACTTTTCGTTTTTTGTGAAAATAAAAGAACATTACCCTATTTAAAAATCCAATGCTGCCTCACGTCATTTAAAACAGGGGGAGCGTTGTTATCACCACCCTTAAGGAGTTGATGTGATAAAGTTGAGTTTTATGTCAAAACATGTCCCCCTCAATATTAAAATTGATGTGTTTCAGCGTTTCTTAAAACAAAAATTCTCTGGACGCAAATCGGTCTGTTTCGTTTTCAATGCGCCACCCTATATATATATATATATATATATATATATATATATATATATATATATATATATATATATATATATATATATATATATATATATATATATATATATATATATATATATATATATATATATATATATATATATATATATATATATATATATATATAGATCTCGCCATTAGAGAATTTTTCGTACAAAAACCATAACTAGTTTTATTAAAATTAACTGTTCAAATTTGTTAAAGAGACAGTAATTTCTTTTACCACAGCCACAAAATAATTAACCGTAATTTTCTGATCACGTGCAAGACTTAATTTGTACACATTTCATATCGTTGGTACCCACACCATGAAAATGTTATTCTTGACAAGGGAACAAATTAGTTACAAGAAGCGAATTAATATAAAAGAAAAATAGCGCAACAGGTAAACATGTCAGCATCGATAATATTTTTTCTCAAGGCTAAATATGTTTGTTAATGTTACTAGTTTCGACAAATTAAAAATGAGTCACATTTTTCATTTCTTCTAAAGATGCGACGTGACTCAACTGACTAAAATATAGGGGCTTTGCTTATGTTTTAAAATCAGTATTAGTTTTTGTATTTTGGTCCTTAAAGAACCTATTTCCATGACTATAATGAGTCAAAGCGCCAAGGAAGAGTTTCACCTTACAATTCTGAAAATTCTGCTGCTCCCCTTTATTTCCGTAAGGATTATCGTGATCTCCACAATGTACAACATTGCATGTTACTTGAAAGCGAGGCTTTACACCCCCTCCGAATGACAAAACGTACAGTCAGTAAACATACTCCAACAACACAATGCCACAATCTCACAAGAAGTAAATTAATGTAAAACCAAAATAGCAATCACGTAATTTTCACCACTTATAATCACTTTAAGGTTGCGCGAATTTTTTGCTTCTTTCAAAATATAAGGAACGTAGTCGTTACTCAAAGATTGACCGAAAAGTTTCGGGAACTTAGAGGTGGCGACAATAGTCGAAACTATCTTATGCTACTGAAACGCCACATCTATGTTACAGTCATTTTCACGCAGCATTAATAGTGGTCGCAACGTTGCCGACCTCTTAATATTACAAGTAATAGTTACTCTTTATGACAGCCACAATAGACCTAAGGTCGCGGTGAAATGACTGAAATAGCCCACTCACAATAAAAATCTAATCTAATCTACTCTTTGTGATTTTTTTTTGTTCCCTCAGGGCTCGTCAGCGGCCTTGCCGCCCCGATAGCACCGCAACCCTTGGTTGATTGTGCATACCCCTGGTCTTACTCCACCCATTCCAAAATCACTGTGCCTTGAACTAGTCTGCACAGCGATTGGTAGGGTGAAGTTTTATATTGCTCTGTCTCCGGTCTAGAGTGACCGTAGATCAGTTGTCTTTTCCGGTCCAGAGCTATACACTCGCACAAGATGTGCTGGGCTGATTCCTCCCCCTCGCCGCAGAGTCTGCATGCGAGATCCCCTTCGAACCGCCCCATTTTATGTAGGTGTTTCTTGACAGCCATGTGTCCCGTCAAGAGATCTGTTGTGTTTCTGAGCTGTCCTCTGCTAAGGTTTAGCAGCTCCACAGCTCTCTTTGAACTGGGTCCGTCAATTATTGACTTCCCATGTCTGAGCCCTGGACAGTCCGCCCAGTACACCTTGTGTTGGTTTCTGACCCAGGACTTAATGGCTCCCCTGGCAGTGCTCTTTGACACGCCCAGAGCCGGTTCTGGTCCCATAAATGGTTCTGCTGACCCTCTCTTCGCGAGACTGTCAGCTTCTTCATTGTTTTTGACCCCCGAGTGACCCGGCACCCAGATGAGGGTCACCTCATTCTGCCCAGCCAGGTCGCTCGTCTCGTCTCGGCACTCACTCACCAGCCAGGAATTTACCCGTGGGCTACTTAGTGCCTTAAGGGCTGCCTGGCTGTCTGTGGCTATGAGGATCCGCTTGTTGGTGTAGCCCCTCCTCTTGTTCTCCCGCACACAGTGCAGGATGGCGTACATCTCGGCCTGAAACACCGTTGCATGGGCTCCGAGGGAAATACTGTGACTTACCCTCGGTCCTTCCGAGTAAACACCTGCCCCCGTCCCACGCTCCCCGCCAGATCCGTCCGTGAACCAGACGAGCGCGTCCCGTGGTATGCCCGGCGTCTCCTCCCGCCATGCCCCGCGATCAGGGATTTTCACTGTGAAGTTGTTTTCCCTGCACATTCGCGGGCTCGCGAAGTCTGACCTCATTTCAAGCATGGGTTCCTTCACGATCTCCTGAATTTTGCAGTGGCCCCTGAAGCCTGGGTTGATCTTCAGTCTACCATTGCAGGCTAGTCTGTATAGTCCTAGCCTGGCCTCTCCCATAATAACTAAGTGTAGGGGGGGGGGGTAGATCCAGCAACACCTCCATGGCGGCTGTTGGGGTTGAAGACATGGCCCCTGTGATGCCTAGGCAAGCCATCCTTTGGATCTTGCCTAGTTTTTGTTTGGCACTGGATTGTGTCACCTTAGGTCACCAGACCAGTGCCGCATATGTTAACGATGGTCTGACCACCCTTGTGTACAGCCAGTGGGCCATACTAGGTCTTAGTCCCCACGTTTTTCCATATAGCCGCCTAGTGACGGCTAAGGTCATGACTGCCTTACGCAGTATTTTTCCAATGTGACCATTCCAGGTTAGCTTAGAGTCCAATACGACCCCAAGATATTTTACCTCCCTGGCCATTGGAACGCTCCTACCGTATAGAGTGAGAGTTCTGTGGCTTTCACACTTCCTCCTCCTCGTAAACGGCACGACGGTTGCTTTCTCGGGGCTCACCCCGAGCCCTTGATCAACCGTCCACCCTTCCACCACTTTCAGTGCAGTCTGCATACGCTCCCACACTGCCTGTGTGACCTTTCCTCGGACTATGATGACAATGTCGTCCGCATAGCCCTGTACCTCATACCCCCCTCCCGAGAGCCTCCCCAGCAGGCCGTCCACGACTAGACACCAGAACAAGGGAGACAGAACGCTCCCCTGCGGACAGCCCGCCGCGACCCCCGCCAGCAGAGTCCCTCCCGCGAGTGAGGTGAACACCGCCCTGTCCCTGAGCATGGAACCGATCCACCTGCAGCAGGTCTCCTCTATTCCACGCTCCCGGGCAGCTGCCAGAACCGATCCGAACGAGGTGTTGCTAAAGGCCCCCTCTATGTCTAGGAAGGCCCCCAGCACCACCTCCTTGTTCTCCAGCGTATTTTCCAGTTTCAGCACCAGTTGGTGCAGTGCTGCTTCTGTTGAGAATCCTGCTCTGTATGCATATTGTCCGCAGTGTAGAGGATATGCTTCCAGTACACCGCCCCTAATGTGCCGGTCGAGCAGTTTTTCCACTGTTTTCAGCAAGAAGGACATGAGACTTATTGGCCTCAGGGACTTTGCCTGGTCAGTTGGACGCCCAGGTTTAGGAATAAATACAACCCTGGCCAGTCTCCATGCCCTCGGAATGTACCCCAGAGCCAGGCTGGCCCTCATAATGAGGGTAAGCACCGGCGCCAGTATATCTATCCCCTGTTGGAGCATGATGGGCATTATTCCATCAAATCCAGGCGATTTGTATGGCTTAAAGCTGTTAATGGCCCATCTGATTTTGCTCCAGGTAACCACATCTTTAGCGACTGTCCAGTCTACTCTAGATGCCCGCCTATAAGGCGCCTCTATTTCTGAGTGTTCCCAGTCCGGAAGTGATTGGTTTATTATGTTACAGCCGGGGAAGTGCGTCTGGAGTAAAATTTCCATAGTTTCCTCCCCCGAGCTTGTAAAGCCTCCCGTGGGTGTTCTAAGGGAGCCTATGTTAGTCTGAGGGCCCTTAGACAGGATCTTGTGTAGTCGAGCACTCTCGGACGTGTTCTCCACTTCTTCGCAGTGCCTCCTCCACGACTCCTTCTTGGCGTCCCTCAGTGTTTTGTTATAGGTCGATAGGGCCTGTCTATATTCATTCCATGCTCCCGACCTTTTGGCCGCGTCAAACAGCTTACGAACCTGCGTCCTCCTTTGCCTGAGGTCCTCGTTCCACCATGGGACGTTCCTGGTGGACACCCTCATTTTCAGGGGGCAGTTGGCGTTATAGGCCGAGGTAATTGCGTCTCGCAATTGGACTGCTGCAATCTCGAGGTCTATTGAATCCCTTATGGCACTCTCAACCCCCCGCAGTTCCACAGCTAAGTCTGCCCTGTAGGCTTCCCAGTCCGCCTTGCGGGGGTCCCGGTACCATACCGTTTCTCTTTCGACTTTGGCGATTTCAAACCGGATGTATCTGTGGTCTGAGCTACTCACTTCCCCAGACACAGCCCAGCTTTTAACAAAGTCACCCAGAAACTGGGTGGAAACTGTTAGGTCTAAAACTTCCTCACGCCGTGTTGTGACGAATGTCGGTTTATTACCTCTATTCAATATGTCTAAATTAAATTTCATAAAGAATTGTAAAAGTGCCTCACCCCTAGAGTTTGTGTCCGAGCTACCCCACAACTCATGGTGCGCATTCGCATCCATGCCGATGATGGTCTGCCATCCACCTGCTCTGCTACCCACCATCAGCTGCTCCAATTCGTTGGGTGGAGGAGGGTCCGTGCTGTCCCCTGGCAGATAGGCTGACGCGACAGTAATGTCCCTCAGCCCATCCGCTCCTCCACATCGGATTTTGATCGTTGCCAGGTCTCTGGAACATAAATTCATTAGAGGGAGAAACTCTATCCCTTCCCTGACAAAAATGCAAGCCCTCGGATTCTCGCTGGACCTGCTGTAGATGAGCTTTCCAGTAGCTCCGCCGAGTCCCTTGATCTCTCCTTTGTAGGAGTACGGTTCCTGGATGAGGGCCACATCCGTGTTCCTCAGAGCCATTAGTAGTCCGGCCGTGGCTGCCCTACTGTGTTGGAGGTTGACCTGAAGGAACCTAAGTCCCATTAACCCTTAATTGCTTCCCCAGTGGGCGGAAGCTAACCCTTCCCATGCCCCAGAATGCCTTGAAGGAGGTTCCTTCAAGGGCTCTGTAAGATGTCGGGTCGATCGAGAAGGCGAGCGTCTGTCCTTTCTCCTCTGCCTTCCTGCTTAGAACCGACCAGTGTTGCGTCCCCAGTTCAGGATTCTGGATCTTAAGTCTGCTGATCACCGTCTCCTGCGGGACGGTGTCAGGGATCCGTACGAGGACCTTGCGTCTCTTTGGGAGTTCCTTGGGCTCGACGGCTGTCAAGTCCGCCCCCTCCCAAATATGACCGAGGCCCCCGATCGTTTTCCGCAGCCAGTCCCGCGACTGCGGGCCGGCACAGGTTGTCCAGAGGATGCCCCCCGTCAGGCGCGTCCGGTGGAACTGAGGCGGGCTCTCCCCTTCCTGAAGAGAGTCCACTGCAGCTACCACCGCAGCCTGGATCAGGTCCGCCTTCCCCTGGTCTAGCGTAACCTCAGGATGGCGTCTGTCAATCACCGCCATCCCGAGGCCCTCCGCAGCCTCCCTGTAAGAGCCAGTCTGCGCCAGTGTTCCGGCCTTAGTTCCTTTGGGAGGTCTGTCTGTAGTAGGCGTGCTAGAGCCAGAGCGCGGCGTCTTCCGACTCGCACTCTCCTCTTGCGCCTTTACAGGCACCCTGGCCTTTTTGGAACGTCTGTCTGTAGTGGGCGTGCTAGAGTTCGAGCGCGTCCTCTTCTGACCCGCACTCCCCTCTTGCGCCTTTACAGGTTTCTCGACCGTCCAGGTCCCGGCCGCCATTTTTTGCGCCCTCCGGAGCTTCTTTCTTTGCGCCCCGGAAAGACGCTTGGACTGCCGGGGCAGTCCCTCTACTCTAACAGTAGAGTCCTCACTGGTGGAGGGGCCCCCGGAGTCCGCTGAGCTCGCCGCCCTCCGGTGGGACCCAGCCTCCAGCTTGGGTGTCGGGGACAGGTCTCTGGCCGAAGCTACCCCCTGATCCCCCGTATCTACGCCGGTCGTGAGACCTCCAGAGTCCGCTGCCGCCCCCTGGCTCGTCTCCGTTTCCGGGATAGACTCAAGGCACAAGTCTGTAGCCGGAGCCACTCCTCGAGCCTCATTGGTTTTGGTTTTGTATGTGTTTATGATCTTCATGTTGTTCCCACGAGAATGGGGGAAATACTGTCCACACCATCAGAACCCCCTCTGTGGTGCAAGGCGAGTTACTCTGGAGGGTTGCCTGGTACTCCAGAGGTTCCGTTCACGACACCATCGCCCTGGTGCCATCCATCCATAGGCACGGGTCACGTGACACCGTAGATTGGGGGAGTTTTGTTCGACCTCCTTGTCTAGATCCGTCATGTTTAGTTATTAGCAGGGTCACCTCGTGCAGGATGCGGATTTTTACCGCGCATGACGGTCTTGGGGAAAGCTTCATCGGGAGTTTATGTTGTTATTTCCACTTCCTCAGCTTGCCCCCTGGAGTCCTTTGGCCCGCGACTCCTTAACCCCTCTTTGTGATATACTCCGGTGACAGAAACATTTCCGCTACCTAAAAAAGTGACTGTTACTATCTGTGGCTACTATAAAGTAGTAGTAACCTTCTAAATCTCCTATAAAGTATGTTTTACTCTACAGTCCCACTGATTCATAAAGGATGATAGTTCCATAACAACAGCATGCGACGCTATGTGGTGCAAGTCTAGTAGAGTGTCTAATGTCTGTGGTACAATAATAATATTACACGTCAATTAAAACAGGAGACTTGATCAACAAACAAACTTTACTGACATTTTACAACAGTTTACACTAAGTGAAGATTGGAACCACTGATAAGTACACTTGGAGAACCCAAATCACCACAACACACTTTAAACGACCTGACGATCTTTTCACTAACCAAGTTAGTCATCAAAGGATGAAAAATTCCAGCTACTTTAAAAGTAACATCACCTTATATACCGGATCTTAGGTAAAGAGAGAGTGTTCTTTGAATATAATTCCAATCGATCTTTTTGTTTGTCCGAGGTACTTAAGGTTACAATCTTTACAACTCATTTCATAAATTTTCGAAATTTTGGCCGTGCTATCCTTGTCTTTTGGGTTACCTATCAAGCTTATTAAGGTATTTTTTGTCGAAAATGTTAACTGCAAGTTGACTTTTTAAAAAATGCTCTCTAGACCCCTCGTGATTCAAGGTTCAAATGGTAAGCAAACAAAGTTTTTTTGGATTTCTCTCTTCTAAACGTCTTTGAGTCCACTAACATTTTCTTTGTTTTCTGTTTGTTGATTAATTTTTCCACTAGGCAAGTAGTGTATCCGTTATATTCGGCCACGTTCTTAATAACAAAAAATGGCCAATCTAAATTTTTTAGTAAATCGGTTAATTAATTTTCCTTTAAACAATAGTAGATATACCAAAGAATTAAATTAAAGTAAGAACGTGGCCGAATATAACATTGCTTGCCTAGTGGAAAAATTAATCAACAAACAGAAAACAGAGAAAATGTTGACGGAATCAACGACGTTTAGAAAAGGAATTGGAAAAAATCTTTGTTTGGTTACCAGTTGAAACTCGAATCACGAGGGGTCTATATAGCATTTTTTAAAAAGTCAATTTGCAGCTAACATTTTAGACAAAAAATACCTTAAAAAACTTGCTAGGTAACTCAAAAGACAAGGATAGTAAAGTCAAAATGTCGTAAATTAATAAAATAAGTTGTAAAGATTGTAATCTTAAGTACGCCGGACAAACAAAAGGATCGATTGGAATTAGATTCAAAGAATACTTCGCCCAATTAGGATACGGTAATGTAGATAGATCTTTCGTCGCCC
Source organism: Tillus elongatus (assembly GCA_964006375.1). NCBI lineage: Eukaryota > Metazoa > Arthropoda > Insecta > Coleoptera > Cleridae > Tillus > Tillus elongatus. The sequence continues at coordinate 24,755,800 of OZ023268.1, read as the reverse complement.
CAGATATTTGGGATAATAGTCATCACGTTAATGAAGATAATCTAAAATTAACAAAACATAACATGTTAGACAACCAGGACAGCTAAACGCGTTCGAGAATATATATATATATATATATATATATATATATATATATATATATATATATATATATATATATATATATATATATATATATATATATATATATATATTTATGCTTGGGTTTGTAATAGTTTTAATTATTGATATGATTTATAAACGGGTATTTTATTAGTAAAAATAGTTTTAATTAAACATTGTATAGTTTTAGCAATCACGTAATATTCACCACTTATAATCACTTTAAGGTTACGTGAACTTTTTGCTTCTTTCAAAATATAAGGAACGTAGTCGTTACTCAAAGTTTGACCGAAAAGTTTCGGGAACTTAGAGGTGGCGACAATAGTCGAAACTATCTTATGCTATACGTTTTTAAATTGTATATAGTTTAAATTTGTAGTATATAGTTTGTTTTTAGGGCCAGCCTGTACGTGAATTCTGATTATAATTTACTTTAAAGTGATTATATAGTTATATTGTGTATTGTATTAAATTAGACAATAATACACAATTCTCATTAAATATTCCTGCCCAAATTATGTAAATGTAAATATTATAATTAATTTTGGATAATGATGAATTTATTAATAAAAATTATATCTCAGGTTTATTTTCTATTAATTCAAAATCGTTATGAATTTTGTGATGTCTTGCATGTGGTCTATTCTTTGCCTATTAAATCAGAAATAAACACAGAAATATCAACACAAATTCACCTTTTAAAATTTTTTCGGCTTCTGAGCAATATTGACTCTCCTTTCAGTTAGTCGGTTCCAGTCGCTAAATGATGTTAAAACTTTAAGAGTTCCTATGTTTAAAGAAATATTTCAATTGATATGTTAAAGAGCTTTTTATATTTTGAACGAAGATTTTTATTATTTGTTAACAATTGTTTTTAAAGCTTCAATTGCAATTGAAATCCTACCGGATCCTCTAATTTAAGAACTAATAACAAATTTATTCATATTTTTAAGTGACAGAATTTTGGTTTAAACTTTTATAATATGGCTATTTATTTCAGCGGAGATTTTGCTTTGACACCTGATGCGCCGTCTCTGAGCCAATCTGTGAACTACTAATTCAAGTTGGTTTGAATTTTTGCTATTTGTTGATGAAACCTGCCTTAATTTCAAGACATTTTGCAGCCTCCTTCATTATAAACTACTTCACTATTCTAACTGTGTATATCCCCGTTGCCAGTCTCCCTATTATACATTCGACTTGTATGTTCCAGGTAAGTCGGCTATCAATACTAATGCCCAAAAGTTTAAGATGTTGCCGCTCGCTAGTTCTCTTAAAGTTTAAATAGTCTGTCTTCTTTGCATTAATTTTCAATTTCTTATCACTGAACCACTTTTTATATTTCTCTAGTGTAGCCCATTTAATTTTTTCTAGTTCGTCTTCCTCGGACGATTTGACAAAAAACGAGGCATTATCCGCATAAAGGTGGGTGGAGATTGTCTCACTCACTATATTTAAGTCATTGATATATATTATGAACAAAATCGGTCCCACCACAGATCCTTGTAGTACGCCATGGATAGTAGTTGTTTCATTAGATAACCTGCCCCCCAACAAAACAGATTGTTTCCTTTGCTGAAGGTAAGATGCGATAAGTTCGAATGGTGGACCTCTCACTCCATAATACTCCAACTTTTTCAGCAGTATCGCATGACTAATAGAATCAAAAGCCTTTGACAGATTTGTTGATATGATTTCAGCGAGCTCATTATTGTCTCTAGATTTAATAATCTGATCCACTATTTTAATAAGAGCTGTTGTTGTAGAGCGTTTAGTTCGATAACTGTGTTGACTGTTGTTAAATAACTTCTTTTCTTCAAAGTAATTAGTTAATCTTACTTTTTGATTTCATCAAAAACCATCGACAACACCGGCAGAATTACTAGAGGTCTATAGTTACCTGGATCCATCCAATCTCCCCCTTTATGTATCGTAATGACTTTGGCTTGCTTCAATTGGTAAGGAAAAAGGCCTTCCGTTAGACACTTATTTATTATTAGTGTCAGTGCGGTCACCAGTTCTTCCTCCTGTGCTTTGATCGAGGTCGTCGTCATTCCGTATACATCTTTGGTGTTTTTGCTTTTTATCTTCACACCCTTCCAATCTTCGCCTCCGAAGTCGGGATAAAAAATGCGGGGTCAGCGCTTTATAATAACAAAGTTGTTAATACAATGAATTTGCTCTACGGCGATTTTTACACGAAACAACTTTTTTTTAAATTTCTGTCAAAACGCTTTCTGTGAATAATTATATTTTGGCTAGTGTCGTTTTTGTGCAAAGTGCTTGAATATATATATATATATATATATATATATATATATATATATATATATATATATATATATATATATATATATATATATATATATATATATATATATATATATATTCAACATCACACCACGAGGGCTTACAGCCTAAAAATACTATCATACCGTGGGTGTTGACAAGGAGGAAGGAGGCAACTTGTTAATTCTGGACTCGAAGGTTTGGAGGTTCGGAGGAGAAGGAAAAACATGTGCCAGCAAGGAATTCCACAACTTGGAAGTCCTCGAGACAAAAGAGCGGGCATAACAAGATGTTTTATGTCTGGTGACCTGGACAGTAAAAGGGTGCATTCGCTCTGTTACCCTGGTAGATCTGTTGGGGGCAGCAGGTGGGGGAACTATGGAGGAAAGCTCCTCTGAGCAGTGCCCGTGCAGATATCTATAAAATAGAGAGAGGTCACCAACGGCACGTCGGTGGGCAAGAGATGGCAGCCTTTGTGTGAGGGTAGGGTCACCGATGAGACGTATAGCTCTCTTTTGAATGGAGTCCAGGATATCGAGTGTAGAAGCGGCAGCTGCACCCCAGATGTGGGAGCAGTATTCGAGGTTTGGCCTTATTTGTGAAGTATAAAAGGTATAGAGATTAGCTGGTGAAAACTATTTGCGAGCCCGGAAGAGGAAACCTAATTTCTTAGCAGCCGCTTCTGCAATTGATGTGACATGTTGGTGCCAATTAAGATTTCGATCCACAGAAATGCCAACAAGAGAAAAGGACTCATTACTTTGAATAATTTGGTTGTTCATTGTGATGGGTCTAGGGCTGGTGTATCTCTTATGAGAAAGAAAGCAAGACTGAGATTTGGTGGGGTTGAATTGTACAAAATTTCTACTTCCCCAGTCTAATTTTTTATGGAGATCCACGGAGACAGAACGCTTCATGAGTCTGCGATCCTCATCTAATTGGGCTAAAGAGACAGGCTTAGAATATTGTATATTTGAGTGGAGGGTGCTGTCGTCCGCGTAACTGTGAACTGGGTTGGATGTGCTAGAGAGGAGGTCATTAATGTGGAGAAGAAACAAAGTAGGGGCTAAAGCTGAACCTTGAGGAACTCCTGCATTAATTTGATACAGTTTAGAGATATGGCCATCCACAACAACAGAAATGCTCCTGTTGGAGAGGAAGTTTGCTGTCCAGGTACAAAGTTTTGGTGGTACACCATAGGCCGAAAGTTTATTAAGCAGCGTTGCGTGCCAGACCTGGTCGAATGCTTTGGATATGTCTAGAGCGACAATCTGGGATTACCGTGTAGTTCCACAGACTTGTACCAAGAATGGGTGACAAAATAAAGGAGGTCGGCAGTCGATCTGCGATGACGGAATCCATACTGCCTGTCGCGGATTAGACTGTGTTTTTCAAGAAATTTTAGTAATTCGGTGTTTCTATACTTTTCTATCACATTAGAGACGACTGAAAGGAGATAAATAGGCCTGTAGTTGCTAGGAAGCGCTTTGGATCCTTTCTTGGGGATGAGTTGTACTCGAGCAGTTTTCCAGTTACTATGGAATATGCCTTTATTGTAAGATATCTGAAATAGACGAGTCAGGACATGAGCAAGTTCTGGTGCGCATTTTTTGAGAACAATTGTTGGGATCTCGTCAAGGCCAGAGGCTTTCCTGGTATTAAGAGAAGAGAGCATCTTTCTTCCCTTTTTAGTTTTGAAAATGATATCCGTCATTTTATGCGCGACATTGGGGACTGTTGGTGGTTGAACATTTGGAGGTGGGTTGAGAGTAGAATTGCTGGCGAACAACGAAGCAAAAAGTTTAGCCTTGCCCAGGGCGGTAGAAACAATTTCATCCCCTGAGACACGAGGTGGGAACGTGCTTTTGCAGAAATTATTCCCAATAGATTTAGCAAGAGTCTAGAAGGGTTTGCCGCAGTTGGAGTTTAAGAGGACTTTGTTTTTGATGTGGTTATTAAACGAGTTTTTTTGCCTCAGAATAAATGCGGACATAGCGGTTTCTTGCGTCGTTAAATGCTTGACGTTTTTCTTGACTGGGATTGTGTAGAAGCGTTTTGTGAGCTTTGACCTTTTCAAGTCTGGCCTTGTCACAGGATTTAGACAACCAAGGCTTTTGAGTGGATGAAGAGGTTTTCTGTGTACGTGGAATAAATAATTCCATGCCAGATTGGATAATTTCGGTGACGTTTTGTGAGATATCAGAGGGGTCAGGATGAGAGAAGCAGACAGACGCCCATGGAAATGAGGAAAAGGAATCCCGGATTTCGTCCCAGTTGTAGTGCCAAACGATACGTGGGTGTGATGACTGTGTGACCTCGGGTTGCATTGCGCAGGAAGCAGTGACCATCTCGTGGTCTGAGCGGCCAAGGGGGGCAGTGGCTGATATCTTATGGCATTCAGTTTTTTTAGTAAGAAGGAGATCCAAGGGATTTGAGCTGTGTGTTGGGATACGAGGAAAGTAAGTAGGTTGCTGAAACATATTGGCTAAAGAATTTCTGACTGCAAAGGCCTCCGCTACTCTCCCTTGTGGATCGGTTTTTGAAGATCCTAGCCATTCCTTATTATGGACATTGAAGTCACCAAGAATAGTGAGGAAGGATATTCAGAAATCAGATTGTCGGTTTTTTTAGTCAAAGAGCTGGACAAAGTTGTTGTTTAGTTGCAGCCCTGAGAGAGAATTTTTTCCATAGTATGTATTTTCTTCCAGCTTCTAAATCGGGGAGTCTGGTGCAGGGTAGATTGCTACGCAGGTATGCGCATATGCCTCCATGCAATCTAAAGGAAGTAAGGAGCGCATACCCCGGGAAATTAAAGTGATTAGTGGCTGTTTTGGCACTGATTTGGGTTTCGGTAAGGAAGAGGAGTTGGGGCCTGTTAGCCTGGAGGAAATGGTGGACGGAGTACAGGTTAGAATTTAGGCCACATATATTCGAAAAGGATATGTTAAATCTTGATGTTGGCGCCCCCTGTACACCCCTCTCCCGTAGATCCGAATGGGGGGTATTTTACCTCCGGAATCTTTTGTACAAGGAGGAGCCATCATCATTTTTGCTTATAAGGGAAACCGACTCATACGCCAGAACCAGAAACGTCCGTTGGGACTTCACCGGCCCCTTGATGTATGGGGTGGTACCTCCTCGGGCGTGAAAAAATCCTTTACTATTACGTAAAGAATAATTCCACTACCACCTGCTATAGATTGGATTGGATCAATGTCTACACCTTTAAAAATAAGATTAATAAAGGGACTATCAATTGTCCAATAGTTATGCTTTTCGACAGGACTATCAATTGTCCAATAGTTATGCTTTTCGACATAGTAGGAGGATACAAAACATTACCATTTTGCATCCATGCCTATTGTCGTCAAAAATATTTGACGACCAGGATAGTTAGACCAGTGTTTCAGGAAAATTTTGGATAGTTGTTCACGAAATATTTATACTCTTTCTAACAAAAAGTTATTTTAATAAAATATGGACATTGTTTCTAGTACAAAAGTTATACCTACTATCTACTAAATTTGATGTGTCCTAAAAAACATATTTAAAATTAAAATACTTCTATGAAAATGCGCTACGATAACGCACTTGCCGAGTCCAAATCTTTTTTACTTGACTTAAAAAGTACTTTTTAAAATGATGTCCAAATTATTTGCCCCCGTCTGTCTAGTAGCTTTTGTTTGAAGAATCAGTCGTCGTTTACACCACTAAATTAGTTAATGTAGTGGGCATTAAGATAGTAAAGAGCCTATCGTGACCACACATTCTCCGCATCTTTAACTAGGAGGTGCGTTACTTTAAGGCTTATCAATAGAAACGCCAGTTGCAATTATTCCTATCGGATAAAAGTGATAATAAGGCACTTTAAGGTAGAGATTTCTGTAATATATTCAAATGACCGTCGTTCAGTAGCATTAGCGGCAATCTAAGATCATCTAAGGTCTCCTATACAAGATACTCCACTTTACTATAAGCTACTGTACCAGATAACAAAAGGATGCACGATAATGCGGCACGATTAAAAGTATACGAGGGTGGTCCAAAACCTATTTTACTGAAAATAATTAAGCAAATAAAATAAATTTCGGGACGCAGCACATAGTAGTGAATTTTCATATAAATTGTACACTCTTAGTGATATACTATTAAATCTAATTCTTTAAATTTAAATGGACCTTGGAGATCGGTTTTAGAGTCCCAGTTAGCGATTATTTGGTCTTAGATATAATATATAAGTACTGCAAGTGTCTTTAAAAAAACTGCGTTACAAATTTCATTAAAGTTACAAAAGTTTTTCAGAAAAAAAATAATTATTTACAAAGGGAATGTTTCTGTCAAATTATAAATATGCCAGGTATTTTTCCTTATTAATTGTTTGCATGGTTTTGTTTTAGTCAACGCATTCAGTTTTTGCAAACAATAAACAACAAAAAAGGGTTTTTAAAACAAATTTGTAGTTATCCGGGAAGCTCATTATGTTCGTTTTCTTTAATTTTGTACCCACGTGCGTTTACATAGGTGTTACTAAGGTACAAGATTAAAGATTCTAACTTAATGGGAAATTTATTGAGCTATCTGATTTTAAATATGTTTACTAAAATTTTCTACCATAACATAAAAAAACCTTTTTTGTTGTTTATTGTTTGCAAAAACTGGATGGGTTGACTAAAAAAAAAAACCTTCCAAGCAATTAATAAGGCAAAATAACTGCCATATTTATTATTTGACAGGTACATTTCTTTTGTAAATAATTATTTTTCTTCTGAAAAATTTTGTAACTAATGAAATTTGTAACACAATTTTTAAAGGCACTTACAGTACTTATATATTATATCTAAGACCAAATTTTAATTTATTAGCTCCATGTAAAATATATTTTTTTTTCAAATAATCGCTAACTGTGACTCTAAAACCGATCTCCAAGGTCCACTTGCATTTAAAGAATTAGTTTTAAAAATATATCTTACTGACAGTGTACAATTCATATGAAAATGCACTGCGATAACGCACTTGCGGCGTCCCGATATTTTTCATTTATAGTATACATTGGCATGAAAAAATTTATCGCTTTTGGACGCAAACTTTGTCCTGCTATTAGGAAAGAAATGATTTAAGGCTGACAATTTAGACAACTATTAGTTGATTGTACATTGTACGCAGCTCTATCTATAATATTTTGTGTAAACTAGAGTTATCGTGACAACAAACTACCTGATCCTGCACCGAGACGGCGTCCCTGTCGTATCTCTCACAACGTTCTCCAGGCTGATATCTTGCGACAACTTCCATTGTTTAGATTTTTATCTACGATTTATTTAAATAGCATAGCAGTACAAATAACGTCATCTGTCTTTGTCCAACATTGTAGATATTGCATTACAGAATCTAAAGTGATGTCGAGGATTATTTTATTATTATTTTCGAATAACTTTATTTTCCTTTGATCAAACGACTTGAAAATTTGTACACAACCACGTCTGTCTATGTTCTTTCACGTTGTAAATATTCGTTTCAATAACTTAGACAACTTGAGAGAATGCGTTTTAAAAATTATTTTTTAATTTTTATTAAGAAAAATTGGCCCTTAAGATTTGATGAACGAACTCATCTAAGCCATTAGCAAAATATGTGTAATTCCTAAATTTGATCCAAACCTGTGAAGTATTTTTTGAGTTATCGGTTGGATACACACACACACACACACACACACACACATATATATATATATATATATATATATATATATATATATATATATATATATATATATATATATATATATATATATATACATTTTGCGTTAGAAATTTCATTAGTCACAAGAGTTTTTCAGAAAAAGAAAATATTTACAAAGGAAATGTTCCTGTCAAATTATAAATATGGCAGGTATTGTTTGGATGGTTTTGTTTTAGTCAACCCATCCAGTTTTTGCAAACAATAAACAACGAAAAGGGTTTTTTAAAACAAATTTGTAGTTATCCGTGAAGCTCATTGTGTTATTTTTCTTTAATTTAGTACCCACGTGCGTTTACATATGTGTTACCATGGTTAAAGATTGAAGATTCTGGCTTAATGGGAAATTTATTAAGCTATTGGATTTGAACTATTTTTACCAAAATTTTCTACCATAACATAAAAAACCTTTTTTTGTTGTTTATTGTTTGCAAAAACTGAATGGGTTGACTAAAACAAAACCATCCAAGCAATTAATAGGGAAAAACACCTGCCATATTTATAATTTGACGAGTACATTAACGTAATACTAGATGCATTCTCGCAACAATTAGAACCGTAGACCGGTTTCGCTCTCATTAGAGCTCTTCAGTACGGCATACTAATTGTAGCAAAAATGCACCAAAAATAACACGGCTATCGTATAGCCAGTCTTAAAATACTAAGTGAGTGGTGGACGTGCCGCCACCTAGTTCGGAACCAAGTACTATGTTATCACGCCCGCTCCAAATAACACAGAGTGTTTAAAATAGAGACGGTATACAACTAACTAACAATTTAAAAAATTGTTAGCCCTGGCCCAGTTCTACCCCAATATAGGGACAAAGTATGTAAGACTAGATGCATTCTCGCAACAATTAGAACCGTAGACCGGTTTCGCTCTCATTAGAGCTCTTCAGTACGGCATACTAACCGGTCTACGGTTCTAATTGTTGCGAGAATGCATCTAGTCTTACATACTTTGTCCCTATATTGGGGTAGAAATGGGCCAGGGCTAACAATTTTTTAAATTGTTAGTTAATTGTATACCGTCTCTATTTTAAACACTCTGTGTTATTTGGAGCGGGCGTGACAACATAGTACTTGGTTCCGAACTAGGTGGCGGCACGTCCACCACTCACTTAGTGAGTACATTAACTTTATAAATAAATACTTTTTTCTAAAAAAATTTGTAACTTAAATGAAATTTGTAACACAATGTCTTAAAGGCATTTGCAGTACTTACATATTATATCTAAGACCAAATTTTAATTTGTTAGCTCCATATAAAACTTTTTTTTTAATATTCGCTAACTGGGACTGTAAAACCGATCTCCAAGGTCCATTTGAATTTAAAGAATTAGTTTTATTAATATATCTTACTGACAGTGTACAATTCTTATGAAAATTCACTACTCTAACGCATTTGCTGGGTCCCGATTTTTTAAATTTATAGTACACATTGGATAGCTAAATTTTAGCGCATTTGGACGCAAACTTTGTCCTGGTAGTAGGAAAGAAATGATCCAAGGCTGACAATTTACACAATTGTTAGTTGATTTATATTGTACACAGCTCTATCTATAACATTTTGTGTAAACTAGAGCTATCGTGACAACATATAACCTGGTCCTGCACCGAGATGGCGTCGTATCTCCAGGCTGACATCTTGCGACAACTTCCATTGTTTCGATTTTTATCTACGATTTATTTAAATAGCATAGCAGTACAGATAAATTTATCTGTCTTTGTCCAACGTTGTAGATATTGCATTACAGAATCTAAAGTGATGTCGAGGATTATATTATTATTAATTTCGAATAACTTTATTTTCCTTGAATCAAACGATTTAAAATTTGGTACACAACCGCGTCTGTCTATGGTTTTTTAAGTTGTAGATATTCGCTTCAATCACTTAGACAATTTGAGAGATATTGCGTTTTAAAAAATATTTTTAATTTTTTATTAAGAAAAATTGGCCGTTAAGATTTGATGAACGAACTCATACAAGCCATATATATATATGTATATATATATATATATATATATATATATATATATATATATATATATATATATATATATATATATATATATACATTTTAACTGACCATGGAAATGGGTTCCATAGACCCTAATTCGCGCTCATATTAACATTTTTTCCGAAAGTATCACCATCGATACCTCTCAATTAAAGACTTTTCTTAATGATAATTCACTAAAAACATTACAATATCGGTAGGTAAAGGGTAAATAGGGTGGCTTTTAACTAAAATGTGATATACTTATAACTAATAGCCAAATATAAATGATAACCTATGTTTTTAACCAAGATATGTGGTAAAACATTTTGGTTAACAGGTAGTATTTATCAGAAGGCACAAAAATGAACAGAGATAGCTAGCCGGATTGATTCTGCTATAGAAAGCAAAATTTCGGGACGCAGCAAGTGAGTTATGCCAGATTTTTTTTTTATGTTTTAAATTTAAATACCACAATTTTCTGTAAACCTAGAAAATTTCGGAACGCCGCACCGTGGGTTAGAGGCGGAAAAAAAATTTATTCTATATGTCATATAAGCCATATTATTGGCTTAATGGGTTTCAGTATTTTTACTGAGTAAGTAGGGACTTCACTTTATATATATATATATATATATATATATATATATATATATATATATATATATATATATATATATATATATATATATATATTGTGAGGGGTCAAATCGGGATAAGGTTATATTTCCCTGATATGGGGAGGTTCCCACGGGATAACCTTATCAGTACGGCTTTTTACGGGATTTGCTCAGGCGCCAGCAGCGTGGGTTTAAAGGAAGACGCTGCGCTCCCTCAGGACTATATATCTGTCCTCGGTTGCTATTTACAGTTACACGGACCCGGGGTAAACTTCAGTGGAGACAGGGTTCACCTAAGTCCTTAGGCGAAGTCCCTCGGGACTCCTTAATTATGGCCTATGTATTAGAGATCAGGATGTTACGTATTACGTTGGGGTGGATTGGTTGGGAAGCTTTAAATGAAATACCGTGTAAAACAAATAATCTATTTACAAAAGTATTGGTGGGGAAATATTTACAAAATATATACAAAGAAATATTTACACAAGGGATTCTCCCGGTATACCCCACGTTTAAACTAATTTAATTGACAACAAATCAATTTATTAGAGACCAGAGGCAGAAACTGAAATATTCGCGAGTTATACGGACGGTATCACGAATAGGGGTAGTAAACTCGCGGCTGGTAAGCGGGCAGAAGCGTCCCAGGATCGCCAAAGCAAGGCAACGGACAGGTGGTCGGTTTAAGCAGGCATGCAATATGTGAAAAAGTCAACTCTAGGTGCAATATCAAGATCAGCTAACGGCTTGTTCTACTTTCTACTATCACTTAATTAATTTCGGACCCTCAAGCATGCGTTGCAGTCATACAGACTCTCTACGACCGGAGGAAGTGTCTCCCTAGGGAGATGGAAATTTCCCCTCGACAAAATAAAGGAAGTCCTCACTATCAAGTTAAAAGAAAACACAGCCTCCAGACGGTGCCTTCAGGACGGTCGGGATACCGGGTATCGCCAGACTGTTTCGATCGCCAGGAATGGTGGAGACCTACTGCAGCCCGAAATATCCCTGCTGTCGTCCAGATCCAGGAGCACGAGAGCTGCGCCACGGGAGACAGCTTTGGGATGATTTGACCGTGGCTAGACCGCACCCCGGGTTCAAATCAACGTGCAGTCGGCCGCTTCGCTAGTGCTCTCGCGTTCTCGGGAAGACTCCAGCCCAGGAACGCGACCCCTTTGCGCCTCCCGACGAAAACAAATACAGCTTTTCCCCCGAGGACTGAAAACGACAAGGTTTTCCCAATAATGTCAGTCGGACGGTCGGGACACCGGGTATTGCCAGACTGTTTCGATCGCCAGGAGTGGTGGGGACCTACTGCAGCCCGAAATATCCCTGCTGTCGTCTAGATCCAGGAGCACGAGAGCTGCGCCACGGGAGACCGCTTTGGGATGATTTGACCGTGGCTAGACCGCCCCCCGGATTCAAATCAACGTGCAGTCGGCCGCTTTGCCAGTGCTTTCGCGTTCTCGGGAAGACTTCAGCCCAGGAATGCGACCCTTTGCGCCTCCCGACGGAAACAAAGAAAGCTTTTCCCCCGAAGACTGAAAACGACAAAGTTTTCCCAATAATGTCGGTCGGACGGTCGGGACACCGGGTATCGCCAGATTGTTTCGATCGCCAGGAGTGGTGGAGACCTACTGCAGCCCAAAATATCCCTGCTGGCGTCCAGATCCAGGAGCACGAGAGCTGCGCTTTGGGATGATTTGACCGTGGCTAGACCGCCCCCCGGGTTCAAATCAACGTGCAGTCGGCCGCTTTGCTAATGCTCTCGCGCTCTCGGGAAAACTCCAGCCCAGGAACGCGAGCCCTGGCTCCCCCAGGTCGCTCCGCGGATACAGACAGAAGCGAACGATGGACCTATTTATCCGAAGCTCCTTTGCGGCCGTCTCTCTGGAATAGAACCACTGACAAGCACAACAACATTCAATATCTTTTCCACACCTGGACTTTAACGTCACCTCTGGCGAAGGCCACCAAGCGCGCCCAGGTGTCCGCGCCAGAGAGAGATGTCGATCCGTGGAAAACCCCTTTCATACAGGCCCTGCACCGTACAGCTACAGAGACGGCGACCCACCTAAACGAAGCGGAAATAAGCGACCTGCTGAAGACGGCGTTCTCCACTTGCCACAGCTGCTAACTCTACTAAGCTGGTGCACCTAACGAATCGCTGCGTACTCTCCCACGGCCGGCCTGAAATACACAATAAAACCCAACACCAAGAATCGAGACGCGGACGGTGGTTGCTTCCTCTCTGTGACCTGGCTCTGCGCTCGCTGAAAGAGAACTAAACTCCCACGGCCGGCCTGCTGGATTCGCTACTGAAATACACAATACAACCAAACACCAAGAATCAAGACGCAGACGGTGGCTGGTTACTCTCCGTGACGGCCCCTGCGACTCATGAAAAAGAACTCCCTTGTCAAGCGCGTTACCGCCGATATATCCAGACCTCGATGCGGCCTCAGTCATCCGAAGTTTATGCGCCGCACGCGGTGGGCGTAGGTTGATGCAGTGGACCAGCCCGTCCGTCCCCGCTTTCATCGTTTCGCATGCCGCAGGACTCGCCTGGGCGACCTCAACCCGCTATAATCCTTACCCTTCCACCGATCTTGCGACGTTTTCTTGAAACTATATTTTATTGAATGTTTTAATAACAAAAATAAATTAAATTAAATACAGATGGTACGGATCTATTCCCCTGTTAACTAATTAGATTACCTAATGGCAATTACGTCACTTCGTGACAATATATATATATATATATATATATATATATATATATATATATATATATATATATATATATATATATATATATATATATATATATATATATATATATATATATATATATATATATATATATATATATATATATATATATATATATATATATATATATATATATATATATATATATATATATATATATATATATATATATATATATATATATATATATATATGTAGCTAGCAGTTAAAATTCTTTATGAGACATAAAAAAAAGTTGCATAGTAGAACCTTGCAAAATTTAGCGTGACTCTTTTATATAACTTTCTATAATTTATTATATATATATATATATATATATATATATATATATATATATATATATATATATATAATAATAATAATAAATTATAGAAAGTTATATAAAAGAGTCACGCTAAATTTTGCAAGGTTCTACTATGCAACTTTTTTTTATGTCTCATAAAGAATTTTAACTGCTAGCTACATGTACCTATATGTTCTGACTAGTTTAATTATTTTAATTGCACTTTGACTTAAGTGATAAGGCAGAAATCAACTGCAAATATCTGCGGAAAATACATAGTTAGAGGTGTTTCTTGTTGCTGTGGCAACGGGCGTTATAACAAAACCATAATTGACTGTGTTTCGACATGTACATTTAACGTCAGATTGTTTACATATTGCAAATATTTATTGTGTGATTGAGTATAGATAGTTCTTAAGTGTTTTTTATAAATTTACCTCGTTTTAATATGGAATCTATATCGATGGGCATACGGCAGCTTACTGAAGAGTTTATTCAATGTGGACGTACAAGTAAACTGTTAATGAGATTTTTGCGAAACAAGCATCATCAGCCTGCAGTGCGAATAAGAGTATCAACTTATTTAAATCAGTATGGTCAAGGCACCCAGCTAATTTTAAATATGATGTTTGATTTGCTGAGTCGCGGTTTCGATTTTTTAACTATATTGAGTGCTGTATGCATTAAGACTTAGAGTCGACTTCCTTTGACAGGCCAAACACCTGGCTTTCACCGAGTCTCTTCATTGTCAGCTTGCTCGTATTTGGAAAACCCCGGTATATTCTGCAAGCCACCTAAAGCTATTCAATGCTTACTTCCATATATGACGTACGTATGTGACATTACGTGGTTGTATATGATGTTTTGCATATTGCATGTGGTGCTATATACAATAAAAAACTTACTGTTACTAAATTGTATAAATGAGAATCACATATTTTACCTCATTTAAAATATCTGTTTAATCTCTATCTATAAATGCTGTAAGATTTATTGGACAAATTAACAGTGAAAATATAAATACATCAGATTGACGAATTCGGCTACAACATACTAAAAAATTAACACGTAATCGCGTTTCATTCTTGATAAGGAGAAAGTAAGCAAAAGCAATTTCAGTGTACCTTTCTGACGATTGTAATTAAAAAGAAAACATAAAAAATCTCGGGACGCAGCACGTGCGTTATGGTAGCGAATTTTCTTTAAAATATTTTTAATAGCAAATGTCTTTCTTTGATGAAAGCAGGCATCAAACTTGGTTGCCTATATAGTAGAAACAATGTATCATATTTCATTGAAACAAATTTATTGTTTGAAAATATATAAACATTTTTCAAAAGTCTAGATGCAGCAAATGTGTTATGGAAGTGATTTTCCATAAAAATGTTTTTAATAGCAAATGCGAGCAGGCATCAATCTGATTACCGGTATAGCCTATGTGGTAGAAACAATGTACTATATTTTATCAAAATTACTTATGGTTTGAAAATATACAAAAAATTTCCGAAAATAAACTTAAATGTTGGTTTTCTGTCCAACAAAGCTTACGTTAATAGCAAATTGAGTTATTGAAATTTGAAGGAGTTAATGAAACATTGGTAAATTTGCAGATTAGCGCCCGAACGCTTTTCAACAAATTGTTTTCAGAGACATTACTAGGACCTCACCTGCAGGTTTCTGAACAGTTCTTTGAAAAACGTTCGGGAGCTAAACTGCAAATTTACCGAAAATTTGCTACCAAAACGCACTTACTGCGTCCAGATTTTTTTCTTACAAACGCATCATATTTCGATAAAAAATGCAAAAATGCATTAACGAATTTATTCTACGAAAATTAGTTAAAAAAAATTATACACCCCTACTCACTCCTGGTCCCGTAACTTCCTTGGGGAGTGTGAACAAGAAATTTTTTTTGGGGTTTGTGTATCCAGAGGGGTGGGGGCCTAGGCAGGTTTCTGAAAACAGTTTTTTGAAAAGCGTTCGGGAGCTAAACTGCAAATTTATCGAAAATTCGCTACCAAAACGCACTTACTGCGTCCAGATTTTTTTCTTGCAAACGCATCATATTTCGACAAAAAATGGAAAAATGCATTCACGAATTTGTTCTACAAAAATTAGCTAAAAAAATTATGCACCCCTACTCACTCCTGGTCTCGTAACTTCCTTGGGGAGTGTGAACAACAAATTTTTCTTGGGGTTTGTGGATCCAGGGGGGGCTCTAGGCAGGTTTCTGAAAACAGTGTTTTGAAAAGCGTTCGGGAGCTAAACTGCAAATTTACCGAAAATTCGCTACCAAAACGCACTTACTGCGTCCAGATTTTTTTCTTATAAACGCATCATATTTCGATAAAAAATGCAAAATTATATTAACGAATTTGTTCTAAAAAATTAGCTAAAAAATTATGCACCCCTACTCACTCCTGGTCCCGTAACTTCCTTGGGGAGTGTGAACAACAAATTTTTCTTGGGGTTTGTGGATCCAGGGGGGGCTCTACGCAGGTTTCTGAAAACAGTGTTTTGAAAAGCGTTCGGGAGCTTAACTGCAAATTTACCGAAAATTCGCTACCAAAACGCACTTACTGCGTCCAGATTTTTTTTAAGATAAACGCATCATATTTCGATAAAAAATGGACAAATGCATTAACAAATTTGTTCCACGATAATTAGCTAAAAGCATCAGCTAAAGCATCAGAGAAAGGGTCTATTTGAAATGGATTTCCTGTAAACGTTTTAGTAAAATGAAGGGCAATGACGGTTGAATCTGAAACTTAAGGGTTTGCAGAACACTCTTCTTGCAACATTTTCTTTTCACAAATGGTATTTGTTTTACATTCTTTGCCTAAACATTGCCAATTTTGACGTTTAATATTGCGAGTTTGACGTTTTGAGGAAAACTCCTACATTTATTGCTTTAACTGCCCATAACTTCTTTGTCTTTAAAGCTATGGACTTAAATTTTGGTACAGAGTTTATAATACAAATACGCGTACCAAATTTGGTTGCCCTTGCTTTGTTATTTCCGGAGATATGAATTTTTTTATAAAGAAAACACAAAATTTTCCGGGAAAACCTGGTCAGATTTTCCTGGCTAACGAACTTATCCAAGCCACTTGCAAAAGGAAGGTACTCTGCAAATTTTATCAAGATCGGTTCATTATTTTTTGAGTTATCGGTCGGATATATATATATATATATATATATATATATATATATATATATATATATATATATATATATATATATATATATATATATATATATACACAGATCTCCCCATAAGCGAATTTTTTTAAAAAAAATTCGCTAAAAGTCCGTACGCATCAAGTACGTTATGGAAGTGAATTTTCATAAAAATGTTTTTAATAGCAAATATGTTTCTCTAATGCAAGAAGGCATCCGGTCACCGGTATAACCTATAGAATAGAAACAATGTACCATATTTTATCAAAATAAGTTATTGTTTGAAAATAAACAAACATTTTACGAAAATAAACTTAAAATATTTCCGAGAAAACTGGTTTCCTGCCCAACACACCAGGTTAGGTTAATAGCAAATTGAGTTATTTAAATTTAAAGCTTTTAATGAAAATTCGCTACCAAAACGCACTTACCGCGTCTCGATTTTTTTTTACAAATATGCATCATATTCCGATAAAAAATGCAAAAATGCAATAATGTAAGGAGGTTCGAAAAACATTTGTAGGTATCACCAACGACTTATCGGCCACCTGTAATTGTCAAAATAATTATATAAGATGCAGCTTAAGACATCATATAATTAACGTTTCCAATTTTTCCTTGCATCTTGTACAATAACAATTATATTGACCTTTACCGTAAAAATGCGTCACCCTGTATATATGTAAACAGATAAAAACTGAAACTCCACCCGGATACGGATTCCAGGGAACCTAGTTTGTGCTCATTTGACGAAATCTTTTTTAAATTCAAAAGTAGCGGTCTCCTCACTAACGAATGTTTTCTACGGAAATTAGTTAAAAACTATAGACCGTTAAACCATGAATTTAACTAAAACTACAGCCAAAGCATCAGAGAAAGTGTCTATTTGAAATGAATTTTCCGGAAATATTTTACTAAAATGAAGGAGATTGACGGTTGAAGCTGAAACTTAATGGTTTGCAGAACACTCTCCTTGCGACATTTTTTTTACATAATCCGTATTTGTTTCAGGCTCTTTGTCTAAATGTTGCTAATCTTGACGTGTCAAATCGCGACTTTGAATTTATTTATTTATTTATTTATTTATTTATTTATTTATTTATTTATTTATTTATTTATTTATTTATTTATTTATTTATTTATTTATTTATTTATTTATTTATTTATTTATTTATTTATTTATTTATTTATTTATTTATTTATTTATTTATTTATTTATTTATTTATTTATTTATTTATTTATTTATTTATTTATTTATTCATGTATTTATTTACTTATTAGAACTGCTCCATAGATCTCTAAAAGAAATCGAAAATAGTCAAAACAAAACACAGCTTATCAACGTTGAAATTTAAAATTAAAATAATCGTCCACAGAATAAATAGAATTCTCTCTAAAAAACGATTTTAAAGTAAGCTTGAATTGCCTGAGGCTGCTCGAATTTTCGGCGCTGTCAGGTAAATGATTAAAAATCTCGGGACGCAGCAAGTGCGTTATGGTAGTGAATTTTCATAAAAATGTTTTTATTCCAAATATGTGTGTTTTCTTTTTAAGAAAGCAGACATCAATTTTGGTTACCAGTATAACCTATATAGAAAAAGCAGGCATCAAATTTGATTACCAGTATAACATATATAGTAAAAACAATGTGCCATGTTTCATCAAAATAACTTGATTGCTTGAAAACGTACAGAAATTTCCAAAAGTAAACCAAAAGTGTTACTGAAAAAATCCGTTTCTTGGTCAACCTTATAGGTTAATAGCAAATTGAGCTTTTCAAATATGAAGCATTTAATCAAAATTCGCAACCACAACGCACTTGCTGCCTCCAGAATTTCTTAACTTACAAACATGCATTATATTTCGATGGAAAATGCAAAAAAATAAGGCGTTTTCGACAAAAAAAATTATTTGTATCACCAACGACTTATGGGTCACCTGTGATTGTCGCAATAATTTTTTAAGATGTAGCTCAAAACACCGTATAATTGATGTATACAATATTTTTTCATATCTTGTATAATAACGAATATATTGAGCTTTATTGATTTTTTACGAAAATTCTACAAAAATTATATACCATTAAATGATAAACTCTATAGCTAAGGCTACTGCCAAGCAGCAGAGAAATATTTTAGTAAAATGAAGGACAATGACGGTTGAAACTAAGAGTTCGGTGTATGTAAAACATTCTTCTTGAGACATTTTCTTTCCATAGATCGTATTAGATTCAAGTTATTTGCCTAAATGTTGCGAATTTTGACGTTTTCAATTGTCACTTTGACGTTTTGAGGAAACCCCCAATTTATTTTTCTTTAAATGTCCATAACTTTTTTGTCTTTTGACCTACAGAGCTAAATTTTGGTAGGTGGCACACCTATAACGATATAAACCAGCTTACCTAATTTGGTTGCCCTTACTTTGTTAATTTTGGAGATATAAATATTTTGCGAAAGAAAACACAAATTTTTCCGGGAAAACCTCGGCGGATTTTCCTGGCTAACAAAATTATCCAAGCGACTTGCGAAAGGAATGTACTCACCAATTTTGACGTTTAAGATCGCAATTTTGACGTTTTGAGGAAAATCCAAATTTATTTTTCTTTGAATGCCTGTAACTTTTTTATCCTTTAACCTACGGAGCTAAATTTTGGTAGATAACTTGCCTATAATAAAATAAATCCGCATATGAAATTTAGTTGCCCTTACTTTGTTAATTCCGGAGATATAAATTTTTTTCGAAAGAAAACACAAAATTTTCCGGGAAAACCTGGACCGATTTTCCTGGCTAACGAACTTGTCCAAGCCATTTGCAAAAGGAATTTATTCACCAAATTTAATCAAAATCGGCCCATTATTTTTTGAGTTATCGGTGTGATACATATATATATATATATATATATATATATATATATATATATATATATATATATATATATATATATATATATATATATATATATATATATATATATATACATATAAAAATTCAAACCGACCCCGGATATGTGTTCTAGGGGGCCTAATTTGCGCTCATTTGAAGAAATTTTTTCAAAATTCAAAAGTCGGGATCTCCTCATTAGTGAATTTTTTTTAAGAAAATTCACTAATAAGCGTATTGCAGTGTTGCGAGGTGTCCGATTAATCTGTTCGATCCTATAAGGGGGAACATACAAATCTTTAGCCTATCTCGCTTCATACGCTGTAATATTACCGCAGGTACTAAAGATTGCAATATTTTTTTTGACATAACAAAGCGCCTCAATCATATATAGGCACGTTACTGTTAATTTTCCATACCGTATAAATAATGGTCTACAAGATGCGGAAGACGGCAGGCCAACATGGTGCAGACAATTATCTTCTGCATCAACAGTACCCTCCCCAGATGCACACAGCCGCCACAACATAGCAAACCATATGCCAGGAGACAGACACACTACCATAGTAGCATGTCAACAACGCCTGAGCACTCAAGGAATCCCTCAGCTGCGGCGACGCATAATTACTGGATGCAAGAGAGGCCACCACATGGTCAATATGGACACCCCTTGATAAGTTCCAGATTAGAAATCCTGATGGAGCCCCAAAAACCTTACAGACGTGCCCTGTCTTATTGAACCGTTATCAGACCGCACATATAGGCTCAGATTCGGATGCACACCCACCGGAGAATAAAAGGAGCGTTTCTGTCTTCTGCGTGTTAAGAACCAGATCATCTCGCGAACACCAGGCTGACACCTGAGACACACACACATTAGCTGCAGCACCAAGCTCTTCAAAACTTTCGCCTGAGATTGCAGCAGTTGTGTGATTTGCGTACAAAGTTGTGTGCTATTGTGGGAGATCATAAACAATATCGTTAAGAAAAATTGTAAACAAAACAGGGCCTGCGGCACGCCGCTCGACACGGCTGAAAATTCAGACATATAGTTCTTACCTGCCTGTCGTATCCTGGCAGCCTCACTTCTCCCAAAAAGGTAGCTTTTCAGCCACAATATGCATTTCCTCTTATGCCATAATGCTTCAATTTTTGCAATAAGAGGGCATGGTTGACCGCATCAAACGCTTTCAAAATGTCGAAGAACGGCCCGGCGGATTTGGACCCACTATTTATGTAATCCTAGACCATCAGGTAAGTGCTAAGTACGGCATCCTGAAATGACAGCAGCCTACGAAAGCCAAATTGACACGGGGACAGCAAATTGTATCTCTCCAAAAAAGACCCGAGTCTTAGCAGAAATGCCTTTTTAAAGATCTTAGAAAAAAAAAACGAAAGCAGTGCAATCGCCCTGTAGTTGTCCAAAAGACGTAGATCTGCTTTCTTAAAGAGAGAGGCAACAATGGCCGCCTTCAGACGCACAGGAAAACAATCGATTTCTAATGACACATTTATAAGGTAAGTTAGTGGAGCCACCACAAGATGAGCAACCCCGTCAAGAAGTATGGTATTTCATCTGTTCCTGAATTTTGAGGAAAACCCAAATTATTTTTCTTTAAGTGTCTATAACATTTTTGTCTTTAAACTTAAATGCCTAAATTTTGGTACATGTTTCACTCTTTATAATACAATTCCCGAATTTGGTAGTCCCTACTTTGTTATTTCCGGAGATATAATTTTTTTCCAAAAGAAATCATAAAATTTTCGAGTAAACCTGGACCGATTTTCCTTGCTAACGATCTTAACGAAGCCACTTGCAGAAGGAAGCTACTCAGAAAATTTGATTAAAACCCGCCCATTTTTGTGCGTTATCGGTGTGAGTAATCTTTTTGTGTTATTCTCAACTTTGGATTGTCACTTGTTTTTGAGCTATAGGTATCAACGTTTGTTATTATGATGGCAGCCATATTGGATTTTTTTCTCATGTGATAGCTTGTGAAAAAAGCTTTCCAATGATGTATAGCATGCTTGAAAAATCTTGTAATTGCACTGACAATTTTGAGAAAAACCGTTTTGAGGATAGTAGGCTATGAAATCTAATACCAGAAAACAAATGACAAAAATAAGTACCCAAAAAGCAGTAAACCATGTAGTCTAGCAATAGACTTTTACTTTTAACGTCATTTTCCGTAATGATTTACGATAAAAAAATATTGTGATTTAATTTACAATACTTAATTAGGTAATAATGCTAGGTAATGTTATGTGAAACAGTTTAATAATAAAACAATAATAAATAGAAATTTAAACTCCACAAAACATTACAATTAGAAACGGAACTCAACAAATAATAAAATAGCAACTTAAAAATACACTAAATAGAAAATTGTTCAATATGGCCACCGTTTTGTTCAATGCACTTTACACACCTTTTTGAAACATGCCTGAAAACTCTGGTGAGGGTGTTTTGGTTAATATAATATATAGCTTCCGTGATTCTGTTTCGTAATTCATTGATATTTTGTGGTGGAACGAATTTATACACATCATTCTTCAGAGTCCCCCAAAAATAAAAATCCATGGGTGTTATATCAGGACTTCGAGTACACCAATGAACCGGCCCCCATTGTTACAAATGACATGATTATTAAAATTTTGGTACAAAAATTCTTTGACTATCCTAGCATTGTAAGCTAGACAACCATCTTGGTGGTACCAAATATCGTTCAAATTATCATAAACTCTTCTAATTGTTGGTAAGATATCATTTCTCAATAGGGTAAGATACCTTTCCCCAGTTAAATTATTTTCAAAAAAGAACGAACCAACAATGAAGTTACCTGAATTTTTTGAAATTAACTGTCTAATCTACAAATAAAAATAACAGTTTTTTACCTAATAAGCCGCACCAAATCTGTCTTGCAATCTTCTTTTTTCCTTTAGATGGGGATTTACATTTGCTCAATAATGCCTATTATGGCGATTATACACACCACAATTTGTAAATCTGGATTCATCAGTCCATATTGTTTTCAAATGAAAATTTTCATCTTGCTGACATTGTCCTTGATACCATCTGCAGAATTGAAGTCGCTTAGGCTAATCGTCAACATTTAAGCCTTGTACGATGTAGGTTTGTAAGGATGGACTTTGTTTTAATACACGGTGTGCCGTACTTTTTGGAACATCAATTTGTTCACCATAAAACCGAACAGATTCCGGAGGGTTTTCGTTCCAAACCTGTAAGACGGCATTATTTCTTTCTTCATTTCTAGGCATTGGTAGTTTCTTTGCGTGGAAGCTACCGTCGTTCAATAGATTGGTCACTATGTTGCGAAATATTTTGGTGTTTGTTTGTCGTCTTTCTGGGCAGTTGTTTTAATATGAATTTGCAGCTGCCTCAGTATTTTGGTTAGAACGAATATAACATTCCAACATGTGAAAATATTCTTCATTACTGAACATATTGTTGAATAATATTTAGAATAAACAGGAAACAAACTATTTAGTACAAAATTTTAAGCAGCGTGTTAAATACACCTCAAATGGTTTAGATAATTAAGAATGATAGTATTCTTAATTCTCGCATTAGTGTTATATCCATAGCAACCTTTCTTGTGTTTCTTTTCAGTTGACTTACGTTTAAAAATCAAACAATTTTCAAAGGCGTCTTCGCAAATGATTAATCTGATTTTTATTGCGTTCTATTAGTAAATTTAGTTATTTACTAGGTTTACATATTTAATTCAATCATAACAATTTTTTAGGATAATGTTGTAATGTAAAATATAATGTGTAATAATGAGCCGATTCATTGGTGTGCTCAAAATTCCTATTTTTTTTTCGTGAATCATTACGGAAAATTGTGTTTAAAGTAGAAGTCTATTGTTAGACGCCATGGCCTACTGTTTTTTGAAAACTTTTTTTGTCATTTGTTTTCTGGTGTTGGATTTCATAATCTACTATCCTCAAAACGGTTTTTCTTAAAAAGTGTCAGTGCAATTACAAGATTTCTCAAGCATGTTGTGCATCATTGGAAAGCTCTTTTCACAGGCTGTCACACGAGCAAAAAATCCAATATGGCTGCCATAATAAAAACAAACGTTGATACCTGTAGTTCAAAAACAAATGACAATCCAAAGTTGAGAATACCACAAAAAGATTACCCTGTAAAAAGTGTCCTAATAATGTGCAAGTCTTAGACCTGTCAGATCAACGCCTACTTAGATATTGAAGAAAAAAAAATCGACAAATTTAGTTTTTTTCAAAATAACTCGAAAACGAAAAGAGGCAGGGCAAAATACAAGTCATATTTGGAATGAGCATGAGATTCTACAAAACATTGCTAATTTAACCGTCTCCCTACCACTAATAATAACGGAGATAGCAATATATTCCCATCCAGTTTGGGACACACTGTATATGTATGTATCTGAGCGAAACTCAAAAAATAAACAACTGATTTGAATGAAACTTGGCATATAGCTCCTTCATTTTGTTTGTTAATATCGTGGACGAGTTTGTAAACCACCAAAAATTATAAAACAATATTGCGTAAGTTGAGTAAAAGAGAAAAATACAGGGGGGGGTAGCAAAAAGGGAAAAAATCTCTGGACGCAGCAAGTGCGTTATGGTAGTGAATTTTCATTAAAATGTTTTTAATAGCAAATATGTGTGTTTTTTTAAAGAAAGCAGGCATCAAATTTGGTGACCAGTATAACCTATATAGTAAAAACAATGTGCCATGATTCATCAAAATAACTTTATTGTTTGAAAATGTACAAAAATTTCCGAAAGTAAACTTGAAGTGTTCCGGAAAAACTCGTTTCTTGGTCAACCTTACAGGTTAATAGCAAATTGGGCTATTCAAATATGAAGCATTTGATCAAAATTCGCTACCATAAGGCACTTGCTGTTTCCAGAATTTTTTTTCTTACAAACATGCATTATATTTTGATGGAAAATGCAAAAATGCAATAACATAAGGCGTGTTTAATTTTAAAAAAAATAAGAAAAGTTGTATCACCAACGACTTATGGGCACCCTGTGATTGTAGAAATATTATTTTAAGATGTAGCTCAAGACACCCTATAATTAATATATACAAATTTCTTTCATATCTTGTATAATAACGGATATATTGAGCTTTATTGATTTTTTACGAAAGTTCGACAAACATTATATACAATTAAACGATAAACTCCTGCCAAGCATCAGAGAAAGGGTCTATTTGAAATGAATTTTCTGGAAACATTTTAGTAAAATGAAGGACAATGACGGTTGAAACTAAGACTTCAGGGTTTGTAAAATATCCTTCTTGAGACATTTTATTTCTATAGCCCGTATTAGATTCAAGTTATTTGCCTAAATCTTGCCGATTTTGACGTTTTAAATCGCAACTTTGACAATTTATTTTTCTTTAAATGCCTATAACTTTTTTACCTTTTGACCTACATAGCTAAATTTTGGTAGGTTACTTACCTATAAGGATGTAAGCCCGCGTACGAAATTTGGTTGCCCTTACTTTGTTAATTCCGGGGATATAAATTTTTTTCGAAAGAAAACTCAAAATTTTCCGGGAAAACCTGGGCAGATTTTCCTGGCTAACGAACTTGTCCAAGCCATTTTCAAAAGGAATTTATTCTCCAAATTTAATCAAAATCGGTCCATTAACTTTGAGTTTTCGGTGTGATACATACATACATACATATATATATATATATATATATATATATATATATATATATATATATATATATATATATATATATATATATATATATATATATATATAATTGAAACTGACCCCGGATATGTGTTCTGGGGGCCTAATTAGCGCTCATTTGAAGAAATTTTTTCAAAATTCAAAAGTCGGGATCTCCTCATTGGTGAATTTTTTTATGAAAATTCACTAAAAAGGGAAAAAAGAAAAAGTAAAGTAAGGAAATAAAAGACAGAGAAGAGAAAATGTAACATTATTTGTAAAGGATGTCTTTATCATTCTAGTTCCCTATTTTCTAACTATTTTTTTATGAAAAGGTTTGATGTCTGCTGCAAGGCTGAACTTATAAAAGTCTGTGGTGAACGGAAGAGTAAATGCATCTTTCGAAGCCTTCCCATATTCTTTGTACATACATACGTACATACATACGTACATAGATACGTACATACATACGTACATACATACGTACATACATACGTACATACATACGTACATACATACGTACATACATACGTACATACATACGTACATACATACGTACATACATACGTACCGCGACAGGATCCGAGTTAACAGTATTCCAAAAATATCCTTCTAACAAATTTTTTTTTGTTTCTTGTTTTAAAATATTAGAATTTAATTGTACTTCATGCTTGATCTCTACTGATCCCTGTAATCATTAATGATATCACGCATTTAGTATTATTATTATTGTATCACCACAATGTTACCCTCAGGCTCCCAACTTCATTAAAATAGTAATTTCAATAACATACAGTTATGTACATTTATTTACTTTCACAATTTAAACATCATAATCATAAAAGAAGAGCAAGAGGTTCTATCTAGAGTACAGCAGCCTCTAAGAACCAATTTCTGAAATTGTTTATTACATCATATCTCAAATAGTAGTGCAGGATGGTTATTTACAATACCATCAAGAAGTAATTGAGCATAAGGAACACGGTTGCATCTCACATCTCAATAAATAACCCGCGACCAATAAATAAAAATACCCTTCAGATAATATTGCCTGCATATAAACGAAATCACGATCAATGTTGAAGGTTTGCGGCTACTATGAAGTAGAAGAGCACGAGGTGGACCTGGTGCAGCGTCAAGTAAATTTCCAGTGGCAGATCATTGGTTAGAACGCAGGTGCAATCAATTAAAGAAAGGCAAAATAAATTTCTTTGTTTTTAGTGAATTTTCTTTAAAAAAAAAATTCACTCTTGGGGAGATCCCGACTTTGGAATTTTGACAAAATTTCTTCAAATGACCGCTAAATAGGACCCCTGGAACCCAAATCCGAGGTCGGTTTCAGACTTTATATGTGGATAAGTTGGTTCGCCAGGAAAATCCGCCGAGGTTTTCCCGGAAAATTTTGTGTTTTCTTTCGAAAAAAATTTATATCTCCGGAATTAACAAAGTAAGGGCAACCAAATTTCATACGCAAGTTTATATCATTATAGGTAAGTCACGTACAAAATTTAGCTCTGTAGGTTGAAGGACAAAAAAGTTACAGGTATTTAAAGAAAAATTTATTTGGGTTTTCCTCAAAACGTCAAAAGTCGCGATTTTAAACGTCAAAACTGTTAATATTTAGGCAATGAACCTGAATCTAATATGAGCTATGGAAGGAAAATGTCTCAAGAATAATGTTTTAGAAAGCCTGAAGTCTTAGTTTCAACCGTCATTGTCTTTCATTTTACTAAAATATTCCCAGAAAATTCATTTCAAATAAACCCTTTCTCTGATGCTTTCGCTGTAGGTTTAGTGAAGTTTATGGTTTAACGGTCTATAATTTTTAGCTAATTTTCGTAGAACAAATTCGTTACTGCATTTTAGCATTTTTTATCGAAATATGATGCATGTTTGTTAGAAAAAATCTGGACGCAGTAAGTGCGTTTTGGTAGCAAATTTTCATTAAATCCTCCAAATTTCAATAACTCATTTGCTATTAACGTAAGTTTTGTTGGTTAGGAAACCAACATTAAACTGTATTTTCGAAAAATTTTTGTATGAACGCAGCAAGGGCGTTTTGGTTGCGAATTTTCATTATATGTTTCAAATTTCAATAACTCAATTTGCTATTAACCTAAGGTTCATTGGCTAGGAGACCAGTTTTCTCAGAAACATTTAAAGTTTATTTTCCGAAAATTTTTGTACATTTTCAAATAATTATTTTGATAAAGTATGATATATTGTTCCTACTATATAGGTTATACCGGTAACCAAATTGATGCCTGTTCGCATTAGAGCGATATATTTGTAATTAAAAACATTTTTATGAAAATTCACTTCCATAACGCACTTGCTGCGTCCAGAGTTTTGATTATTAAAACCATCGTATTGCACAAATCTCAGGATTACCAGCTACCAGAACTGCTTAATTCGAATTGCTAGGCTGGTCATGCAATCACTTGTCACAGAGAATTTTTGGTAACTAATTTCACTAAGACGTTATATAGCTTTTAATTTTTTTGTTTTTTTTTTTGTTTATCAGGTAGTTTTCGAAAAAGCAAACTATATGTATCTTAAGAATATCGCGAATGTAATAACTTAAAAATTAATGTCAAAAGCTAAGGAAATTATAGTTTATAAACAAGAGCTCTGCTTAAAATGGTCCAGAAGTATTCCAAAGTTTCAGTTTAAAGAAAAAAACCTTGGGCGCACTAAGTGCGTTATGGTAGTGAATTTTCATAGAAATGATCTGGCGCAAAATATTTTATTATAACTTTTTTTTTGTAACGTAGAAATCTTAATTTATCCGACGTATTTAAGATTACAATCTTTACAACTTATTTCATAAATTCCCGACATTTTGTCCGCGATATCCTTGTTTTTTGGGTTACCTAGCAAGTTTTTTAAGATATTTGTTGTTGAAAATGTTAACTGTAAGTTGACTTTTTAAAAAATGCTGCCTAGACCACTCGTGATTCTGGGTTCAAATAGTAATCAAACAAAGAAAATGTTGACGGAATCAACGACGTTCAGAAGAGAAAAATCGGAAAAAAACTTTGTTTGCTTACCATTTAAACCTAGTATCACGAGGGGTCTAAATAGCATTTTTTAAAAAGTCAACTTACAGCTAATATTTTCAACCACAAATACCTTAACAAACTTGCTAGGTAACCCAAAAGACAAGGATAGCGCGGACAAAATGTCGGGAATTTATGAAATAAGTTATAAAGATTGTAATCTTAAATACGTCGGACAAACAAAAATAACGATTGGAATTATATTTAAAGAACACATATCCCAATTACGTTACGGTACTGTAGATAAGTCTGCCGTCGCCCGACATATTTGGTATAATAATCATCACGTTGATAAAGATAATCTGAAATTAATAAAAAATGTTAGAAAACCAGGACAGCTAAATGGGTTCAAAAGCATATATATTGCGAAATATAGTTACAACAAAAAATGTATGAACACTTCACCAGCGCCAATTACGAGTCACTTGATCGATTGCTTTGCTAAATAAAATTCCTACGTTTTCGGCACATTTTACCGATAACATAAGGATACAGTTATTGCCGCCAAAGGAAGCGTTGTTAATTTAGCTGTCGTTGAACTTTCTCATAACTATTACAGGTGGACACTTTTTAGATAAAGCAGTAGGGATGGCGCAAAGACCTTGTCCGGCGATAAAAATACAATACACTTTGGAATTTGCCTACGACTAGTGTCTAATCTCGGTTCGATCTCTTTACCTGAGATCCGGTATATAAGTTGATATTAGTTTTTTAAGTATTTAGAATATTTCTGATGACGCTAACTTGGTAAGTGAAACGATCATTAGGTCTTTCAAAATGTGTTGTGGTGATTTGTATTCTACAAGTATACTTACCTAAGATGTTGTTTAAACAAAATATCATCCTTCTTGCCATTGCAAAGCCGCCACTGCAAGTTATAGTAGTAAGTTATAAAGTTATGAGGTAAGTTATGGAGAAACCAGCAGAAAACGGCAACTGGGATGTAACAATACTGATCTAAATCATTGTTGTTATTACAGAACAGAACAGACTGTTATTTATCGGAACGTGTGCATGTGCCTGTAATAAATGTTGGATGATGTGGCATCCCGCCCCGCTGTGCGATGTGAACAAGCCGGAATTTACTCAATTTCAAATAAAGTGTGTTTCACGAAGAACTGATTGTTTTGAAACGGTTGCCATTTTGTGCAAGTATGACATTGATATTTTTAACGTGATATAGGTACTTATTCCATAGATACAGGAAATTAATCATAAAACGTTGTATAGTGTATAACAGCCAAATGGAATAATTTCATTATCTCAATTAATGTCCATATTTATTAAAATTTTGAGACGCAGCAAGTGTGTTGTAGTAGTGAATTTTATTAGGAATTGTACATTTTTATTATACGGCATATTACTAAAGTTAATACTTTAAACTTACGCAGACCTTGAACATCGATTTTAGAGGTATTAGTACGCGACCGTTTGATGAATTCTATCGAAAGTATTACATCGATATCTCTCTATTATCACAAAAAAATACGGATGCGTTTCGGTAGTGAATTTTTATTAAATGCTTCAAACTTGAACAACTCAATTTTCTATAAACTTAGAAAGTTTATTTTTGGTGTGCAGTAAGCTCCTTCCTAAGGCAAGATATCCACCAAATTTAAATAAAATAACTTTCTAATATTCAAAAAAAAAATGTTTTACGAAAGAAAATTCAAAATTTGAAAAGCACAATTTTCTATAAGCTTAGAAAGATGAATTCTGGTGCCTAGTAAGTTCTCTCTCAGGGCAACAAATATACTAAATTTCATTAAAACAGCTTTGTAATTTTTGGAGAAAAAAATATTCTCGAAATAAAACTCAAAATTTTTCCGGAAAACCCTGTCCGATTTTCCTGGCTAACGAACTCATCCAAGCCATTAATATAATAAAGGCAGTTTTATCGAAATCGGTTAAATATATTTTGAGTTATCGGATGAATATATATATATATATATATATATATATATATATATATATATATATATATATATATATATATATATATATATATATATATACATATATATGTATATATATATATATATATATATATATATATATATATATATATATATATAAATTGAAACTAACCCAGAATATGGGTTCTAGGGGTTCTAGTTCGCGCTCATTTGAAAAATTTTTTGCAAAGTCTCACCATAGATACCTCTCTATTAGTGATTTTTTTTAAAATAAAAATTCACTAAAAATCGTGTGTTCCAACTCCTTTTGCGAAAAATGCCAAAAATCAATTTTCTATGGGGCTCAAATATTAAATTTTATCTACACTATCTACACTATCTTACACTATCTACACTATCTTACACTATCTACACTATCTGTAGATAGTGTAAGTCTCTTTAAAAGAAACTTGTATTACAAATTTCTCTAAAGTTACAAAAGATTTCCAGATGGAAACTTAATTCATATTTATAAAAGTAAAGTACCTGCCAAATTTTAAACCTAGCAGTTATTTTTCCTAATTAGTCGCCAGAATGATTTCGCATTAGTCAACCTAATCAATATTTTTCAATATCCACAATAACAAAATGTCTGCTGACAATTATAATTTCATACTTAACGGTGACAACGTTATTCAGCCGTTTTAAACAAAAATGAGATCTTTTTCAAAACGTATGAAATCTGTGCACTATTATTTCTCCAAATGTCAAAATAAAACTTAAAAAAACATACATTCATCGAGCTGTAATCGATAATTCAACCTTCGGCGTAGAAGACAAATCTGCTACCACTGAGCTATCTGAGGATACGTTAATTAACGGTTTGTTTACATGATACTTAACACCGGCTTCATGTCCAGGATATTATATTAAAATATATGTAACAAATAATTACAGAATTAGTATAATTGTCATTGAAACACATTCAACGACTGTTTCTGTCTTATATGACGTCTTATGTTTAAGTTTAAAGAGTAAAGAAACAATTTTAGACTCATTTTATAGAGACTTGACTTGTTGATTTTGTTTACATTTTGTTTACATTTCTACTAAATTACCCCACACTTTCCGTCTAAAACCACAGCATAATATATCTATGCTGTCCTAAGACTGTATTTGGGGCCGTCCATCGACCTACAAATATAGTGTATTTTAAAAATTAATTTAATCACCCAGTTAAATAACAATCACTTGGCAAATTTTCATTTTCATTGTCTGCTATTTTTCATATTTGTGGCAGAGTTTTCACGATTGTTCGTTGAGGTAGTATGTTTGATGCTCGTTATTTATTTAGTTTGGTTAGCGTTTATGTATGGTTTATACATTTTGTATGAATCAATCTACGCGTGGCAGTTAACTACTCTATCTGTCAGGCATTGGACTTTAACCACTAAGTCGTTTCAACGCATGTCTTTCAGATTTTATTTTTAATTTGGAAAAAACTCTAATTATTGTGTAAGAAATTACTTAAAATTCACAAAATATGTTTATTTACACCGTTTCTAACCCCATGTAAAGTCTCATTCCAGTTATTTCGTTTCTTACAAGAATATAGCGTTTTGAAAACAATTTTTGTATATTTTGAATATCTGAAAATTGTTAAAACAGGCAGAATAGCTCAGTTCGCTAGGCGAGTAACCCCTCGAATTGGACTAGGAGGTCGCGGGTTCGAGCCCCGTATTCAGACAGTCGGTCTTTTTCACTCGAATCTGAAACGGCCGGCTACTGATATGTTATGGATGGTGTCCTTTGTCTATATGTGTACGTAAGCTCCCTTCGCACATATCAAGGAGGATAGGTATATGCCAATATATATATATATATATATATATATATATATATATATATATATATATATATATATATATATATATATATATATATATATATATATATATATATAAACGTAAAAAAAATACGTACCTTGATTTTAGGTTCTGGGCACACAAATTCGCGCAAATCTGAAAAGGTTTTTTCAAATTCTTTTATCGTGGCCTCTCTATTAGCAATTTTTTTTTAAATGAAAATTCGCTAAAAATCCAAAAATTTGTGAATCTTAGATTAAAAAATCACATCGTGAAAACTTCACACCTACACTCAACCCCCTTCGAGTGACAGTCGGAACCCCCAAGTTTTTAAATAGGAACTGGGGACTTGAGATAGCTCATTTGAAATAGCTCTTCATTCTCCATTCAAAAAGCTATGACTTTAAAATTTATTGCAAAAATGAAGCGCAAAAAAACATTGTAAGTTATGAACTTCGCTACAAAACACTAACAAATTGAAAACTAACCGCGTTTTATTCTTGATATTGAGAAAGCAAGCAAAAATAATTTGAGCGTCTTTTTTGGACGGTATCAATTAAAAAGAAAGACATGAAAATTTATCAACATTCGTTATATTTGGTAACTTGCTGTTAGTTACTTTTAATTAAAACGCCTTAGCAATGTCAGTAGTTATTGTAGTAGTTGTCAATCGTTAACTACAATTCATAAAGATGGTTTATTTACCAGAAATTCATAAAATATTAATTATACAGATGTTGGTTGCGGAGATAAAACCTAATCACAAAACGAAGGTGCTTGCCGATTTCAAGAAAAAATTTCCGATTTGCTCCCTATATCGCATGTAAAATTAGTAAAATTACAAAGAAATTAGAGCGCTTGAACATGTAAGATACACACAAAAAAAACTTCTAATGCACTGAGTAATGATACGAAGTTGGATGTAATGCTTGTGTTTGAGGAAAAGCCACATATTTGGAGTCGACAAGCAGCCACAACATCAGATATTAGAAATTCATTGATTTTTCGAATGCTAAAAGCAAATAAAATGCATCCCCATAAATTGATACAAGCTCAGGAGCACATGGTAGACGATTTTAATAGAAAAATATCTTTGGTGAACAAATAATTGAAATGTTAGATAATAATAATAATTAAATTGACTTTTTTGTTACAAAATACAATAAATAAGACATATCAGGGTAAATAAAAATATAGGAAAAAAAGATCGTAGACAAAAGTCCACAGTAATTAAAACTAAAGTCTTATAATGCGAAAAATTATAAAACATCGAACAACTAATATTTTTAGAGAGTTAAAAAATATAAAAGCC
Source organism: Tillus elongatus (assembly GCA_964006375.1). Lineage (NCBI taxonomy): Eukaryota > Metazoa > Arthropoda > Insecta > Coleoptera > Cleridae > Tillus > Tillus elongatus. The sequence continues at coordinate 24,722,102 of OZ023268.1, read as the reverse complement.
AATTTAAAGAAATCAATATTCATACAATTACAAAATCAATGGAATAAAATATTACCTAGAGGTAAGACTAGATGCATTCTCGCAACAATTAGAACCGTAGACCGGTTTCTCTCTCATTAGAGCTCTTCAGTACGGCATACTAATTGCAGCAAGAATGCACCAAAAATAACACGGCTATCGTATAGCCAGTCTTAAAACACTAAGTGAGTGGTGAACGTGTCGCCACCTAGTTCGGAACCAAGTACTATGTTGTCACGCCCGCTCCAAATAACACAGAGTATTAAAAATAGAGACGGTATACAACTAACTAACAATTTAAAAAATTGTTAGCCCTGGCCCATTTCTACCCCAATATAGGGACAAAGTATGTAAGACTAGATGCATTCTCGCAACAATTAAGACTGGCTATACGATAGCCGTGAGTTACAGCACCCTGTATAATGCTATACTGATATCTCGTGTCAGTAGAGTAATAGGATCGAAGCAGTCGTTCAATGCGGAAGTACTGAAACCGCTGAATAATCATAGTCATCATAATTATTTAGTTTAAGTTGTTTTATTTTATAATGTTAGCTAAGCATATTTGACTTTATATATACAAGTAAGAGACAATATTATGGTAGAATTTATTACGAGTGTTTCAACATTAAACATCGTGTATTTCTCCTTTGTTTTAAAATTATAATTAAACTTGTTGTAATTTCGAAATAAAGTTTTTTTGTTTTGAAGTGCCAAAAGGGCACTATCCAAACTGGCGCAGTCGTTAGTATAGGTTTAAGTGTATTTTTGACAAAAATCGCAAAGGTACACTTCGATTTTTATCGTTAAAAACCTGCAACCTACAAAATTTAAAGTGACCAACATCGTCAAAGAGGAAGGACATCATCGCCAACCTCAACAGCAGAAGCCACCACTAGCAGAAGACAACACAGCCACAAAAGGAAGGACATCATCGCCAACCTCGAAGGGCCAAGTCAAGTATAGATAGAAGTGACCAAAAATCGTCAGCGAAGAAGGACAACATTGCCGACTTCATAATTAAGCATATGGAAAAATTATTGTGAGTAATTTTCATTATCCTTTATATATATATTTATCCCATAAATTTTATAATTGTGTATGTCTGACTCAGATAAAAATTTTAAGAATATTTCTAGACAAAATATTATTAAACCAGCCAAATTAGTGTTAAATTTAAAAAATAATTTTACGTTGGAAAATACAAATATTAAAATGACTGAACAAAACGTTGCGGCACACACCAAAATTGAATCTTATCATATTAATGCAATTCCCAGTTATGACGGGGATCAAGCCACTTTGGCATTATTTATTGGAGCTTGTGAAAATTTCTTATCATCTTTTGTTGATACACAAAATTTAAATAATGACCGCAATAATTGGATACTTAGAATAATAGTTAATAAACTAGAGGGAAGAGCAAAATCTTTAATAGCTAGTAGAGAAGATGCCACAAATTGGCCCCGTATAAAACTTCTCTTACAACAATATTTTTCAGACCAGAGAGATGAAGATTGTTTAGCTAGAGACTTAATGTTACTTAAACCGAATCAAAATGAAACGCCCTATCAATTTGGTATGCGAATACAAGATGCTAGAAGTTTGCTACAAAGTAAATTAAGATTAACTATTGATGATAACAATATTCGTTTAGTAAAAAATGAAATTTATGACAAAATGGCCTTGCAGACCTTTTTACATGGACTGCACGGACAATTAGGACTTGCAATTAGATTACAAAAACCTATACATTTGGAGCAAGCTATGGCATTAGTCGTAGAGGAAGAAAATTTCCAATATGGCGAAAAACAGATGAAATATATGCATACTAACACCCCTAATAAAAACAGTAATAGTAACAATTTCCAAAATAAACCATTCCAAAATAGTTTTACTTCTCAAAATCTAGGTAATTTTCATAAACCATTTTCTAGAAATCAACCATTTAATCAAAGACCATCTAATTCACAATTTTCGAGAAATAATTTTCCACAACTAAATCCTTTTGAGAGAAAACAAAACATTCAACAACAGAGACCTCATTATCAACCTGCTTCACAAAATTTCGCAAGAAATTCTAATAGAAATGTTTTCCGACCCAACCCTAATTTTGTTCCGACTTACAAGCCTACCCCTATGGAAACGTCGACCAGAAATCATAGACCGTCAAATACCATACCTAATACACAAAACAGACGATATACGAGTGAGGAACTTTATCATCACGAAGTACAATCTGACAGACCTATACAAAACAATGACTACAACGACACAAATTTTAGTCAAGGAAATTATGAATATAATGAAACAAATTCTGAATATTATGAACCTGATAACTTTTCAGAACCTTACCCTGAAAATTATTATGAACCTAGAGATAATTTTAATGATTATACCGAACATGAAGAAAATTTTCATTCGAGCCTGAATTTAGATCAGAACAGATAATACAGGTTAATTTAGATAATTGCCCAAAACTACCCTATGTAATCGTGCCCGGTATAAATTTAAAATTCATGCTGGATAGTGGTAGTACGAAATCTTTATTGTGTCCATCTTTAGCTTATACTTATTACAAAAATTTTATAGAAAATGAATATTTTCAAATCAAATCCGTCCATCAGACAAGTACACATAACGAAATTGCAAAAATTCCCTTACCATTAATGTTCAACACAGGAAAAGCAAAATATAAATTTTACATTTTTAATATTAGTAGCCAATATCATGGTCTGATTGGCTCTGACTTATTACAAAGGTTAGGAGCCAGAATAGATTTTAAAAATAGAAAATTAATTACAGATAAAGCAGTAATTCCACTTTATTTGCCGTCTGAACAACATAATACTTATAAAAAAACTTATCAAAATTTTAAAATTGAAATAGAAGCAAGAACAGAGAAAATTATTAAAATTCCAGTTTCTTGTTCCACAAATACTGGAGTTTTATCGAAAAAAACATTGCGACCTGGAGTAGAAATACCAGAGTCATTAGTTAACGTAGATCAGGGTTTTTCATATGTGAGTGTCTTGAATAGTACAGATAAACATGTACAAGTAATATTAAACTCGCCATTGAAACTTGACCCAATTACGGAAACAGAATTAAATTTCACTGAACACATTGACGAACACATGGACGTAGATTTCTCAGGGATAGAATTAGAATATATTCAAAATTAAAATTTAGAAAAACTTAGACTTGATCATTTAAATATTGAAGAAAAAACAGCAATTGAAGCTTTATGTAGGGAATATAAAGATATATTTTATTGTGAAGGAGTCCCTCTCACATTTTCACATCAAATAAAACATCATATTAGATTATCTGACCCAGATCCAGTTTATGTAAGACCGTATCGCTTACCCCATGTTCAACAACAAGAAGTTAAACGACAAGTAGACGACTTACTAAGACAAGGTATAATTCGACCATCCTGTTCCCCATGGTCCAGCCCTGTATTAGTGATTCCAAAAAAAAGGACAGCAGTGGTAAACAAAAATTTCGTATGGTAATAGATTATCGTAAATTAAATGCCAAAACTATCCCGGACAAATATCCTCTTCCTAATATTTCCGACATCTTAGACAAACTCGGACGAAGCCAATATTACACTACTCTTGACTTAGCTTCTGGTTACCATCAAATTGAAATGGCACCAGAAGATATTGAAAAAACGGCCTTCTCCACGCAGTTCGGCCATTTTGAACATATGCGCCTACCTTTTGGAGTTATCAATGGGCCACCCTGTTTTGAGCGCCTAATGCAAAATATTCTTAGGGGTATACAAAACGAAAAATGTTTTTCCTATCTAGATGACATCATAGTATTTTCAACTTCCCTTCAGGAACATATTGAAAGACTAAAAGACGTATTTGAAAGATTAAGACAGGCCAACCTAAAAATTCAGCTCGATAAAAGCGAATTTCTAAAGAAGGAAGTAATGTATCTTGGGCATATAATCACAGATCGGGGGGTGAAACCTAATCCAGATAAGATTAAGGCCATAAAACAGTATCCACTTCCCAAGAACCGTAAAGAAATCAAAGGCTTTTTAGGTCTTGTAGGGTATTATCGAAAATTTATACGCAATTTTGGAAAATTGACTAAACCACTAACTAAATGCCTTAAGAAAAATGCCAATATAAATCATGACAAAGATTTCCATGAGTCTTTTGAAACTTGTAAAAACATTTTGATGAATGACCCTATTTTACAATATCCCGACTTTACAAAACCTTTTATTTTAACGACAGACGCTTCAAATGTAGCTTTAGGGGCAGTGTTATCGCAAGGACCTTTAGGTAGTGATAAACCAATAAGCTATGCATCTCGCACCCTAAATAATAGTGAACAAAAATATTCGACTATAGAAAAAGAGCTTTTAGCTATAGTTTGGGCGACTAAATATTTTAGGCCATATTTATACGGACGTAAATTTTACATTTACACCGATCATAGACCATTAGTTTGGTTAATGAAATTAAAAGAACCAAATTCAAAATTAACTAGGTGGAGACTAAAATTGGAAGAGTACGACTATGAAATTATATATAAAAAAGGAAAATATAATACAAACGCTGACGCATTATCTCGCATACAGGTAAATGCTCTAGATGATGAGATTTCATCTACGTTTAATAATGTAGACAGTAATGAGAGACGTTTACAGGACTTTGACCGTGAACTAAATACACCTCCTTTAAGTATGATATTACCACAGCCGACAAATGAATATATACCACCTATGACTCCACCGGAAATGCCTTTTATCCCAATCGAAATTCCTAATAGTCCAAATTCAGAAGATATCCCTTTAAGTGAACTAAGACGCAATTTACTCGCACAAATACCAACTGGAAACTCGGACGAAAGTGATCATTCCCAAGTAAATGTTGAACCGAAAAAAAGTATACAAATATCTGAAAATCCCATTGAAAAACAACCGAATCAATATTATATTTCCCCAGTAAATTATAACCCTAGACCAGTAAAACAGGTAAAAATTTATAATCAAACTAAATACTTAGTGCAAATTCCTCGACAAAATAATAGAGACCATATTGTTAAATTTTTACGAGATTATACCGTTTCAAATAAACGTTATTATTTTAATTTTGAAACCGATCAATTATATAAGGACTTTAGTAATATTTACACTGAACTATTTAATGATAATGGCCCTGAAATAATAAGCTGTCCGAAACGTAGAATTCCTTTGGCCGACACAGCTGATATTCTAGAAGTAATACAAAGTTATCACACCTCTAAAACTAATCATCGTGGTATTAATGAGACACTTAAAGAAATAGCTAATAAATATTATTTTTTACACATGAAAGAAAAAGTTACTGAATTTATAAATAATTGTGAAATATGTAAAAGAGCAAAATATGACCGTAACCCACCTAATATACCTTTAATGCTTACAGAAACTCCAAGTAGACCTTTCCAAATTTTACATATAGATACATTTATAATTGAAAATCAAATTTATTTAACTTTAATTGATTCATTTTCCAAATTAGGACAAGCAGTAGCTATTAGTAGTAAAAATCCGATAGAAACCTGTAATGCTTTAATTCAGTATTTTTCTTACTACGGAACACCCGAGCAAATAGTAAGTGACAATGGTTCAGAGCTATGCTCAGAAACTGTTAAACAATTATTTAATTTGCACAAGATAAAAGTTCATTTCACCACCCCCAGAAATCCAAATTCTAACGGTCTCATAGAACGCTTGCATTCAACTTTATTAGAACACATACGCATATTACGTCAAATTTATCCAAAAGACCCGATAACAAAAATTATGTGTTATGCGATTATGGCATACAATCATAGCATTCATTCAGCCACAAATTTTACCCCGTTTGATATTGTCTTAGGTCATACTTCTAGTAAAGATGTGTATGATATAAACGATCAACAAAAACTCTTGCAAGAGTACCTATTACAACATAAAAATAAACTAAATTTAATGTACGAAAAAATTAAAGAGAATTTAGAAAAAAATAAATTAAGAATTGTGTCCGGCAGAAATTCCAAAGATGATACCGCTTTATTTGATAAGGAAACGCATGTCTATACTAAAGTAGATAAACGAAATAAAAATAATCCAAAATTCGAAGGTCCATTTGAATTGATAAAAGTTACAGATAAAAATGTTGCATTAATTAGAAAAAATAAACAAATAGCTAAACGACACCTACGAAATCTAAAACGACCTAATGTTTCAGGTCAATCCTCTTCCTCACCCATGTCCTTGGACAGGTAGAGTTTAACAGACTGAATGACAACCCTGGACTGCTACCCCTAAAAATAGGAACTATGCAAAACGCAATCGATAAATGGACATTGATTAGAACGATTGAACTACAACCACTTTTACAAGACTTTAACTTTTTACAAAACATATCCTATCACCTGAACATCTCTATACAAAACTCCCCTTATAATGAATCCTATTATGAAGAACTACGAAACTCTCAAAATGTGTTATTCCATGAAATAAGTGAAACCAACAAAATTTTCAAACAAATTATACCATCAAGTTTAAATCGAAAAAAGAGAGGTTTAATAAACGGACTCGGAACAGTAATTAAGTCAATCACAGGAAATTTAGATGATAATGATGCTAAACGTTATGACTCAACAATTTTAGAGCTAACTAGTAACCAAAATAAATTAGAAATAATTCAAAAAAATCAAATGTCACTAACAGAAACCGCTATTACCAAATTTAATCAAACAGTTTACATTTTGACTAACAATCAAAAAAAGATAGCAGACTGTATTGAATTTCTAACGAAAAATTTTGAAGCTGAAGACTTAAGACAGGATTACATGGACATAGTAATCATAGCTCAAATGCTCTTTGTTCAGTTAATTACCGAAATAACGGGAATTAAAAATATTTTGGAGACTTTAGTTAATGCAATAACGTTTGCTAAATCAAAGACAATGCATCCCTCTATTTTAGAAACAGATGATTTATTGATAGAGCTTAATAAAATTCAAAGACATAAAGTAAATTTGCCATATAAGGTAAATATAGATAATATGGCCCTTTATGAAGAAATAATTACTATTAAAAGCTATTACAAAACCACTCAGTTAACATTCATTTTAGATGTACCTTTGGTTGAGTCAGCATATTACGATTACTATCATTTATATGCCTTTCCCATCCGTAATAGTTTGACCCACACATTCCTAACATTAATTCCCCATTCAAAATACCTTTCCTTGAATGATGAAAATTACAAACTCCATGATGGACCATGTCGAGAGGCCCAACCAACTGAATTCCTGTGTCAAGCTCAAACAATGAATCACATCAGTCCAAACAGCCCTTGTGAAATACAATTAATAAAGTTCTCCACCCAGTATAACAATTGTCAGCATCACCAAACTTTAATAGAAGATGTGAAGATTCAGAAGATCAGCGAAAGTAAATGGATTATCATCTCTCCAGTAGAAAATATAGTCAACTACAGATGCAGCGATGACCGTAAAATCATGGCCATAGATGGTAGTTATCTGGTAAAAATAGAAGAAGGCTGTGAGGTAAAAATCAAAGGACAAACAGTAAGTTCTCATCAATCTGAAATTAAAAAACTTTTCTATGTGCCGTTACCCGAACTCAAATTTAGTGAACTGTCCATGAACTCAAAACTTAACATTGTGCCTTTACATCTAGAATCTATAAATTTAGATGAATTGAATTTAGTGAAATCCCAACTACAGCATCAGAAGGAGTTACTACAAACAATAAGTGTTCCTGTAATTCATACTTCGATAAGTGTTTTTACTTTAACTGTTTGTGTTCATTTATTAACAGTAGCATGTTTCTGTTTTTGGAAATTTAAAGACAGAATAACCAGTTCCGCCGTCGAGTCCGAAATCGTCAACGAACTTAAGAAGACCCACGAAGTTCCCCTGGAGGACATCAATTTCAAGATTTAGGTACCCTAAATCTCATCTGGCAAGGGAGGAGTTACAGCACCCTGTATAATGCTATACTGATATCTCGTGTCAGTAGAGTAATAGGATCGAAGCAGTCGTTCAATGCGGATGTACTGAAACCGCTGAATAATCATAGTCATCATAATTATTTAGTTTAAGTTGTTTTATTTTATAATGTTAGCTAAGCATATTTGACTTTATATATACAAGTAAGAGACAATATTATGGTAGAATTTATTACGAGTGTTTCAACATTAAACATCGTGTATTTCTCCTTTGTTTTAAAATTATAATTAAACTTGTTGTAATTTCGAAATAAAGTTTTTTTGTTTTGAAGTGCCAAAAGGGCACTATCCAAACTCGTGTTATTTTTGGTGCATTTTTGCTGCAATTAGTATGCCGTACTGAAGAGCTCTAATGAGAGCGAAACCGGTCTACGGTTCTAATTGTTGCGAGAATGCATCTAGTCTTACATACTTTGTCCCTATATTGGGGTAGAAATGGGCCAGGGCTAACAATTTTTTAAATTGTTAGTTAGTTGTATACCGTCTCTATTTTTAATACTCTGTGTTATTTGGAGCGGGCGTGACAACATAGTACTTGGTTCCGAACTAGGTGGCGACACGTTCGCCACTCACTTAGTGTTAAAATACAATAAATAAGACATATCACGGTAAATAAAAATATAGGAAAAAAAGTCCACAGTAATTAAAACTAAAGTTTTATAATGCGAAAAATTATAAAACATCGAACAACTAATATTTTTAGAGAGTTAAAAAATATAAAAGCCAATGTATAGAAATCAATATTTATACAATTACAAAGTGAATGAAATAAAATATTACCTAGAGGTAAGCTTAAATCTAAAATCCAATTAAATAAAAAATTAAATATGGACACACAGCGTGACAGGGTAAACTCATTTGAGTGACTTACGCCACACTTGGGATATTCAAGAAAACCCTGCCTTGACAACCCCTTTAAAACGAAAACTTTTTAATAAAATTTTATAAGAAACGCTGAAACACGTCAATTTTAATATTGAGGGGGACATGTTTGAAATAAAACTCTGTTTGAAATAAAATTTTGCTACTGAGATTGGAAATCTATGAGAATATTAAATTCTGTATGTATTTACGGTCTACGAGATCAATTATATCCATAATTAACCTACATAGTTATCGGCAATAGTATATGTTACGCACTACAAGAAAGACAGTAGTTTTTCATTATTTTACAGAAATGTTTATATACCATTATTATACATGTTTAGGTACTTCACGTACATAGATGAGTTTTAACTTGGCACCAACGGCTATTCGACAATATTTAAGAAATATATACAGGGTGGCGCATTGAAAACAAAATAGACCGATTTGCGTCCAGAGAATTTTTTTTTAAGAAACGCTGAAACACGTCAATTTTAATATTGAGGGGGACGTTTTGACATAAAACTCAACTTTGTCACATCAACCCCCTAAGGGTGGTAATAACAACCCTTATATTTTAAATAGGGAACATGGGTCGAGTGTTACATCATTTGAAAGCGCTTTTCTTTTCTGAATTCAGCACACAAATTTTTTTTGGAAGTTTTATCAACTCGTTTACAAATTATTCACAGTTGGAGTTGCGAGAAGGTATTTTACTCATTCCGATAAGAAATGTGCTGATAGTCAATGTTTTGTTGGTTTATAAACAAAAAATTAACTATCAGAACATTTCTTATCGGAATGAGAGAAATGCGATTTATTATTTCAGTTTATCGGTCGGTTTAATACTTGATAGTACTACCGAAAATTAATTTCACAATGGTGTATTCTGTAGAAGAAAGTGTTGAAATAATTATTGTTTTTTTTCAAAAACGATGACTGTGCCAACCGTAACGCAAATTTGTTTAAGAAACGACATCTGAACAGACATGTTAACAGAAAATACATTTTGGAGTTAGTTACAAAGTTTCGACAAAGCGGTTCAGTAGTCAACATAAAACGGGATCCTGAACGTGAATTTCCGGTTAGAAATGAGACTACTGAGATTGAAGTTTTAGGACAAATTGCTGCAGACCCAACTTTGAGCACGAGAAAATTGGCCACTGTTTCAAACATCAAAAGAAGAACTATTCAGCGAATATTGAAGCATCATAAATTTCACCCGTATAAAATTCATCTTGTACAACAACTGAATGAAGATGATTTTGATCAGCGGCTAGAGTTTTGTGAAGTTATGACTGCACGAATAGCTGATAACAGGATCTTTCTGTTCAATATCTGTTTTTCAGACAAGTGTACGTTTTTATTAAACTCTAGAGTCAATCGTTATAATTGTCGTTATTGGGCAGATAATAATCCAAGAAATTTTCACCAAGTCCACACTCAAACTCCACAGAAATTGAATGTCTGGACTGGCATTTTTGGAGACCGTTTAATCGGACCAATTTTTCTTGATGGCAATTTGAGTGGCGAAACGTATTTGGAGTTACTAGAAGATATCGTTTACCCTCTACTAATTGACGTTGTTGAAAATGATGATCGCTATCAAGAAAATCAATTAGTGTTTCAACAAGATGGAGCTCCTCCGCATTTTTTACAACGTGTTAGGGAGTTTTTAAACAAAGCGTTTCCAGGACAATGGATTGGGCGTAGAGGTGCTATTGAATGGCCCCCAGGACACCGGATTTAACTCCTTTAGACTTTTTTCTAAGGGGCTATTTAGAGTAAAATTTACCCAACAGAACCGGAGTTTATGGATAAATTACGACGACACATTGTTGAAGAACGCCGTCTAATAACTCCACAAATGCTCCAGAATGTCAGAGCTCGTTTTGAACAAAATTTGGACTTTTGTATGGAAGCTGGTGGTCAACAATTTAAACACTTACTCAACTGAATAAACATTTTTGAACGTTTGGTTTTGTTTTTTAGCTTTGTTAACTAATTATTGACTAATTCTTATCACAATGAATGAACTACGTTCTTGCAACTCCAAATGTGAATAATTTTTAAACGAGTTGATAAAACTTCCAAAAAATTTAGTTTGCTGAATTCAGAAAAGAAAGAGCTTTCAAATGATTAACACCCGACCCATGTTCCCTATTTAAAATTTAAAATATAAGGGTTGTTATCACCACCCTTAAGGGGTTGATGTGACAAAGTTGAGTTCTATGTCAAAACATGTCCCTCTCAATATTAAAATTGACGTATTTCAGCGTTTCTTGAAAAAAATTCTCTGGACGCAAATCGGTCTGTTTCTTTTTCAATGCGCCACCGTATATATATATATATATATATATATATATATATATATATATATATATATATATATATATATATATATATATCTTTAGGAATATTGCACTACACTGTAATCACTTTTAAATATACACTTTATTTGTTTGCTGTACGTTTGTGATTTCTCATTGGTTTGCGTGGACTGCAGTTTAGCGTGCTGATGATGAACCGGGACGGTTCGAAACTGCAGTCCACGCAAACCAATAAGAAATCACAAACGTGCAGCAAACAAATAAAGTATATATATATATATATATATATATATATATATATATATATATATATATATATATATATATATATATATATATATATATATGTTCTAGTGTGATTTATTATGTCACTAAATATGTTTGATGAAATGAAATATAAAACGATGAAAATAATCATATCAAACATCATTTATACAAAAGACGTTCTAGCCAACTATGATTGTCGTTTAACAAGTGGAAGTCCGTGATATAGGTACCAGAACTTTTTTTGCGAATACTTTTCTATTCTAAAAAAGTATTTTGTTTGTAGCTGGCTCACTGGATATAGCTCAGTTTTATAACAAGCTAGAAACTTAAATTTCGCAACATTGTATAACCTCCGTTACGGCACTGTCAAATTATATCACAGTAGCTAGACTACTGTTTTCTTTATATATAACCTAAGAAAATTAACGGACAGAGGTAAAATTAAAGAAATAGTCACAGTTCATAGCTCATATACATATCGCGAGATGTATTTGATTTGTGAACTTTTACAAGTGCATGCGTTCAGCAATATTACAATAAAAGTTCGTCGGGATTGCGGAAGCTCAGCTGGGCGTGGTGGCCGATGCGCAACTGTTCTACAAGCTACTAAAGAAAAATGCTGGCAACAGCATATCGCTAGGGTCAGGTCATCAGTAATATACTCGCTGCGATCATGCAGGCATTATTTAATAGACCACCGTTCCTGTTAATATATCACTTAATTAACATTTACAACCATAACAGCGTTTCATCTTGCTCACTAACAGTTAGAAATAATGTTATAAGTAAAATTAATGAGCAACTCTGATAGATTTTTATTAGCTTAAACGTGTTAACCATTATAGCGCATAATTTGTGGATTTGTGATGTAGTGTGCTGTGCACTTAATAGAACTGAAGAGTGTAGAACTATTTATGATTTATTTTGACATGCTGAGATTATATACTTTCAATAACTTAATTTTTGGTCTCATTGCCTTTACTTGGCATGGTTCTCACGCCAAACTAACGACTTTTATATTTTAATTTCAAAAATTTATGTCTAGAACCAAATACAGTGCGCGCCAAATGTATGGAAAATCTAAAGTAAGCGGCCAAAAAAATTAAAATTTGAAATGCGCATATTGGACGTATTTTCGCATATTATGACGTGATTTCCAAGTATTTACCCTTTTATTACAGAATATACAGGGTGTATGTTATTTTTTTAAATGGTACCAGGGCCAGTAATTGTTCATTTCTGAAAGTACAATCTTTTTTGCTTCTAACAATATATCACAAGATGAGGGTTGCAAAAAAAAATACAGAAAAAAATTATATGTGAAGTAAGACACGAATATGAAATGGATAATAATTGTCTGTATTTTCCCCTGGTATTTTAACTTTTCAATTTTTGTTGTTGTCTACAAACATTAATTGTTGGGGTATAAAAACAAAAAACTAAGTTTCCAAATTTTTATTGTCATTAAAACATACATAAATGTAAAAAACTAAATCATCTCTAGTTAGTTTGAAACAATCGCATTAGATAATTGTTATACCAAATGTTCGAAATGTTGGCCTTCTGCTGCAACACAATGGCCTAATCTGTCCATAAAAGAATGCAATGAATTTTTTTTAAATTTTGCTTGTTGGTATTAATATCATATATTTTCTCGGAAATTCGATTTTTCGAATCACCAAGATCATTTGGCTTACTTTTGTAAACCTTGCTCTTGAGGTATCCCCCACAAGAAAAAATCTAATGGAGTTAGATCTGACGATCTAGCCGGCCACTCCAATGGACCTCTTCTGCCAATCCATCGTCCAGGAAAGGTATCATTTAATAATGCACGCACATTTCTCGCATAATGTGGTGGTGCACCGCCTTGTTGGAATCAAATTGTTTCGTGAAGGTTTCCATTGTTTCCTGGATATAATCTTGCCAGAAATGGTAATATGGACTTATTTAGAAGTGGTAAATATTTGTCGCCATTTAAATTTCCATCTATGAAGAAAGGCCCAACAATATGTTGCTCAATAATGCCACACCAAACATTAACCTTTTGAGGGTGTTTCCCTCATCCATTGAGGATTGTTATCGGACCTATACCTACAGAACGTTTCCTCATCGGAGAAACAAATGTTATAAATAAACTGGCAATCATTTACACACCTATCCATCATGACACTACAAAATTCTGACCTTCTATCAAAATCATCATCAGATAATTCCTGCACAAGTGGAATTTAATAGGGATGGTATTTTTCTTTTTTCAACACCCTACGAACCGACGTTTGCGAGATCTTATGATATCGGGCAACTTGCCTAGTTGAGACATGGTGAGATTCGGCAATAGCCAATAGTGTATCTAGCTGTTTCTCCTAAATTGTTGCAAATTTTGCTCTGCCTAATTCTGGTTTATTTTTAACAATGCTCGTCTCTTCAAATCTCTGGATAGTTTTGCCCACAGTTCTCCTACTAATAGGGAGTCTTTTGGGATACAATTCATTAACTATCCGACAAACCTCCTCGTGACGTCTTTGTCTGTTTTCATATCCTCGTATAATTAAAATTTGTATTCTCTGCTTTTCACTTACTTGATCGATATCTTATACGACAAATTGAAAATTTTCTTTGAGACACTCAAATATTACTTGACCAATAAAGGCGGAAGCACACGCTGTCAGCTTGACTATGACAGTAACTTAGAATTGTTATTATCTTATTAAGGTGAAAAAAATTATAATTTATAAACCATCCTCAGTAAGACAAAAAACGGAACATTGTACAAGCTGATAAGCTTGTAATTTATTAAGACCCGTGGACCACTTCGTATTCGTGTGGTACTTGGCATTTCATTTCTTTTCTGGTATAAAAGACAAAAAACGGGACAATGGACAAACGAGTACAAGCTGATAAGGTTGGAATTTACTGAAACGAGTCAAGCAGTTCGTATTCGTATCTTACTTCACATTTTATTTATTTTTCTGTAATTTTAGTGAATTTTCTTAGAAAAAATTCACTAATGAGGAGATCTCGACTTTTGAATTTTGAAAAAATTTCTTCAAATGAGCGCGATCTAGGACCCCTAGAACCCATATCCGGGGTCAGTTTCAATTTTTATATGTTTATATATATATATATATATATATATATATATATATATATATATATATATATATATATATATATATATATATATATAGCAACTACAGGCCTATTTCTCTCCTTTCAGTCATCTCTAAAGTGATGGAAAAGTATATAAACACCGAACTACTAAAATTTCTTGAAAAACACAGTCTAATCCACGACAGGCAGTATGGATTCCGTCAGCGCAGATCGACTGCCGACCTCCTTTCCTTTGTCACCCATTCTTGGAACAAGTCTATGGAACAACACGGTGAATCCCAGATTGTTGCTCTAGACATATCCAAAGCATTCGACCAGGTCTGGCACGCAGCGCTGCTTAATAAACTTCCGGCCTATGGCCTACCACCAAAACTTTGTACCTGGACAGCAAATTTCCTCTCCAACAGGAGCATATCTGTTGTTGTGGATGGCCATTCCTCTAAACTGTATCCAATTAATGCAGGAGTTCCTCAAGGTTCAGCTTTAGCCCCTACTTTGTTTCTTCTCCACATCAATGACCTCCTCTCTAGCACATCCAACCCAGTTCACAGTTACGCGGACGACAGCACCCTCCACTCAAACATACAATATTCTAAGCCTGTCTCTTTAGCCCAATTAGATGAGGACCGCAGACTCATGGAGGGTTCTGTCTCCGTAGACCTCCAAAAAATATTAGACTGGGGAAGTAGAAATCTTGTACAATTCAACCCCACCAAAACTAAGTCTTGCTTTCTTTCTCACAAGAGATACAGCAGCCCTAGACCCATCACAATGAACAACCAAGTTATTCAAAGTAATGAGTCCTTTTCTCTTGTTGGCATTTCTGTGGATCGAAATCTTAATTGGCACCAACATGTTACATCAATTGCAGAAGCGGCTGCTAAGAAATTGGGTTTCCTCTTCCGGGCTCGCAAATACTTTTCACCAACTAATCTCTATACCTTATACACTTCACAAATAAGGCCAAACCTCGAATACTGCTCCCACATCTGGGGTGCAGCTGCCGCTTCTACACTCGCTATCCTGGACTCCATTCAAAAGAGAGCTATACGTCTCATCGGTGACCCTACCCTCACCCAAAGGCTTCCATCCCTTGCCCACCGACGTGCCGTTGGTGACCTCTCTCTCTTTTATAGATATCTGCACGGGCACTGCTCAGAGGAGCTTTCCTCCATAATTCCCCCACCTTCTGCCCCCAGCAGATCTACCAGGGGAACAGAGCGAATGCACCCTTTTAATGTTCAGGTCACCAGACATAGAACATCTTGTTATGCCCGCTCTTTTGTCCCGAGGACTTCCAAGTTGTGGAATTCCTTGCCGGCACATGTTTTTCCTTCTCCTCCGAACCTCCAAACCTTCAAGTCCAGAATTAACAAGCTGCCTCTTTCCTCCTTGTCAACACCCACGGTACGATAGTATTTAGGCTGTAAGCCCTCGTGGTGTGTTGTTGACATAAAAAAAATATATATATATATATATATATATATATATATATATATATATATATATATATATATATATATATATATATATATATATATATATATATATATATATATATGTATCACACCGATAACCCCAAAAATAATGGGCCGATTTTGATAAAATTTGGCATGTACCTTTCTTTTCTAAATGGCTTGGATAAGTTCGTTAGTCAGGAAAATCGAACGAGGTTTTCTGGGAAAATTTTGAGTTTTAATTCGAAAAAAATTATTATCTCAAAAAATAATGGGCCGATTTTAATAAAATTTGGCATGTACCTTTCTTTTGTAAATGGCTTTGACAAGTTTGTTAGTCAGGAAAATCGGACGAGGTTTTCCGGGAAAATTTTTGAGTTTTCATTTGAAAAAAATTTTTATCTTAGAAAATACAAAAGTTATGAGAACCAAATTTGGTAGGTAGGTTTACGATATAAAAAGTAAAGTATACACAAAAATTTAGATTTCTATGTTACAAGAAAAACAAGTTATAATAAAATATTTTGTGCCAGATCATTTCTATGAAAATTCACTACCATAACGCACTTGCTGCGTCCAGGCTTTTTTTCTTATGCAACCCCCATTTTGTGATACATTCTTAGAAGCAGAAAAGATTGTACTCTCAGAAAGTATTAATTACTGGCCCTGTTACCATTTTAAAAAAACATACACCCTGTATATTCTATAACAAAGGGAGTGAATACTTGTAAATCACGTCATAATATGCGAAAATGCGTGCGATATGCGCATATAAAATTTCAATTTTTTGGCCATTACTTTCGATTTTATGAGTCCTGGTCCGTATATTTGGCGCGCACTGTAGACTTAATGGTAAGTAACACAGGGTGGCATTGTATAGCACGCCTGCACACAAACTCGTTATTGCCTGCCTGGATTATCAATAATAAAGTTGCTTTAAATACACATTTTAACACATGAAGATGCGGGGTGGGAAGTATTTGGCTAAGGCGTAAGCCATTGGAACAGTTTGACACTAATGACATTATGTCGTTTTCTCTAGCAGTATTCGACCATTCTCTTTAATGTGTTACATATCCTATGCTAATACTTACTTTCTACCTAGCTATTTTCTTAATTAAATGGTTATTGTGCTTATTTTAATTTTTTCTCTATTTTTTGTTGTTGCTTCTTCCCTCTTGTTTCGTGCTTTGTTTGTTGTTCTATTTTCTTTTCTTTTTGTTTTTTTTTAATGTTTAATGCGTCCTTTTATTTTTTTATTTTTTTTATATAAAAGTGTACATAATACATCTGTGTGATTTTGGTATTGCACACTAATATGTAGTCTTAGTATATATTCAAAGAAACATTTATATAAGTGTAAGCTATTGGATGTAAGAAGACAGCACAGGTTGTACGGAGAAAGCATCTGTGTCTTCGAAAAAATGTCTCTAATTGGTTCTATTGCACAGGGAATCTTTAGTTTGCATGTTAATAATATATGATCTAAATTTCCGTAATCCCCGCATTCACAATATGGGCTGTCTGTATACCTAATTTGAACACCGTGATTGTAACGTAACCTACATATACTAGTTACAACATATCTGTTATAGTAGCAACCCTTGAACCATGGGGTCCTGGGGAGAGCCGCCTGGATATCTTGAGTCGAAGTAACATTGACCTTTGTTACTTCGACTGTAAACTTGTGACCAATGTTTTATAGCAATATGTTTTTCTGGGTGGATAAGGTCCTGAGCAGGACAATTATATCCAAGCCACTCTCCGCCTTGATTGCTTTTGATAATTTGTCTGGGATCTATATATATATATATATATATATATATATATATATATATATATATATATATATATATATATATATATATCCAACCGATAACAAAAAATACTTCACCAATGGAAACAAAATTTGGCAATTCCCTTCATTTTGTTAATAGCTGGGATGAGTCCGTTAGACAATTTTGACAATCAAATACTTTTAGAACAAAATGCAAAAAACTGCTTGAAAACGCAATATCTTTTTAATTACTAAAAATATTTATCTAAAACTTTACAAGCACGTACACATTGTACAATTGGTCCTACCTACCAAATTTGAACTCAATGGGTTTACTAGGTACTTATGATTTTCTTATCTCTTACTCTTTATGGAACGTTTTAAGTAAAGGAAACTACATAATATCATAAAGCAGTTTAAATTACATATATAATTATATGTACAGTGTAAATTATTAAAATTTTAAATTCAAAATCTTCAATTGTTTATCTTTATTTAATTTTCAAAGTATGGATACATTAATAGTAAATAAGAGTTTAGGTGCAACAAGTGCGTTATGATAGTAGTAGTAGCAGTGGTGGGGAGGCCAACGACAAGTAAGTAGGCCACAATGGACCATTTCTGCCAACCCCAGCAACCCAGCAACCATGCTCCACTCTTCCTCGGCCCGTTGCCAAACCGCCTCGACCTCAAAATGAAGGCCGTAACGGTGTTCAATTTGACGGTACTTACCTGAATTCTCTGCAGAGGCCTTGATCCGAACAATTCTGCTCGAAGACTCCCAAAAGCCTCGCATTCACACAGGTAGTGGTAGGACGTTTCTTCATCCTCGCCGCATTCCTGGCAAATGGGATCCCTCTCAACGCCTATTAATGTGAGGTGTCTTCTAAGGGCGCAGTGACCTGTCAGCACCTCAGGGATGCGACGAAGCGTAGGTCAACTCCTACCGAGTGGCCAGACAGCTCTATCTCTGTCCGGCCCCTCCACGAAGTCCCTCGCGTGTCTACAGCCACCAACCGCACCCCAGTGCCTCTCCATTGCTTCCTCAGTCCACCTGTCTAAGGCGACAGAGACTGTCTTCCTACTTATGCCTATGGCAGACTCTGGGCCACAGAACGGCCGCCGGGAACCAAGCCTTGCGAGATTATTCGCTACCTCATTCTTCGCTACACCACAGTGTTCCGGAACCCACGCCAGTTGCACCTCCTTTGTCCTGGCTAGTCCTTTGAGGGCGTCAGCGCACTCCTAAACCAGTGTTGACCTGATTCTGACCGCGCAGACTGCCCAGAGGACCACCTGGATATCCGAGCAAATGTGCACACATTTCTCGGGGCTCCTCCTAACATCCTGTCTATTGGCCACAGACAGGAGGGCGTACACCTATGTTTCGAATTCCGTGGTATATGCCCCGAGAGCATAACTCTCGCGAACCACCAGGCCCCCGATGTATATTCCTGGCCCGGATGATTGTTGATCCTCCAGTTGCGATCCGTCGGTGAAACAGGTCAGCCTTGCGGGCTGGAATGCAACCTCATTTACCCTCCACCGATCCCTACTGGGGATCCTGAGGGTATATGACCTAGTCAACCTAATATCGTTCTCGGCATCCCGTACCTTGATGGCGGAAATCGGAATTTCCTTTTCCACCTCCTTGGCGACTCTTGCATGCCCTATTACTGCTCCCTCTCCGCACCGGTTCCGTGAGTCTTGCATTCTAAGATGCGACGCCATAGCCTCCCTTCTGATACAGATCGGAAGCGGTGGCAGCATCAGCAAGCCTCTAGCGCGGCTGTGGGTGTCCTCCTCATAGCGATACCCAGGAATGCCAGCCTTTGGAGTTTGGCCAGCTTCCTGCTGGTAGTTTGGTTCACACCACACCACCAGACCAACGCCCCATAGAGGATTCTCGGCCTGACGAGCGCAGTGTAAATCCAATGAAGGATTCGAGGATTAAGTCCCCAGGTCCTCCCTATTACTCGACGCAGCTGCCATAGGATCGCTACTCCCTTCCTCACTACTCGTTCTATTTGCGACCCCCATGTTGGTTTGGAATCCAGGACTACCCCCAGATATTTGACCTCCCGCACTGAAGCTAAAGGTTCTTCAAATATCATGCGCGCCCTGAACCCCTTTACATTCCTCTTCTTGGTGAATAAGACCATCTCCGTCTTCCCCGGGTTTACGGAGAGTCCCAGCTCTACACATCACCTTTAAATTATGCTACAGACAGCTTGCATGCACTCACAGACGACGCCGAGGAATTTGCTGGTGACTAGGACCAGCCCATCATCAGCGTACGCCTGGGCGTAGAAGCCATTCTCGGAGAGCCGCCCCAAGAGGCCGTCCACAACCAAACACCATAGATGAGACGAAAGGCAGCTGCCCTGAGGACAGTCGCTTGTCACCCCAACGTCCAGCCCCCGGCTTCTTAAGGTCAGCGGGACTCTCCTATCCTCCAGCATGCTCGCTACCCAGCTTATTAGGGACCTCGGCGTTCCCCTATCATGTAGGCCGGCGTCCTTGCCTTATCAAAGGCCCCCTCCACATCGAATAGCACAGCTAATGTGCTCTCCCCGTAGTGTAGTGCCCTTTCCACCTTCTGTGTCACAGCGTGGAGCTCCGTCTCCGTCGATTTCCCCCGCTGGTACGAGTGCTGACCTTTATAGAAGGGGTGATCCTTGAGGATCCCTCCCAACAAAAACCTATCAACTATCTTCTCCAATGCCTGAAGCAGGAAGGATGTAAGGCTCATTAGCATGTACGCCTTTGCCAGCGTGTAGTCCTCCCTTCCCGTTATTATAACGATTTTTTGTAAAAATATTTCAGATCGTGATAACTCAATTTTCCATTAAACTAGAATCTTTAGTTTTGATACATAGTAAAACCCATAAAACGGCATCGTGGGTACTAGATTTGAAAAATAACTACAAATTTCTTTTAAAAAACCTTCGTTGTTATTTTGTTTGCAGAAAGTGGTTCGATTGAGTTGACTAAAATAGATTATCCAAGCGATTAATAAGGAAAAATATCTGCCACGTTACGATTTGGCAGCTACGTTCCTTTTGGAAATTTAAATTAAATTTTCTGTAAATTTGCAATTTAGCACAAAATATATTTTTTCAAAAACACGCTAAGAACCCTTTCCGAATTCACATACCACAAGAAAAATTTCTTGCAAACGGCCCTTAAGAAAATTACAGGACCAGGAGTGAATAGGGGTGCTGGGCGGAGAAGAAGATAAAAAGGAAATTTGAGCGGAAAGTTCGAAAAAAAAACAGCTTAGTTGGACCTCTATCCCTTTTTGCAGCTACACTTTCTGAAAATCCTGTTTGTTTGGCCCAGAACCCTAATTCACCATAGGTCCCGCAACTTTCTTGGGTGTTGTTCCGAAGAAATGTTTCTTGTTTATATTGTTCTTATTTATGAATTGATGGTAGTTGTAGGCATGTAGAAGGGGGGGAAGAACACACGTGACGAACCCGAGGACCAAGATTTTTAATTTACCTTAAAATTGTTCCTCATTTCATTTAATTAAAATATTTTTTCAAAAATGAATTCGAGGTTGCCTTGTCACTCTCACATAGAGAGCTACAATATTTTATCATTTAAAAAATATGGACTCAGCAACAGTAAATAAGCGATGAAAAGGGTCTGGGTGCAGCAAGTAGGTTGTGGTAGAGAATTTTCGTAAAAAAAAATCAAATCCGATAGCCCAATTTCCCATTACGCTATAATATTCAATCTTGAGCCATGTAAAACCTATGTAAAATACCTTTTTGGTTATTTTGTTTGCAAAAACCAGTTCGATTGAGTTGACTAAAACAAACCCATCCAAGCAATTAACAAGGAAAAATACCTGCCATATTGATAATTTGATAGGTACATTCCGTTTGTATATAAATATTTTTTTCTCGAAAACTTTTGTAGCTTAATGAAATTTGTAACACAAAGGTTTTAAAGCGACTTGCAGTATTTACATATATGTACCAAATTTAAATTTTCTAGCTCCATAGAAAATAGAACCTTCTTCAAGTAATCGCTTGGGAATCACTGGGACCTCTAAAACCAATCTCCAGGATCCATTTAAATTTAAAAAATTAGTTTTAATAATATACCTTACTATTGGGCTACAATTCTTATGAAAATTCACTACAATAATACACTTGCTGCGTCCCGAACTTTTTATCACTTGTATTTTTATTTTTGATGCATAATTGCTTGTGTCTTTGTTTTGTATTTTTAAGTCGTTAGTGTGTGTGTATTTTTATTAACGAGTACATCTATTTTTGTAGAACCTTCAGGGGTAAGAACGTGTGCCTCTGAACCGAAGGGTACTGGGTTCGATCCCGGGGTACTCCTTTCACTTTTTCAGTACAAACTGTAACATTAACATTAACCGAGGTTCTGGCATTGTATTTGAGCAAGTTGAATGTCTGCACCTTCCGCCCTTCGGAGGGGGCGTAAAGCCGTCGGTCCCGTGTCCATGCGATGTTGGGCACGTTAAAGATCCCTACCCTCCTTACAGAAAGACAGGGGTTCGGAAAAATTTCCAGGATAGTGAGGTGAAACTGCTCCCTGGCGTCGGTGATTGGCCATAGTCGCGGAAATAGGCCGACGTTAAAGAAACAAAACACACACACACACATCTATTTTTGTAACAGCTTCAGTACAATAAATCTATCTACTGGAAATTGAACCAACAGCCTAAGCTTTCAGAAATATATGTTTTTACTACTAAGCAGTCGAGGCTGCCGTCTTAGTAGTTAGATAGGGTTTCTAGGACACTCACTAACAATTTCAATTCTCTTAAAAAATGTATTGTGATCTTTCTATTCAAGATAATATCAGTATTAATTTTGAGTAGCCAAGGTAATTAAAATCAATAGAGAATCAGACCCCCAGTACCCCCAGTACACCGTAACGCACGCTTATCATATTATGTTCCATATGTAACCACACAAGTCATTCACCAAGTCTGGAGGCGCTTATATCCTTGTGACTGCAGAATGCCCACGGGAGGATCTAGTAGGCACTGGAATTATAGCACTAATAAACAATAAGTAAATCCGGACGGGCTTTGGGTGGGTGGTCCATTACCACACCCCGATTAGTCTCTTGCTCCCAGCACCTACACTGAAGGGCTTCCACTGACAGCGCTGCTGCATGTACGAATTAGTTATCCAGTCAACCGAGTAGATACACAAGAATAATGCCGTATTACTGATCATTTGTTAACATGAAGTTCTAGTGAAGGAATCTTATTGAAAATTGGGACCGCTTTTTATTAGCGTTGGTCTGCCACAAACCAAATGGCTATTGCCAGCCAAACGGTGAATTAGTTATACATAGTGGTGG
This sequence comes from Tillus elongatus, assembly GCA_964006375.1. Lineage (NCBI taxonomy): Eukaryota > Metazoa > Arthropoda > Insecta > Coleoptera > Cleridae > Tillus > Tillus elongatus. Next base: position 24,698,887 of record OZ023268.1, on the reverse strand, counting down.
TCCATTAGAACGATCAAGCCAGGTATGCTGTTTATTATGCGATGTGTCAAGAAGCGTGTATACTGTGATGATCTAAAGTCAGAGGTTGAGATCTAAACATTTATTAATAAGCAATTGTCGGAAATTAACCATGGCTAGCAAGTGTCCAAATTATTCATTTTAGTGAATTTTCTTTTTAAAAAATCACTACTGGGGAGATATGTGTTTAAATTCACTAAAAACCATATATTTTATATATATATATATTTTTGTCAGTATTCATCAATTTACAAAACATTAAAATTACAAACAATAAAAAATAATACAGAATACAAAAGAAAACAAACAGAGCACCTAAGTTTAATAACTTGTATGTGCTCTGAATGAATAAAAAAACACAATATATGCCAACAACAAAATAAAACTAGTATAAGTATGCTGTGTTACCCTGTCCTATATTACCCCACTCCCTCTCACTGACCCACCCCCCACAGTTCGCAGACAGGCGACACGACATTTATCTACAAATCCTCTCGTCCATCCATCCCACCAGTACAAGAATTCATTCACTCCCCGATTATTTCCTACGTTTCCACTCCATGCATATATAGAACACACAACCCGCACACACGTGCACACACACACACAGACTCACATACGCACCTACGCGCGCACGCACATACAAACTCAAACCCACGCACACACAACCAACCCGCATTACCAAATTACACATTCTAATCACCGCATACGCACCTGCACATCCCTACATATGCTCCCACACCTCCACATGTAACACCAATCAGGTCTTCCGAACAGTATTCACCACCGCCACTGCAAATGGAATCGATACAAAATAAAACAACGTCGGATAATTTGCACCGACACCACAACCACGGATGCCAGCAACATCCTTTTGCTCTATATATCATAGAGATGATAGAGGTTATACTCCAGTACAGTGTAGTTATTCATGACGAAATCGGCCAGTTTCTTTCTGAATTTGTAGTCGCTGCGAGTGTTTTTGAGATCACTGGGAACCAAATTATACAATTGTGACCCGACAAAGCACACAGACCGCTAAGTGACATTTTTCACGCATTTAGGTGCACCTAGTAAAGACTTTGACTGCTGCCTTGTCATATATTTGTGACCTGTATCAGTATGCGACTCTCTGCTAAAATGCGTATATTCAATTACAGATACCGCATACAATCCTAATACATTCAGTATAGTCAATAGTCAATAGTCAATAATTTATTTTGCCTTAATTCCATTTACAAATGGTTGAGCACGTCAGTTATTAAAATAAAAACAAAACTATGATAACAAATGTAAAAAACAAACTAGAAAACATTTCAAACAAACACAATAAAATTTTCGTTCGTCTCAGCTCTGTGCCCCACGGGTATCAGACAAATACTCCGCAATGGAGTAATAGCAATTATTGGTTAGGTATGATTTCAGCGATGCTTTAAATTCGTTCACATTTTGAATTGCTTTTATAGTTTCCGGCAACCTGTTATATAGATCCACCCCCGCAAAAGAGGGCGACTTTTTGTACATCATTTTACAGAACATCCTGTTCCTAAACAGATTCCCGTGGCGAGTGGAGTAAGAGTGTATCTCAGACTGCCTTGTTAGCCCTTCTTTGACACCATGAATATAATTTAAAAGTTTATATAGGTAAACGCATGTTAGCGTCATTATTTTTTCGTCCCTGAAAAGCGCCCTACAAGATTGTGTTACTCTCATACCAAAAATCACTCTTATTATTCTTTTTTGCAGTATAAAAACTCTTTCCACCTCAACCGACTGTCCCCAAGCAACAATGTTGTAAGATATCAAGGAATAAACTTCCGAGTAGTAGACAGTCATCAGAGCTTTGGTCTCAAGGAACTCTGCTAATCGAAATATTAGAAAATGGCTCTGATTAAGCCTACCGCACAAAACCTCAATATGTTGTTTCCATGAAAGATGCTGGTCAATAGTTACCCCCAATACTCTCACGCTTGTGGCCTGAGACACTACAGTGCCCCGAAAATCAAGGTTAATTGCCTGCTTTTGCTGGGCTCTGAATTCAAGAAATACGGTTTTCTTGTAATTTATAAGGAGCTGGTTGGCCTCACACCACTTACCGAACCGTTCAAGTAACGAGTTAACCTTCCGGCTAACCTCGTGTGTATCCGACCCCGACACAACCACTGTCGTATCGTCCGCGTACATGAACAACCTCCCCTCCCCAATATGTTCAGGTAGATCATTCACATACAAGACAAACAACAACGGGCCCAAAACACTTCCCTGCGGAGTGCCAAGCTGTACATCAAAAGGTCGTGATTGCACTCCATCCACCGATACTACCATTTGTCTGTTTGTTAGGAACGAGAGCAGCCAGTCGCAAACAGGGCCCCTAACACCCAGTCACTGCAGCTTTTTCGCAAGCAGTTGCGGATTTAGCGTATCAAACGCTGTTCGTTATACAGTAGATCCGTGTGATAATCAAGTCTCTTGTTAAATATTGTCTTGAGGATAAAAGTTTGCGTCACCTGCAGTGGAGCAAGTGTCGCCCAGTATGCCGATCCCCAGCACAGAATGCCGTATCGCAGAACAGATGAAACTAGGCAGTCATAAACAATCCTCAGTGTTTTAATATTTAAAACACTCCTGAGCATGTAGAACAGATGTATCAGCTTACGCAGTCTGGTGTTAAGATAGGCCACATGTTCATGCCATTTTATATGCTGATCCACCGCAATACCCAGATATTTTATCTGTGTCACTCGTTTTATACATGAGTTGGTTGCATCTATTCCTATATCAGGAAGGTCTTGTTTAACACCAGCTTTTGTGGGTGAGAACATAATATATTTTGTCTTACGATGTTTATAAATAAGCTGTACTCGTTAAACGACCTATTTACCTGACCAAGAATATCAACCGTTTTATGGTAGGTTGTGTTCCAATTATCACCATCACAAAGCAGAACAGTGTCATCTGCGTATGACAGAATTGTACACTTACTCTTAAACTTCAATAGGATGTCATTTATGTATATCAAAAACAGAACCGGCCCCAAAATTGTTCCCTGTGGCACTCCCCTTGTAATCGTTAGCGGCTTACTGAGACTATCCCCCACCTTAACCACCTGCTGTCGTTCTGCCAGGTAACTTCTAAACACCTGCAATGCAATCCCCCGAACACCAACACACTCAAGCTTATAGAGAAGCATCTCATGAGACACAGTGTCGAAAGCTTTTGTTAAATCTAAAAACGCACCTATTGTTTTTTTATCACGGTCAAAGTAACTCAGGATTGCCGACGTAAGTCTATAAAGTGCTGACCCAGTGGAGACATTTGGGTCTAAATCCATATTGATCAGGAGAGAGTACATTGAAAGCGTCCAAGGAGCCCATCAATTTTTTAAAAGGCATTTTTCAAAATTTTTTGCCAGTGTGTTAATAAGACTTATGGGTCTATAGTTGCATGGTTCCAAGGGGTCACCTGCTTTGAAAATAGGTATTACCACACTAGATTTAAACCTCAAACCTATAATAGATTTTTTTAGAATTACAGGTATATATATATATATATATATATATATATATATATATATATATATATATATATATATATATATATATATATATATTGTACCGATAACTCAAAAAATAATAGACCGATTTTAATCAAATTTGGTAGGTACCTTCCTTTGTAAGTGGCTTGGTTAAGTTCGTTAGCCAGGAAAATCGGGCCAGTTTTTCCTGGACAATTTTGTGCTCTCTTTCGGAAATTTTTGTATCTCCAAAAATAACAAAGTTGTGGCAGCCAAATTTGGTACTCAGGTTTAACCTATTAAACTTACCCTACACGCCAATATTCAGATCTCTAAGTTAAAAGGAAAAACATAGACGTTTTAAAAATAAATTTTGGGTGCCACTGATGACCAAAGAAATTCACGAAACCAAAATATTTGGTATGGATAACAAAATCTGTTGTATATTAAAGACAAATATTAAGTTTTATTGACGTAAATTGGTCAGAAATAACAGAAAAATTACTTCGAAAATTTTATAATTTTTCTTCCTAAAATGTCAAGGTCGGATAACCTGAAACAAATACTGTTTATGTAAAATAAATACCATAACAAATGTGTTTTACAAAGCCTTAAGTTACAGCTTCAACCATCAATGTCCTTCATTTTTCTAAATTATTTGCAGGAAATTCATTTCAAATAGACCCTTTCTCTGATGATTTAGCAGTAATTTCAGTTATACAATTTATGGTTTAGTAGTCTATACTTTTTCGCGAATTTTTGTAAAAAAAAAATCGTTATTTAGAAGACCGCGACTTTATTTTTTTAAATATCTCTTGAAAGGAGTGCCCGCCGGGGTCCATTTCAGTTTTTACGTGTTTACATATACACAGGCTGGTGCATTTTTATTGTAAAGCTAAATATGTCCATTATTATACAAGATACGGGAACATATTATAAAAGGTATTATAGGGGTGTTTTGCGCTGCATCTTATAAAGTTATGTTGACAATTACAGAGTGGCCCATAAGTCGTTGGTGATACAAGTTTTCTTTTTCTTTTTTCTTTAATGGAACACCCCTTTTATTCTAGCATTATTACGTTTTACATCTAATTTTAATGCATGCTTGTAGGGATAAAAAATTATATTGCCCATAGTTTCCGAGTTATTTCAACTGTTTTTCAACATGTAAAAAGTTTTTTACATTTTGGAACATATCAAAAATTGTGATATATATATATATATATATATATATATATATATATATATATATATATATATATATATATATATATATATATATATATATATATATATATATATATATATATATATATACACATATACAAAGTGTAAAAGCCAAATGAAATAAATTCATTATCTCGGTTACTGTACATCATTATAAAAAATCCCGAAACACGTCAAATTTAAATTATAAATTGACATTTTTGAACGTGAAAATGCGATCCCTGCCTTCAACCCCCTTCGAATGACAGGTACAACCCCCAATTTTTTAAAGGGGAAGTATAGGCTTGCGATGTGTCGTTTGAAAGAACTGTTCATTCTCTATTCAAAAATGTTATCGTTTTCAAGGTTATTGCAACAATTGAGATAGAATAAAATAAAATCATATGGTTACCGAAATTCGCTATAAAATACTCAAAACTTATTACAATATTGTAATTAGTGTATTTAAAACTTATTTCCCGTTTAGGTCTTGAAGATAAGAAAGTAAGCAAAAACCATAGTAATGTGCTTTTTACATTGTATCCATTAGAAATACATTAAAGAGTTTCCGAGGCAATGTTAGTTTGTTTAAATCGCCTAAGCAAATTGTTTTGTAATTATAAGTTGTCATTTAAATTGTTAGTATTATAATGTTAGTTCGAATTTCCTTGACTTCAATTCTGAAAAATGGTTAGATTAACTGAAATGCATTATATAACAGTTATACAAATGATTGGTTACGGAGATAAAACCCAAACACAACATGAAGTAACTCGCCTATTTCATGAGGAATTTCCGAAACCCTCAAGTTCCAGTAAATACGATATGGTTTCAGCAGGATGGAGCACCACCACATTACCAACTCAATGTCCAGCAATACCTCAATGCAATATTTCCCAATCGGTGGATAGGGAGGCGTTCACCTTATCTTACTTTATTAGATATCTTTTTATGGGGATATGTGGAGAGCGTTGTGCACAAAACTAAACCTTTTTATTTAAATGACTTAAAAGAACGAATAACGCTTGCGGTTAGGTCGATCACGCCTGATATGTTAAATAATGTTAGAAGTTTTATTAAGATTAGGGTGTTGCCAAGAAGTTCGCGGTGAACATTTTGAACATCTACTTCATTGACATTCATAGTTCTTTTTAGTGTTCTACATTTAATTACATTTTGCATTACATTTTAGTTTTTTGTTGTATTGTAGCGAATTTCGGTAACCACATAATTTTATTTTATTCTATCTTAATTGTTGCAATAATCTTGAAAACGATAACATTTTTGAGTAAAGAATGAACAGTTCTTTCAAACGACATATCACAAGCGTATCCTTCCCTCTTTAAAAAATTTGTTATTGTACCTGTCACTCGAAGGGGGTTGAAGGTAGGGATTGCATTTTCAAGTTGAAAAATTTCAATTTATAATTTAAATTTGACGTGTTTCGGGATTTTTTTAAGAATGTACAGTAACCGAAATAATGAATTTATTCCATTTGGCTTTTACTCTCTCTCCCCCCCCCTCTCTCTCTATCTCTCTCTCTCTCTCTATATATATATATATATATATATATATATATATATATATATATATATACATATACATATATATATATATATATATATATATATATATATATATATATATATATATATATATATATATATATATATATATATATATATATCCGTGTGTGTGTGTGTCAACATATAAACATATAAAAATTCAAACAGACCCGGGTTTTGAGTTCTAGGAGCCCTAATTCGAGTTCATTTAAAAAAATGTTCCAAGAACCATCGGTACCTCTCGATTATATAGCAAATTTTTCAATCGAAAATTCGCAAAGTATGTTTGCGAATTTACCTAAAAAATATTCTTTAGCAAATTTTCGTGTAAAAAAAAATGATGAAAATTTCCGTAAAAAGATTTCCATATAATTTTTCTAAAACATTACTTAAGCCAATTTTTGTAAAAAAAAAATGGAGAATTTTTGTCAAGAAACTTTTCGTAAATTATTGTTGTATCTTGGCAGGTGTAGTTTTTGTGTAATTTGCTTGAATAGGTTTGTTGGCCGGAAAAATCGGGCAAGTTGTTTCGGGAAAATTGTTCCTTTATTTTTATCGGTATTTTTACTTTTTCACACAATAAAGTTATTTTGATAAAATATGGTACATTGTTTCTATCGTGTAGGTTATACTATCACACAAATTTGATGTCTTGCATTCAAAAAGACATACTGGACATTAAAAACATGTTTATGAAAATTCGCTACCAAAACGTACTTGCTGTGTCCAGGCTTTTTTGTCACTCCTTTTTTCTCGTCTGTGATAGATTTCGTACTGTGTTTCTTAAAAAAAAAACTTTTGTTATGATTAGTTTATTTTTAACAATCTGGCAACAACATAGGAGTTTATCGTTATAATTATTACCTGATTTTTGTACACATAAAAAAGTTGCGATAACCAGTCATTCTTTTATCTCTATTTGATAAATAAATATTAGTCAACTCGAATACTTCTCTTAACGCGGATCTAGAGAATGAATATAACAGGGAAAGTGAACCCTTCATCTAATTATGGCTTTATTTTTGAACTTATAGAAAGTGTTTAGTGCAAGTGATAATAGAGAGTGTCAGTTATTAATTAGGAAAACAATTCTTCCAATACGCCTCCGAAATTGTTTTTAGCAAGCAATCCTTCATTTCAGAATCCCCATAAAGCAGTAAGTCGTATTTTTCATTTATTAACTTTTTAAATGTAGGAAATATTAAAATGGTACTTTTTCTGCTACATATTATAATATTATTTTTAAACGTCATAACGTCTAGGTTTAACATGGTTAAAGGAAATTAAAGGGTTTTACTATCAGACAAACTGACTTATTCACAAAACCCTACGCGTTTCAACACATTAACGTGCCATCTTCAGGGGTTTAGACAAATTTCCTGTCTCAATTACAGAAAGATGCTGTATGAAATGTTGTCAAGGTTTGGCTTTTCATCCATTGTCCTCAGGATAAAGTGATGGAAAAGTATATAAACACCGAATTACTAAAATTTCTTTAAAAACACAGTCTAATCCACGACAGGCAGTATGGATTCCGTCAGCGCAAATCGACTGCCGACCTCATTTTCTTTGTCACCCATTCTTGGAACAAGTCTATGGAACTACACGGTGAATCCCAGATTGTCGCTCTAGACATATCCAAAGCATTCGACCAGGTCTGGCACGCAGCGTTGCTTAATAAACTTCCGGGCTATGGCCTACCATCAAAACTCTGTACCTGGACAGCAAATTTCCTCTCCAACCGGAGCATTTCTGTTGTCGTGGATAGCCATTACTCTAAATTGTATCCAATTAATGCAGAAGTTCCTCAAGGTTCAGCTTTAGCCCCTACTTTGTTTCCTCTCCACATCAATGACCTCCCCTCTAGCACATCCAACCCAGTTCAAAGTTACTCGGACGACAGCACACTCCACTCAAACATACAACATTCTAAGCCTGTCTCTTTAGCCCAATTAGATGAGGATCGCAGACTCATAGAGGGTCCTATCTCCGTGGATCTACAAAAAATATTTAAATAGGGAAGTGAAAATCTTGTACAATTCAACTCCACCAAATATCAATCTTGGTTTCTTTCTCATAAGAGATACACCAGCCCTAGACCCATCACAATGAACAACCAAGTTATTCAAAGTAATGAGTCATTTTCTCTTGTTGGCATTTCTGTGGATCGACATCTCAATTGGCAACAACATGTCACATCAATCGCAGAAGAGGCTGCTCAGAAATTAGGTTTCCTCTTCCGGGTCCGCAAATACTTTTCGCCAGCTAATCTCTATACCTTATATACTTCACAAATAAGGCCAAACCTCGAATACTGCTCCCACATCTGGGGTGCAGCTGCCGCTTCTACACTCGCTATCCTGGACTCCATCTCAAAAGAGAGCTATACGTCTCATTGGTGACCCTACCCCCACCCAAAGGCTGCCATCCCTTGCACACCGACGTGCCGTTGGTGACCTCTCTCTCTCTCTCTTATAGATATCTACACGGGCACTGCTCAGAGGAGCTCTCTTCCATAGTTCCTCCACCTGCTGCCTCCAACAGATCTACCAGGGGAACAGAGCGAATGCACCCTTTTACTGTCCAGGTCACCAGACATAGAACATCTTGTCATGCCCACTCTTTTGTCCCGATGACTTCCAAGTAGTGGAATTCCTTGCCGGCACATGTTTTTCCTTCTCCTCCGAACCTCCAAACCTTCAAGTCCAGAATTAACAAGTATTTAGGCTGTAAGCCCTCGTGGTGTGTTGTTGAAATGAAGTAAAAAAAGGACACCAAACAGACGCTGCGTAAAACAGGAAGGCAGGAACATCGCAAGACTTGAAGAACCAGAGGATGAATATTATAATAAATACAGACGTTGGGGCTATTTTTCTGGCTTCACAAACGTTTGTGTTCTTCTCTGTAACTGGTTTCGGTGCTTGACAGCATCATCAGACATAATAAATTTGAATTTGTACGTATTCATGACAACTACAAATAAGCATTCGTTGCTACATTATGGCATTTACATCAAAAAAAAATCTTTAAAACACAAAAATCAAATAAAAAGTTACCGATGACGTCTTCAAAATATCTACGTGATGCATGTTCATGTTTAACATGAATATATAATCAAAATATAACAGTAATAACTATGAAAATAATTACAATAAAATAACTAAACAATAACAGCAATAAACCAGAATGTATACAACTATAATATTGACACACATCAATGTATGATCTAATTGCAACTTTTTTAATATACTTAGATATATTTTTATAAGCATTTACTTAGAAACAAGAACTTCTAAAAAAGGGGAATCCATTCAATCAGTTTGCTCCTTTAAAACAAGGCAGCTATTGTCGTGTATGGGCCTTTTAACTTCTAAAGCTTCAAAATAGTCAAGTTTGCGCTTGCCATTACAAAAATGTAGTGGCTCTATGTGCCTATTTACTGTGAGTCTATGTTGTGTATCAATAATATGTTTTGCAAATGTAGATTTGTCAGCGAGATTTTTTCTAAGCACAGAAATATATTCTTTGTATATGGTATTAAAATTTCAAGAAGTTTGACAAATCTAGATTGCAAGCTAATTACAAGCTAATTTATAAATTCCAGCGTTTGTCAAGCAACAAAATAAAAATCATGATATGGGTATAGGACTCGAAAAAACTTGTGGCATTTTTGATTCTCTTGAACACGATATAAAAATATACAGGTGTTCTATTTAAAAAAAAAAGATTTTTTAAACTTTCCTCTATCAAAATATATATGTTTAGTACATAATAATAAAATAATACTTGTAATTGTGATTTTTTGATTAAATTCTAATTAATTAAAAAACCTTATATTTTACATACATCAAATCTATAATAAAACATTTTAGAGTTACACGTAGATTATATATATATATATATATATATATATATATATATATATATATATATATATATATATATATATATATATATATATATATATATAGGGTATCCTATGCAATCGGGAACAATAGTTATCCTCCTTATCTTCCAAGTTACAGAGTCGGTTAATCAGATAAAGTTGCTCAGATAACCCTTTCCATCTCTAATCTGTCACCGAACATTGCATTGTGCAACAAATGTCAGAGATGTCGATATAACCACCGCAATTTTTGAAAATGAATGCATCTTGACCGCTTACTGCGGTCGTCACGCTGTTTCTTCTTTAACGTCATATGGTTTCTTCATAAGTTTGATGAAAATAACTTCTTTATATTAACACTGTATTATCGAATGATGAAGCTATGTTCACCAACAACGTCATGTTTAATATGCATAATGAACATGTATGGTCGGTGCAAAATCCAAATAATTTTTTACAAGTTCATCATCAGCGTAGATTTTCAATAAACGTGTGGGCTGGCGTTGTGGGCGATTATCTATTAGGACCCATTGAGTTACATAATAGTGTGAATGCCTCGATGTACCACGAATTTCTTCAAGACACTTTACCACAAATTCTTAAAAATATTCCGCTAAATATAAGAATGCAAATGTGGTATTTACAAGACGGCCACCCAGCCCACAATTTCAGGGTAGTAAGGGAGTGCTTAACAACCATGTTCCAAAATCAGTGGATAGGTAATCGTGGACCCATTCACTGGCCGCCTAGGTCCCCAGACCTAAATCCTAGTTATTTTTGCATATGAGGAAAAGCTAAGAACTTAGTTTATGCCACCATCATATAGCAGAGAAGAGCTTTGGCAAAAAATTGATAAAACATTCGACTCTATTAGTCTACAGTCTGACATTTTCAACATTTATTGTAACATTATCAACATGTATTATGATTTGTAATCATCGAAAACGTGTTTGTAACTAATTTTGTCAATACATTTATTAATAGGTAATAGTTTGAGGATTATGTTAATTCATTTGAAATGTCCCGTTACCTTATCGGCAAGAAAGTGTACGGATACCGTAACCTGCAGTTATCTCGAAAATTACACCTCATACAAAAAAAAATCACAAGAGGCCTTTTTTGTAGCCAATAGACTACTTATTTCAAAAATATACAGGCTGGTCACAAAAAGCGCAATTTATATTTTTTTATCTAAAGATGATATCACAACCTCTATTACTACTTTTTTTTTTGGAAATTGAGTCTTTTAGTGACCTTAATTACACCTGCAGATTTCAAGTTCTTATTTTGAACAATTCAGAATTATCATAAAATATCTAAATTTTTTTACGATTCTTCCAGAGCCCTATCTCTTTTTTTATTTTTTATTTCAACAACACATCACGAGGGCTTACAGCCTAAATACTATCGTACCATGGGTGTCGACAAGGAGGAAACAGGCAACTTGTTAATTCTGGACTTGAAGGTTTGGAGGTTAGGAGGATAAGGAAAAACATGTGCCGGCAAGGAATTCCACCACTTGGGAGTCCTCGGAACAAAAGATCGGGCATAACAAGATGTTCTACGTCTGGTGACCTGGACAGTAAAAGGATGCATTCTCTCTGTTCCCCAGGTAGATCTGTTGGGGGCAGCAGGTGGAGCAACTATGGAAGAAAGCTCCTCTGAGCGGTGCTCGTGCAGATATCTATAAAAGAGAGAGAGGTCACCAACGGCACGTCGGGGGCAAGGGATGGCAGCCTTTGGGTGAGGGTAGGGTCACCGATGAGACGTATATATCTCTTCTGAACGGAGTCCAGGATAGCGAGTGTAGAAGCGGCAGCGGCACTCTAGATGTGGGAGCAGTATTCGAGGTTTGGTCTTATTTGTGAAGTATATAAGGTATAGAGATTAGCTGGTAAAAAGTATTTGCCAGCCCGGAAAAGGAAACCTAATTTCTTAGCAGCCGCTTGTGCAATCGATGTGACATGTTGGTACCAATTGAGATTTCGATCCACAGAAATGCCAACAAGTGAAGAGGACTCTTTACTTTGAATAACTTGGTTGTTTATTGTGATGGGTCTAGAGCTGGTGTATCTCTTATGAGAAAGAAAGCAAGACTGACATTTGGTGGGGTTTATTCCAGATTTTTACTCCCCCGGTCTAATGTTTGTTGGAGATCCACGGAGACAGAAGTCTGCGATCCTCATCTAATTGGGCTAAATAAACAGGCTTAGAATATTGTATATTTGAATGGAGAGTGCTGTCGTCCGCGTAACTGTGAACTAGGTTGGATGTGCTAGAGAGGAGGTCATGGATGTGGAGAAGAAAGAAAGTAGGGGCTAAAGCTGAACCTTGAGGAACTCCTGCAATAATTGGATACAGTTTAGAGGAATGTCCAACCACGACAACAGAAATGCTCCGATTGGAGAGGAAATTTGCTGTCCAGGTACAGTTTTAGTGGTAGTTTATTAAGCAGCGCTGCGTGCTAGACCTGGTCGAATGCTTTGGATATGTCTAGAGCGACAATCTGGGATTCACCGTGTAGTTCTATAGACTTGTTCCAAGAATGGGTGACAAAGAAAAGGAGGTTGGCAGTTGATCTGCGCTGACGGAATCCATACTGCCTGTCGTGGATTAGACTGTGTTTTTAAGAAATTTTATTAATTCGGTGTTTATATACTTTTTCAACACTTTAGAGCCGACTGAAAGGAGAAAAATAGGCCCGTAGTTTCTAGGAAGCGCTTTGGATCCTTTCTTGGGGACGGGTTGTACTCGAGCAGTTTTCCAGTTACTAGGGAACATGCCTCTATTGTAAGATGTTTGAAACAGACGAGTCAGGACAGGAGCAAGTTCTGGTGCGCATTTTTTGAGAACAATCGCTGGGACCTCGTCAAGGCCAGAGGCTTTTCTGGTATTAAGAGAAGAGAGCATCTCTCGTACCTCTTTAGTTTTGAAAATTATATCCGTCATTTTATGGCGCGACATTAGGGACTGTTGGTGGTTGAATATTTGGAGGTGGGTTGAGAGTATAATTGCCGGCGAACAACGAGGCAAAAAGTTCAGCCTTGCCCAGGGCGGTAGAAAAAATTTCATCCCCTGAAACAAGAGGTGGGAACGTGTTCTCGCAGAAATTATTCCCTATAGATTTAGCAAGAGTTCAGAAGGGTTTGCTGTCGTTGGAGCTTGAGAGAACTTTGTTTTGGATGTGGTTATTAAACGAGTTTTTTTGCCTCAGAAAAATGCGGGCATAGCGTTGTTTTGCGTAGTTAAATGCTTGACGGTTTTCTTGACTGGGATTGTGTAGGAGCATTTTGTCAGCTTTGACCTTTTCAAGTCTGGCCTTGTCATAGGATTTAGAGAACCAGGGCTTTTGAGTGGCTGAAGAGGTTTTCTGTGTATGTGGAATAAATAATTCCATGCCAGCTTGGATAATTTCGGTGACGTTTTGTGAGATATCAGAGGGGTCAGGATGAGGGAAGCAGACAGACGCTTAGGGAAATGAGGAAAAGTAATCCCGCATTTCATCCCAATTCGTAGAGTTGTAGTGCCAAATGATACGTGGGTGTGGTGACTGTGTGTCCTCGGGTTGCATTGCCCAAGAAGCAGTGACCATGCCCTGGTCTGAGCGACCAAGGGGGGTGACTGATATTTTATAGCATTCAGGTTCTGTAGTAAGAAGGAGATCCAAGGGATTTAAGCTGTGTGTTGGGATGCGAGAAAAGTAAGTAGGTGAATTTAGTTGCATCCCGCAGAGAGAGTTTCATCCATAGTAGGTGTTTTCTTCCAGCTACAAAATTGGGGAGTCTGGTGCAGGGTAGATTCCTACGGACCTATGCGCACACGTCTTCATGCAATCTAAGGAAAGTAAGGAGCTCATACCCTAGGAAATTAAGGTGATTAGTGGCTTTTTTTGGCACTGATTTGGGTTTAGGTGAGGAAGGAGTTCAGGTTAGAATTTAGGCCACATATATATGAGAAGGATATGTTAAATCTAGATGCTGGCGCCCCCTGTACACCCCTCTCCCGGATATCCGGATCGCGGGGTATTTTACCTCCGAAATCTTTTGTACAAGGAGGAGCCATCATCATTTTTGCTTATAATGGAAACCTACTTATACACCAGAACCGAAAACGTGCGTTGGGACTTCACCGGCTCCTTGATGTAAGGGGTGGTACCTCCTCGGCCGGGAAAGTTCTTTACTATCACGTAAAGGAAAAGTCCACTACCACCTGCTTGACTTTGATTAGTCCGCCTCGTACGACAGGCAGGAGTTACCATGGCTCTACTCTTTTAGTTAGTCCCTGGACCCACGGGACAAACTAAAAGAACTAACTAACTCTGTAAATAAATAGGCCAAACTGATCAAAAGTGCATTAAGAAAAGTTTCATATTTTTTCATGCTTACTTCCGTGATGCACTTTGAGATATAGAATTACGGACCATCCTCCTGTCTGTATATATATATATATATATATATATATATATATATATATATATATATATATATATATATATATATATATATATATATATATATATATATATATATATATATATATATATATATATACATATTAAAAATTGGTTTTAGAGACTCTAATTCGAAATCAATTCCAAAGAGATCTAAAGGTTCAAAAGTGTCTACATCGAATATTTTTTAACAAAAATTCGCTAAGCAAATTCCAACAAACAGCTGATCTATTTTTACCGTAGCTTAAGAAAGGATAGATACATTGATAGTTGTAAAAAAGACATTATCAACACTCTAGTAACCCAGTGTGTAATTATAGAGTGATTGACAGATAGCGGTGAAGAAACTGAAGATAATTACTTCTCATTGACAAACGTTTACGTGTAGTAACGTTGCCACCACAGATGCCATTGCGCGATTTGGGTCATGACATCTCCGAATCGTGCCAGCGATAATTGCCCACCTCAGATCAATTAGATCCTCCGTTTTGGTTTATCCGCCCTGCCTCTTGTGAAATAATAAGCTGAATTGGGCAACTAAACTAGTGCAACATCGACAGCAGGTATTGCAGCTAGTTGATTGGAAGATTTGATTTTCGTGTGAGGTGGTCTGCTTTATATTGACAAGTTAGTTGTTGGAACAGCCAAAAGGAATAAAGCTAGTCTCTCAATTATTATGCATTTTTATAAAGAAAAATCTCGGGACGCAGCAAGTGCGTTATGGTAGTCAATTTTCAAAAAACTATTTATTAATAGCAATAATGTGTGTTTTTTTAAGAAAGCAGGCATCAAATTTGGTTACCAGTATAATCTATATAGTAAAAAGAATGTGCCATGTTTCATCAAAATAACTTTATTGTTTGAAAATGTAAAAAAAATTCCGAAAGTAAACTTAAAGTGTTCCCGAAAAAACTCGTTTTTTGGTCAACCTTATAGGTTAATAGCAAATTGAGCTATTCAAATATTAAGCATTTGATCAAAATTCGCTACCATAACGCACTTACTGCGTCCAGAATTTTTGTTCTCACAAACATGCATTATATTTCGATGGAAAATGCAAAAATGCAATAACATAAGGCGTGTTTGATTAAAAAAAAAAAAAAAGAAAATTTGTATCACCAACGACTTATGGGTCACCCTGTGATTGTAGAAATTATTTTTTAAGATGTAGTTTAAGACACCCTATAATTAATATATACAATTTTTTTTTGATATCTGGTATAATAACAGATATATTGAGCTTTATTGATTTTTTTTACGAAAATTCTACAAAAATTATATACTATTAACGATAAACTCTATAGCTAAGACTACTGCCAAGCGTCAGAGAAGGGGTCTATTTGAAATGAATTTTCTGGAAACATTTTATTAAAATGAAGGACAATGACGGTTGAAACTAAGACTTCAGGGTATGTAAAACATTCTTCTTGAGACATTTTATTTCCATAGCCCGTATTTGATTCAAGTTCTTTTCCTAAATGTTGCCAATTTCGACGTTTAAATCGCAACTTTGACGTTTTGTGAAAAACCCCAATTTATTTTTGTTTAAATGCCTATAACTTTTTTGTGTTTTGACCTACAGAGCTAAATTTTGGTAGGTAACTTGCCTATAATGATATAAACCCGCGTATAAAATTTAGTTGCCCTTACTTTGTTAATTTTGGAGATATAAATTTTTTTCGAAAGAAAACACAAAATTTTCGGGGAAAACCTCGTCGGATTTTCCTGGATAACGAACATATCCAAGCCACTTGCCAAAGGAAGGTACTCACCAATTTTGACGTTTAAAATCGCGATTTTGACGTTTTGAGGAGAACCCAAATTTATTTTTCTTTGAATGCCTATAACTTTTTTGTCATTTAACCTACGGAGCTAAATTTTGGTAGGTTACTTGCCTCTAATGATATAAACCCGCGTATAAAATTTGGTTGCCCTTACTTTGTTAACTTTGGAGATATAAATTTTTTTCTATTTTTTTCGAAAGGAAATACAACATTTTCCGGGAAAACCTCGGCGGATTTTCCTGGATAACGAACTTATCCAAGCGACTTGCGAAAAGAAGGTATGTGCCAAATTTTATCAAAATCCTTTCATTATTTTTTAAGTTATAGGTGTGACACATAAATAAATATATATATATATATATATATATATATATATATATATATATATATATATATATATATATATATATATATATATATAAACATATAAAGTCTGAAACTGACCTCGGATTTGGGTTCCGGGGGTCCTAAATAGCGCTCATTTGAAGACATTTTTTCAAAATTCGAAAGTCGAGATCTCCTCAATAGTGAATTTTTTTTAAGAAAATTCACTAAAAAAGTCTGGACGCAGCAAGTGCGTTATGGAAGTGAATTTTCATAAAAATGTTTTTAATAGCAAATATGTCTCTTTAATGCGAGCAGGAATCAATTTGGTCACCGGTATAACCTATATAGTAGGAACAATGTGCCATATTTTACCAACATAACCTGTCTGAAAATGTACAAAAACTTTCCGAAAATAAACTTAAAACGTTTCAGAGAAAACACGTTCCTAGCTGACGAACCTTAGGTTAATAGCAAATTGCGTTATTGCATTTTGAAGCATTTAATTAAAATTCGCTACTAAAACGCATTTACTGCGTCTGAATTTTTTACAAACTACATCATATTTCGATTAAAGATGCAAAAATGCAATAAGGAATGTTCAAAACAAAAATGTAGGTATCACCACGATATGGGCCATCCTTTGGTTGTCAAAATAATTTTATAAGATGCAGCTCAAAACACCATATGGGTAACGTATACAAGTTTTTCTCAAATCTTGCATAATAACAATTATATTGAGCTTTACCGTAGAAATCCTTCACCCTGTATATATGTAAATAAAAAGTCAACCCGAGCTTGCGCTCATTTCAAGAAATCTTTTTATAATTCAAAAGCCGCGGTCTCCTCATTAACGATTTTTTTTCTAGGAAAATTAGCTAAAAATTATAGACTGTTAAACCATAAATTTTACTAAACCTACTTCCAAAGCATCAGAGAAAGTGTCTATTTGAAATGAATTTTCTAGAAATATTTTATTAAAATGAAGGGCAATGATGGTTTAATCTTAAACTTAAGGGTTTGCAAAACACTCTTTACATAATCCGTATTTCTTTCAGGTTCTTTGCCTAAATGTTGCCAATTTTAACGTTTCAAATCGCGACTTTTTACGTTTTGATGAAAACCCCAATTTTCTGTTAAATGCCTCTAACTTTTTTGTCTCTAAACTTACAGACCTAAATTTTGGTAAATTGTTGTATCCAATCAATTTTAACGTTTTAACTTTCTTGAATCAGATTTAATTAATTTACAATTAATTTACCTCTAACTTTTGTCCTTTAAGAAAGAGATCTGAATTTTGGTAAAGAGGATGCACTTTATGACAGAAACAAGCTTACTAAGTTTGGCTACCTTGTTATTTCCGGAGATATTATTTTTTTCGAAAGAAAACACAAAAATTTTCGGGAAAACCTAAGCCGATTTTCCTGACTAACGAACTTATCTAATCCCCTTGCAAAAGGAAGGTACGTGCCAAATTTTATCAAAATCGGACCATTATTTTTTTTAATTATCGATGTGAAATTTAAAAATCACATCCTGCAACCTGAAAATTTTACTTCTACCTTCGACGCCCTTCGAGTGACAGTTGCAACCGCCAAAATTTTAAAGGTAGTAGCCGTTTGTCATACCTTTACTGGACAACCTCTAATATTCTGTTCATAAATGCTTTAGTTTTATGAAAAAATTAACAGTAAAAAAATGAATAGGTCTGATTGATGAACTTTGCTACAACAGAGTAATAAACTAATTACGTGTCATTGTTGATAATAAGAAACAAAGCAAAATCAATTTCAGTCTCTTTTTTAGACGGTATGAATTATAAACATATCCTTCTCGAATATATGTGGCCTAAATTCTATCCTGAACTCCGTCCACCATTTCCTCCATGCTAATAGGCCCCAACTCCTCTTCCTCACCGAAACCCAAATCAGTGCTAAAACCGCCACTAATCACCTTAATTTCCCGGGGTATGAGCTCCTTACTTCCTTTAAATTGCATGGGGTGTATGCGCATACGCCCGTAGCAATCTACCCTGCACCAGACTCCCCAATTTGGAAGTTGGACGAAAATAAATATTTTGAATGAAACTCTCTCTCGGGGCTGCAACTAAATTCATCTGTTGCATTTACTGGTCACCTTCTGAGAACTTTGTCTAGCTCTTTGTCTACCTTTCTGAAAAACCGACCATCTGATTTCTGAATATCCTTCCTCCGAGGTCACTATTCTTGGTAACTTCAATGTCCATAATAAGGAATGGCTAGGATCTTCAAAAACCGATCCACAAGGAAGAGCGGCGGAGGCCTTTGCAGTCAGAAATTCTTTAGCCAATATGGTTCAGCAACCTATTTTCTTTCCTCGCATCCCAACACACAGATCAAATCCCTTGGATCTCCTTCTTACTGCAAAAGCTGAATGCTATAAAATATCAGTCACCACCCCCTTGGTCGCTCAGACCACGGCATGGTCACTGCTTCCTGCGCAATGGTTCTCTAAATCCTGTGACAAGACTCGAAAAGGCCGAAGCTCACAAAACGCTTCTACATAATCCCAGTCAAGAAAACCGTTAAGCATTTAACGACGCAAGAAACCGCTATGTCCGCATTCTTTCTGAGGAAAAAAACTCGTCTAATAACCACATCAAAACAAAGTGCTCTTAAGCTCCAGCGGCAGCAAACCCTTCTGGACTCATGCTAAATCTATTGGGAATAATTTCTGCAAGTGCACGTTCCCACCTCTTGTCTCAGGGGATGAAATTGTTTCCACCGCCCTGGGCAAGACAGAACTTTTTGCCTCGTTGTTCGCCGGCAATTCTACTCTCAACCCACCTCCAAATGTTCAACCACCAGCAGTCCCCAATATCTCGCATAAAATGGAGGATATCATTTTCAAAACTAAAAACGTACGAAATATGCTCTCCTCTCTTAATACCAGGAAAGCCTCTGGCCTTGACGAGATCCCAGCAATTGTTCTCAAGAAATGCGCACCATAACTTGCTCCTGTCCTAACTCGTCTGTTTCAGATATCATAGAGGCATATTCCCTAGTAACTAGAAAACTGCTAGAGTACAACCCATTCCCAAGAAAGGATCCAAACCGCTTCCTAGCAACTACAGGCCTATTTCTCTCCTTTCAGTCGTCTCTAAAGTGATGAAAAAGTATATAAACACCGAATTACTAAAATTTCTGAGAAAAACACAGTTTAATCTACGACAGGCAGTATGGATTCCGTCAGCGCAGATCAACTGCCGACCTCCCTTCCTTTGTCACCCATTCTTGGATAAGTGTATGAAACTACACGGTGAATCCCAGATTGTCGCTCCATATCCAAAGCACTCCACCAGGTCTGGCACGCAACGCTGCTTAATAAACTTACGGCCTATGGCCGACCACCAAAACTCTGTACCTGGACAGCAAATTTCCTCTCCAACCGGAGCATTACGGTTTTCGTGGATGGCCATCCCTCTAAACTGTATCCAATTAATGCAGGAGTTCCTCAAGGTTCAGCTTTAGCCCCTACTTTGTTTCTTCTCCACATCAATGACCTCATCTCTAGCACACCTAACCCAGTTCACAGTTACGCGGACGACAGCACCCTTCACTCAAATATACAATATTCTAAGCCTGTCTCTTTAGCCCAATTAGATGAGGATCGCAGACTCATGGAGGGTTCTGTCTCCATGGGTCTCCAAAAAAATATTAGACTGGGGAAGTAGAAATCTTGTACAATTCAACCCCACCAAATCACAGTCTTGCTTTCTTTCTCATAAGAGATACACCAGCCTTAGACCCATCACAATGAACAACCAAGTTATTCAAAGTAATAAGTCCTTTTCATATGTTGGCATTTCTGTGGATCTAAAACTCAATTGGCACCAACATGTCACATCAATTGGAGGAGCGGCTGCTAAGATATAAGGTTCCCTCTTCTGGGCTTGCAAATACTTTTCACCAGCTAATCTCTATCCCTTATATACTTCACAAATGAGGCCAAACCTTGAATACTGCTTCCATATCTGGGGTGCTGCTGCCGCTTCTACACTCGCTCTCCTGGACTCCATTCAGAAGCCAGGTATACGTCTCATCAGTGACCCTACCCCCACCCAAAGGCTGCCATCCCTTGCCCACCGACGTGACGTTGGTGACCTCTCTCCGTCTCTCTCTCTCTCTCTCTCTCTTTTATAGATATCTGCACATGCACTGCTCAGAGGAGCTTTCTTCCATAGTTCCTCCACCTGCTGCCTACAACAGGTCTACCAGGGGAACAGAGCGAATGCACTCTTTTAGTGTCCAGCTCACCAGACATAGAACATCTTGTTATGCCCGCTCTTTGGTCCCGAGGACTTCCAAATTGTGGAATTCTTTCCCGGCGCATGTTTTTTCTTCTCCTCCGAACCTCCAAACCTTAAGGTCCAGAATTAACAAGTTGCCTCTTTCCTGCTTGTAGACACCCACGGTACGATTGTATTTAGGCTGTAAGCCCTCATGGTGTGTTGCTGAAAAAAAAAAGATTAGTTATTAAATTTTTAATGTGTTGTAGCGGAGCCTGTCAATCAGATAAAGTTCTTTTTTTAAGTCTTAATTTGTGGAATAAATTTGAAAACCGCAGCAGCTTTGAATAAAGAATAAAGAAATCTTTTAAATTGGGTATCACAAGGCCCTACTTGCTATTTAAGATTTAGGGGATTGCAGCTGTCACTCAAATGGGGTTGCATGTACATGTATAGTTGTTTTAGATATGTTTTACAATATGGAGCAATGTCCTCTATTTTAGTGTTAGAAATATTCACAGCTGCCTTTATGACTTTACTTTTTATTCATGGTTTATTGTATGGTATTTTCACTTGCTGGTATACTTTATCAAGCCTGCTATGTTAATGCAATTCTCAGGTTTACTATTTCTTTCCATCTTTTTGTCTACCCGTAATTTTATATTGTGACACGCCTTCTATAAAATTTTTTGTTCTTTCCTTTTCTCGGTATATTCTTATATACATATTTTTATTACATATGCATTGATACCTGCGAAAATTTATTAAATACAGATTGCCAAATAATTGACTGCCTTTACCACATTCAATTGAGTGCGCTTATATCCATCATATTTATGCTTCTTATAATATAATATGATTAATTATGTTGTCAGAAAAAATAATTGGCCCAGTTGTAAATGATCTTGAATTAATATAAGTAGAATTCAACCTAGGTAATGAAATCCCTATTAAAATTCGATTATGCAACTTGTTAGATGCAACTAATCATTTTTGTGTAGCTTGTTAGTCTATTAATTGAGATACCTTTATTTGATATAATTTGACAGTTGGGAAATATATCTAGTAGTTGAATAGATATATAAACAGTCTGGACGCAGCATGTGCGTTATGGAAATGAATTTTCATAAAAATATTTTTAATAGCAAATGCGAGCAGGTATCAATCGTATTACCGGTATAGCCTATGTGGTAGAAACAATATACTATATTTTATGAAATTTACTTAATGTTTGGAAATGTACAAACATTTTCCGAAAATAAACTTAAATGTTGGTTTCCTAGCCAACAAACCTTACATTAATAGCAAATTGAGTTATTGAAATTTGAAGGATTTAATGAAAATTCGCTACCAAAACGCACTTACTGCGTCCAGATTTTTTTCTTACAAACATGCATTATAATTCGATAAAAAATGCAAAAATGTAAGGACGAATTTGTTCTACGAATATTAGCTAAAAATTATAGGCGTTAAACCATAAACTTAACTAAACCCACATCGAAAGCATCAACTTAACTACACCGACAGCCAAAGCACCAGAGAACGGGTCTATTTTTAATGAAATTTCTGTAAATATTTTAGTAAAATGAATGGCAATAACGGTTTAATTTGAAACTTAAGGGTTCGCAGAACACTCCTTCCTCTTGCAACATTTTCTTTTCACAATCCGTATTTGTTTCACGTTCTTTACCTAAACATTTACAATTTTGACGTTTCAAATCGCGACTTTGACGTTATGAAGAAAACTCCAAATTTTTTTTTCTTTAACTGCCCATAACTTTTTAGCTTTAATCTAAGAGACCTAAATTTTGGTGTGTGGTTCGCCCTTTATAATGCAAACACGCGTACCTAATTTGATTGCCCTTACTTTGTTACTTTCAGAGATATACATTTTTTTAGAAAGAAAACACAACAGTTTGTGGGAAAACCTAGGCCAATTTTCCTGGCTAACGAACCTGTCCAATCCACTTGCAAAAGGAAGGTAGGCACCAAATTTGAACAAGATCGGCCCATTATTTTTGACTGATCGGTGTAATATATATATATATATATATATATATATATATATATATATATATATATATATATATATATATATATATATATATATATATATAAATTCAAACTGGATATGTGTTCTAGGGGGCCTAATTAGCGCTCATTTGAAGAACTTTTTAAATTCAAAAGTCGGGGTCCCCTCATTGGTGATTTTTTTAAAGAAAATTCACTAAAACCTTAGAGTTAGTAAGATAACGCATTTAAAATGACAATTATAAATATCTTGTGACCTCTTTACTGTTTGGTCTCTTAGCAGGGGATTCATTAAAAAAAAATCCATGGTTGCTTCGTGTCGCGGTTATTGTTGATTGTACACTTCAAAGAAATTTCCTATCAGCACATTGCTTTTGACCGACTTTAAATATACATACAAGTTATTGCATTAGTATAACAAAGAAAAATATATCCATTATTGTGCAAGATAACAAAATTACGTATTAATTAACTGTCAAAAAACCTACCTTTTATTATCATATGCAACGCTGAGTAAGGTAACACAATATATATATATATATATATATATATATATATATATATATATATATATATATATATATATATATATATATATTATGGGAGGGGTAAGAGACCTTAGTTTGCTATACTACTCGTTTACCTTTAAGAGTCATTTTGTATTCTCGAATTGTATCCTTAGAAGTTTTGGTTAATTTTCTTTAAAAAATTCACTAACGATGAGATCCCGACTTTTGAATGTTGAAAAAATTTCTTCAAATAAGCGCAAATAGGACCTTGGAATCCATATCCGCGTTTACTTTCAGTTTTATGTGTTTACATATATAAAAGGCGACGCATTTTTACGGTAAAGCTCAATATAAGTGTTATCGTACGATAGGAGAAAAAATTGTATACGCTAATTATAGGATATCTTAAGCTGCATCTTACAAAAATATTTTGACAATCATATGTATATATATATATATATATATATATATATATATATATATATATATATATATATATATATATATACAGGGTGGCATTCAAAAAGGGCAATGCATAGTACCACGCCATAGAGGACAAAAGAAAAACAAAAAAAATTCTCTACACTTATGTCCAAACCTGTTTGTTTTCGAGATACCATGTAATGTTTTTGGACTTGTTTGGAATTGTATCCTTAGGAGTTTTAATGAATTTTCTTTAAAAAATTCACTTACGAGGAGATCCCGACTTTTGTATTTTGAAAAAATTTCTTGAAATGAGCGCAAACTAGGACTACTAAGACACATATCCGGGGTCAGTTTCAATTTTTATATGATTATATATATATATATATATATATATATATATATATATATATATATATATATATATATATATGAAATGTCAAAATTCGCAACAATTACGCAAATAACCTGAAACAAATACGGTTTATGTAAAGAAAATGTCGCAAGAAGAGTATTTTGTAAGCTTCAACCGCCATCGTCCTTCATTTTACTAAAATATTTACAGAAAATTCATTTCAAATAGACCCATTCTCTGATGCTTTGGTTGTAGGTTTAGTTAAGTTTATGGTATATGAATGTCGTTCATTCATATATCATTTTCTTTCTTCTGTGTTGGTTAACCAATTTGTCCACTAAACCATCCGAATAACCGTTATATCTCGCCGCGTTTTTTATGTACTTTAATTCTATATTAACTACTACTTTTAGTGAATTTTCTTAAAAAAAATTCACTAATGAGGAGATCCCGACTTTTGAATTTTGAAAAAATTTCTTCAAATGACCGCGAACTAGACCCCCTAGAACACATATCCGGGGTCCGTTTCAATTTTTATATGTTTATATATATATATATATATATATATATATATATATATATATATATATATATATATATATATATATATATATATATATATATATATGTATCACACCGATAACTCAAAAAATAATAGGCCGATTTTGACTAAATTTGGTGGAAAAATTCCTTTTGCAAATGGCTCGGATAAGTTCGTTAGCCAGGAAAATCTGCCCAGGTTTTCCCGGAAAATTTTGTGTTTTCTTTCGAAAAAAATTTATATCTCCGGAATTAACAAAGTAAGGGCAACCAAATTTGGCACGATAGTTAATACCCTTATAGGTAAGCCACCTACCAAAATTTAGCTATGTAGGTCGAAAGACAAAAAAGTTATAGGCATTTAAAGAAAAATAAATTGGGGTTTTCCTCAAAACGTCAAAGTTGCGATTTAAAACGTCAAAATCGGCAACATTTAGGCAAAGAACTTGAATCTAATACGGGATATGGAAATCAAATGTCTCAAGAAGGATCTTTTACAAACTCTGAAGTCTTAGTTTCAACCGTCATTGTCCTTCATTTTACTAAAATGTTTCCAGAAAATTCATTTCAAATAGACCCGTTCTCTGATGCTTGGCAGTAGCCTTAGCTTTAGAGTTTATCGTTTAATGGTATATAATTTTTGTCGAATTTTCGTAAAAAATCAATAAAGCTCAATATATCCGTTATTATACAAGATATGAAGAAAATTTGTATATATTAATTATAGGGTGTCTTGAGCTACATCTTAAAAAAATATTTCTACAATCACAGGATGGCCCATAAGTCGTTGGTGATACAAATTTTCTTTCTTTTTTAATAAAACACGCGTTATTGCATTTTTGAATTTTTCAGCGATGCATGTTTGTAACAAAAGAAATTCGGGACGCAGCAAGTGCGTTATGGTAGCGAATTTTCATTAAATGCTTCAAATTTGAATAGCTCAATTTGCTATTAACCTATAAGGTTGACCAAGAAACGAGTTTTTCCGGGAACACTTTATGTTTACTTTTGGAAATTTTTGTACATTTTCACACAATAAAGTTATTTTTATGAAACATGGCACATTGTTTTTACTATATAGGTTATACTGGTAACCAAAATTGATGCCTGCTTTCTTAAAAAGGAAACACACATATTTGCAATTAAAAACATTTTTATGAAAATTCACTACCATAACGCACTTGCTGCGTCCAGAGTTTTACTTTAATGGTTTAGTGGACAAATTGTTTAACAAACACAGAACAAAGAAAATGATATCTGAATGTACGACATTTAAGAAAGATAAAATAGAGAAAAAAATTGTGTCTACCTTATGAACCACGTATCACAAGGGGTTTGGGAAGTATTTTGAAGAAAGCCGATTTACATTTGACTTTTCGACAAAAAGTAATTTAAAAAATTTGTTGGGTAATACGAAAGACAAAGACAAAGCCACTGAAATGTCGGGCATTTATGAGATAAATTGCAAATATTGCTATCTTAAATACGTGGCTCAAACCAAGAGAAACATAACCACCAGATTTCGTCAGCATATCGCACATTTACGATATGGTACGGTGGAAAAATCATGTGTGGCAGAACATATATGAGATAATAATCACCACATTGACAAAGAAAATTTGAAACGTTAGGCATCAAACTATGCTTGATGCCTTTGAAAGTATTTATATGTCAAGATCGGTTAAGAACAAAACTTCATTGAATCGTGCAGCACCTTTAATTTCAAGCCCTTTATTTTCACTTTGCATTTGACCAGCTAAACACTTCTAATCTGTCGAGCAGAATAATAAATTATTGTCAATAACTCGGCCGGTCTATACAGATACTAAGCTCTACGTTTATTTTTCGACTTAAAGGCCCTCTTTCGTTTTCTTTGTATATAAGATATCAATATAAATACTGGTCTTTACGTAGAATAAAAAATCATTATAAATCCTTGTTTTTATGTAGACTTTTAGTTGAATTGCTTATCCTTTGTTAAATTTAGCATTGTGAGCCAAACACTTGGTTTGTTTTTTAAAATACATGAGCGGCTGTTATTGTGTTATTGGTCTGTTCGCCACATGTGCCTGTCGGCGTTCTTTAGGTGCTCCAATATTCCCATAGTGAAACGTCTAGATAAAAAAGAACGTGTAGTTTCCTTAAATATCTCGGTACCTTCCATTTTAAGCCCATTATCCTTAAATTAGATAAAAGCTATTACATTTTTCAACCAGAAGATTAAAGTAGTTCTTCGACCTCGTCCGTTCAGTGTTGACACAATAGACAAATGATGGGTCGCCGACTACAATTTTTGCTTCGGATTAGTTCGTTACCTAGGTGCGATATAAATACACTTCAGCCGTTGATTTTAATTTTAGAATTTTTCTGCCTCTGATGACGCTGACGTTGTCAGCGAAACGATCGTAAGATCTTTGAAATATGTGTTGTGGTGATTGGGGTTCTCCAAGTGTACTTATCAGTGCTCATCACAGGTTCCAGTTTTCACATAGTGACCTGATGGAATATTGAGTTGATTTTTGAGGATGTTTAACAATGTATGTAAGACTCATTAACACAACAAAATATGTTTGAAAAGATATTGTTAAAATAAAACAATACAACTATTTACATGTATAGCATATTGGCAAGAAAATATCGCCCTGTATTATACGAGGCGTTTCTATATTTACCTTAGTCAGTCACTAAAACCTCATTGCTTGTACGAAGTTTGTCCTGCGGAAGCTTGCGTTCTAGTCTTGTGTGAATTTGCGTGTCTCTTAGAAGACTAAGAGGTGATGACTGGCACTGAGGACACACGATTTTCAATCTACCAATTATTATCAGTTAACCTTAATTTCTTTTCTTTTGTAAAATAGTTGTCGCTAAATATATTCCAATATTTTCTCACTTTTTACAGGGTAATCTTTTTGTATTATTCTCAACTTTGGATTGTCATTTGTTTTTGAGCTACTTCTATCAAGATTTGTTTTTATTATGGCAGCCATATTGGATTTTTTGCTCATGTGATATCCTCTAAAAAGAGATTTCAACTGATGTACAACATGCTTGAGAAATCCTGTAATTGCACTGACAATTTTGAGAAAAACCGTTTTGAGGATAGTAGGCTATGAAATTCAATACCAGAAAACAAATGACAAAAAAAGTGTTCAAAAAGCAGTAGGTCATGGAGTCTAACAATAGACTTCTACCTTTAACTTGATTTTTCGTAATGATTCACAATAAAAAAATAGGAACTTTGAGCACACCAATGAGTCTGCCCATTATTACAAATGATATTTTACATTACAACATTATCCTAAAAAATTACTATAATTAAATTAAATAGGTAAACCTAGTAAGTAGCTAAATTTACTAACAGAACTCAATAAAAATCAGATTAATCATTCACGAAGACGCCTTTGAAAATTGTTTGATTTTTAAACGAAGTCAACTGAAAAACAACAGAAGAAAGGTTGCTATGGATATAACACTATCGCGACAAACCTACAATCGTACAAGGCTTAAACGTTGACGATTGCCCCAAGCGACTTCAATTCTGCAGATGGTATCAAGGACAATGTCAGCAAGATGAAAACTTTTCATTTGAAAATAATATGGACTGATGAATCCAGATTTACCAATTGTGGTGTGTATAATCCCCATAATAGACATTATTCGGTAAATGAACATCCCCATCTAAAGGAAAAAAGACGATTGCAAGACAGATTTGGTATTAATGTTTGGTGCGGATTATTAGGTGAAAAACTGTTATTTTTATTTGTAGATTAGACAGTTAATTCTAAAAAAATTTAGGTAACTTCATTATTGGTCCGTTCTTTTTTGAAAATAATTTAGCTGAGGAAAGGTATCCTAATCTATTGAGAAATGATATCTTACCAACAATTAGAAGAGTTCATGATAATCTAGACGAGATTTGGTACCAACAAGACGGTTGTCCAGCTCGCAATGTTAGGATCGTCAAAGAATTTTTGTACCAAATTTTAATAATCGTGTCATTTTTAACAATGGGCCGGTTCATTAGTGTGCTCAAAGTCCTGATATAACACCCATGGATTTTTATTTTTGGGATGCTCTAAAGAATGGTATGTATAAATTCAATTCACCACAAAATATCAATGAATTACGAAACAGAATCACGGAATCTCTAAAACATGTTAACCAAAACACCCTCACCAGAGTTTGCAGGCATGTTTCAAAAAGGTGTATAAAGTGCATTGAACAAAACGGTGGCCATATTGAACAATTTTCTTTTTAGTGTATTTTTAAGTTTCTATTTTAGTGAATTTTCTTTAAAAAAATTCACTAATGAGGAGATCTCGACTTTTGAATTTTGAAAAAAATTCTTCAAATGAGCGCTAATAAGGCCCCCCAGAACACATATACGGAGTCAGTTCAAATTTTTATATGTTTATATATATATATATATATATATATATATATATATATATATATATATATATATATATATATATATATATATATATATATATATATATATATATATATATATATCACACCGATAACTCAAAAAATAATAGGTCGATTTTGATTAAATTTGGTGAATAAATTCCTTTTACAAATGTCTTGGATAAGTTCGTTAGCCAGGAAAATTCGCCCAGGTTTTCCCGGAAAATTTTGAATTTTCTTTCGAAAAAAAATTATATCTCCGAAATTAACAAACTAAGGGCAACCAAACGCGGGTTTACATTCTTACAGGTAAGTCACCTACCAAAATTTAGCTATGTAGATCAAAAGACAAAAAAGTTACAGGCATTTAAAGAAAAATAAATTGGGGTTTTCCTCAAAACGTCAAAGTTGCGAATTAAAACGTCAAAATCGGCAACATTTAGGCAAATAACTTGAAACTAATACGGGCTATGGAAATCAAATGTCTCGAGAAGGATGTTTCACAAACCCTGGAGTCTTAGTCTCAACCGTCATTGTCCTTCATTTTACTAAAATGTTTCCAGAAAATTCATTTCAAATAGACCCTTTATCTGATGCCTGGCAGTTGTCTTAGCTATAGAGTCTATCATTTAATTGTATATAATTTTTGTCGAATTTTCTGTACAAAATCAATAAAGCTCAATATATCCGTTATTATACAAGATATGAAAAAAATTGTGTACATTAATTATAACGTGTCTTGAGCTACATCTTAAAAAAATATTTCTACAATCACCGGGTGGCCCATGAGTCGTTGGTGATACAAATTTTCTTTTTTTTTTTAATCAAAGACGCCTTATGTTGTTGCATTTTTGCATTTTCCATCGAAATATAATGCATGTTTGTAAGAAAAGAAATTCTGGATGCAGCAAATGCGTTATGGTAGCATATTTTGATCAAATGCTTCATATTTGAATAGCCCAATTTCCTATTAACCTATAAGGTTGACCAAGAAACGAGTTTTTCCGGGAACATTTTAAGTTTACTTTGGAAATTTTTGTACATTTTCACACAATAAAGTTATTTTTATGAAACATGGCACATTGTTTTTACTATATAGGTTATACTGGTAACCAAAATTGATGCCTGCTTTCTTAAATAAAAAGAAAACACACATATTTGCAATAAAAATATTTTAATGAAAATTCACTACCATAAGTTGAGAATAGCACAAGAAGATTAATCTGTAAAAAGTGTCCTGATAATCTGCAAGTCTTAGACATGTCAGAACAACGCCTACTTAGATATTGAAAAAAAAATTCGACAAATTTTGTTTTCTCAAAATAACTCGAAAAGAGGCAGGGCAAAATACAAGTCTTTGGAACAAGCATGAAATTCTACAAGACATTGCTAATTTAACCGTCTCCCTATCTCCAATAATAACGGAGATAGCAATACATTCCTATCCAGTTTGGGACACACTGTATACTTTACATAACTCACGCCTGGTTACCTGAAAAACAATTAATTACCTATAGGTGAATTCCGTTCGCGTGCGTCTTGCAAAAGAATGTTACATATTTGTAAGTTTGATGAGCTGTCTACAGGCAGACGCTCTAATTTAGGTAAAACAAGGCCAGTAAGTGTTGGCTGAAGGTGTGTGCTTTAATCTTAGCAAATTTTCTCAGAAATAATTCGCTTGTGACAAAGATACGACCTTAAGACATTCACTACTAAAACACTGCCCGGTGGGATAATTTTTTTCGCTCTGTGTCGAAAAAATGTGTCATCGAAGCTACTGAATTTATTTTTATTAATTTTGGTACATACCTTGCCTTTCCAATGACTACTACGCATTAAAATAAATAATTTAGAAATAATGTGCTCAAATTATTAAATTTTAACAAATCCGAAAAAATCTACTTGTAAATTCTATACCGCAAGGCACTTGGCTGCATCAAAACTAGCCTACCTAATCGGAGTCGTTATTCTCCCTTTTAAGTCAGTTAAATCGCGTGGTTGAGTTTTACATACCCTACATTTCACATATCCCCATAAGAAGAAGTGTAATAGCGTAGGATCGGGTGGTCGTGCTGGCCATACTAACGATCCTCGCCTTTGTAAAACCAATTCTTTTAGGGTCATGTTATGTTATAAAAACACGCTGTATGTATTTAACAGATATGTTCTTATATGAATACATTTAATCTTTTTACTAGAAAGCGCTACCCTTATCGCATTGGTTTCTGTACTTAAGAGCTGGGAGCGCGTTTTGCCCTTTTTGATGCCAGTGGACAAAATGACAACTTATAAAGCGTAACATGATTGTTCGAATCGTCACAGGAGCAGTTAAAAAAAAAGTAGTTTGAAATTAGCGATTCGGGTAGTGCCCGTTGTCTACTGAGATCAGGGGTGAGAGTCTCACAGAACATTCTGTCGTTTATAAGTAGATACACGTAACTGTTTGTTCAATTAGAAATTAGACATTGTTTTGTTAATGTGACCTTAAAAAACATTTGGTAATAATTCGCTATATTATAGAAAAGTGTAGCTTGAAGTTGAGCTTTAGCAATTACATTTTGGTATTTGTACGGGGTTAAATCAAGTAATAATAAAGTAGCTGATGGTTTAGCTGGTTAGTAAATTAGTTTTGGTGCATCTACGGTATTAAACCAGGTAATAATAAATTAATTTAATGCTCAGTTATGTCAGGTTGCAGAAAGTGAATCAGATCAGCGCAAAGGCTTTTTGAAAGTAAATTAAAGTCAGTTTGCAAGGTGTGTGGCACACCTTTGTTTGCATAGCCAACAGGGCGTCATGTTGGAGAGGCGTGGACCTTGGTCCGGGTGAAATAAACGTGAAACGGTTCTTTTAGTGGCATCGTCATTTAGCCTTTTGTGAACTTCGAACATGTTCTTTAGTTTAGTTTTATTAATATTTGTTATCTCATTGTTTGTTATAGTCGTTCCAATCGTTTCTAAAGTTTTTAAGTTAATTTTTTTATTGTTATCAAATAGGTACCATGCAAAACGTTTATTTAATGTATTATCTTTAAACTTTATGATATTATTTTTCAATAAACCGCTTAATAATATTTAAGGGGTTTTATTTGGAATTGTAAAGTATTCAACGTCCAACTAATTAGCTTATACTGGGTCTTTCTTAGCTCCTACACACGAACAGCCGTATAATTCATTCTAAATTTGTTGTTTCATCATATATCTCAAAATATTTTAAGTTTTTGTATAGGTATGCATACATAAGATGAAAGGTAATGAAATTTGAAGTTCAACGATATAATAATATACAGGATGTTGTATTTGAAAAAAATAGTTTTTGATTGTTGAAATTGTCAGAAGTGGATGCCCTATTGTGAACGCAGTGTATATCTAGTCACGCTTCAGTGTATATTATTATAATCACAATAGTATTGCGCACCAGCTTTGCTAAAATGATGGTCGTTTCTCTATCACTTACTAAGATAGAGACTTGTAAAATAAAGACTGCAAAGGCCATTATTTTTGAAAAAGAAGAAATAACTCAAAAATGGATGGGTTTCCGCTCTACCATCGTATACTTTTTTGGCGCAGAATGACTCGAGGAATCCGAAAATTTGAAAATATACATACTGTTCTATTTAAAATAACGAAATTGGTGAGTGGCCAGCTCAAACGCAACACCTGTGTATTCAGCAATAATTTTAGATTATAAAGTGTATGCTTCCTAGTCATTTCCTGGAGTGAAATCTTTGATAATGCCATTAGTGTAAGCACAGTCTAGCTTTACCAGAGAAATATCGCACCTGTATATAAACATTGGTTTTGGGTTCTAGGTACCCAAATTCGCGCTCATCTAAACAAATTTGGTCAAAAGCTTTTCATCGTGACTTCTCTATTAGCAAATTTTTGTTAATCAAAATTCGCTAAAAGATGTCTTCTATATCACCTTATTACAAAATCCAGAGGCGGCAAACCCTTCTGGACTCTTGCTAAATCTATTGGGAATAATTTCTGCAAAAGCACGTTCTCACCTCTTGTCTCAGGGGATGAAATTGTTTCAACAGCCCTGGGCAAGGCTGAACTTTTTGCTTCGTTGTTCGCCGGCAATTCTACTCTCAACCCACCTCCAAATGTTCAACCACCAACAGTCCCCAATGTCGCGCATAAAATGACGGATATCATTTTCAAAACTAAAAAGGTACGGAAGATGCTCTCTTCTCTTAATACCAGGAAAGCCTCTGGCCTTGACGAGATCCCAGAAATTGTTCTCAAAAAATGCGCACCAGAGCTTGCTCCTGTCCTGACTCGTCTGTTTCAGATATCTTATAATAAAGGCATATTCCCTAGTAACTGGAAAACAGCTCGAGTACAACCCATCCCCAAGAAAGGATCCAGCAACTACAGGCCTATTTCTCTACTTTCAGTCGTCTCTAAAGTGATGGAAAAGTATATAAACACCGAATTACTAAAATTTCTTGAAACACACAGTCTAATCCACGACAGGCAGTATGGATTCAGTCAGCGCAGATCGACGGCCGACCTCCTTTCCTTTGTCACCCATTCTTGGAACAAGTCTATGGAACAACACGGTGAATCCCAGATTGTTGCTCTAGACATATCCAAAGCATTCGACCAGGTCTGGCACGCAGCGCTGCTTAATAAACTTCAGGCCTATGGCCTACCACCAAAACTCTGTATGTGGACAGCAAATTTCCTCTCCAACAGGAGAATATCTGTTGTTGTGGATGGTCATTCCTCTAAACTGTATCCAATTAATGCAGGAGTTCCTCAAGGTTCAGCTTTAGCCCCTACTTTGTTTCTTCTCCACATCAATGACCTCCTCTCGAACACATCCAACCCAGTTCACAGCTACGCGGACGACAGCACCCTTCATTCAAATATACAATATTCTAAGCCTGTCTCTTTAGCCCAATTAGATGAGGATCGCAGACTCATGGAGGGTTCTGTCTCCGTGGATCTCCAAAAAATATTAGACTGGGGAAGTAGAAATCTTGTACAATTCAACCCCACCAAAACTAAGTCTTGCTTTCTTTCTCACAAGAGATACACCAGCCCTAGACCCATCACAATGAACAACCAAGTTATTCAAAGTAATGAGTCCTTTTCTGTTGTTGGCATTTCTGTGGATCGAAATCTTAATTGTCACCAACATGTCACATCAATTGCAGAAGCGGCTGCTAAGAAATTAGGTTTTCTCTCTCGGGCTCGCAAATACTTTTCACCAGCTAATCTCTATACCTTATATACTTCACAAATAAGGCCAAACCTCGAATACTGCTCCCACATCTGGGGTGCCGCTGCCGCTTCTACACTCCGTATCCTGGACTCCATTCAAAAGAGAGCTATACGTCTCATCGGTGACCCTACCCTCACCCAAAGGCTGCCATCGCTTGCCCACCGCCGTGCCGTTGGTGACCTCTCTCTCTCTCTTTTATAGATATCTGCACAGGCACTGCTCGGAGGAACTTTCTTCTATAGTTCCCCCACCTGCTGCTCCCAAGAGATCTACCAGGGGAACAGAGCGAATGCACCCTTTTACTGTCCAGGTCACCAGACATAGAACATCTTGTTATGCCCGCTCTTTTGTCCCGAGGACTTCCAAGTTGTGGAATTCCTTGCCGGCACATGTTTTTCCTTCTCCTCCGAACCTCCAAACCTTCAAGTCCAGAGTTAACAAGTTGCCTCTTTCCTCCTTGTCAACACCCACGGTACGATAGTATTTAGGCTGTAAGCCCTCGTGGTGTGTTGTTAAAATTTAAAAAAAAGATTAAGTATGTTAAAAATGTTGATTTAGCTCTGGTCACATACTGCCTCAGGAATATGAGCATTTGACTTCGCTGGATGCAACACCGATGTAATTTAAATTAAACCTTATTTTAAATTATAGTTTTTATCCAAATTATCTATTAACAAAACTGATAATATAGCTATTACCTTAAGGTGTGATCTAATTCGAGTTTACTTTCTCCAAGAAAACAATTTACATAAAATAATTACTGAAAGTGTTATATATAACGCCATGCATTTGCGGAGCATTTATGCAAATCACTTTTTTTTCATCTATCGAAGATATTGATCAACTGATTAACTACCTACATAAAAAGACAGGCATGCAGTGAAGTTACGTATGATAAATTGCGTGTACCTTAATTAATTCAGGACGGCTGCCGTACTGGTACGACTTTGCATTCCCCATTTCGCAGACCTGACGCCGTACTTTTACGTTTTAAAGTTTTCTATCACAAACCGACTGACGTACATGTACTAGAAGAAATGCCCTTTAGAAAGACGGACGCCGTACATTTACGGCTTGTTTCGACTATTTTCATGCCACGAGACTTACATGTACGTTTATGTTTGTAATGCCACAGACCTGGCGCCGTACATGTACGTTTTGCTATGGTGAGACTGACGCCGTACATGTACGATAGACGTAATTAGGTTTTTTTCTCTTTATTACCATCTTTTGTACACATTTAGGTTGATAGATAGGAGTGCTTGTATATTATTTTGACAGTTTGTGTCCTCGAGCAAACTTATCTCATTACCATAAATGTGTAATGTAAATAAAACAATATGAATTATGAATGTAAAAAAATGTGTATTATTTATTGAAAAAGTAAAACAGAAAACCACATTATGGTGGATGAAAAATAAACAAAGTAATAAGTACGTACAAGTAAAGAAGATGAGCTACATATCAGTACTTCTTTTTAGTGTGGTATTCTTGAAAACAAGGAACAACACAAAGTGGCACATTACATTCTTCGCACATATATTTCACGTCTTTCCGTTTGCGTTTTTGAAGTTTGGTGTTGGCACAAACATGGCATCTGCGTTGAGTTCGAGCCCCTTGAGCGGCGGTTTGTGTTACCAATGTTGGAAAGTGTCTTCCTGAAAGGCGCAAGGGATTGTCCACCGTTGGAGGATAGCTTGATGCGGCTGTAGGTCTGATACTATATTTTTCAATCAGTTGGGTAACCAATTTCAGGCGAAAATCAGAAAACGATGGTTTGTTGCCTGTTTTTACCTGATATAAAATTAGGGCATTGTAGAGGGCTAAATCAATTATGTGGAAAAACACCTTTTTGTACCATTTTAGGCTTTTTCTGGCACATTCCACGAAGCTCACTTGCATATCAACTTTATCAACCGCGCCCATTTTATTATTATATTGAATGATACACTCAGGTTTTATTATGGGTTCGCCTGTTTGAAAATGTTTGTTGCCAGTTTCTTTTTGGTTTCCTGTGTACACAGATGTCAACATGTGAACATTTCTCTTATCACACCATTTCAAAGCCAACAATTCATCGGTATGTGCTGACTCACAATGGCCCTTTTCCACTGGCCCAAAAATTGGCATACCTTTTCTATTCGGCCTTACTGTTCCGCATGTTCCTGTATTATTTTCAAAAAGGTATTGAAAAAGTATAGGGCTACTATACCAGTTATCGACATAAAGTATGTGTCCTTTTTTTAGATAATTTTTCATAAGTGTCGCAACGATGTCTCCAGAAATACCCAAGTTGTCGGTTCTTTCAATACTAGTTGATCCACCGGTGTAAATAATATATCCTTGAACATAGCCAGTTTCTACATCGCAAATCTCAAATAGTTTCACACCAAACCTATGCCTTTTTGAAGGTATATACTGTTTGAAAGCAAGTCTTCCCTTCCAAAGTATAAGGCTTTCATCGATTGCCAGATCTTGAAAAGGGTAAAAGCTTTCACAAAATGTCTTATTTGTAGCTGTCACAATAGGCCTTATCTTTCTCAGTGGATCGTCTTTATCTAAATTGTCATTATCGACAAAATGTAATGCATACAGGGTGTGTAGAAATGTATCGCGCGTACAAACATTTCTAAAAAATGGGGTTTCTATAACAGGGTTCCTTGACCAATAATCTTTTAGTGTAGGTTTTTCTACTAACCCCATCAATATACAAAGTCCCAAAAAGTTATACATTTCCGGAATACTTCTATCTGACCAGTTTTTGAAAGAAGGTTTGTTTTGATTTTTAAAAAAGTTGCCATACCTGTTTGTTTCGTTTGTTATTGTAGCCACTAAAATTTCATTGACAAAGTGCTCAAAATAAGCCAACTCGGGGGAACTTTCTTCAATGACAACGTTATTTTGAATACCTGAATTGCTTTGGTCAAAATTGAATTGTTTCGGGACAAAATTATCATCAAATCTCCATGGAATACTTGGAGTTGTCGTTTTTTTAGTACTAGACGTATTTGTAGGACGGTTTGAGGGACCTGGTCTTGTTACTTCATCTTCGGGATCACTGTTATCCGTATTTTCTTTACCAGCAATAATTATAACCTCCTCGTCGGAATCACTAGAATAATTATTATTATCTTCATCGTCTTGTGGAATATAATCACTATCACTTTCATACAATAATGCCTCCAATTCTTTATCGGTTAGGCTTATTTTTCTATTTGGTTTTGACATTGTTTTCGCTTTAGCAGAATTACACAATGTTACACAACAACAAGCTAGCCACGCCGGCTTCGGTATCTAACGTAAGCTACGGCGATTGAAACACGAGTAACAACGTGCGACATGCCGGCCGCCTGCTGCACAGCCGCGAGACCTGTTTTCCCGCGCTCGGCCGACAGTTGCGCGCGTCTCCTTCCAGCGCCCGTCCGGAATGGGTTAATTAATTCAGATTTTTTTTACAAACACTTTTCTTGATTTAAGCTTGTCGTGTGCTACTAGATTGTTCTTACATATAAGTTTATACTTTCTGTGCCTATAGAATCAACATTTATTTATCAGTATATCAAAAAAATGATGTAACCAATATACGCTACACAATAGTATGGTATCAAATAGTGAAGGTAATGTTTCACAAAAAAAGATTCAGACTTCTTCATTGAAAATTGGCTGTCATGTACAGGTTTGTTCATTATAAATTACCCGCCCCTTATCATCGTTATTATTGTCTATAGAAAAATAAAGCTTAAAAAAGTTGTCTGGTTATGACTGAATTTTGTACAGTGGCGTGCAGATTTCAGGGATACAAAAAATCATATTTTGTAAATGAGATACCCTGTATATTAATATATTTTTGGAATGATCTTTTTTCATATTTTTATATCTTACCACTAACTTATATCCTT
Source organism: Tillus elongatus (assembly GCA_964006375.1). NCBI lineage: Eukaryota > Metazoa > Arthropoda > Insecta > Coleoptera > Cleridae > Tillus > Tillus elongatus. The sequence goes on along the minus strand of OZ023268.1, from coordinate 24,660,471 downwards.
TTTAGTGAATTTTTATTAAAAAAATTCACTAATAGAGAGGTATCGATGGTGAGACTTTGCAAAAATTCATCCAAATGAGTGCGAACTAGGACCCCTAGAACCCATATCCGGGGTCAGTTTCAATTTTTATATGTTTATATGTATATATATATATATATATATATATATATATATATATATATATATATATATATATATATATATATATATATATATATGTATGTATCCGTCTGATAACTCAAACAATAATTAACCGATTTCGATGAAACTTGGCAAGTGATTTTCTTTTATTAATGGCTTGGATGAGTTCGTTGTCCAGAAAAATCGGACGGGGTTTTCCGGGAAAATTTTAAGTTTTCTTTCGAAAAATTTTTTTTTCTCCGAAAGTAACAAAGCTGTTTTATTGAAATTAACTGTATATGTTGCCTTGGGAGAGATCTTACTACGTACTGAAATTCAACTTTCTAAGCTTATAAAAAATTGAGTTATTCAAATTTTAAATTTTCTTTCGAAAATTTTTTTTCTCCGAAAATTACAAAGTTATTTTAATGAAATTTGGTAGATATCTTGCGTTAGGAGAGACCTTACTACACACCAAAATTAAACTCTCCAAGTTTATAGAAAATTGAGTTATTCAAATTTGAAGCATTTAATATTTAACATGAAGTTTTTACCACAGAAATCGTAGAAACGACGAAACGATTTTCACCTCTCTAGTATCAGGATCAAATGAGAGGATAGGCAGTGGCTAAGTTTTGTTTAGTATAGTGTAATGCATGTGGCGTCTGGCGATCGCTTCAGGTCGGTATTGGTATTGGCACATGAATAAGATCTAATATCGCTTGCGTCCAAAAGAAAAATCATGGAAGTTATGCGATTACGTGCCTAATGGACAGTCAGTTTTAATCAACAATACACATCCCTTCCTTTTAAGTTAAAGGCAAGAATTTTAGGCTGTTATTGTATTCTAATTTTAAGAATTTAAATAATGAAGGGAAATATTTATATAATTATATAGTGATAAAACAAATTATTACGATATTCACTCTATATAAGAACCGTTTCGTTAAATGTGGCTTCTTCAGAAACAAAAGCAAAATGCATGTAGTAATTAACTACCGATGCAAATATTCATTTGTTTTATTATTTACGTTTGAATTGCATTTACATCAGAGATTATTAGTGAATTTTTATTTTAAAAAAATCACTATTAGAGAGGGATCGATGGTGAGACTTTGCAAAAAATTTTTCAAATGAGCGCGAACTAGGACCCCTAGAACCCATATCCGGGGCCAGTTTCAATTTTTATATGTTTATATATATATATATATATATATATATATATATATATATATATATATATATATATATACATATATATATATATATATATATATATATATATATATATATATATATATATATATATATATATATATATATATATATATATATATATATATATATATATATGTATCCGTCTAATAACTTAAAAAATAATTAACCGATTTCAATGAATAATGGATTGGATGGGTTCGTTATCCAGGAAAATCAGATGGGGTTTTCCGGGAAAATTTTGAGTTTTCTTTCAAAAAAAAAATTTCTCTCCGAAAATAACAAAGCTGTTTTAATGTAATTTACTATATATGTTGCCTTGGAGGAGACCTTACTAAGTACCAAAATTCAACTTTCAAAGTTTATCAAAAATTGACTTATTCAAATTTTAAGATTTCTTTCGAAAAAATTTTTCTCCAAAAATTACAAAGTTATTTTAATGAAATTTGGTGAATATCTTGCCCTCTGAAAGACCTTACTACATACCAAAATTAAAGTTTCTAAGTTTATAGAAAATTGAGTTATTCAAATTTGAAGCATTTAATAAAAATTCACTACCATAACGCACTTGCTGCGTCCAGAGTTTTTTGAGTTATTAAACGTCGATGTTAGTGAAACTAGACACTGTAAATATGACAAAGTTAGCATTGAAACTGACAGGTATTATGTTTAATTAGTGAAATTTCGTTAATAAGATCATCAAAATGGTTTACATACATACATATATATATATATATATATATATATATATATATATATATATATATATATATATATATATATATATATATTATTTCAACAGCACACAACGAGGGTTCACAGCGTAAATACTATCGTGGGTGTCGACAAGTAACAAGGAGGAAACAGGCAACTTGTTAATTCTTTCGGAGGAGAAGGCAATGTGCCGGCAAGGAATTCCACAACTTGGAAGTCCTCGGGACAAAAGAGCGGGCATAACAAGATGTTCTATGTCTGGTGACCTGGACAGTAAAAAGGTGCATTCGCTCTTTCTCCCTGGTAGATCTGTTGGGGGCAGCAGGTGAAGGAACTATGGAAGAAAGCTCCTCTGAGCAGTGCCCGTGCAAATATCTATAAAAGAAAGAGAGGTTACCAACGGCACGTCGGTGGGCAAGGGACGGCAGCCTTTGGGTGAGGGTAGAATCACCGATGAGACGTATAGATCTCTTCTAAATGGAGTCCAGGATAGCGAGTGTAGAAGCAGCAGCGGCAACAAAGATGTGGGAGCAGTATTCGAGGTTTGAAGGTTTGGAGGTTCGGGGGAGAAGGAAAAGCATGTGCCGGCAAGGAATTCCACAACTTGGAAGTCCTCGGGACAAAAGAGCGGGCATAACAAGATGTTCTATGTCTGGTGACCTGGGCAGTAAAAGGGTGCATTCGCTCTGTTCCCCTGGTAGATCTGTTGGGGGCAGCAGATGGAGGAACTATGGAAGAAAGCTCCTCTGAGCAGTGCCCGTGCAGATATCTATAAAAGAGAGAGAGGTTACCAACGGCACGTCGGTGGGCAAGGGAGTGCAGCCTTTGGGTGAGGGTAGAATCACCGATGAGACGTATAGATCTCTTCTGAATGGAGTCCAGGATAGCGAGTGTAGAAGCAGCAGCGGCATCAAAGATGTGGGAGCAGTATTCGAGGTTTGGCCTTATTTGTGAAGTATATAAGGTGTAGAGATTAGCTGGTGATAAGAATTTACGAGCCCGGAAGAGGAAACCTAATTTCTTAGCAGCCGCTTCTAAAATTGATGTGACATGTTGGTGCCAATTGAGATTTCGATCCACAGAAATGCCAACAAGTGATTACTTTGAATAACTTGGTTGCTTAATGTGTTGGGTCTATGGCTGGTATATCTCTTATAAGATAGAAAGCAAGACTGAGATTTGGTGGAGTTGAATTGTACAAGATTTCTACTTCCCCAGTCTTACATTTTTGGAGATACACAGAGACAGAACCCTCCATGAGTCTGCGGTCCTCATCTAATTGGTCTAAAGAGACAGGCTTAGAATATTGTATATTTGAGTGGAGGGTGCTGTCATCTGCGTAAGTCTGAACTGGGTTGGATGTGCTAGAGACGAGGTCATTGATGTGGATAAGAAACAAAGTAGGGGCTAAATCTGAAGCTTGATGGACTCCTGCATTAATTGGATACAATTTAGAGGAATGGCCATCCACTACAACAGAAATGCTCCGGTTGGAGAGGAAATTTGTTGTCCAGGTATAGAGTTTTGCTGGTAGGCCATAGGCCGGATGTTTTTAAGCAGCGCTACGTGCCAGACCTGCTCGAATGCTTTGGATATGTCTAGAGGGACAATCTGGGATTCACCGTGTAGTTCCATAGACTTGTTCCAAGAATGTGTGCCAAAGGAAAGGAGGTCGGCAGTTGATCCACACTGACGGAATCCATACTGCCTGTCGTGAATTAGACTGTGTTTTTCAATTTTAGTAATTCGGTGTTTATATACTTTCCATCACTTTAGAGACGACTGCAAGGAGAGAAATAGGCCTGTAGTTGCTAGAGAGCGCTTTGTATGCTTTCTTGGGGACGGGTTCTACTCGAGCAGTTTTCCAGTTACTAGGGAATATGCCTCTATTCTAAGATGTCTGAAACAGATGACTCAGGACAGGAGCAAGTTCTGGTGTGCATTTTTTTAAAACAATTTCTGGGATCTCGTCAAGGCCAGAGGTTCTTCCTGGTATTAAGAGAAGAGATGATCTTTCGTACCTTTTTAGTTTTGAAAATTATATCCGCCATTGTATGCGCGACATTGGGGACTTTTGGTGGTTGAACATTTGGAGGTGGCTTAAGAGTAGAATCGCCGCCGAACAACGAGGCAAAAAGTTCAGCCTTGCCAAGGGTGGTAGAAAAAAGATCATTCCCTCAAACAAAAGGTGGGAACGTGATATTGCAGGAATTATTCCCAATAGATTTAGCAAGAGTCCAGAAGGGTTTGCTGCCGTTGGAGCTTGAAAGGACTTCGTTTTTGATGTGGTTATTAAACGAGTTTTTTGCCTCAGAAAGTATGCGGAGAAAGCGGTTTCTTGCGTCGTTAAATGCTTGACGGTTTACTTGACTGAGATTGTGTAGAAGCGTTTTGTGAGCTTTGACCTTTCAAGTCTGGCCTTGTCACAGGATTTAGAGAACCATGGTTTTGAGTGGCTGAAGAGGTTTTCTGTGTACGCGAGAAGCAGACAGGCGCCTATGGAAATGAGGAAAACTAATCCCGCGTTTCGTCCCAGTTCGCGGAGTTGTATTCCCAAACGATACGTGGTGACCGGTAAATGCAACAGATGAATTAATTGCAGCCCTGAGAGAGAGAGTTTCATCCAAAGTAATTTCTTCCAGCTTCCAAATTGGGGAGTCTGGTGCAGGGTAGATTGCTACGGACGTACGCGCACACACCTCCATGCAATCTAAAGGAAGTAAGGAGCTCATACCCCAGGAAACTAAGGTGATTAGTGGCTGTTTTGGCACTGATTTGGGGTTCGGTGATGAAGAGGAGTTGGGGCCTATTAGCCTGGAGGAAATGGTGGACGGAGTTCAGGTTCGAATTTAGGCTACAGTTATTCGAGAAGGATATGTAAAATATTGATGCCGGCGCCCCCTGCACACCCCTCTCCCGGAGATCCGTATGGAGGGGTATTTTATTTCCGAAATATTTTGTACAAGGAGGAGTCAACATGATTTTTGTTTATAAGGGAAACTGACTCATACACCAGAACCGGAAACGTCCGTTGAGACTTCACCGGTCCCTTGATGTAAGGAATGGTACCTCCTCGGGCGTGAAAAAAATCCTTTACTGCCACGTAAAGGAAATGTCCACTACCACCTACCAAATATATATATATATATATATATATATATATATATATATATATATATATATATATATATATATATATATATATATATATATATATATATATATATATATATATATATATATATATATATATATATATATATATATATATATATATATATATATATATATATATATATATATATATATATATATATATATATAACAAAGTTAAACGTGCGGCAAAAAGAGCATATAGGGTGTTTTATCCAAATCGTTCAGCACCATCAAAAAATACGTTAAAAAGTATTTACCGAAAGATAAATAATACCTCCAGTATTAGTAGAAAAAAAAACGTGTCGTTCAAGCAAACCAGGAATAACAGCTAGATCTACTACTTCATTTCGAAGGTAAGCCCATCCATATTTATTAACGAATAGTCGATGAATATGGTAAAAGTTATTCCTAAATCCAACGTATGTTAAAAAATAACAACTGCAGACCATATAAAATTTTACCCGTAGAAGTTTTAACAGAGGCCCATAAAAGGAAAAGGCTGTACTTTTGCCGCCAGATGACTGAAAAGTTGAATCTTGTGCAAATATTTTAGTAAAATGAAGGACAATGGCGGTTGAAGCTGAAGGGTTTGCAGAACACTCTTGTTGCGACATTTTCTTTACATAATCCGTATTTGTTTCAAGTTCTTTGCCTAAATGTTGCGAATTTTGACGTTTCAAATGGCGACTTTGACGCTTTGAGGAAAACACCATTTTTTCTTCTTTAAATGCCTATAACTTTTTTGTTTCTCAACTTGCAGACCCAAATATTGGTACCTGGGTCACTACTCTTTATAATACAAACAGTTGTACCAAATTTGGTTGCCCTTACTTTGTTATTTCCGGAGACATAATTTTTTTCAGAAAGAAAACACAAAAATTTTCCGGGAAAACCTGGGCCGATTTTCCTGGTTAACGAACTTATCTAAGCCACTGGCCACAAGGCAAGGAAGACATATATATATATATATATATATATATATATATATATATATATATATATATATATATATATATATATATATATATATATATAATTGAAACTGACTCCGGATATAGGTTTTAGGGCTCCTAGTTTGCACTCATTTGAAGAAATTTTTTCAAAATTAAAAACTCGGGATCTCCTCATTAGCGAATTTTTTTAAGAAAGATATTATGTTCGGAAAAACTTGTTTTCGAATACATTTAAACAGATGTAGAAGGTAATTGTTTACCTGTTTTTAGAATTGTTTTTTCTTATTGTGAGTGGAGTTTGGTGTCCCTCGGGGCATAATTTTGGGTCCCTTGCTTTTTAATATATATATATATATATATATATATATATATATATATATATATATATATATATATATATATATATATATATATATATATATATATATATATATATATATATATATTCATGACCTCTTTAAATTGCGCTGTATGGGCAAAGTGGTAGGGTACGCGGATGATACTGCTATTTTCTATACGGCAGACAGTTGGTGTTCCCTAAAAAATATAGTTGAGAGGGATCTTGAGGTGATTATGGCATGGTTTTTTGATAGATGGTTGATCGTGAACCTTTCAAAAACCGTGTTTGTCCCTTTCTCATCTTACGGCCGCTGTTTGCCCTCTTATGATGCAATCAGTGTTGGTAGTAATTTTGCAATACAAAAGGTGAACAAAGTATCATATCTGAGACTAAATATAGATTGCCATGTGAGATGGGATTTCTATATTCAAAAATTGGTTTAAAAACTTTGGGTATTGCTGTACAAATTGAGATTCATTAAGGAAATGTTGGATAATAAACATCTGCGTATTCTATATCATGCATTGGTTGAGAGTGTTCTACGTTACGGCATACTAGCCTGGGGCGGTGTGTCTGAGTCCCATCTCAGATTCCTGCAAAGTACCCAAAACCGTATTGTTAGGGTGATACATGGTAAAGATTATGCTTACCCTAGTTATCGTCTATACAAGGACACTTGCTTGATGGATATTAGGGAGCTATTTTACTTTACGGTTGCAAACACTCAGCATGCTCAGCGGGAGAATCTTACAATAATAGAGCATTCACATTTTACTAGACATAGCACACACTCGTTTAAAACGCAAAAGGCGAGGAAGTCAGTTGCGCAGTGATCGTTTGCTTACCTATGTGTAAGGGTTTATAATTCAGTGCCTCCTGAAATAAGAGAACACACTTCTTTGAATTTATTTTTAAAAACGATTAAAGAGCTGGATTTTTCATACCCCTAGAAATGTCATTCACTGTTTGTTTAGAAGAAATTGACAACAATGGGACAAGTGCGCGCTGGTTCCTGCGTGAGTCGGTGGTTTTGTGTGTGTGCGGGCGTGTGTGCGCATGGGGGTGTGTGTAGTTGGTCGCGTGAGTGTCGGTGTTTCTTTGTTTGTTTTTTGAGTGGAGAGGAAACAGTGTGTTTGAATTGGGGACGGGCAGGTCGGAGTGGATATCGGTATTGAGGCATGTATACTGTGATTGGAGACTGGAAACTTTATTTTAGAGTGCATATATGCTTTTTGTTTTTGTGTAGCAGATGCGTTACGATTTTTTAACCAATGACTTCTTTGGAGGGAAGCATATGGTAGAAATGATAGACATTTTTGTGTTTTTTCTGTAGTTTTGTTTTTGCTCTACTGCCAACAAGTCTTTGACTTAGGCAGTTTTTTTCTCTCCATTTGTTGGGGGAGATTTTTTTGTGTAAATTGTGCATTATTGTGTTTAACTATACTGCCAACAAATCTTTGAGTTAGGCAGTTTTTTTCTCTACATTTATTGGGGCAGTTTTTTTTTGTGTGTGAATTTTTCATTATTGTATGTTTATTTGTATTTTTCTGTATGGAGGAAAACCTTCTCAATAAATGTGTATTATTATTACTATTATTATTATCTTTTATTTACGGGCCTACAACGGCCACCCTGTTAAATCACCGAAGTTAAGCAACGTCAGGCACGGGCAGTTCTTGGGTGGGTGATCATTGGGAACAGAGTGTGCTGTGTAATGCTCTCGAAAGGCAATGGCAAACCATTGAGTATATTTGCCAACCAAGTTTACCTTTGAAAACAGCGACACTCAAGTTTTTTTCTTTATCAGAGGGGAATACATCATGTAGGCCCCGGCACAAATGGGATCGACTGCCATGGGTGTGCCGGAGTCCTACCGACAAAAACTCCCCTCTCACAGCCATAGAAAGCATAGCAGCGAAACTACATCTCAATATAACTTCACCCCACACTACCACAGTCTATTACTCCTTGATCGTTTTTTTTTTAGCCTGCTTTATCATCTTTTTCTTTAGCCTTTAGGATCATGTTGATCACTTCCTCTATGACTTTCCAGTTTGTCGCACATTCCAGCATGTGTTTTACAATATTGTTCGCTGCCAGCTTCTTTCCAACTTGACCTTCGCTTTGTCTCACCTCCTTCCACCGGCCGCAGTAAAGGACACTGTGTTCTGGGGTATCGCTCTCCACACAATATTGGCACATGTATGTTTCCTTAATCTTGAAAGGGCAAAGATATACCTCATTATCGTTGCACACTTTAGGTAGTATGGAGTAGTTGGACGTCATATAAGACCGCGACAGTCGTGGGATCTGTTTCAATGGTAATTCTACTAATTCTATAATTGTTACGTACACTTTGAATATAATATCCCGGGCATGAAGCCGATCTAAAATATCACGCAAATAAAATATTAGTTGACTTGTGCCTAGATGACGCAGGGTGCATCGCGCTTGCCTCCTAAGCAGAAGGTTACGCGATCGAATCCATCTCTATGAATGTGTTTTTTTATATTTTATTTTGACATTTGGAGAAACAAAAGTGCACAGATTTTATACGTCTTGAACCAAATCTCATTTTTGTTAAACACGCCTAAATAAGTTTGTCACTTTTGAGTCTGAAATTATAATTTTGTTATTGTTGATATAAAAAACCCGGTTTGATTAGGTTGACTAAAACGAAATCATACTGGCGATTGATTAGGAAAAATAACTGCTACGTTTATAATTTGGTAGATACTTTACTTTTCCAAAAATGAATTAAGTTTCCTTCTGAAAATCTTCTGTATAACTTTAATGGCATTTGTAATGCAAGTTTCTTTTAAAGATACTTACACTATCTACAGATATAGCAAAATTTATTTCTTTAGCTTCATAGAAACTTGAGATTTGGGCATTTTTCTTAAAAGGAGTTATAACGCAAGATTTTTTTGCTAATAGCGAGATATCGATGATAACACTTTCCACAGAATTCTTCAAATGTGCTCGTACTAGGATCTCTAAAATCGATCTTCAAGGTATGTGTAAGTTTAAAGTGTTAACTTTACTAAAATGCCGTATAATAATAGTATACAATTCTTAGATAAATTCGCTACTGTAACGCACTTGCTGCGTCCCGAAATTTTGTAATCTATTCTTTTTCTTTGACGTCGGTGTATGTCTGCGACTGTGGTCCATTACCGACGTTAGAAGATAACTTCCTGTAAATTTTGTCAACCTTGCTCTTTTCTGTAAAAGGGTAGAGAATATTTAGGTGCCCAACATCGAATAGTATACGTAACCAACGGCTTAACGTCCCCTTCGAAGGGCTCAAGCATAATTCCACCACCTCAGGTGATGTTAATTTTACAGTATGCACCTACTCAAAAGAAATGACGCTTCTTCTGGGTACCAGACTCGGGACCTTTCCTTCCAGAAGCACACGTTCTTACTACTGGGCCAAAGAGGCTTCTAGGCAAATAAATAAAAACGACAATGACTCTTATTTTTTTATTAAAAAATAATAAATAGGTAAATACGTTATTTTGGCGAAAACCAATAACATATTAAAACAAAAAATAGAATCACCCCAAAAACCTCAAAATAATAACAGAGAGTTGTGCGCTTAATACTTTTTTCGACAACGAAGTTGTCTTCATCAGTAGCTGCCGCTAAACAAACTGATACTGATGAAGACAATATCGTTGTCGAAATACGTGTCTAGCACATAACGCTATGTTAGTATTTTGTGGTTTTTAGGGTCCTTTTACTTTTTGTTTCAGTTTTCAACCACAGTATCCAACCTTGGTCCTTCAATAACATATTAGTATATAATACAAAAATATTTACAAAACAATTTACAATGTCTTATAATATTGGCAAAATTACATATAATCATTTTATGTTATTAAGTTGTATGTAGTCTGACATATAACAAGTGATTCAGAAATAGTGGTCCAAATTGCCACTGCGGTGTACAGAGAAAATATATTAACAGTTTACTTAACAACAGAAGTGGATTCAAGAGCAAATTAATTAATTTTTTGCTGATGAATAAACATACAAAATTTTATAAAAGCTAGTGCTGCAAATGGAATGACAACTTTCACATAGCTGTGATATTTTTTTCTCTTCAGAAAGGGTCCATGACTTGACCACAAAGAAAATATTCGTATTCCTGTATCCATAAACTTCTGGAACGTTATTACTCAAGTTTTATTGAAAAAAATAACAATTTTCACGAAATCACCCCTCAATTATCCCCTACCTCCCAAAGCGATCTTACCCAAAAACAATTTAAAGCGTAGCACATACAGACTTGGAGACTACTTCTCTGCCTTCACTGTTGGTTTTGGTTTTTGTATGTAAAAGACGTAGCTAGCGCGTAAGCTAACTGGAGAAAGTGGCCCTTATGAATTCTGGATATTATAGGATGTTTTTTAACGTTTCTGTGGCTAGTTTTGCTGTTTGACAGCATTCTCAGACAGATAAAAATTGAATTAGTACGAAATCATGACAACTTCAAATAAAGATCTGTTGCTATGTTATGATATGATGTTTTGATTAAAAAAAAAATCAAATTGAAAATAAAATGAAACACAGATGACAGATGAGGCTTTCAAAATGTTTACGTGATGTATGTCAATATTTAACATAAAAATAGAACTAGCTTATAATAACTATGATAGCAGCTACAACAATAAAATAACTAAACAATAACAGTATAAAAGCAGTCTCTATACAACGAAATTATCGACATACATGAACTCATTATCTTATTACAACTTTTTGAAAGAATAGTTAAATTTATTTTCTTTGACTTCTTTTATTAGAAAGAAGAATATCCAAGGAAGGGGAATTCATTATATCAGTTTGCTCGTTTAAAACAAGGTAGCTATTGTCGTGTGTGTGCTTTTTGACTTCTAAAGCTTCAAAAAAGTCTAGTTTACGTTTGTCATTATAAAAATGTTGTGGTTGGATGCGGTTATTTACTCTAGGTCTATGTTCGGTTTCAATAATTTGTTTTGCAAATGTAGATTTGTCAGCGTGGTTATTTCTAAATGCAGAAATATAATCTTTGTATCGGGTGTTAAAGTTTCTAAAAGTTTGACCTATGTACAAGCTAAATTATATACTCCAGCTTTTGTCAGGAAATAAGATTTTTCTTTCGCGTTAAATAGTAAATCACACGTCGTGTTGTAAGCTTTAAAAGCTATCTTTGTATTTGTACAGGTATTTAAAATTTTTGAAATGTTTTCTGAAATGGTTACAAAATAAGTTATCGAAACGTATCTGTTGTCTTCTTTGTCTCTAATTTTTGGATAAATTAAATTAATCGCTAATTTGTATTCTTTTCTCTCGATCATTTTATCTATTATTTTAACAGAGTAGCCATTATTAAAAGCTGTTTGCTTAATTATTGAAATTTCTTTTTCAAAATTGTTTTGTGACATAGGTATTGAAAATGCCTTTTTTGAAGCTTTGAAAGTCAAAAAGCGCACACACGACAATAGCTACCTTGTTTTAAACGAGCAAACTTATTTAATGAATTCCCCTTTCTTGGACATTCTTCTTTCTAATTAAATAAGTCAAATAAAATAAATTTAACTATTCTTTCAAAAAATTGTAATAAGATAATGAGTTGATGTATGTCAATAATTTCGTTGTATAGAGACTGCTTTTATACTGTTATTGTTTAGTTATTTTATTGTTTTAACAGTTATCATAGTTATTATAGGCTAGTTCTATTTTTATGTTAAATATTGACATACATCATTAAATATTGACATACATCACGTAAACATTTTGAAAGCCTCATCTGCCATCTGTGTTTCATTTTATTTTCAATTTGATAATTTTTTTAACAAAACATCATATCATAACATCTCAACAGATCTTTATTTGTAGTTGTCATGATTTCGTACTAATTCAATTTTTATCTGTCTGAGAATGCTGTCAAGCAGCGAAAATAGTCACAGAAACGTTGAAGAACATCCTAGAATATCCAGAATTCACAAGGGCCACTTGCTCCAGTTAGCTTACGCGCTGGCTACGTCCTTCACCTACGAAAACGAAATCCAACAGTGAAGCCAGAGAAGTAGTCTCCAAGTCTGTATGTAGTATGGACCAGGTTCACCAAGTAAGGGCAACAACAATCCATGAATTTAAAGCGTTGCTTTGTCAAGTGCTAACTGGATACCAAATTTAGAATGTTATCCCAATTCGTTCGAAAGACGTACAGTCCGACAGACCGACAGGCAAAAAAATGGCATTCCAGAATCAAGTTTTATATATGTTTTGAGGCAGTTTTACCACATTTCCCCGTTTTAGCACAAAAAGAATAAAAATTTCTGTCACCTTTATTCCACACCTACACATTCAACCCCTAATTTAATTTCAGTACAGAATACCAGATGTTTGATGAAATTTAATGTTTTCTAATAAACAAACCCTAAAACGTTATATCACACGAGTTTTATAGAAAAAATGTCACTTTTTACCAAATCACCCCCAGTCATCCCCTACCTTCCTGGAGACATTTTACCAAAAAAGAGTACAAGCCGTTCGTTTGCCGGGTGCTAACTGTATGCCAAATTTGAAGACTATATCTCAATTCGTTCTGAACTAATCGTGGCTTATCGATGCTATACTTTCATACGTATTGACGATGTGGAAATAAAATAATATTTACTTTGAGTAATATGTTGTTATAATAATTTATTTAGTTTGAATGTGTATCAGCATAGGATATAAGTTAGATATTATTTTTAAGAAGTGCAAAAGGTCGAAGTGGCCCTGTGTGCAAAGCGGATGGCGACAGTTTGTCAACTCTGACATGTCTGCTTCCGAAAATTAACAATCGGGGCAAATTAATTTGTTCTGTTTGGGAACTAATTCATATATTACCATTGCATCACATACTGCTCCATCATCTATTCCGCTAATGACCACAGTTGTGTAAGCGATTCACCAAGTTAAAAAATATATATAAAAAAGGAGCAAAAAAAAAATGATTTAGATAAATGTCATCCCCTGTGTGTCCAGGGACGGAAAAAAATAGCTTCAAGGTATGTCCTGCCTTTCCCAAGAAGCGACAAACTAAAATTAAGAGCGTGTGATACCACATTGAGTCAGGCCCTGGTGGAACTGATATCTCTAAAGAAGTGGAAAAACCCTTGGAGATTTAGATTTCCACGGTGAGCTTCGAAACATGCAGGTGACTTTACTTGGGTGTTGCTCAGGGGCTCAAATCCATGTGATATTACTTTAAGTCAAACACTGGTTGATGTAGAATCCAGACGAATTTGGAGAGACGCTGAGATCTCTAGTTGAGTAGAATAACCCCTGGAGGTTGAAACCATCACTGTGACCTTTTAAACGGGTATGCGCCTGGATGCTGCTCGGAAGTGAAACTCATTAAAGTACAGCTTTGAGTCAAACCCTGGAAGATGTCAATTGCAGGATAACTCACGTGAAATAACCCATGACGATTGAGATCTTAACTCTAAGCTTTAAAGCTGACAGAGAACTTCGTTTAGATCGAAAAACGATTCAGCAGCGAGCGAAAAAACACCAGAAGAACTCTGTCAAACCAACTTTCGCTCTCAAAAATATCGACTGTACGATGCTAGATACATAAATTAAAACCTTAGGTCCGAAACACAAGAGGCGAAATGTCGCGGTGGAGCGCTTGAAATAGTGAACCTCACCTAAGCTGGATATATGTTTTGTTGTCAGGGTAACTTTTAAAATATTGTTTACTGAAAATTTGCCAAAATCCTAACGTAACGTTCAAGTACTTCATTAAACTTGTAGTTACTTTTTTAGGAACTGAAAAACTGAAGTTTAATATTCAGTATGAACGTTTCCATATACATAGTTCGACCATGGAGTAATATGTGTTTTACATTGACATATTAATATATTAATCGTCAGCTAAAAGCTGGCACTAGGAAGCCTACTGCCTACTTAGAAAAAAGCATTGTTTAAGCTCTTTGTAATACATATTATAGATACATTTTTTATCTTTCTCCTCAGCTTCTTTATATGCCAAATCTCACACTGCTCCGTGCGCGCAATGTGCTAAAAAAATAGGTACAAAATTTTTTCTTGATGTATTATAACCATATAATTGAAACTACTGCCAAAGCACCAGAGGAAGGGTCTACTTGAAATTCATTTTCTGCAAATATTTAAGTAAAATGTAGGACAAGGACGGCTGAGACTGAAACGTAAGGCTTTATAAAACACCCTTCTTTAGACATTTCTTCTACATAAGCCGTATTAGCTTCAAGTTTTTTATCTAGAACGTGTCAATGTTGAGGTTTCGAGACGAGACTCTTTTCTTTCCATGTTGTGGCCTTGAGAATGAAAGAAACTATTCAGAAAGCTCGGCATTTAATAAAGAGTATATATATATATATATATATATATATATATATATATATATATATATATATATATATATATATATATATATATATATATATATATATATATATATATATATATATATATACGCCTGTCTTAAATTATTGGAATTTCAGTCACTTGCGGTTACAGGCTCAGCAGCGGTTGGCACACAGACTATTTAATAATAGGATCGACTGTAATGAGCTCCTACAGCTTTTCCATTTGCGAAATCCATACCAGCCAAGAAAAAAACTTTTTTTTGCTTCATATCGGTATAGCAAGAGCTGCTAATAAACATCCTTTGTAGTTAGACATCAGCAACAGTTCATACAAAAGATTTATAAACGTCATTAGATGCAAAAATTGATGCGTATAATTAGGATAAATTAGGTAGCATTAATATAAATAGATTTAAGAACTGGATTGTATGCACTTGTTTAAAATGTTGAAGATAATAGTAAAAATATTTACGTTTTGTGAACTGTACAAATGGGCCATGTCTATAGTACATTGTCCCCTGTGGGTCCGGGGACTAACTAAAAGAATAGGCCCAAGGTGGCTCCTGCCTGTCGTAAGAGGCGACTAATCGGAGTCAAACATTGACGTGGGTCTTGTCCAGGGGAGCCTGGAGGGAGGCGGATATTTTTGGAGAGTGATATGCACCCGGATTTTGAGGCCTCCACTCTGGACTTAGAAATTAACAATTGACCTCGCTTGGTTGTTACTTGGGAGCGGAGTTCCAGATGATACCACCTTGGGTTGAGCGCTGGCGGGAGTCGTGTGTCCAGACGACACGGAGGGGATTGAGATTATTGATGAATGGTATACACCCGGAGTTTGAGGCCTCCAAAGTGTGCTTCAAAACGGTCGGACGACCTCGCTTCGGTGATACTCGGGGGGGGGGGGGGGGAATTCGATGGGATGTCGCCTTGAGTCTAGCACTGGTGAGTGCCGAATTTAGACGAACCCAGGGGAGAGCTGAGATCTCTAGTGGTGGATTACAACTGGAGATTGAACGCTGCTCGAGAGCGGGACTTCATGATACCGCCTCGAGTCAAACACTGACCGATGTCTGGCCCAGACGAACTCGGAGAGCGGTTATCTCTCTTTGAGCTTCGAAACGAGCAAGTGACTTCACTCGGAAAGCAGTAGACCTGTCAAACCAATTTTCACTCTCAAATATATCGTCTTCTGCGGGGAGCTCGATTTGTTGGGGGAAACTTAAGCAAACAGTGGCTGGTATCGAGTCTAGACGAACCGGGAAGAGGACTGAGATCTCTGGGGGTGAATTCCACCTGGAGATTGAGGCCTACTCTGTGAGCTTCGAAACGGGCTAACGACCCCGCTTGGATACTGCTCGAGGGCGGGACTTCATGATACAGCCTCGAGTCAATGAAACACTGGTGGAGGTCTGGTGCTGGTGATACTGAAGCGAGGCGGATATGCACCTGGATTTTGACGCCTCCACTCTGGGCTTAGAAAGAGACAATTGGCCTCGCTTGGTTGTTACTCGGAAGCGGGGCTCTAGATGATAACGTCCTAACTTGAGCGCTGGCGATTGTCTTGTGTCCAGACGCACGGGAGGGGGTTGAGATTTCTGAGTGGTATACACCCGGAGTTTGAGGCCTCCACTGTATGCTTCGAAACGGACGCACGGACTCGCTTGTGTGACACTCGAGAGCGGGACTAAATGCGCTGTTGCCTTGAGTCCTGCGCTGGCGGGTGCCGAGTTTGGACGAACCCGGAGGAGAGATAAGATCTCTACGGGTGGATTACAACTGGAGATTGGACTATGCTCGAGAGCGATGAACTCGGAGAGAGGTTATCTCTCTTTGAGCTTCAAGACGGACAATCGCCTTCACTCAGAAGGCAGTACACCTGTCAAACAAACTTTCGGCCTTAAGAATCTTCCGCAGGGAGCTGTATTTGATGGGTGAAATTCGAGCAATTATATGTGAGCCACAATAGACCTAAGGTCGCGGTGGAGGGACTGGAATAGCCCACTCATAATGCATATAATCTCTAATCTAATAGTACATTGTGTGGAATAAATAAATAAAATATATTTAGGTCGAAGGGTGCTGGGAGTTATGATCACTGCAGCTAGGAGTGATTGTATATCTAAAGAGGCCAAAGTGACTGCATACAACCAGTAACTAACAACGTACTGGTATCAAATGTGCTATATGAGTTAAAAGTTTTGTGGGTTAGGCAAAACATGTAAGAAAATTAAATATTGTTGGGATGAACCACCTCACACGAGTGACGAGTAAAACAAGAAGGGATGAAATTAGAAATAAATAGCTTCTGAACGAATGTAATGTAAAAAAGGTTGTTAATAAGTAAGTATGAGAGGAATGTGCTTATATGATTTGGGCACATAGAACAAATGGATAATGATAGAAGTACAAATAGAATGTATAGAGAGCATGTAAATGGTAAGAGAGTTCTTGTAAAACTTGGAAGCTTGGTCTGATGCTATGGGCAATAAATCAAAGAAAAGGCTGGAAGTTTCGGTATTAGAGGATCAACTATGAATGTAGTAGAAGCGAAAATAACATGCTATGACAAAAGTGCATCGAAAAATATTGTTATGAAATCGCATAGGTTTTGTGGTGTCTCTATTCGTTTATGGAAATGGGGTGACGGGTAGTATCTAGTATTAGTAGTAGTGTATTACAAGCTGCCTGACGCAAAATCATTCTAAAAATAATAGCCTTAAATTGAAACTTCTGCTTCTTTCAGTCAAGAATTGTTCACACTTTTTGCTCTTGAAAGGTCTTTAATTTTGCTAACATATTCTCTTTATGGACTCAGCTTTATTAAAGAACAATTTATCAAAGTCATCCAGTGGGGCAAAAATGAATATGCGACGTTTCTCTTCGTTTGTGAAACAGAACCTTTTTTGTCCTCCTATCTGATCCATGTTTTTTGTGGGTATTTTGCTAGTCGTTTGTTCACTTCCAGGGAACATCTTCTAGTATCCATTTTTGAGTACCACTACCTGTACAATTAGACAGGATCAGTCCTTCGCTGGTCTTCTTTAAAGCTGGTATATCAAGACATTTTTGATTGGTCAGGTGGCGTATTTCTTTACTCTAAAAAAATATTTAAAAAATATGTAATAAGTGTATGAAACATTATACATTAAAAATCAGTCTGTAGTAATGATTTCTTTCAATCAAAACCAATAAATTGATAAAAATTATAAAGTCTGGACGCAGCAATTGCGTTATGTTAGCGAATTTTCGTCAGAATGTTTTTAATGTTAAACATGTTTTCTTTTTAATGAAAGGTATCAAATTTAGTAGATAGTATAATATAATTTTCATAGTAGAAACCTTGTACCATATTCTATCACAATTACTTTATTGTTTAAATAAGTACAAAAAGTTTTCGAAAATAAAGTTAAAAATTTCCCGAAAAAACTTGTCTGACTCTCTTGGCCAACGTACCCATCCAAGCAACACATAAACTACACCTGCCAAGCTACAATTATTCATAGAAAGCTTTTTGATACAAATAAAAACAAATTTACATGAAAATATGAAAACAATTTGCTTCACTAAAATTCGCAATTTTTTTAAAAGATTGGCTAAGCAATCTTACATGACAATTATATAAAGATATTTTTACCAAAATTTTAGACGAAAATTTGCTAAAATAATTTTTTCGACGGACAATAGAAAACAATTTTTGCACGGGAAATTCGCAAACATTTTTTTACAATAATTAATTAATAATTATTAGTAGCAATTCACAAAAATTTGACAAATAAATACGAAAACACTAAAAATTTCTGCGAAATACTGACTCCATAGATGTTTTCTATGCGAATTTGCTAACCAACTGGAAAAAGTTCAAACCATATACCTAGTTTGTAACTAAAATAAAAACAAAAAATTTTGGGACGCAGCAAGTGCGTTATAGTAGCGAATTTTCATAAGAATTGTACCACCCCTTACACCAAGGGGCCGGTGAAGTCCCAACGGACGTTTCCGGTTCTGGTGTATGAGTCGGTTTCCCTTATAAGCAAAAATGATGATGGCTCCTCCTTGTACAAAAGATTCCGGAGGCAAAATACCCCTCCATTCGGATCTCCGGGAGAGGGGTGTATAGGGGGCGCCAGCATTAAGATTTAACATATCCTTCTCGAATATATGTGGCCTAAATTCTAACCTGAACTCCGTCCACCATTTCTTCCAGGCTAATAGGCCCCAACTCCTCTACCTCACCGAAACTCAAATCAGTGCTAAAACAGCCACTAATCACCTTAATTTCCCGGGGTATGAGCTCCTTACTTATTTAGATTGCATGGAGGAGTGTACGCGTACGTCCGTAGCAATATACCCTGCACCAGACTCCCCAATTTAGAAGCTAAAAGAAAATACATACTATGGATAAAACTCTCTGTCTCTCAGGGCTGCAACTAAATTATATGTTGCATTTACCGGTCACCTTTTGACAACAACTTTGTCCAGCCATTTGACTACCTTTCTGAAAAAATCGACCATCTGATTTCTAAATATCCTTCCTCCGAGGTCACTATTCTTGGTGACTTCAAAAACCGATCCACAAGGAAGAGCAGCGGAGGCCTTTGCAGTCAGCAATTCTTTAGCCAACATGGTTCAACAATCTACTTACTTTCCTCGCATCCCAACACACAGCTCAAATCCTTTGGATCTCCTTCTTAAAACAAATCCTGACTGCTATAAGATATCAGTCACCGCCCCCTCGGTCGCTTAGATCACGGCATGGTCACTGCTTCCTGCGCAATGCAACCCGGGGTCACACAGTCATCACACGCACGTATCGTTTGGCACTACAACTCCGCGAACTGGGAAGAAATGCGAGATTAGTTTTCCTCATTTCCATGGGCGTCTGTCTGCTTCTCTCATCCTGACCCCTCTGATATCTCACAAAACGTCACCGAAATGATCCAAGCTGGCATGGAATTATTTATTCCACGTACACAGAAAACCTCTACAGCCACTCAAAAGCCCCGGTTATCTAAATCCTCTGACAAGGCCAGAGTTGAAAAGGTCAAAGCTCACAAATAGCTTCTACACAATCCCAGTCAAGAAAACCGTCAAGCATTTAACGACGCAAGAAACCGCTATGTCTGCATTCTTTCTGAGGCAAAAAACTCGTTTAATAACCACAATAAAAACAAAGCTCTCTCAAGCTTCAGCGGCAGCAAACCCTTCTGTACTCTTGCTAAATCTATTGGGAATAATTTCTGCATGAGCACGTTCCAACCACTTGTCTCAGGGGATGAAATTGTTTCTACCGCTCTGGGCAAGGCTGAACTTTTTGTCTCGTTGTTCGCCGGCAATTCTACTCTCAACCCACCTCCAAATGTTCAACCACCAACAGTCCCCAATGTTGCGTATGAAATGTCGGATATCATTTTCAAAACTAAAAAGGTACGAAAGATGCTCTCTTTTCTTAATACCTGGAAAGCATCTGGCCTTGACGAGATCCCAGCAATTGTTCTCAAAAAATGCGCACCAGAACTTGCTCCTGTCCTGACTCGTCTGTTTCAAACATCTTACAATAGAGGCATATTCCCTAGTAACTGGAAAATTGCTTGAGTACAACCCGTCCCCAAGTAAGGATCCAAAGCGCTTCCTAGCAACTACAGGCCTATTTCTCTCCTTTCAGTCGTCTCTTAAGTGATGGAAAAGTATATAAACACCGAATTACTAAAATTTCTTGTAAAACGCAGTCTAATCCACGACAGGCAGTATGGATTCCGTCAGCGCAGATCAACTGCCGGCCTTCTTTTCTTTCTCACCCATTCTTGGAACAAGTCTATGGAACTACACTGTGAATCCCAGATTGTCGCTTTAGACATATCCAAAGCATTCGACCAGGTCTGGCACGCAGCGATGCTTAATAAACTACCGGCCTATGGCCTACCACCAAAACTCTGTACGTGGACAGCAAATTTCCTCTCCAACCGGAGCATTTCGTTTTGTCGTGGATGGCCATTCCTCTAAAATGTATCCAATTAATGCAGGAGTTCCTCAAGGTTCAGCTTTAGCCCCTACTTTGTTTCTTCTCCACATCAATGACCTCCTCTCTAGCACATCCAACCCAGTTCAAAGTTACGCGGACGACAGCACCCTCCACTCAAACATACAATACTCTAGCCTGTCTCTTTAGCCCAATTAGATGAGGATCGCAGACTCATGGAGGGTTCTATCTCCGTGGATCTCCAAATAGTATTAGACTGGGGAAGTAGAAATTTTGTACAATTCAACCCCACCAAATCACAGTCTTGCTTTATTTCTCATAAGAGATACACCAGCCCTAGACCCATCACAATAAACAACCAAGTTATTCAAAGTAATGAGTCCTTTTCGCTTGTTGGCATTTCTGTGGATCGAAATCTCAATTGGCACCAACATGTCACATCAATTGCAGAAGCGGCTGCTTAGAAATTTGGTTTCCTCTTCCGGGCTCGCCAATACTTTTCACTAGCTAATCTCTATACCTTATATACTACACTTATAAGACCAAACCTCGAATACTGCTCCCACATCTGGGGTGCTGTTGCCGCTTCTACACTCGCTGTCCTGGACTCCATTCAGAAGAGAGCTATATGTCTCATCGGTGACCCTACCCTCACCCAAAGGCTGCCATCGCTAGCCCACCGACGTGCCGTGGGTGACCTCTCTCTCTCTTTTATAGATATCTGCACGGGCACTGCTCAGAGGAGCTTTCTTCCATAGTTCCTCCGCCTGCTGCCCCCAACAGATCTACCAGAGGAACAGAGCAAATGCACTCTTTTACTGTCCAGGTCACCAGACATAGAACATCTTGTTATGCCCGCTCTTTTGTCCCGAGGACTTCCAAGTTGTGGAATTCCTTGCCGGCACATGTTTTTCCTTCTCCCCTGAACCTCCAAACCTTCAAATCCAGAATTAACAAGTTGCCTTTTTCCCCCTTGTCGACTCCCACGGTACGATAGTATTTAGGCTATAAGCCCTCGTGGTGTGTTGTTGAAATTGAAAAAAATGACACTCTTATTATACGGCATATTAGTAAACTTAATACTTTAAAGTTACACAGCCCTTGAAGATCGATTTTAGAGGTCCAAGTACGCGCACATTTGAAAAACTCTTTCAAAAGTGTTACCATCGATCTCCCTATTATCAAAAAAATCTTGTGTTCTAACTCCTTTTGATAAAAATGCCCAAAACTCAATTTTCAATGAAGCTATAGAATTAAATTTTCCTATATCTGTAGATACTGGAAGTCTCTTTAAAAGAAACTTGTATTAGTGAATTTTCTTAGAAAAAATTCACCAATGAGGAGATCTCGACTTTTGAATTTTGAAAAAATTTCTTCAAATGAGCGCGATCTAGGACCCCTAGAACCCATATCCGGGGTCAGTTTCAATTTTTATATGTTTATATATATATACAGGGTCGCTGATAAGTCTGGAAACGGTCGATTATCCGGGAAAATATACAAGGTGTCGAAAAAAGTTTTATACAAAAGTTTTTGGGTTCTTCAATGTCTACTAGGCGGTGATAATTTCATTTATACAGAGTTGGTCATACAGGCGTGGCACACCAATATTAATTTTTTTTTAATGGAACACCCTATATATTATTCGATATTTCAATCCTTCTCTTAATTTTGAGCAACATTTATCAGAAGCATGATGTACATAAACTCAATCGTTTCCGGGTAAAAAAATAAATAAAAATAAACGCTATTGTTTTTAAAATCTATTGGATGAAGAACAAAAATAAATGAAAAGTAGAATATCTCTTGAAAACAATCTGTGAGTGTGAAAAGAACCGGTTGCGATGTTTTTAACATTGTTTGAAATCCTATTTTATAAGATGTTCAAAGTGTTCTCCATTGACCTCCTGACAATAATGAATTCGCTTAACAAAACATTGCACTGCATTTACAAGAGCGTTTTGAGGAATGTTATTAATTTCATGCACAATCCTTGCTTGCAACTCTTCAATATTCTGCGGTCTATTTTGGTAAATTAAATTTTTTACATGACCCCACAAAAAAAAGTCAAGCGGCGTCATGTCGGGAGACCTAGCTGGCCATTCAATAGTTCCCCTGCGCCCTATCCATCTGCCAGGAAAGGCTTGATTCAGATATTCCCGTACCTCAATTCCAAAATGAGGGGGTGCCCCATCCTGCTGAAACCATATTTCTCCCGCTGGTAGATTTGGGTCGTTATTGTTCGGAAATAATCGACTAACGTCTGGAACAATTGATTCTTGCAAAAGTGTTAAATATCGAGCAGAGTTCAAATTACCGTGTATAAAATAAGGTCCTATGATATGTCCACCAATAATAGCACACCAAACATTTACTTTTTGCGGTCTTTGGGTGTGAATTTGTTCCATCCAATGTGGGTTTTCGTCTGACCAGTACCTACAGTTGTGTCGGTTGACTTGTCCATTCAAACAAAATGTAGATTCGTCGGAAAACAAAATGTGGTTGGCAAAGTTAAAATTTTGGCGTAACTTCTCCATAATAAGTTCACAGAACTCGATTCTGCGATCAAAATCGTCTTCACTCAGTTCTTGCAATAAATGAATTTTATATGGACGGAACTTTTCCCGCTTCGTAATCTTTTGAATTGAATATCGACTCATATTGTGATTTAAAGCCAATTGCTGTGCCGAAGTTTTCGGATTTTCCACCACATCCAATATTACATTCAAAGAATTTTCTTCATTTGTAACGGTTACTGGCCTTCCAGTTCTAGGTTTATCCTTGATACCGCCAGTTTCGTGAAAACGATGCAAAGTTTTCGAAACTGTGGATTTGGAGATCGATTCCCGCTCAGGATGCAACTCATTGAACATAATCACCACTTGAGCAAAACTTCGTGTTCTATCACCGTACCCTATCATCATTAAAATTTCGATACGTTCGGTTTCACTTAAACTTGCCATTTTGCACAAAAACTGTTGACACTAAATTACTAATGTTTCAAACCTGTTGACACTGAATGAATGTTTGACATTCGTTGTCCTGGAAACATTTTAAAACAAAAGAATAATACTGCGTTTCTTATGGGCATCTTATCTTATCTTGGGATTCCAAACAATGTTAAAAACATCGCAACCGGTTCTTTTCACACTCACAGATTGTTTTCAAGAGATATTCTACTTTTCATTTATTTTTGTTCTTCATCCAATAGATTTTAAAAACAGTAGCGTTTATTTTTATTTATTTTTTTACCCGGAAACGATTGAGTTTAGGTACATTATGCTTCTCATAAATGTTGCTCAAAATTAAGAGAAGGATTGAAATATCGAATAATATATAGGGTGTTCCATTAAAAAAAAATTAATATTGGTGTGCCACGCCTGTATGACCAACCCTGTATAAATAAAATTATCACCGCCTAGTAGACATTGAAGAACCCAAAAACTTTTGTATAAAACTTTTTTCGACACCTGGTATATTTTCCCGGATAATCGACCGTTTCCAGACTTATTAGCGACCCTGTATATATATATATATATATATATATATATATATATATATATATATATATATATATATATATATATATATATATATATATATATATATATATATATATATATATATATATATATATATATATATATATATATATGTATCACACCGATAACTCAAAAAATAATGGGCCGATTTTGATAAAATTTGGCGTGTGCTTTTCTTTTGTAAATGGCTTGGATAAGTTCGTTAGCCAGGAAAATCGGACGAGGTTTTCCGGGAAAATTTTGAGTTTTCATTCGAAAAAAATTCTTATCTCAAAAAGTAATAAGCCAATTTTAATAAAATTTGGCATGTACCTTTCTTTTGTAAATGGCTTTGACAAGTTAGTTAGTCAAGAAAATCGGACGAGGTTTTCCGGGAAAATTTTGAGTTTTCATTCGAAAAAAATTCTTATCTCAAAAAGTAATAAGCCGATTTTAATAAAATTTGGCATGTACCTTTCTTTTGTAAATGGCTTTGACAAATTTGTTAGTCCAGAAAATCGGACGAGGTTTTCCGGGAAAATTTTGAGTTTTCATTCGAAAAAATTTTTTATCTCAAAGAATAATAGGCCGATTTTGATAAAATTTGGCATGTACCTTCCTTTTGTAAATGACTTTGACAAATTCGTTAATCAAAAAAATCGGACGAGGTTTTCCGGGAAAATTTTGAGTTTTAATTGGAAAAAAATTTTTATCTTTAAAAATAAGAAATCTATGATAACCAAATTTGGTAGGTAGGTTTACGATATAAAAAGTAAACTATACACCAAAATTTAGATTTCTATGTTACAAGAAAAAAAAGTTATAATAAAATATTTTGTGCCAGATCATTTCTATGAAAATTCACTACCATAACGCACTTTTACAACTTTCATTAAAGTTGTACAAAAGATTTCTAGAAGGAAACTGAATTCATATTTAGAAAAGTAAAGTATCTGCCAAATTATAAACGTAGCAGTTATTTTGTCTTATTAATCGCCAGTACGATTTCGTTTTAGTCAACGTAATCAAACCTAAATAATCACCAGTATGATTTCATTTGAGTCAACCTAATCATTTTTTTCAATAACAACAATAACAAAATTATAATTTCAGAGTTAAAGGTGATAAACTTATTCGGACGTTTGAAACAAAAATGATATCTTGTTCAAAACGTATGAAATCTGCGCACTATTATTTCTTCAAGTGTCAAAATAAAACAAAAATTTTTTTTCTCCAAAAGTTACAAAACTATTTTAATGATTTTTGACGGATATGTTGCCTTGGAAAAGGCCTCACTACATACCAAAATTCAGCTTTCTAAGTTTTTACAAAATTGAGTTATCCAAATTGGAAACATTTAATGAAAATTTACTATCATAACGCACTTGCTGCGTCCCGAACTTTTATTATTTATTTCTGACATACATTTTGGAAGGTACAATATAAATAAGCTTAAGCTTGTGGCTGTATTAAATGTACAATTTTAAAGATTGGTACCTTTTTGCAGTCTCACCGTCGATACCTCTATTAGCGAATTTTCTTAAATAAAATACGCTTAATTTTTTAATAAAAACTAGCTAGGAGAACAAAACAGGAATGTCAATATCTAATAGGAAAGGGGTAACAGCACACGATGCTCCCAAGTGGTCAGCCGTCCAAGAAAAGACCGTGCCCGAGATTGCGTAACCTCGGTGATCGTACGACAATCTAGTTTATCAACATGCTATCACGTTCGCTTGACATAATTATTTATCTAAGCTTTATATATTCATTATTAATTTTTAAATTTTGATTTTAAATAAAGAATGAATTTATTTTCAAATTTTGCAATATTTACACAATTTTTAACCGTCCTGATTGCATACGTACTGTTATTGTGTGGAATAATTAATTTAATAACATAACTTATTTTATAGGTTAGGGTCTTGGGACAACTAATATGATAAAACACTTTGATGTTTTCGTCAATGATTCAATCTTTTCATATAAACTAAAATTATTAATCGAAAAACAACCTATTCTCTCATTAACCTAAAATAAAGACAATCACTTTCCTAATTTGTAATTTCATGTCGTCTGTCATTTTCCATAACTACGGCCGAGATTTCACGATTGTCGGTTTGGAGTTTGGGTAGTATGTTTATGCGTGGTATATATTTAGTTTGGTTACCGTTGATGTATGGCGTATACTTCTTGTATAAATCAATCTACGCGTGGCAGTTAACTACTCTGTCTGTCACGCATTGGACTTTAACCACTAAGTCGTCTCAACGGATATCTTTGGGATTTTATGTTTAATTTGGAAAAAACTCTAAATATTGCGTACCAAGTTACTTAAAATTCACAACATAGGTTTATTTGCACCATTTCTAGCCACATTTAAAGTCTCATTCCAGTTACTCTGATACCTACAAAAATATAGCATTTTGAAAAAGTTTTCCTTGATTTTCCACCGAAAAAACTTGAGCATAAAGGCTGATTAACGAAGTTGACCTCGGTTTTCGCCCAAACAAAATTTGTGCTAAGTTTGATTGAAATTAGTATTTTTTGAGTTATCGCTCGGATACATATATAGGGTGGCGCAATGAAAACAAAACAGACCGTTTTGCGTCCAGAGAATTTTTTTTCTAAGAAACGCTGAAACACGTCAATCTTAATATTGAGGGGGACATGTTTCGACATAAAACTCAACTTTGTCACATCAACCCCTTAAGGGTGGTGATAACAACCCTTATATTTTAAATAGGGAACATGGGTCGAGTGTTACATCATTTGCAAGCTTTTTCTTTTCTGAATTAACCAAACTAATTTTTTTGGAAGGTTTATCAACTCGTTTAAAAAATATTCACAGTTGAAGATGCAAAAACGCATTTCCCTCATTCCTATAATATATGTGCTAATAGTCAATGTTTTGTTGGTTTGTAAACAAAAAATTGACTATCAGAAAATTTCTTATCGGAATGAGAGAAATGCGGTTTCCTATTTCAGTTTATCGGTCGGTTTGATACTTGATAGTACTACCGAAAATTAATTTCACAATGGTGTATTCTATAGAAGAAAGAGTTGAAATAATTACTCTTTTTTTCAAAAACGATGACTGTGCCAACCGTACCGCAATTTTTTTTAATGAACGTCATCCGAACAAAAAATACATTTTGGAGTTAGTTGCAAAGTTTCGACAAATTGGTTTAGTAGCCAACAAAAAACGGGATCCTGAACGTGAATTTCCGGTTAGAAATGAGACTACTGAGATTGAAGTTTTAGGACAAATTGCTGCAGACCCAACTTTGAGCATGAGAAAAATGGCCACTGTTTCAAACATCAAAAGAAGAACTATTTAGCGAATATTGAAGCATCATAAATTTCACCCGTATAAAATTCATCTTGTACAACAACTGAATGAAGATGATCGGCGGCTGGAGTTTTGTGAAGTTATGACTGCACGAATAGCTTCATAACGGCAACTTTCTGTTCAATATCTGTTTTTCAGACGAGTGTACGTTTTTATTAAACTCTACAGACAATCGTCATAATTGTCGTTATTGGGCAGATAATAATCCAAGAAATTTTCACGAAGTCCACACTCAAACTCCACAGACATTGAATGCCTGGACTGGTATTTTTTTAAGACCGTTTAATCGGACCAATTTTCTTGATGGCAATTTGAGTGGCGAAACGTATTTGGAGTTACTAGAAGATATCGTTTACCCTCTACCAATTGACATTGTTGAAAATGATGATCGCTATCAAGAAAATAAATTAGTGTTTCACAGCGTGTTAAGGGGTTTTTGAAAAGAAAGTTTCCAGGACAATGGATTGGGCGTAGTGGTGCTATTGAGTGGCCTCCTAGATCACCGGATTTAACTCCTTTAGACTTCTTTCTATGGGGCCATTTAAAGAGTAGAAAATACGCAACACAACCGGAGTCTCTGGAAGAATTACGATGACGCATTGTTGAATAATTCCGTCTAATAACTCCACAAATGCTCCAGAATGTCAAAGTTCGTTTTGAACAAAATCTGTACTTTTATGTGGAAGCTGGTGGTCAACAATTTGAACACTGACTTAACTGCATAAACATTTTTGAACGTTTGGTTATGTTTTTTACTTTTTTTTTAACGAAAAAGTAACTAATTAGTGCATTTCTTATCACAATGAATGAAATACGTTCCTGCAACTCCAACTGTGAATAATTTTTAAAGAAGTTGATAAAACTGTTGACAAAATGATAACACTCGACCCATGTTCCCTATTTAAAATATAAGGGTTGTTATCACCACCCTTAAGGGGTTGATGTGACAAAGTTGAGTTCTATGTCAAAACATGTCCCCCTCAATATTAAAATTGACGTGTTTCAGCGTTTCTTTAAAAAAAAATTTATCTGGACGCAAATCGGTCTGTTTCGTTTTCAATGCGCCACCCTGTATATGTATATGTATATATATATATATATATATATATATATATATATATATATATATATATATATATATATATATATATATATATATATTTGTGTATATATATATATATATGTATATATATATATATATATATATATATATATATATATATATATATATATATATATATATATATATATATATATATATTTGTGTCTATGCGGAAGTAGCTGGACCTTTCTCTCTTGGGATTTATATATGTTTATAAGGAAGTAGCTGGACATTTCAGCCATAAAAATTGATATGTCCAAAAGGAAGTAGCTGGACCTAACCTCACAGTGTTGCCGCACTTTTTAGTAGGATGTATAAAAGTTTTCTGGTTAGTTTTATGTTGTACGCTTAAACAGGTAGCATTACGGTTTTAAGGTCTGCGTGCTAGTATACAAAGATGATATGTTTTAACTAATACATTATTTATTCTCTTTACCTTGACAGTTTTACAGTGAAGCACTTCGTGAATAATATTAAAATTGTAAAAAGCGACTAAAAATTATTTTTAAATTATTTGCCTACATAAATTATCACACCGGTGTGGTAGAGCAGAAAAATGATAAAAGACAAATTTTGTGTTGTAATTTTTTACCAGTTATTTTAAATTAAATAAATTGTGTATAAAAATGTATTTATGACAGGTCTTGTCTAAAAACCCACGTGTTTTATCTCAAAATGTAATACATTGATTTCCTAGAAAACAAAATTATAGTTATTAGATATCTGGATCTGAATACATTGCATGTGATCTGTTTTCATAATGGAAGTAACATAATTCAAACTCTTAACAAAACTATGATGACCAAAGCTTTTGCATAAGTTACATATGAAACACAATTCTTGTGTTATGGTTTGAATTGAACGCGAGAAATCAGTGAAAATAGTTGTCGTAAATAAATAGAAAATGCAGAAAAAGTGGAGAACTCAGGAATTTGATTGAAGAAAATTTGTACAAAGTAGACAAATTTGTAAAATGTAATATAAATAATCATTGATGTATTTTTATGTTATTTTTTTGTAATATAGCTAAAAAGAAATATTTATCACATTGTCTGTCTTTTTTCGTGCTACTAGAAATGTAAAGTTTTAGAGACTGGGGAGTTCGTTTGTTTAACACTGGACAATTTTCAATCAGAAGTTCACATTCAGCTATCGAGGGGTTGCTTCCGTGCTTTAAATGTCTTCTAATGGTCTCCTTAACTGCTTCTCTTTGAGGAAAACTCCATCTTGGTCGTGCTGCTGTGAAACAATAATCATAGAAATTAGCTTTGTACAATGGGTGAAGATTGTAACCTGTGATGAGCACTGATAAGTACAATTTGGAGAACCCAATTCATCACAATACAGTTTTTTGACCCGACAATCGTTTCGCTAACAAAGTTAGCGTCATTAAGGGGATGAATAAACTTAGTTTACTCAAATTTTAAAAATTAAAAAAATAATTTAAGGAAGACGCAGAAATTGAAGACATTATTCCTTTACCTAGAGGAAAACAGTAGCATATTGTTTATGCTAAGCTTATAGTAAGAAGTGCAACAGTGATAGAGTGTATACTGCGGAAGCTACTTTTAACGGCTGTTTCATAATCATTGTTTATTGTTAACTTTAAATACTTGATATTTAAATTTCCGTACAGGTTTACGAAAATGCAGCAAACAAAAGGCTTTTCCTTTGCCTAAAGAATAACCATGTTATATGTTCTATTTTCTAAATTTTATCGAATTATTGATCTATTGGTGTAATTGTTTTCAATTTTTGATCATTTTAAATGTTTTACCTTAGAATATAATTTTTGCAAATTAAATTTTATGCACCCCATAAAATCCCATCTAACAGGGGAGGAGTCATCCGACACGATAATATGTATTTTATAATACAAAATGCAACGATGACACTTTCCACACATTACATTATAGTCTCGGCTCCCATAATGCCTTTTTGTAGGGTGTCTTGGTTCCGAGATTATAAATATATGTACTTACATTATTTAACTGTTATAGTAGCCTCATAATAAACGTTTAGTTAACGCACATCGTCTAGTGGGCAGTATCCAACCCCCTTGCTCCGTAATTGCTTAAGAAACCCTTTAAGAAAATTCGGACATAAAATGTTTTCTAACCACAAGGTCATTTGATTAATGAGTACACCAACAAATCATATTGTAGGCTCTGTCTAAAGAAAGTACTGGTAATTTAAAACTTACAACTATTTAGTCTGCCTAAGAAATGAAATTTATAAATCGACATGGTGTCTAAATTAATAAGTCAGTCAAACTGATCCTGGACTATTTTCAGTAATTATAGTAGATGTTGGGGCGTAACGTACTTAAAGGGTGAATCTTATTATTTTTTAATTTTTCAACAACACACCACGAGGGCTTACAGCCTAAATACTATCGTGCCGTGGCTGCCGAGGAGGAGGAAAGAGGCAACTTGTTAATTCTGGACTTTAAGGTTTGGAGGTTCTGAGGAGAAGGAAAAACATGTGCCGTCAAGGAATTCCACAACTTGGAAGGCCTCGGGACAAAAGAGCGGGCATAACAAGATGTTCTATGTCTGGTGACCTGGACAGTAAAACGGTGCATTCGCTCTGTTCTTGGTAGATCTGTTGGGGGCAGCAGGTGGAGGAACTATGGAAGAAAGCTCATCTGAACAGTGCCCGTGCAGATATCTATAAAAGAAAACGAGGTCACCAACGGCACGTCGGTGGGCAAGGAATGGCAACTTTTGGGTGATTGTAGTATCACCTATGAGACGTATAGCTCTCTTCTGAATGGAGTCCAGAATAGCGAGTGTAAAAGCGGCAGCGGCACCCCAGATCTGGGAGCAGTATTCGAGGTTTGGCCTTATTTGTAAAGTATATAAGGTATAGAGATTATCTGGTGAAAAGTATTTGCGAGCCCGGACGAGGAAACCTAATTTCTTAGCAGCCACTTCGGCAGTTGATGTGACATGTTGGTGCCAATTGAGATTTCGATCCACAGATATGCCAACAAGTGTAAAGGTCACATTACTTTGAATAACTTGGTTGTTCATTGTGATGGGTCTAGGGCTGCTGCATCTCTTATGAGATAGAAAGCAAGACTGAGATTTGGTGGAGTTGAATTATACAAGATTTCTACTTCTCCAGTATAATATTTTTTGAAGATCTACAGAGGCAGAACCCTCCATGAGTCTGCGTTCCTCATCTAATTGAGCTGAAGAGACAGGCTTAGAATATTGTATATTTGAGAGGAGGGTGCTGTCGTCCGCGTAACTGTGAACTGGGTTGGATGTGCTAGAGCGGAGGTCATTGATGTGGAGAAGAAAGAAAGTAGGGGCTAAAGCTGAACCTTGAGGAGCTCCTGCATTAATTGGATATAGTTTAGAGGAATGGTGAATGAATATAGTTTGGAGTAATTCTGAATTGCAAAGCATATCCCGCTTAAATAATTTATAAAGATAAGAAAATGTCTGCGCATTTGCATTTAAATTGGTATTACTTCAATATAGTTATTTTACGCGTAACTGTGAACTGGGTTAGATGTGCTAGAGAGGAGGTCATTGATGTGGAGAAGAAACAAAGTAGGGGCTCAACCTGATCCTTGAGGGACTTCTGCATTAATTGGATACAGTTTAGGGGAATGGCCATCCATGACAACAGAAATGCTCCTGTTGGAGAGGAAATTTGCTGTCCAGGTACAGAGTTTTGGTGGTAGGCCATAGACCGGAGGTTTATTAAGCAGCGCTGCGTGGCAAACCTGGTCAAATGCTTTGGATATGTCTAGAGCGACAATCTGGCATTCACCGTGTAGTTTCATAGACTTGTTCCAAGAATGGGTGACAAAGGAAAGGAGGTCGGCAGTTGATCTGCGCTGACGGAATCCATACTGCCTGTCGTGGATTAGACTGTGTTTTTCAAGAAATTTTGGTAATTCGGTGTTTGTATACTTTTCCATCACTTTAGAGACGACTGAAACGAGAGAAATCGAAGGAGGAAAGAGGCAACTTGTTAATTCTGGACTTTAAGGTTTGGAGGTTCTGAGGAGAAGGAAAAACATGTGCCGTCAAGGAATTCCACAACTTGGAAGGCCTCGGGACAAAAGAGCGGGCATAACAAGATGTTCTATGTCTGGTGACCTGGACAGTAAAACGGTGCATTCGCTCTGTTCTTGGTAGATCTGTTGGGGGCAGCAGGTGGAGGAACTATGGAAGAAAGCTCATCTGAACAGTGCCCGTGCAGATATCTATAAAAGAAAACGAGGTCACCAACGGCACGTCGGTGGGCAAGGAATGGCAGCTTTTGGGTGATTGTAGTATCACCTATGAGACGTATAGCTCTCTTCTGAATGGAGTCCAGAATAGCGAGTGTAAAAGCGGCAGCGGCACCCCAGATCTGGGAGCAGTATTCGAGGTTTGGCCTTATTTGTAAAGTATATAAGGTATAGAGATTATCTGGTGAAAAGTATTTGCGAGCCCGGACGAGGAAACCTAATTTCTTAGCAGCCACTTCGGCAGTTGATGTGACATGTTGGTGCCAATTGAGATTTCGATCCACAGATATGCCAACAAGTGTAAAGGTCACATTACTTTGAATAACTTGGTTGTTCATTGTGATGGGTCTAGGGCTGCTGCATCTCTTATGAGATAGAAAGCAAGACTGAGATTTGGTGGAGTTGAATTATACAAGATTTCTACTTCTCCAGTATAATATTTTTTGAAGATCTACAGAGGCAGAACCCTCCATGAGTCTGCGTTCCTCATCTAATTGAGCTAAAGAGACAGGCTTAGAATATTGTATATTTGAGAGGAGGGTGCTGTCGTCCGCGTAACTGTGAACTGGGTTGGATGTGCTAGAGCGGAGGTCATTGATGTGGAGAAGAAAGAAAGTAGGGGCTAAAGCTGAACCTTGAGGAGCTCCTGCATTAATTGGATATAGTTTAGAGGAATGGTGAATGAATATAGTTTGGAGTAATTCTGAATTGCAAAGCATATACCGCTTAAATAATTTATAAAGATAAGAAAATGTCTGCGCATTTGCATTTAAATTGGTATTACTTCAATATAGTTATTTTACGCGTAACTGTGAACTGGGTTAGATGTGCTAGAGAGGAGGTCATTGATGTGGAGAAGAAACAAAGTAGGGGCTCAACCTGATCCTTGAGGGACTTCTGCATTAATTGGATACAGTTTAGGGGAATGGCCATCCACGACAACAGAAATGCTCCGGTTGGAGAGGAAATTTGCTGTCCAGGTACAGAGTTTTGGTGGTAGGCCATAGACCGGAGGTTTATTAAGCAGCGCTGCGTGGCAAACCTGGTCAAATGCTTTGGATATGTCTAGAGCGACAATCTGGCATTCACCGTGTAGTTTCATAGACTTGTTCCAAGAATGGGTGACAAAGGAAAGGAGGTCGGCAGTTGATCTGCGCTGACGGAATCCATACTGCCTGTCGTGGATTAGACTGTGTTTTTCAAGAAATTTTGGTAATTCGGTGTTTGTATACTTTTCCATCACTTTAGAGACGACTGAAACGAGAGAAATAGGCCTGTAGTTGCTAGGAAGGCTTTGGATCCTTTCTTGGGGACGGATTGTACTCGAGCAGTTTTCCAGCTACTAGGGAATATGCCTCTATTGTAAGATGTCTAAAACAGATAGGTCAGGACAGGAGCAAGTTCTTTTGCGCATCTTTTGAGAACAATTGCTAGGATCTCGTCAAGACCAGAGGCTTTCCTGGTATTAAGAGAAGAGAGCATCTTTCGTACTTTTTTTTGTTTTGTAATTTAGTATTTTGAATTAAAATTAATCCAACTCCTGCTTTTTTTAGAAGATAACACAAAAACTTAATTCGAAAATAGGACAAGGTGTATAATGACTGTTGTTTTATAAACTTACGAGATCTACTTTTAGTGTTATAGAGTTATATATTTTAGATTATTGTATCCAATTGTTGCAAAAGATATTTTACAATTATTATCAAAAAGCCTGAGTGATCCAGTGGTAGAAAAGTATGCCTCTGGATCCAAGGGCACTGGGTTCTATTTCCAGGGTTCCCCATTCATTTTTTCGGCCCCTACTGTAAAATTATCATTTGTTGGAGCAGGTTGAATTTCTGCAGGTTCCGATTCACTGAGGAGTCGTGAAGTCGTTAGTCCGTTAGACCGTGCGAGGTTGGGCACGCTGAATATCCCTAACCTCCTTATAGAAAAAAAACGGGGTTCGGCCAAATTTAAAGGAAAGTGAGTTGAAAGTGCTCCCTGTCGTCGGTGATTGGCCATAGTCGCAGAAATACGTCGCCGTTGAGGAAAAGGCAAAAAAAGATAAACAATTATCAGCATTATTACTGCCATATTACACAATGCATGTTGGTAACTTAGAATACAATCAGTTAATCAAATACACCTTTTTCAAATGCGCGAACACGTCAATTAGTGGTTTTTAAACTGTGATCTTTCTTTAATAATATGAAGTTGTCCCAAATTTGAGATATGACGTCGATAATTTGTTTAACCGACAATCCTACTCTTTTGTTGGCTATTTCTAAAGTACATGTCGAGTTATGCTAAACCACCAAGTTTATATTCCTTCCCACAAAAATATACATTATATTATTTTAAAAACAGAAATAAAAAATAGATAACCTAAATCAATTTTCTTTAATATATGCTTAGGTTGTTGTCGATTGACTATTTGTTAGTAGTATAAACGGAATTGAAATTCGTTTTACAAATTTCTGGTTATCCTGGGAAAATAAGTCAACATTCATTTCTTATTCGTGCTACTAATTCCTTTAGATTTATAATAATAAATAAATAAAAATTTAAAATCTGCTGTTTTTTTCAAATTAATGTGTAGGTTAAACCTATTTAACAAGAACAAACTAGGATAGGATTTGAAAACAATATCGATGAGGTCGTACCTTAAATTTGGCACACACTGTATGATATTTTTTTTTTTTTTTAAAGACCGCAACATAAAATGTCTATCGACATGTCTGCGAATTATTGGAAAAAGATAGCTGTATCTGATTAACTGAATTTATTCCATGTTTTAAACTCGCGCTATATGTATATAGCTGTCAAAAAATTATACTGGCAGGTTTAGACAAACAATGTACATATTTTTTATTATAAATAAAAAGTCGTAGAGGTATAAATAGTAGCATTGGTAAGTAAATAACTTAAAAGCTATATTTCCTGGAAAGCCGCTGCATTTTAAGATTGACATAGCTGCATTTGCATCATGTTCGATGCAGCATAGATAAGACATGTTTGCTGAATATAACTGGGATAAAGTTTGCGTGAAGTTATCCATAAATTCCGAGCCATAGATTTACACGTAGGGTCAGCAGAAAGCGGGATGGATCGTCGCGATCACAATATCAGTGAAGCGGATTCAACGTAGTAAATTTTTGGCTAGCCATAGATGTCAGCCATATATTGCTATATGCTACTACACCTTACCGAAGAAAAAATAATTTGTCTTAATGTTTTGCAATAACATAATAACACTACACCAATCGTTTATTATTAACATAGTCATAGAGGAAAACTAAATTTTAGTATGTATTATTTGTTATTTTGGTTACATGTACCCAAATGACAAATATTGGACAATAAAGCCAAGGCCCCAATATAAAAATAGACACAAAAACAAGTTACGAAAGACCTACTGTATAGCAACCTAAGCAAATTATTTTTTGTCACACTCTGGAAAATAAAAGAAAATCATTTGAACATCGAGATACTTATTAGTAAGTTTTTTCAAATATGACTTATTTTTTGATATTTACAGTTAATGTGCAAAATCATAAAACCGCAAAATTATTACCAAGGCCCTAATGTATAATAACTCATGCAAATTATTTTTTGGCACTTTTTGCAAAAGTGAAAAAATACATATGAAGATCGAAATAGCTATTACCACGTTTATTTTTTCGCATTTGCAGTAGATGTACCAAAATCACAAAAACGAAGATCGCGATAGCAATTAAGACGTTTCCGAAATATGAATTAATTTTTGATATTTGCAGTAGATGTGCCAAAATCATATAAACACAAAATAACTACCAAGGCCCTAGTGTATAATAAGATTGCAAATTATATTTTGTCACCCTTTGCAAAAGTGAGAAAAATGCATTTGAAGATCGGGATAACTATTAAGAAGTTTCGATAATAATATGAATTATTTTTTGATATTTGCAGTAGATGAGCCAAAATCATAAAAACCAAAAATGATTACCAAGGCCCTAGTGTATAATAAGATATGCAAATTGTTTTTTGTCACCTTTTGAAAAAGTGAGAAAAATGCATATGGAGATCGGGATAGCAATTAAGACGTTTCCGAAATATGAATTATTTTTTGAGATTTGCAGTAGATGTGCCAAAATCATAAAAACAAAAAATGATTACCAAGGCCCTAGTGTATAATGAGATATGCAAATTATTTTTTGTCACCCTTTGCAAAAGTGGGAAAAATGCATATGAAAATCGGGATAGCAATTAAGACGTTTTCCAAATATGTATTATTTTTTCGCATTGGCAGTTAATGTGCCAAAATCACAAAAACAAAAAATTATTACTAAGGCCCTTATGTATGAAAAACCATGCAAATTATTTTTTGTCACCTTTTGCAAAAGTGAAAAAAACGCATAAGAAATTCGGGATAGCAATTAAAACGTTTCCGAAATTTGTCATATTTTTTGATATCTGCAGTAAATGTGCCAAAATGATAAAAACACAAAATGATTACCAAGGCGCTAGTGTATAATAAGAGATGCAAACTATTTTTTGTCACCTTTTGCAAAAGT
Source organism: Tillus elongatus (assembly GCA_964006375.1). NCBI lineage: Eukaryota > Metazoa > Arthropoda > Insecta > Coleoptera > Cleridae > Tillus > Tillus elongatus. The sequence goes on along the minus strand of OZ023268.1, from coordinate 24,622,844 downwards.
GAGAAAAATGCATATGAAAATCGGGATAGCAATTAAGACGTTTCCGAAATATGAATTATTTTTTGATATTTGCAGTAGATGTGCCAAAATTATAAAAACAAAAAATGATTACCATGGCCCTAGTGTATAATAAGATATGCAAATTATTTTTTGTCGCTCTTTGCAAAAGTGAGAATAATGCATATGAAAATTGGGATAGCAATTACGACGTTTTCCAAATATGTATTATTTTTTCGCATTTGCAGTTAATGTGCCAAATTCATAGAAACAAAAAATATCACTAAGGGCCTGACGCATAAAAGCTCATGCAAATAATTTTCTGTCACCCTTTGGAAATATAAAAAAAAATGCATTTGAACACCGGGATAGTTACTACCACGTTTTTCATTTCAACATTAATGATTCTGTGATACTTACTGTTAATGTGGTAAAATCAGAAAACCAAAAATCATTACCAAGGCCCTATTATGTAATACTACACCAAATTTATTTTTTTGTCACCCTTTGCAAAAGTAAGAAAAAAAAGAATTTAAACAACGGGATAGCAGTTAAGAGGTTTCCAAGAATGTATTTTTTTTCAGTCAATGTGCCACATGAAAGGCAACGGGAAACCACCTTATTTTAACCTATCGTTGCGACTACTAAGCGACTTTGCCTTCAGTCAGTGAGTGAGTGATACAGATTATTTTTATTATGTTTTGGAAAAATGATGAATTTAAATAAATTTAATAAACATGTTGTGTATACAAGGAAACTACCCCAATCTCGTTATAAGAATATGTTTATTATAAAAATTTGCTATAAATTAGCTTTAAAGTGCAACTTATTTTTAGTGGCATAAATCTTGGTTACATAGCATAAGAAGACTGTTTCTTATGCTGTACTGCATACTTGAACAATGCAACATAAAAATTATGAGAATCTAAGAACGTTTGGACTTTGATATACCGCTTTTACGACGTTGATCCCAGAAAGTTTTACAGCTCTGTTTCTGTATCCTTCTTTTGTAAATTTCAAAGCTTTTACCTGACCTGTCAAACATATGTTTAGAAAAAATTGAAAAGTAACTGTAGCACAGCATAGTCAATCAATTATTATGCTGTGACTGTATATTAGATTTTAGCGCGTTAAAAAATCTGCAACTTTAAAAATAGAAATAGAATCATATTCAGTTCATTCTAAAACTGTCCGAGTTGAGAGTTGTGTATGCTGTAGTATTATACAGTAGGGCTTTGGTGATATTTTTGTGATTTTATGGTTTTAAATGTAAATATAAAAAAAAGATTCCTGTTTAAAAAATTGCAAATGTCAAAAAATAATGCATATTGTGGAATTGTCTCAATTGCTATCTGGATCTGTTTATGCATATTTTTTTTTACTTTTGCAAAGGGTGACAAAAAATCATTTGCATATCTTATTATACACTAAGCCTTGGAAGTCATTTTTGGTGTTTATGATTTTGACACATGCGAAAAAATAATACATATTTGGAACTATGTGAAAACTGGAACCTGTGATGAGCACTAATAAGTACACTTGGAGAACACCCAAATCACCACAACACATAAACGTCTTAATTGCTATCCCGATTTTCATATGATATTTTTTCCCTTTTTCAAAAGGCGACAAAAAATAATTTTAATATCTTATTATACACTAAGACCTTGGCAATCATTTTTTGTTTTTATGATTTTGGCACATCTACTTTTTTTAAATTTCAACAACACACCACGAGGGCTTACAGCCTAAATACATCGTACCGTGGGTGTTGACAAGGAGGAAAGAGGCAGCTTGTTAATTCTGGACTTGAAGGTTTGGAGGTTCGGAGGAGAAGGAAAAACATGTGCCGGTAAGGAATTCCACAACTTGGAAGTCCTCGGGACAAAAGAGCGGGCATAACAAGATGTTCTATGTTTGGTGACCTGGACAGTAAAAGGGTGCATTCGCTCTGTTCTCCTGGTAGATCTGTTGGGGGCAGCAGGTGGGGAACTATGGAGGAAAGCTCCTCTGAGCAGTGCCCGTACAGATATCTATAAAAGAGAGATAGGTCACCAACGGCACGTCGGTGGGCAAGGGATGGCAGCCTTTGGGTGAGGGTAGGGTCACCGATGAGACGTATAGCTCTCTTTTGAATGGAGTCCAGGATAGCGAGTGTAGAAGCGGCAGCGGCACCCCAGATGTGGGAGCAGTATTCTAGGTTTGGCCTTATTTGTGAAGTATATAAGGTATAGAGATTAGCTGGTGAAAAGTATTTGCGAGACCGGAAGAGGAAACCTAATTTCTTAGCAGCCGCTTCTGCAATTGATGTGACATGTTGGTGCCAATTAAGATTTCGATCCACAGAAATGCCAACAAGAGAAAAGGACTCATTACTTTGAATAACTTGGTTGTTCATTGTGATGGGTCTAGGGCTGGTGTATCTCTTGTGAGAAAGAAAGCAAGACTTAGTTTTGGTGGGGTTGAATTGTACAAGATTTCTACTTCTCCAGTCTAATATTTTTTGGAGATCCACGGAGACAGAACCCTCCATGAGTCTGCAAATATCAAAAAATAATTCATATTTCGGAAACGTCTTAATTGCTATCCCGATCTTCATATGCATTTTTTTCGCTTTTGAAAAAGGTGACAAAAAATAATTTGCATGGTTTTTCATACATAAGGGCTTAAGTAATAATTTTTTGTTTTTATGATTTTGGCACATTAACTGCAAATGCGATAAAAGAATAAATATTTGGAAAACGTCTTAATTGCTATCCCGATCTTCATATGCATTTTTCTCACTTTTGTAAAGGGTGACAAAAAATAATTTGCGTATCTTATTATACACTAGGACCTTGGTAATCATTTTTGTTTTGTTTTTATGACTTTGGCACATCTACTGCAAATATCAAAAAATAATTCATATTTCGGAAAGGTCTTAATTGCTATCCCGATCTTCATATGCATTTTTCTCACTTTTGCAAAGGGTGACAAAATATAATTTGCAATCTTATTATACACTAGGGCCTTGGTAATCATTTTGTGTTTTTATGATTTTGGCACAGCTATTGCAAATATCAAAAAATAATTCATATTTTGTCTCTTCCAAAACATTATTTTTACAAACCACCTGTAGATTTTTTGCTATATTACATGAATAGTAACTTATGAAATAATCATTTTTAATCCAGAAATTCGTAAGAAATATCCTGACGATATTATTATTAAATAAAGTCTTAAGTAACCTCATGCTTTTTGCGGTCCTAGTGTACATAAAATTCACTAAAACATGTAAATATTTAAATATAATTAATATTTTGAGCATTTGGCAACACCGCACAGGCGCATTAATTTTTAGTTTTAATGTTCTCATGAAATAGGTCCAGCCAATAACGCATGTACATATTAATACCAGCATGTTAATAGCTGGACGTCCAGCTATTGCACGGTTGGTCCAGCTATTATACACTTGGTATACGAAATGGTCCAGCTACTTCCGCATAGGCATAAGTATATATATATATATATATATATATATATATATATATATATATATATATATATATATATATATATATATATATATATATATATATATATACATATAAACATATAAATAATTTTTAACGGACCTTGGTATTTTTTTAATAAAAATTCGTTGAAAATAAAATGTACAAAAGCTTTTTTTCGGCGTTACACGGAAATTTTGAACCAGTGGCAGTAAAGAAAAAAATTGTACTAGAAAATACTTATACAAGCTTGTCAGAAATAAAAACGCTATTTAAGTCTGTCACTTCGAAGCTTCGTGTGTCATTTGTGAAAAGAATTTATCAACTTCTTATATATTATGAAAACGTAAACATAGATAATCTTATCAAATTAATAATTTTTGCCTTTTTTATTAAAGTTAGTTTAATTATTTTAGTATTTTTCTTTGAAAATTCGTTGAATAAGTCCATAATCTAATCGGTTATTAAAATGAAAAAAAGCCAGCTCTAATTTGCTCTGTGTTTGTATAACACGTAGTGTTTATTAGAGATGCCGTGACAACGTATTACCTGGCTGCACCACCGATGGCGACACTGTCGTACATCTCACTACGTTCTGCGAGGCTGGCTACCATAAGCCGAACTTGCTGTTGGATGTATTCTGGCTGTAATGTGGTATAAGGCACTGATGCGTTCTAATGAGAGCAAAACCGGTATGCGTTTCCAATTATAGTCGGAATGCACCTGGCCTTATACAGATACATTGTAGTGATGGGAAAAACGGTTATTTTCTGTTAACAGTTGAAGCCGTTAACGTTATTTAATACTAACCGTTCAAAATAACAGATTCAGTTATTTTAAACTGGATAGTCGATCGATAGTATCCTACATTCCCAAAGCTGTGAGCGAGAGCGAGCACACTAGTATAAATGCATTGTATTTTTACCCCGTTATTTCACGTAGTGTATAAATCTCAAATTTTGTCGATATGAAAAGGAAACAAAGGGTTATTTTTTTTTTCTTCTCTTTAACGTCGGCCTATTTCCGCGACTATGGCCAATCACCGACGCCAGGGAGCAGTTTCACCTCACTATCCTGGAAATTTTGCCGAACCTCTGTCTTTCTGTAAGGAGGGTAGGAATCTTTAACGTGCCCAACATCGCATGGACACGGGACCGACGGCTTTACGCCCCCTCCGAAGGGCGGAACGTGCAGACATTCAACTTGCTCAAATACAATGCCAGAACCTCGGTTGATGTTAATTTTACAGTTTGTACTGAAAAAGTGAAAGGAGTACGCCGGGATCGAACCCAGTACCCTTCGGTTCAAAGGCACACGTTCTTACCTCTGAACCACCGAGGACCTAAACAAAGGGTTAAGAAATTATAATAAGCGTGTCGTAAATCTTTTGTCACTCTGAAGTGAAACTTTTAGAAATCAGAAAGGAGTCTTATATTAGTATTTACTTAGATGTTTTAGGAATTGTAAACTAGTCATTTCTCACAAATTTATTTTATCAGGGTCTTTACGTAAATGTCAATGCCACAGTAAGAATCAATAAATATCATTATTTATCACGTCTTGGGACGTGAGACGTTAGAACTTTTATTGCTACACAGGGAGTGATTCTAAGAACTCCATAACATAACGCAGCTCATAAAATATCCGTAAAGAAATTTGCCTTTATTCTGTACATATGGTTTGTTATTACATTATGCTTTTATTCTTTCTTAGAATGATATCTATCTCTAGTTACATTTTCGGTTCACTGGTCATCTTTATCAGTCGATCAGTTCACTTTTAAAAACTGTGCAAACAACAGCCAACAGTATAAAAAATTGAGTTTGAGTTTTAAAAAAAAATTGGAAGATATATAGTATTAATTGTTTATTTACTTATTTTAATATTCGTTGTTTTAAAATTAGTTTCAAAAATTTCAAAGGGCTGTAACTTGGAGGAGAAGGGGTTTCAAGAAAAACTTAATAAAAACCCCTTATTTTTCTCCAAAGAATCACCCTGTAAAATTTTTCGCATCAATTTGGAAACACCCTGTATATATATATATATATATATATATATATATATATATATATATATATATATATATATATATATATATATATATATATATATATATATATTTCATTTTTTATATTTAAATGTATATAGATATTAAAAAATGTTGTATCATTATATTTTTTTATCAATTTGATAACTATTATCAGACAAACGAAAATGACGTGTTAACTGTTTTCTTGGGTAATGTATATAAATTTAAATAAATAAGTACTTTAATTTCACGTGAAATAACCCTATTTTACGTTGTCTATAGTGAAAGTAATAACAAGTTTTTACAGAAATTCATCTTTTCACCCAACATTTTTTATTATTAAATATTTGGCTTTACATACTAGTGGGAAACTCAACTGTTTCAAAAATAACAGCTTCTCAGTTTAACAGAATAACTCTGTGTAGTAGTGTCCGTATGCCGTAACCCCATCAACAACCGGTTAAAGTTAAAATTAAAATTAAACCGTTTTATTGTACCGAAGATCGTACGTCCCTAAAGCTGTGAGCGGGAGCGAGCATAAATAATAATGTTTAGCATTCCCAATCTCAAGGCTATTCATCCCGTTAAATGGTTAAATAGCAGTTGCCGATGAAAACCGATGTTTATTCATCGAACCTAGTTGCAGTAGAACTGAAACAGACACGACTCCGAATTCTAGCTTAGTGTAAAAAGCGTTACTTTTTAAGCTGCTATTTTTATAAATCCATAACTGGTGGTTACCGTTACGGCTCAGTAACCGTTTAAAAATAGCTGACAGTTAAATAACGACCCATCACTAATACATTGTCCCTAAATATATTAGGGAAGAAAGTACCAGGGCTAGCGATGTTTTAAATCGTTAGCGATTAACACAGTCTCTGTTTATATAAACATGTAGTGCTTACTAAAGCTGTCGTGACAATGTATTACCTGGCTACCTCATTGATGACAACACTGTCGTACAGTGTCGTACAATTTTTTAAGCAGAACATAGTGAAGTTCTGCTTGAAAAATTGTTTTTAACTAATCCCTTCTTTAGGTATATAGAGAGTGTTATACAAAATGTGAAAAAAAAAACGTATGTTGTCACGCCAGCTCCAAATAATACAAAGTGTTAAAAAATAGAGACTGTATACAACCAACTAACAATTTAGTAAATTGTCAGCCATGGCTCATTTCTACTCTAATATAGGGACAAAGTACGTAAGGCTAGATGCATTCTCACCACAATTAAAACCGTAGACCGGTTTTGCTCTAATTAGAGCTTGTCAGTAAGGAACAGTAATTGCAGCGAAAATACACCTATAAAGTAATACGGCTATGGTAGCCAGCCTTCCAACACTAAGTGAGTGGTAAGACACAAGGCAACGTGCTTGGGGCTGGCGTGATAACAGGCTACTTGGTTCCGCAACTAGGTGGCGGCACGTTGCTTTGTGTCTTACCATTCGCTTAGTGTTGGAAGGCTGGCTACCATAGCCGTATTGCTTTATAGGTGTATTTTCGTTGCAATTAGTATGCCGTACTGACGAGCTCTAATTAGAGCGAAACCGGTCTACGGTTCTAATTGTGGTGAGAATGCATCTAGCCTTACATATCTAGTAACTATAGTTTTTACTAACCCGATACCTAATGTAAATATGATAGGTATATATTTTTTGTTTTTCTGATATTTATAAAGGGATTATACATGTATCAAGTGTAGCCGACAACCATTTCAATTAAATTTCTCGTGCCAATACTTACTTTTTTATCGTATTCCCATTTCTGTCTGCTAAATCCACTGCAAGCCATGATTCTAACTTTTGCCGCTCCAATAACAGCCTTTTCTGGGGCGTCCAAACAAATAGAATCGTCAGTCATTATAAACCCATCTGGCGTCATTACAAACATCTCCAATGTTGTGTCTTCGTTCGAACACTGTTCTAAAGTTGCGAGACCCATGGGCTGATTAGAAAGTCCTTTCCTTCCTGGCTTTATTAAACATTTTCCCACCTGTTTTGAAAAATAAGATTATACATGAAATAGAAATAATAAATCTTTATAGAAATTTATTTCAATTACACCGAAAAAGATTAGTGGCCTTTATCAGTTTCATCGTAGGGTGGTACAGGGTTATTCATTATAAATTACCCACTTCTTATTAGGGTTATTATTGTTTATAGAGAAAACGTGTTACAAATATATATGTGGCTATGACTGAATTTTTATAAAATGCTATCGCAAGTACAGTGGCGTGCATATTTCAGGGGATACAAAAAATAATATTTTCTTTAAATGGGATACCCTGTGTTTTATTACATTTTTGGATTGATCTTTTTTTATGGTTTCGGAAATATACCATATTTATGTTACACCTAACTTATATCTTTTTGAGCTATTAAACATCGAATATCTTAGTTAAACTAGTTACTGTAAATATGGAAAAGTCAACATTATTAAAGTCAGCTTTGAAAATGATAGCTATGATGTTTGATAAGTGACATTTCTTTAATCAAATAATTAAAATGGTTTACAGTAAGGAAGAAAAAGTCAAAATGGTTACTTGTTATATACAGAATAACAAAAACAAACCTGCAGCAAAAAGAGCATACAGGGTATTGTATCCAAATCGTCCAACATCATCAGAAAATACTTTAACAATATTTACCGAAAGGTTTTAGTAGAAAAACCGTGTAGTTCACTTTGAAGGTAAACCGTTCCTTCCATATTTATTCACAAATAGACTATCTTGTAATATTTTATTATTTTTAGTGAATTTTCTTTAAAAAAATTCACTAATGAGGAGATCTCGACTTTTGAAAAAAATTCTTCAAATGAGCGCTATTTAGGACCCCTGGAACCCAAATCGGAGGTCAATTACAGACTTTATATGTTTATATATATATATATATATATATATATATATATATATATATATATATATATATATATATATATATATATATATATATATATATATATATATATATATATATATATGTTTATATATTTATGTCACACCTATAACTAAAAAGATAATGGACCGATTTTGATAAAATTAGGTGAGTACCTTCCTTTCGCGAGTGGCTTGGATAAGTTCGTTAGCCAGGAAAATCCGCCAAGGTTTTCTCGGAAAATTTTGTGTTTTATATCTCCGGAACTGACAAAGTAAGGGCAACTAAATTTGGTACACGGGTTAATATCGGTATAGGTAAGCTACCTACCAAAATTTAGCGTTGTAGGTTAAAGGACAAAAAAGTTACAGGCATTTAAAGAAAAATAAATTTGGGTTTTCCTCAAAACGTCAAAGTCGCGATTTTAAACGTCAAAATTGTTAATATTTAGGCAATGAACCTGAAATTAATATGATCTATGGAAGGAAAATGTCTCAAGAATAATGTTTTACAAAGCCTGCGCTCTTGGTTTCAATCGTCACTGTCCTTCATTTTACTAAAATATTCCCAGAAAATTCATTTCAAATACACCCTTTCTCTGATGCTTTAGCAGTAGTGTTGGCTATAGAGTTTATCGTTTAATGGTATATCATTTTTGTCGAATTTTCGTAAAAAATCTTTAAAGCGCAATATATCCGTTATTATAGAAATTACGAAAAAAAGTTGTGTACATTAATTGTAGGGTGTCTTGAGCTACATCTTAAAAAAATATTTTCACAATTACAGGATGGCCCATAAGTCGTTGGTGATTCAAATTTTCTTTTTTTTAGTGAGTTTTTTTAATCGAACACGCCCTATGTTATTGATTTTTTGTATTTTCCATCGAAATATAATACATCTTTGTAAGAAAAGAAATTCGGGACGCAGCAAGTGCGTTGTGTTAGCGAATTTTCATTAAATGCTTCAAATTTTGAATCAATTTGCTATTTACCTATAAGGTTGACCAGAAAACTAGTTTTTTCGGGAACAATTTAAGTTTACTTTTGGAAATTTTTGTACATTTTCAAACAATAAAGTTATTTTGATAAAACATGGCACATTGTTTCTAATATATAGATTATACTGGTAACCAAATCTGGTGCCTGCTTTCTTAAAAAAACATATTTTCTATTAAAAACATTTTTATGAAAATTCACTACCATAACGCACTTGCTGCGTCCAGAGTTTTTAAATAAATTCTCGCAGTAAAAATAATGCAGTCGATCGAATAGGTAAAAGTTTTTCCAAAATCCAACGTACGTGAAAAAATAACAACGACATACCATATAAAATTTTTGCCGTGCAAGTTTTAACATAGGCTCATAAAAGGAGAAGGCTGGACTTCGCCGCCAAATTAATCAAAAGTTGGATAAAGATCCCGATTATTTTACTAATATATTATGAACTGATGAATCATCGTTTTCTACGGCAGGGGTTTTTGATAGGAAAAATCAGAGGTCGTGAAAAAACAAGTACAACAGAAAAAGATTGGTAAACCAAATAAAAAAATCAGGAAGAAGAACTTCTAGCGTTTAGTGGAGAATTTTCAGGAGCAAAAGTGTTGGGCCTACATTGTATGATTATACTTTAACTAGAGTTACCTATTTGGAAATATTTATCCTAGAAGCAGAAAATAATATTTTACAGAATTTTCCGAACGACAAACTTGATATGATTGCAATGCAAGATAGGGTAACTCTGCAGAGTATACTACCCGTTGGAAATCATTTGAATAATATATTGCCAATATGGATAGGGCATAATGGAACTATTAGATGGCCACATGACACTCCGGATTTGACTCCCATGGATTCATTTCTTTAGGGAATTCTAAAATACATTATTAAGAATACTAATCATATTCAAGTTATTAAAGACAGAATTCGACTTAAAATAAATAATCTGAATGCCAATAATGAAACAATTTCCGGTGCAATTAATAAATATGAGAAGACGTTATTAATTGTGCATTGACAATAATGGTGGACATAACGAACATCTTTTATGAGTTCATTCGTTTATTTATATTTAGATTTCCAAAATAAATCTTTGTTGTATATTTTGTATAAATATTAGGACTTTTCCTTCCACACTGTAAACCATTTTGATTATTTCATTAAGAAAATGTCACTTATCAAAGATAATAACTGTCATTTTCAAAGCCTACTTAACAATGTTACCTTTTCCATATTTACAATAACTCGTTTAGCTAGGATATTAGACGTTTAATAAAACCTTAGGTGTAACATATGGTATATCTTTGAAGTTAGGAAAACGATCATTCCAAAAATTTAAAAATACACAGGGTATCCCATTAAAAAAATATTTTTTTGGTTTTCCCTAAAATCTGTACTTTTGACACAATTCAGTTATAACCACACAACTTTATTGATGGGGGGGGGGGTTAATTTATAATAAATAACCCTCTACAATGAATCCATGTCTTTACATTTTCTCTTAAGGAAAAAAAAAGAAATAGATGTCTCCAGAATTATGAACACCACGCACCAGAGTTTACTACTTCAAGCTTCAGGCTTTTATGTTAAGGTTTCCCGGGCTGGCGACCAACCAAGCAGACTTAGATTTACACATGCGGACTTTTTTTTAAATCTATGTTTTGCGGGTTTATTTGGCATATATTGAACGAATCTGCATCTACGTACATATAAATCCCGGGAATTGTTCGACTTTAGTTACATTAGTATCCGGTATGAGGCAGGTTTTGCATTGTTGAATGAGTAAATCTCAAATAAAGAATACCATTGCTTATTTATCGGTTTCGAAACACGTATTCCGAGTTCTCTTATCGCCCAATCTGACGAATCTTTGTATTTCTTTAAAACGAAATATGGACATTGTGGCTCGGTGTATACAATTAGCAAATTCAGCACAAAATAGTTCTCCCGCATGAACATGTCAGCTTCTGTCAACTCTGGCATAAATAAGTAAACCACAGAGGCATAAAAAAAGTAAACCACAGAATGCAAGAGGCTCATCAACAATTACATCTTTCCACGGTTTTCCTTTTGCTATGTTAACACTTTTTTCCTCTAAATTGGTACATTTCACAATCTCTTGTATAATAACTGGAGTTACAAATAACTGAAACGCCTTTTAGTGAAAACATTTCTTCAAATGAGCGCTAATTAGGCCCCCTAGAACACATATCCAGGGGCGGCTTTAATTTATATATATATATATATATATATATATATATATATATATATATATATATATATATATATATATATATATATATATATATATATATATATATATATATATATATATCTATATATATATATATATATATATATATATATATATATATATATATATATATATATATATATATATATATATATATATCTGTGTGTGTGTGTGTATATGTGTGTGTGTATCACACTGATAACTCAAAAAAGAATGGGCCGATTTTGATCAAATTTGGTGTTATTCCTTTTGTAAATGGCTTGGATCAGTTCGTTAGCCAGAAAAATCGGGCAAGGTTTTCCGGGAAAATTTTGGGTTTTCTTTCGAAAAAAATCATATATCCGAAAATTAAAAAGCTATGGTAGCCAAATTTGGTAAGCTGTTTCCGTCATAAAGATTGTCCTCTGTACCAAAATTCAGATCTCTAGGTTAAAAGACGAAGAAATTACAAGCATCTGATCAAAAAAAAGTTGAAACGTCAAAATTGATAATTCTGGTAGTCGTGAGTTAAAAATACGGCTCGAAATGACCAGCAATCTCCTAGATCTGTGTCGCAGCCGTCATTTTCCTTCTTCGTTAAAGTATAAGACAAAAATCCATTTTAAACAAAAACTGTATAGTGTAGATAATCAATACGTCAGTAAATTAATATACTAGGGTATATACCTGTTAGTACATAGATCTCTCATGTCGAGAATGGCCGAGCGGTGGAGGAAGCAGAGTAAATTTAATAATGGACTCCTATAACACGCGTTCTAATCTCAGTTAGTGACTTCACATTTATTTTCTTTTTTTAGTCTTTTATTTCATTTTACCGTTATCTGATCAGATTGTGTAATTCCGATGAATTTTTTCGTGAGTTTTTGTATGACAAATTCAAGTAGGACGAGATGAAAACTTTTAAGACTTCATTAAATTAAAATAGCACATATGGTTGTTTGTTATTGCCCTAACTTAGTGAAACCGTTCCATACTTAATACAGCCGTAGGCTTTCCCGTGGCTTCATAAGTGCTTGTTCTTTTCTGCAACCGATTTCAATTTATACTAGCCGCAGAAAGTACATTATGGTAGCGGATTTTTATTAAAGTTTCAAATTTCAATAGCTCAATTTGCTACTAACCTAACGTTCGTTGGCCAGGAGCCACTTTTTTCGGGAATATTTTAAGTTTATTTTCGGAAAATTGTTGTACATTTTCAAACAAGAAGTCATTTTGATGAAATATGTTATATTGTTTCTGCTATATAGGTTATACATTTCTTTAAAAAAAGAGACATATTTGTTATTAAAAACATTTTAATGAAAATTCACTACCATAACGCACTTGCTGCGTCCAGATTTTTTTATTGTAGCCATCTAGTTTTGCGTTAGTCCTGGCGCACCCCGAATAATGTTATGTGGCTGAATTTTACTTTGTTCATAAACGTCAAAATGTTTGGGGTTGACATCGTTGGGTAAGTTGAATAAAAAGGCCTTTTTTCCAAACAAATGTTTATTCCTTATCCCTATGCGTTTTGACCTATTAATCGATCATCCTAAGGGGAATTTGTCCATTATTAAACAGGACTAAAAAACTATACAGCTGAATGTCCAAGGAACACGTTTCATCTGTTGCTATAGGATGAATCCACTGGCGTCAGAGGTGTTATTTTCAATAACAGCAACTGTTATTAAAAATAAGAACGAGTTTTTGTTTTAAACTTAATTTTGTTAAATTCGTTCTTATTTTCAATAAAAGTTTCTTCTGTTCGTGTTAGTAACACCTCTGACGCTAGTGGATCCTTCCTATAGCAACAGATGAAACGTATTACTTGGACGTTCAGCTGTATAGTTTTTTAGTCCTGTTTAATAATGGACAAATTCCCCTGAGGATGACCGATTAACTGGTCGAAACGCGTCGGAACAAGGAATAAACATATGTTTGGAAAGAAAAAGCCTTATTATTTTTGCTGTAGGTTGCAGACTTCAATCCAGATCACTCGGAGCAATGTAACCACCCGTTGAAGCAAAGTTCGGATTACCAATACGGTCAGCATCATCCTCTAAATTAACGTCACCATTATCACCACTGGATCCAGAATAATCTCCAGAAACCAATTCGAAATTTGTGTCGTCTGTGTTATCATTTTCTGCTTCTGATATATAACCTTCTCCGGAAATCGCATCATCACATTTAGCCGCCCTCTGCAACAGTGTTTCTTGATAGCCATTGTCAACTACTCTTACGCTTTTCGCGTTCTTTTTTGATGTCACTATTATATGTGTCTCACAAGTTCACTCAGTGCAACTTTTATTTCAACCGAATAGCAATCAGCTGTACCTGACTTTTATATATCAAGCCGTAATGCAGGGTCGAACATACACAGCCACGCACAGTTTCTTGCAGCAGTGTGCAACAGTTTTTAATAACTCGCAGTCGGCTATGAACGAGTTAAAATTTGTTTTATAGGAACTATTAGTGGACGGGGTTCGGATGCCCGGTTTATGTAAACACAAGATGTTAATAGAAAATATGTTTTTCCATTTCTAGATACAATTGGATGTTTTTGAATCAAGTGTGTGTTAAACACAGGCGTGTTTAGGGCATATCTAAATGCTCAAGCTGCTTGAATCTGTTTAAAACATATTGCCTTATAGGGTTGAATGTTTTTGGTATTAGGCTTTAATGTGCAAACTGTTCTTTTCACTGGAGGTTTTAGAAACTTTACGACATTGTCTAGTTTGCTGAGAAATAGCACCCTACAGAGAAAAACAAGCATATTTTCTCTCTTCTATCGTAAATATTCTATGACCAGATCTAGTAAATTAACTTAACTTAATTTATCAGGCATATAAAGTGTTGTTGGAAGCTAAGTTGACGGCAACAAATTATCCAACTCTTGGCATCTCAATCTCGCCAATTTCATGCCCTTTGTCTTCCAGTAATTGTGTCTTTTACATTCCTTGGTCTTCTGAAATTGGTGACATTTTTATGTTTTTTTTTGCAGGCGTCTACTGTATCTGAGGAGCACATATCCTTATACGAAACTAATTTACCAGTGATTATTTTTAACATTTTTTTTCTTTTTGGCGTATTTTGAGGCGATAGGGAAGACTGTATATCTTGTGAACAATTTCACAATGTTTAACTCACACCTTCAGCGAGGTACTGTTCCGATCTTGCACAGGCAAACTTTGGAACATTTTGCGTGGATTGAATGGAATAATTCCTGTTTCTCTGAAAGCTTTTTCAATTGTTTCTATTCGTTAATTCCAATTTTCATATCCGATTCTTTAACAATCTGGGAAAATATATTCTATTTACTATCTGATCGCGAGGGTTCTAAATTTTGTAACCCAAACGTATCTTCCTCCGTAATTTCTTTAGTGGCATAGTTTTCAACATTTAGTGGTTTGATACTATGGATAGCGGTTTTTGAGAGAAAAGAAAACTATATGTTTCTTCTTTAGTATTCGCCAAAAATGTTTGTATAAAAAAATGTTGATGTAGAAGCTTTTGTTTCTAGATTTTCATTCGTTATGGGTCGCCTTTTATAACTCTGCTCTTTATGCACAATTGTTAAGTGAATATGTGCATTCTAAGTATATTTATATACTTTTCTAACAAGTTCTGCAAACATTAACCCAGACATCTATATACCGTATAGGTCTAAGAGCATAAATCATCAAATAAAGATCAACTGCAAATAATTAAATCAGTAGGAGTTTGTGTGTTATTAAAAATAAATACGAAAAACTGCTGGCATTAAAAAGACAAGTAAAAAATAACACGCATAATGTTTTCTATCTTTCCATTATCCTTACTTTTTTAACGTACCTTTATGTTTTTGATGCGACCAAAAAATCTATCATAATCAGGAAAGAAATGTTGTGGCCAAACATTGTCCAGGTACCATTTGAAACCTTTGCACTGCAGCCTTTCCCTTAATTCTATACGACTGGTGATATTTTGTGCTTCTTTCACCAAACGGGCTTGCTCGTTAAACTTGAAGAAAAAATTAGACCAATCATCCATCCAAACCATCGCTAGACGGGCAAGATTTGCGAATAGTGTTCTATTGATTCCGCCAGGAAAAGAATAAGGAGATGATTTTCTAAAGAGATGTCCAACACGTGAACATGGTACAATCTTAATCTGGCCGCCACATTGCCATATCCTAGAAGAAAGCATAAGAAATTAATATGATGTTTACAGCCTAAACGTTTGCAATGAGACCGCATCAATAACCTAAGCCACTGGCCATGCGTGTCGGCAAATAGGAGCAGGGGTGGGCCTGACACTGTTAAAATTATGACAAACTATCTACACATTTGTTACAGAAGCTTTAATCATACATGCACGTAAATAACTTCTAAATTTAATTACATTCTTTTTTGTGAGTGGGATACATTCTTCATTAAGTAACTAATAACCCTTTAAATTGTTTGCCTGAAAGTATTGTTAAACCATTCTTTTAAAGCGTTTTTGTGGGGTCTTATACCTCTTATCATTTTAATCAAGTCAAGTAACAAATGATAACATTTATGCCTATAGTACCTATAACATTTTCCTGTACTTCATCAAATTCATACATTTCTCTTCTCACGATGTACCCGTGATCAATCTGTGAATTTGTGACTAAATATCCATAACGGTACAGACCGACCATATAATTTTTAAAATTTAAAATTCAAAATATTAAGAAAGTAAAATCTTGTTTTACTGTACATAACTTTGAGAGTCCATTTTAGTGAATTTTCATTAATAAAATTCACTAGTAGAGGTAACGATGCTGAGACTTTCGGAAAAAAATTCACGTGGGCATGAATTAGTTTTGGAGGTTCGGGGGAGAAGGAAAAACATGTGCCGGCAAGGAATTCCACAACTTGGAAGTCCTCGGGACAAAAGAGCGGGCATAACAAGATGTTCTATGTCTGGTGACCTGGACAGTAAAAGGGTGCATTCGCTCTGTTCCCCTTAGATATGTTGGGGGCAGCAAGAGGAGGAACTATGGAAGAAAGCTCCTCTGAGCACTGCCCGTGCAGATATCTATAAAAGAGAGAGAGAGAGAGAGAGAGAGAGAGAGAGAGAGAGATAGGTCACCAACGGCATGCCGGTGGGCAAGGGATGGCATCCCTGGGTGAGGGTAGGGTCGCCGATGAGACGTATAGCTCTCTTCTGAATAGAGTCCAGGATGGCGAGTGTAGAAGCGGCAGCAGCACCCCAGATGTGGGAACGGTATTCCAGGTGTGGTCTTATTTGTAAAGTATATAAGGTATAGAGATTAGCTGGTGAAAAGTAATTGCGAGCCCGGAAGAGGAAACCTAATTTCTTAGCAGCCGCTTCTGCAATTGATGTGACATGTTGATGCCAATTCAAATTCCGATCCACAGAAACAACAAGTGAAAAGGACTCATTACTTTGAATAACTTGGTTGTTCATTGTGATGGATCTAGGGCTTGTGTATCTCTTATGAGAAAGAAAGTAAGACTGTGATTTGGTTGGGTTAAATTGTACAAGATTTCTACTTCCCCAGTCTAATATTTTTTGGAGACCCACGGAGATAGAACCCTCCTAGAGTCTGCGATCCTCATCTAATTGGGCTAAAGAGACAGGCTTAGAATATTGTATATTGGAGTGGAGGGTGCTGTCGTCCGCGTAACTGTGAACTGGGTTGGATGTGCTGGGGAGGAGGTCATTGGTGTAGAGAAGAAACAAAGTAGGGGCTAAAGCTGAACCTTGAGGAACTCCTGCATTAATTGGATACAGTTTAGAGGAATGGCTATCCACGACAACATAAATGCTCCGGTTGGAGAGGAAATTGGCTGTCCAGATACAGAATTTTGGTGGTAGGCCATAAGCCGGAAGTTTATTAAGCAGCGCTGCGTGCCAGACCTGTTTGAATGCTTTGGATATGTCTAGAGCGACAATCTGGGATTCACCGTGTAGTTCCATAGAATCGGTGACAAAGGAAAGGAGGTCGGCAGTTGATATGCGCTGACGGAATCCATACTGCCTGTCGTGGATTAGACTATGTTTTTCAAGAAATTTGAGTAATTCGGTGTTTATATACTTTTCCATCACTTTAGAGACGACTGAAAGGAGAGAAATAGGCCTGTAGTTGCTAGGAAGCGCTTTGGATCCTTTCTTGGGGACGGGTTGTACTCGAGCAGTTTTCCAGCTACTAGGGAATATGCCTCTATTGTAAGATGTCTGAAACAGACGAGTCAGGACAGGAACAAGTTCTGGTGCGCATTTTCTGAGAACAATTGCTGGGATCTCGTCAAGACCGGATGCTTTTCTGGTATTAAGAGAAGAGAGCATCTTTCGTACCTTTTTAGTTTTAAAAATGATATCTGTCATTTTATGCGCGACATTGGGGGACTGTTGGTGGTTGAACATTTTGAGATGGGTTGAGAGTAGAATTTCCAGCGAACATCGAGGCAAAAAGTTCAGCCTTGCCCAGGGCTGTAGAAACAATTTCATCCCCTGAGACAAGAGGTGGGAACGTGCTCTTGCAGAAATTATTCCCAATAGATTTAGCAAGAGTTCATAAGGGTTTGCTGCCGTTGGAGATTGAGAGGACTTTGTTTTTGATGTGGTTATTAAACGAGTTTTTTGTCTCAGAAAGAATGCGGACATACCGGTTTCTTGCGTCGTTAAGTTCCCTTGCAGTAGCCTTTTATTTTCAATATTACTGTTTTACTTACTTTTCTCGGGCGCCATCTTTGTTTCCTAAATTTAGGTATGACGCGGGTGATTCCCGTGAAGGCTTCTGCTAAAGCCTTCGTTTCACATTACAAAATACTGTTTAAAAACGGCATTGTTGGGAGGTATCTTAGCAGAGAAAATAAAAACCAGGTGTCCATTTTTCAGTCCGTTCAGTATATGTGAGAAAGCTAAGCAGGCTTTAATTGCTTGCTTTCAATTATCATTGGTTATTTTCTTAGCTAACAAGATGTGAGCAGATAAACAGAAAAGTGTTATCTTAATCAATTACTATTATTACTAATTAGGTGCACTACAAATATACAAAATGCATAGCCGTTACTAAGGTGTAGTCGACAAGGCAAATCTTACCTAAAATAGTGTAATTTTCAAACTATTAATTTTATTTACACAAATACGAGAAATAATGGGAGAATAAAACATAAAACAATGTTAATTGTACCAAGTACTATATTTCACACAGTATAATAAAATGTTGCAGTAAAATTAGCGAGATAAATGAGTAGGTGTTTTACGCTATTTCATTTGTAAAATCAATGAAGCAAGTGGGGCATTATGACAAGTAATAATAGCATTTATATTAGCTTGTTAAACAAAATTAAGATGCAAGCAAGCGAGCGACATATTCAGGTAAACAAGCACAAAAAAACAGCAGGAAAAGATGCAGAAAGGTGCACCAAACCCTAATGCAGTTCACTTAAACCCCTTATACCTTAGCCGACAAAGTGTTTAACTGACGATTCTTCGCACCATTCTACAGTCGAATCGCAGCAACCAGCCTGTGTAACTATTCCCGATAATAATACACGTGCAGTGACTAATTCCCTACTTCCGTTTATTTGCGACCGCCCAGAGTATTTTACTAACGACTCTTCGCATCATTGTACAGTTGACTTGCAGAAACCACCGCCAACTGTACATAGATAGCAATAGTGTATGCAACAAGAAATATATTTTTTTCATTTCGATCTATCCCGAACGTCCAGAGTGTTTTACTGACGATTCTTCGGACTATTCTACAGTCGAATGGCAGAAACCAACATGTATATAGCTACCACGACAATATAACATACGATCCTGCAAAAGTAAACTTAAGACGCAACCAGCTGTATCCTATAGTCATAGGAGAGGCCTTCTCAATTAATGCAACAGCAACGCTTCAAAAAGAAGCACGATTAAAGTCTTACGCTGAAAACTATAATATAAAATACACGAGTTAAATTTCGCTACAGAAACTATTTGACAAATATCCGTTCCACTTTCAAAATTACCGTAACGTCTTGCCACCAACTAAAGTGCAAGGCTGGAACGTCTCTGTCTAGAACCAGACAATCCAATCTCCCACCCAGCTAGCTGTCCGTATCACGCGCCCCGACTGAACAAACTTGCTAGATCGGATCTAGCAAGAGGAGACCAGAACGACACAATTGGTTCTCTGCCGTCTCTGCGGCTGTCGACCTTATTTAGGAAGCGGGCAATAGCCCTCGTCACACAACGTCGCAATTGGCCGTTACGACGCGCAAATGAACAACTCGATCATAACTCGGTCCTCGCTATCTATGAACTTCATACCAAACAAATTTTGACGCCGTTCCATTTAACACGAATATAGTAAATTACATAAACCAATCAAAAATGCTTGCTGCAATATATATATATATATATATATATATATATATATATATATATATATATATATATATATATATATATATATATATATATGTATATATATATATATATATATATATATATATATATATATATATATATATATATATATATATATATATATATATATATATATAGGGTGACTGGTAAGTGGTTGCATTCGTTTGAAACAGTGATAGTAAATATCTTTCGAAACATAATAAACCATATATCACATTATACAGATAGTGTAGACATGAACTCACGTTGTACAATTATTACCATGTTGAACAGGATAATAGTAAATAAAAGTGAAGGCAAAAAATGCAAATCAATTTAACATTTCAAAGACCTTTATTTTGAAAATTTGATAACAAAAAATGTCTACAAATACTGTACAATACTGAACTTAACGTAACTAAAAAAGCCACACAAACGATGTTCAAAATAGTTACCTCCGTTTCTTATACACGCACGGGCTCGTTGGCAAATTTCTGTTTTAGTAATCCTACTAGCAAAACTGCTTTTGACGTATCCTGTTGCTTGCTGAATTCTGTAAATCAGTTGCTCTCGTGTGTGAATCTACACTTTGTAAACGATTTGTTTCATATGACCCCCATACATAGAAATCTATTGGACTTAAATCTGGTCTCCTTGGCGGCCACGTTATTGGTCCTCCCATCCCAATCCACTTGTTTCGAAACCAGCGATCTAATAGCGCGCTCAAGTTGCGACAATAGTGTGCCGGACACCCGTCTTGCTGGAAAATCAAATCACATCTGTTTGCTAGTGGTACGTTATCCAGTAACTCCATAGCATCATGTGATAAGAAATTCAGACCTACCAGATTGTTACCAATCAAACCAATCCAAACATTCACACTGAATCGTCTTTGCTAACTTGTTAGCTTAGTTAATCTGGGGTTCTCCATAGACCAATAATGAGAATTATGACAATTGAATATTCCATCTTCAGTGAATTTAGACTCGCCGGTCCACAGAACTCTAGACAGGAAATGTCTTCATTATCAGCGTCCGATAGGAAATGGCAAAATTGGAACATTCTTGTTGGATCACCTAGCTGCAATGTTTGAACTGGCACGTAATGGTAACGGTGCTGTCCTTCCCGATACATAACTGACCATATTTTCCACTGTGAGACGCCCAGACAAGAGGAAACTTTCGTAGTGCTTGTCGTCGGATCTTCTTCGAAAGAGTCCACAACTTCCTCATCTACCCTAGAATTGAGCCTCGAGGTTGAAACTTCACTATGAATTTCATTAACGGGGCCAGTTTCATGAATCCGTCTGTATGTTTTCCCAAACACTGTGGAATGAGGTACGCGCTTATCTGGAAAGCGCCATACATATTTACGTTGAGCTTCAGCCGCATTTCCATTACAGAAACCGTAAAGGAGTAAAATATCTGCACATTCAGCATTCGTAAATATTGCCGTCATCAAATCAAACAACTTTTAAGCCACAACTTAATTATCACACGCGTTAACAATCAAATGTGACAAATGGCTCAGTAAATTATAATTGACATTTTGCTATTATTTCCATAGCAACCTTAAATAACTTGCAAACTATATCCTCAACTTGCGAGCTATATGGCGAATGAATAACATGTACCTATGTCGCCTCATTGTATGTAAGATATCTATGTAACTAGAAGACAATTAACAATTCGTACATCGCTAGGAAGGTAAACCGGGGAAGTTTTTTACAATACTGTGAATATATTAATAAACTAAAATAATGAATAAAAAAATAACCTGTTTCTACATACATACATATTTTGCATATTCGCAAAACTTTAAAATTAAGAACATAACATCATTTTGTTTAATTTTTTCCAAACAAAATTAAAAGCTTACCTACGGGATAAACTAGGACTGATATCACACAGGGGTCCATCAAGGCTAACAAACGAAACAAGAATTAAAACACGGATAGATAGGGGTAATTCTTGATTTAAAATGCCCCGACAAAGGAGAGGATTATTTCTATAGTTGTCATGGGTGTGTATAAATATTCCTAATTTTCTTTCTGAAGACGCTATAAAAGGCAAAAAGGTCGCAGACAAAATAAGACTCATTTGTAAGGCCAGGTCTACATTTAAAATTAGTGAGGACACGAGCCTCTCTGGTCCAGGGGTAAGAACGTGTGCCTCTGAACCGAAGGGTACTGGGTTCGATTCCCAAGGTTTCCCTTTCACTTTTTCGGTACAAACTGCAATGAATTAACATAAACCGAGGTTCTGACATTGTATTTGAACAAGTTGAATGCCTGCACCTTTTTCCCTGCGGAGGGGGCGTAAAGCTGTCGGTTATGTGTCCATGCGATGCTGGGTACGTTAAATATCCGTACCCTCGTAACAAAAGACAGGGGTTGAGCAGGATAGTGAGGTGAAACTGCTCCCTGGCGTCGGTGATTAGACATAATCGCAGAAATAGGCCGACATTAAAATTTAAAAAAATAGTAAGGAAAGGTTTACCAGGTTAGGGGGACGACAGCCAGTGACAATATTCTATAGATTAACAAAACGGCATTAAAATCCACATAGTCGTTTTCGTGATTAACTCAAAGGCACACGCAAACACTCTCATAGATGTGCTTGAGGAAACAATTGTTTTTATTTTTTTATTTCAACAACACACCACGGGGGCTCACAGCCTAAATACTATCGTACCGTGGGTGTCGACAAGTAGAAAAGAGGCAACTTGTTAGTTCTGGACTTGAAGGGTTCGAGGTTCGGAAGAGAAGGGAAACATGTGCCGGCAAGAAATTCCACAACTTGGAAGTCCTCGGGACAAAAGAGCGGGCATAACAAGATGTTCTATGTCTGGTGACCTGGACAGTAAATTGGCTCTGTTCCCCTGGTAGATCTATTGGGGACAGCAGGTGGGGGAACTATGGAAAAAAGCTCCTCTGAGCAGAGCCCGTGCAGATATCTGTAAAAGAGAGAGAGGTCACCAACGGCACGTCGGTGGGCAAGAGATGGCAGCCTTTGGGTGAGGGTAGGGTGGCCGATGAGAGGTATAGCAGCTCTCTTCTGAATGGAGTCCGGGATGCGAGCATAGAAGCGGCAGCGGCACGCCAGATGTAGGAGTAGTATTCGAGGTTTGGCCTTATTTGTAAAGTATATAAGGTATAGAGATTAGCTGGTGAAAAGTATTTGCGAGCCCGGAAGAGGAAACCTAATTTCTTAGCAGCCGCTTCTGCAATTGATGTGAGATGTTGGTGCGAATTTGGGATTTTGATCCACAGAAATGCCAAGAAGTGAAAAGGACTCATTACTTTGAATAACTTGGTTGTTCATTGTGATGGGTCTAGGGCTGGTGTATCTCTTATGAGATAGAAGGCAAGACTAAGATTTGATGGAGTTGAATTGTACAAGATTTCTACTTCACCAGTCCAATATTTTTTTTAGATCCACAGAGACAGAAACCTCCATGAGTCTGCGATCCTCATCTAATTGAGCTAAAGAGACAGACTTAGAATATTGTATATTTGAGTGGATGGTGCTGTCGTCTGCGTAACTCTGAATTGGGTTGGATGTGCTAGAGAGGAGGTCATTGATGTGGAGAAGAAACAAAGTAGGGGCTAAAGCTGAACCTTGAGGGACTCCTGCATTAATTGGACACAGTTTAGAGGAATGGCCATCCACGACAACAGAAATGCTCCGGTTGGAGAGGAAATTGTTCCAAGAATGGGTGACAAAGGAAAGGAGGTCGGCAGTTGATCTGCGCTGCCGGAATCCAGACTGCCTGTTGTGGATTAGACTGTGTTTTTCAAGAAATTTTAGTAATTCGGTGTTTATATACTTTTCCATCACTTTAGAGACGATTGAAAGAAGATATGTCTCTAGTTGCTAGGAGGCGCTTTGGATCCTTTCTTGGGGACGGGTTGTACTCGAGCAGTTTTCCAGTTACTAGGCAATATGCCTCTATTGTAATATGTCTGAAACAGACGAGTCGGGGCAGGAGCAAGTTCTGGTGCGCATTTTTTGAGAAGAATTGCTGGGATTTCATCAAGGCCAGAGGCTTTCTTGGTATTAAGAGAAGAGAGCATCTTTCGTACCTTTTTTGTTTTGAAAATGATATCCGTCATTTTATGCGCGACATTGGGGATTGTTGGTGGTTAAACATTTGGAGGTGGGTTGAGAGTAGAAGTGTCGGTGAACAATGAGGCAAAAAGTTCAGCCTTGCCCAGGGCGGTGGAAACAATTTTCCCCTGAAACAAAAACTTGCTTTAGCAGAAATTATTCCCAATAGATTTAGCAAGAGTCCAGAAGGGTTTGCCGCCGTTGGAGGTTGAGAGGACTTTGTTTTTGATGTGGTTATTAAACGAGTTTTTTGCCTCAGAAAGAATGCGTCGTTAAATGCTTGACGGTTTTCTTGACTGGGATTGTGTAGAAGAGTTTTATGAGAATTTAGAGAACCAGGGCTTTTGAGTGGCTAAAGAGGCTTTCTGTGTACGTGGAATAAATAATTCCATGCGAGCTTGGATAATTTCGGTGACGTGTTGTGATATATCAGAGGGGTCAAGATGAGAGAAGCAGACAGACGCGCATGGAAATGAGGAAAAGTAATCCCACTTTTCTTCCCAGTTCGCGGAGGAAAAGGAGTTGGGGCCTATTAGCCTATTAGCCTGAAGGAAATGGTGGACGGAGTTCAGGTTAGAATTGAGGCCACATATATTCGAGAAGGATATGTTAAATCTTGAGGCCGTCGCCCCCTGTACACCTCTCTCCCGGAGATCCGAATGGAGGGGTATTTTACCTCTGGAATATTTTGTACAAGGAGGAGCCATCATCATTTTAGTTTGTAAGGGAAACCGACTCATACACCAGAACCGGAAACGTCCATTGGGACTTCACCGGCCCCTTGATATAAGGGGTGTTACCTCCTCAGGCGTGAAAAAATCCTTTACTATCACGTAAAGGAAAAGTCCACTACCACCTACCAATTGTTTTATAGAAAGTAAAAATGTTCTTGAATTACAATCAATGTGATTGCAAACCCTACGAATCTTTTTATCATGGTTTTATCACTTATTTAATGCATTGAATATTTTCAGTACTAAATACCGTGTTATTATTTTTTTAATTAAAATTACCTGAAAGACATCTCCAAATTTTCTCCTCCCCATATATTCATTCCTTCATCATAGGCGCCCATTTCAAAGAAGTACTTCTTATCTATTGCAAATAGCCCACCTGCCATAGTAGGTGTATCAAACGGCATAGTAACATCATTTCTTCTAACCTTTAACTGATTGCCACCCAAGGTAAACCATCTGAACTGCAGGTTCCAGTTAAAGGCTCCCCAATGCAACTCAAAACTCTTCACGTATGCAAAAGTCTCATCATTTATAATGTCTATCACAGGACAAGCCACATGTGTAGGATTATTTTTTATCACAGATAGAAGACTTTCTAACCATCCTTTGGTGCATTCGCAGTGAGCATCTAAAAAAGTTAGCACTTTAGCATTGGATGCTCTGGCACCTAACAATCTAGCCTTGATTAGCCCTATTCGCTCTTCGCTTCTGATTATTTTGGTTTTGACTGGAAGCTGTTTGATGTATTCGTCTAGGTGTTGCTTCAAAAATACTGGAACAAAGTGCAAAATATATGTACGCCCAATATACAGGGTGTTTCAAAAATGATGGTCCATGTTACAGATGCACATTCAGCACAAAAAAGACTATTTTTTCATCTAAAAATGTGTCCGCGAATGCTTAGTTGTTTAAATACAGCGCGTTAAAGTTATTTGTTTTTGTCAGTTTTTCACGAATAAGTCTGAGTCAAATTAAAATTTTGGCGTGAAAGATGGCATCCGGGGGTTTTTGAGGGCAATAAATTTAAATATGTTATTGTTAATAACACTGCTGGTAGAGGGCGCCACCTGTAAGACTATGCTTCCATTCAATTGGCTATAATTTTTTGACGCCCAGTAATATCGACCTACCGTATAGCTACATTGCAGCCCTTATCAATTCCAAATCTCCAAATCTCTCAGACACACCATTTTCGAGATATTCCAATTTTTGTATGTTGATGTCGCTCAAAAATTAATTTTTCTCAAGTAATTAATTGTATTGTCTGCAAACTTGAACAATAAATAAAATGTGCAAAATGGCCACTACACTTTCGTATTCTGCGGAGCATACAACGTCGTACTCTGTGAAATATTTCTGGTGTATTTCTAATTTGTTCACATCCAAATACAATTTTTTGCTGCAAATCATCAAAATTTTCAACATTTGCTTCATAAACAATACTTTTAAGATGCCCCCATAAATAAAAGTCCATAGGATTTAAATCACGGGATTGAGCCGGCCATGGCTGAGGTCCAACGCGTCCGATCCATCTGCGTTCAAAAGTATTGCTTAGGTAATTTCTGACATTTAGAGCGAAATGTGGGGGGGGGGGGCTTTGTCATGCATAAAACACAGGTTATGTCTTATGTCAAGAGGTACATTTTTTAATAACCCATTTAGTTGGTTTTGCAGGAATTTAAGATAAGTTGTAGCATTAAGTCTGTGAGGGTCCTATCAAATTACACCCTACAATTCCAGCCCATACATTTGAGAAAAATTGCTGTTGATGGTGCCTTTCAAAAACTGCTTGAGGATTTTCGTCCGCCCAAATATGGCTGTTACGGAAATTGACGATCCCGTCGCGCCTAAATCCAGACTCGTCAGTACACAATTCAACAAGTTCTCTACATTATTATGTTGAAGAAACCATTGCCAAATTGTAGGCGAGGTATAAAATCTCTTTCAGATGATAGTGCCTGCACACGTTGGTTGTGATATGGACGCAATTGTTGCTCGTAAAGAAGTCGCCATATCGTTGCATTGGATGCTCCCAGATGACTGACCATTTTCCTAGTACTTATTTTTGGATTCTGTACAATTTCATCCAGAACAGCCTCTTCAAAATCAGGATTTCGTGCACTTCGTGGTCTGCCTCGATCAGCAGTAACTTTATTAAGGGTACCTGGTAAAACAAATATGCTATATTCGAAAGAGACAGATCGATGTATTAGATAATGTAACTTCTCGCAGACGGATGTCAATCCGTTGAAACATCCTTCTGTCTGGAATTCTCCGATTTGGGAAGGCTTCTTCATACAGTCGTTTCGCCTTATAACAGTTACCAAAAGCCCGTGAATACATAACATGCATGTCTGTTAATTCATTGTTGGTAAAGACTTCCATACTTAATTAGAAAAATTACAAACAATACAATTAATTATTAAAAAATTGTGAGTAGTCTCAAACGTAAAAGTCAAATGTAGTATAAGTCATGACGAAAACGCAAAAGTCAAGTCCCGTAACGATGGAAACCACTAGAGAATAAGAAAATTAAGTTTATACATACTGATAGCAATTAAAAGGTGAAAATGTATTCCTATGATTTGTCGCAGAATTCATTTTTGACCGACATCGACATACAAAATTTGAAATATCTCGAAAATAGTGTGTCTGAGAGATTTAAATCAAGTATACATTTTTTGCTTACAATTGATAAGGGCTGCAATGTAGGTCGAAATTACTGGGTGTCAAAAAATTATACCCAATTGAATGCAAGCTTAGTCTTACAGGTGGCGCCCTCTACCAGCAGTGTTATTAACAATAACATATTTAAATTTCTTGCCCTCATAAACCCCCGGATGCCAACTTTCACGCCAAAATTTTAATTTGACTCAGACTTATTCGTGACAAACTGACAAAAATAAATAACTTTAACGCGCTGTATTTAAACAACTAGGCATTTGCGGATCCATGTTTATATGAAAAAATAGTCTTATTTTTGTGCTGAATGTGCACCTGTAACATAGACCATCATTTTGTAAACACCCTGTATAAATTCTACTGTTTAGATTATTATCTTATACATAAGGCATTGTAAGTTTAACACGTGTGAAATATACAGGGAGTCTCAAAAAGACTTGTACAACACTTGACCACAAACTCCTGGGTTGGAAACCATTCGTTCGAAGCCAGCTTACTTATATGCAAAATTACGACGTTTTGCCGCAAAAGGGTGTCAAAGTTTAAATAAATGTTTTCTAACTTTCTTGGAAATTTACTCATGGATTTTAATGATTTATGGTGTTTAGTCTAATGAGGTTTTCTAGTGGTATGCCGATCGGCTAAAGCTGAAACTGTTAGGAATGTAACATCATATGTAATCATTTGCTGTGATTTTTTACGCCATCAGCGTTATGTCAACTGATGATGACAGTTTATCGAGTAACTGGACGTATTGGGAAGCTTCTTACCTTTAAAAAATGTTCGTTGGATGAACAGTTTTATCGGAAAAAAAATAACAAAGCCAAGATTAATTCCTAAAGTACGTATTTAAAAAGTAAATAAAATTCTAAGTGCGTTATGGTAATGAATTTTCATTAAATTGTTTTTAATACCAAATATGTGTGTTTTTTTTTTAAGGAAGCAGGCATCAAATTTCGTTACCAGTATAACCTATATAGTAGAAACAATGTGCCACGTTTAATCAAAATAACTTTATTGTTTAAAAATGTATAAAAATTTGCGAAAGTAAACTTAACGTGTTCTCCAAAAACCGGTTTCTTGATCAACCCTATAGGTTAATAGCAAATTGAGCTATTTAAATTTGAAGCATTTAATGCAAATTCGCTACCACAACGCACTTGCTGCGTCCCAAATTTATTTTCTTACAAACATGCCTTATATTTCGATGGAAAATACAAAAATGCAATAACATAAGGCGTGTTCGATTAAAAAAAACAAGAAAAAAAATTTGCATCACCAACGACTTATGGGCCACTCTGTGATTATGGAAATATTTTTTTACAATGTAACTCAAGACACCCTAATGTAGATATTTTTTTTCGTATCTTGTATTATAACGGATATATTGAGCGTTGTTGATTTTTTACGAAAATTCACAAAAGTTATATACCATTACACGATAAACTCTATAGCTAAGACTACTGCCAAAGCACCAGAGAAAGGATCTATTTGAAATGAATTTTCTGGAAACACTTTAGTAAAATGAAGGACAATGACGGTTGAAGCTACGACTTCAGGGTTTTTAAAACATTCTTCTTGAGACATTTTCTTTCCATAGCCCGTATTAGTTTCAGGTTCTTTGCCTAAATGTTGCCAATTTTGACGTTTTAAATCGCGACTTTGACGTTTTGAGGAAAACCCCAATTTATTTTTCTTTAAATCCCTATAACTTTTTTGTCTTTAAACTTATAGACCTAAATTTTGGTACGTAGGTCACTATATTGCCTTAGAAATGGGCCAGGGCTGACAATTTACTAAATTGTTAGCTCTTTGTATACAGTCTCTATTTTTTAACATTCTGTTTTATTTGGAGCTGTTGTGACAACATACTACTTGGTTCCACAACGAGGTGGCGGCACGTGCTTCGTGTGTTACTTCTCACTTAGTTTTGCGATGCTGAGTACTATAGCCGTATTCCTTTCTAGGTGTATTTTTGCTGCAATTAGTATTCCGCACTGACAAGCTCTAATTAGAGCGAAACCGGTCTACAGTTCTAATTGTGGTGAGAATGAATCTAGCCTTACATACTTGTCGCTAAATTGGAGAAAAAATGGGCCAGGGCTGACAATTTACTAAATTGTTAGTCGGTTGTATACAGTCTCTATTTTTCAACATTCTGTCTTATTTGTAGCTGCCGTGACAACATACTACCTGGTTCCGAAACTATATGGCGACACGTGTAATAAGCTTGTCTTACATCTCACTTAGTTTGCGAGGCTGGATAACATAGCCGTATTACTTAATAGGTGTATTTTCGCTGCAATTAGTATGCCGTACTGACGAGCTCTAATTAATTAGAGCGAAACCGGTCTACGGTTCTAATTGTGCCGAGAATACATCTAGTCTTATATAATGCAGTGTGTTTATGAGAACATTGTCTTATAGTGTCAAATGCTCTGGTGTAATCTACAAGATTCAGTAGAATAAACTTGTCATCATTGCAAGATTGAAGAATTACATCATAAGTAAGCAACAGTGCATTTCCAATAAAATTTCAAGTTCATCAATGAAGGTAATTGAATTGATGTTTGCGGTACTCAACAGCAAAGAAATTTATACCTCTGATGACTCTACCTTTGTTAGCGAAACGATCGTAAGGTTTCAAAGATGTGTTGTGGTGAAGTGGGTTCTCCAATGTGCTGATAAATGCTCATCACAGATTCCAATCTTCACTTACCTAATTAAAAGGTTCTGTTAAATGCCCAATAAATAGGTTTCATAAACTATCTGCGTGTTCAAATCTACATCTTATGTCGCTGGCTCAAGCTGTTATGTTTTCAACATCATTAAATCTATATTTACACAATATTTGGATTTAAGATCCTCACCTCTTTCACTTGCATCATCGACCAAAATTATTTCCTTAAGTAATTCACGTGGTGACCTCTGTATAGCACTCCATACTGTTCTCATAAGTGTAGACCAAGCCTCATTGTGAAAAACTATAATCAGGCTAGTCGTAGGGTAAGACAGGTAATCTTCATATATCATTTGGCACCTGAAAATATAATGACACCCTCTTAAAGTAAATAAGGCCTGCAAAAGATACAATAAAGTACTGTCATAAGTACTGGGAAAAGATAATTATACACACTATTATATTTAATCGCAAATTTCTGTGGCAAATTCATCAAACTATCATCAATAACTCTTTATCGTGTCATTTTAGTGTCGAATATTTTCTCATGGGATGAAAAGCAGATGTTGTACATTTTATCAAAAAAATAAAAATAATTACTGCAAACTAGAATCTTATATAACTAGATTATGCAGCTGGTTAACTATTACAAATTTTGATGCAGAAAAAGAGTATGAAAGCACATTTTCATAAAAAACTTTCTAGTCCTAATAACTGAAATTTATACTAATATAGAAACTCCATTTTTGCCGGGTAAAAATGTCTCTCAAGGGCAACATTTAAATATCCAGAAAATGATGGAATATTTCCTGCATTGCTTCAGGAAAAGATTGACCTAATGGTCATCGTCTTCTCTTCGTTGGTCGGGGAAAGTTGCACTGGGGTATATGCCTGAGATTTAAAGCGCAATAAAAATTATATTCATTTTTAGCCCTGGAGGGAATCCTATGCCCTTGCTAAGCCTTTTAGGCCGGGAAGCTTAGCATATTTCCTCCCCAAACTGTTGAAGACACACATTGATTATGTAAGGGATGAAGTGCTGAGCTCATATTCTCTCAGCCTTAATTAGTGTGCCTATAAAACAGGTGTGTGTGTGTGCGCGCGTGTTTGGTATGACCTCGGAAGCTTAAGTCCATTGGCCACAGACTTTTGATATAAAACAGGTAAGTCATGCGAGCTCGTAAGATAGTTGGCAAGGTAAAATAAAACACTTAGCGACAAAGATATTGCACTGGGTGTTTTCCTGGACACACAGAGGGCTAATCCATTAAAAGATATGTCTAAAGTAGGGCAGTCCATCGAGTTATCTGTCAGAGGATCTCACACAGATTGGAACACAGAAATATAGATGCTTTGGTCAATGAGGATGCCGTCGGAGAGCGGGCCGCAAAGCGATGCTCGCAGAGGGTGTACTTTCTCTTCTATTACGGTGCTTATTGGCGGACGAGCACCTGCGGAATCTAAAAGACGCAGGTTATATGATTGTAGGTTATGCAGATAACATAACCATCGTCACATCTGGAATTTTTGGAGGCACTGTGTCAAAAGCGATGCAAAGACCTTTGAAACTTGAAAAAAAAGGTCCATCAAATAGGGTTTAACGGTAAATGCGTCCAAAACTTCTGTTATGCCACTCGCCAGAAAAAGAAGCCAGTGTGGGCTTAAACAGGTGCGTCTATATGACACCTCCAGCCCAAGTGTTCGGGAGATCAAGTACTTAGGAATAACGCATGACAGTACCTTGACATTCATACCGCACTTGCAGATGATAATAAACAAAGTCACAAGGGCTCTGTGGACTTGTCGGAGGATGCTTTCAAAAAGATGGTAACTATCGCCACGTAGGACTCATCTAATATACGTGACGATGGTTAGACCCGACTACTTGAGCTGAAATAAACACTTAAAACCAAGAGATGTGCGTCCCAAAGTTGTAATCTTTGCTCAATTAAAGAAATTTCTAAACGTCTTTAGGTCGC
The DNA here is from genome assembly GCA_964006375.1 of Tillus elongatus. Classification (NCBI taxonomy): domain Eukaryota; kingdom Metazoa; phylum Arthropoda; class Insecta; order Coleoptera; family Cleridae; genus Tillus; species Tillus elongatus. The sequence goes on along the minus strand of OZ023268.1, from coordinate 24,590,660 downwards.
GATCTCTTGAATAGAAAATCTCTTATACAACAATTTTGTGAAAACTAAAGATTGTTAAAAAAATTGGCAACAACCGGTAGCACGGGTAAGTTGTCAAGAAAGTTGAAAACCTCTGGATAAAACTTTAGCTTACTTTTTTCTTCTGAAATCTGGCAGAGTTCTGTTGAGAGGGATCTTGTCGCTTGCCAGCAAGTTGAACCGATTTATTTGAAAGAGTTGTTGCATCGTCAAGAGATCCTTCGGCTGTGTCACAACCGGGTTCCCATTTTTACCAGCATTTGGAATGGGGTTAAAGTTGTTTGTATTTATCATATCAGATGTGGCATTTGGAATCTTATTTACAGGGTTCCCAATATAATGACCTACGACTACCTTTATTCCTTGTTTGTCAACATAGTCCTCCTGATTAGCCCTAAAATAAAATACGTAAATTAAAATATAAAAATATTTCCATATGAATAAAAAAGGTAATATTAACGAAAGTAATCAAAATTAATAAACGTAGTTATACCGGGTGATTTATTATTCAGTACACTAACCTTGGAGGAAGATTATATGATAAATTTTAATTGAGAGTTTGCTTGTAAAATATTTTGTTTTAAATGTTTTCTGGCAAGGCGATGTCTATCAAATTATAGTAAAAGATCACATTTCATTTTTTTCGGAAACATCGTGAAATTAAAACAAGATGTTTGGCAGCCAGAAACTGTTACTAGTAAGCTTACATGAGGCCCTAGAGTTATTTAACTTGGTTCTCTTTGTGAGGGTTAAATACCCGTTGCACTTTTTACCAGAACGTTTTCTCCATAACTTTATTTATTTTAAGGTTCATATTTAAATGACCAAACAGATTCTACACACCAGGTCAAACAAATATGACAACATTAAATATATATATATATATATATATATATATATATATATATATATATATATATATATATATATATATATATATATATATATATATATATATATATATATATACATATATATATATATATATATATATATATATATATATATATATATATATATATATATATATATATATATATATATATATATATATATATATATATATATATGTTGTCCTTATTCAGTTAGTATTCTCATTTAACTCATCAATTGATGAGAAAATGGTGCCATACTTTGAACAACATTCCTGTAAAATCCATGTTAAAGGAAAGGCAGTAAGATTTAGGTTTAGGTTGTGGTAGTTTTTTTTTATCAACAACACACCACGACGGCTCACAGCCTAAATACTATCGTACCGTGGGTGTCTACAAGGAGGAAAGAGACAACTTGTTAATTCTGGACTTGAAGGTTTGGAGATTCGGAGGAGAAGGAAAAACATGTGCCGGCAAGGATTTCCACAACCTGGAAGTCCTCGGGACAAAAAGCGGGCATAACAAGATGTTCTATGTCTGGTGACCTGGAGAGTAAAAAGAGGCATTGGCTCTGTTCTCCTGGTAGATCTGCTGGGGGCAGTAGGTGGAGGAACTAAAGAAAGCTCCTCTGAGCAGTGCCCGTGCAGATATCTATGAAAGAGAGAGAGAGGTCACCAACGGCACGTCGGTGGGCAAGGGATGGCAACCTTTGGGTAAGGGTAGGGTCACCGATATAGCTCACTTCTGAATGGAGTCCAGGATAGCGAGTGTAGAAGCGGCAGCGGCACCCCTGATGTGGGAGCAGTATTCCAGGTTTGGCATTATTTGTGAAGTATATAAGGTATAGAGATTGGCTGGTCAAAAGTATTTGTGAGCCCGGAAGAAGAAAAATAAATTTCTTAGCAGCCGCTTTTGCAATTGATGTGATATGTTGGTGCCAATTGAGATTACTATCCACAGAAATGCCAACAAGTGAAAAGGACTCATTACTTTGAATAACTTGGTTGTTTATTGTGTGTAGGACTGGTGTATCTCTTATGAGATAGAAAGCAAGACTGAGATTTGGTAAGGTAATTCCCCTATCTAATATTTTTGGAAATCCACGGAAACAGAACCCTCCATGAGTCTGCGATCTTCATCTAATTGGGCTAAAGAGACATGCTTAGAATATTGTATATTTGAGTGGAGGGTGCTGTCGTCCGCGTAACTGTGAACTGGGTTGGATGTGCTAGAGAGGAGGTCAATAATATGGAGAAGAAATAAAGTAGGGGCTAAACCTTGAGGGACTCCTGCATCAATTGGATACAGTTTAGGGGAATGGCCATCCACGACAACAGAAATGTTCCGGTTGAAGAGGAAATTTGGTGTACACAGTTTTGGTGGTAGGCCATAGGCAGGAAGTTTATAAAGCAGCGCTGTGTGCCAGACCTGGTCGAATGCTTTGGACATGTCTAGAGCGACAATCTGGGATTCACCGTATAGTTCCATAGACTTGTTCTAAGAATGGGTGGCAAAGGAAAGGGGGTCGGCAGTTGATCTGCGCTGACGGAATCCATACTGCTTGTCGTGCATTAGACTGCGTTTTTCGAAAAATTTTAGTAATTCGATATCCGTCATTTTACGCGCGACATTGGGGACTGTTGGTGGTTGAACATTTGGATGTGGGTTGAGAGTAGAATTGCCGACGAACAACACGGCAAAAATTTCAGTCTTGCCCAGGGCGGTAAAAACAATTTCATCCCCTGAAACAAGAGGTGGGAACGTGCTCTTGCAGAAATTATTTAGCAAGAGTCCAGAAAGGTTTGCTGCCGTTAGAGCTTGAGAGGACCTTGTGTTTGATGTGGTTATTAAACGCGTTTTTTTCCTTAGAAAGAATGCGGACATAGCGGTTCCTTGTGTCATTAAATGCTTGACGGTTTTCTTGACTGGAATTGTGTAGAAGCGTTTTGTGAGCTTTGACCTTTTCAAGTCTGGTCTTGTCACAATATTTAGAGAACCAAAGCTTTTCAGTGGCTGCGGAGGTTTTCTGTGTACGTGGAATAAATAATTCCATGCCAGCTTGAATGATTTCGGTGACGTTTTGTGGGATATCAGAGGGGTCAGGATGAGAGAAGCAGAAGACAGACGCCCATGGAAACGAGGAAAAATAATCCCGCATTTCGCGGAATTGTAGTGCCAAACGATACGTGGGTGTGATGACTGTGTGACCTCGGGTTGCATTGCGCATGAAGCAGTGACCATGCCGTGGTCTGAGCAACCAAGGGGGGCGGTGACTGTTGCCTTATAGCATTCAGGTTTTGTAGTAAGAAAGAGATCCAAGGGATTTGAGCTGTGTGTTGGGATGCGAGGAAAGTAAGTAGGTTGCTGAACCATATTGGCTAAAGAATTTCTGACTGCGAAGGCCTCCGCTGGTCTCCCTTTTGGATCGTTTTTTGAAGATCCTAGCCATTCCTTATTATGGACATTGGAGTCATCAAGAATAGTGACCTTGGAGGAAGGATATTTAGAAATCAGATGATGCTTTTTTAATTTGCGTCATACGCAGTGGCAATTGAGAGCTGAGAAAATATCTAATCGGTTTATCTACTGTGGTGTTATTATTATCACTTTAGCCTGTAGGGCTTGCACACTCCCTGAAACGGAACATTCACTCATCGCAGGTACCGGAGATACCAAAGGGATTGAGATCAGGTGGAGCCCTTTCCAAGTTATTGGGCCCTGAAGGACAACGCGATACATCCTCATTTCCCAGAAATATCCTCACGATTTTGCAAATTTATGTTACCAAAAATCATACAAGATCCCAAATTCTTTGATAAAGTTTCATGGAGTGGCGAGTCAGCATGTACAAATAATTTGTTACATATTTGGCGTTTTTACAAAACAATTTGCCAGAACTGCTGGAAGACACCCCATTACAACTTCGAAGAACAATGTGGCTTCAAAATGATGGATGCCCAGCTCACTCTGCCTTAGCAGTAAGGCAACACGTGAATCAGACATACCCGGGCAGGTGGACGTCAAAGAATCAGAACAGCAGCTCAAGAAATTTTACGAAGTAGTTTAAGAAGACTAAGAGGATCGTTCCTAAGACGATATCGTTTATGCATAAGATAGAATGGCCGTCAAATAGAGCATCTGTTATGAATAGAATAATTTTTGTAAATGTCACAATCTGTTTATTTATATTTATTAGTTACCTGATTTAATTTCCAAATTTACATTCAATCGTCGACAGTGAATTATTTTAAGAGATATTGATAATGTTTGATACCATTTTAGAATCTCCATAAAATAGGGAAGTTTTTGAAATTATGAGCCAGTAAATTTTACTAACATTTTTTTTTTCAGTACGGAGGTTTATTCCAAATTTTAAAAAAATTGGGGAGAAAAGTCCGATTTTTCTTTTTTTTTCTTCTTTAGATTTGCTGAATGATAACACAAAATATTTGAAACTGAGTCAAAAACGCCATTATTGTGGATTAACAGTCACAAAAATCACATGCCGGAAATGTTTTATTCTGCGTGTGTGTGTGGGGGGGGGGGGGGTATAAAATACCTTAAAATTTGACAATTTTTTTTCATAAAATTGTCAATATTATGAAAACCGTAAACTTTTTGATTAGATCCTATAGGGTTTTTTTGAAAGGGCTTGAGCTAGCCTATCTTCATAACGTTTGATTTACAGTACATCATATATATATATATATATATATATATATATATATATATATATATATATATATATATATATATATATATATATATATATATATATATATATAGATTGATCCCGGATATGTGTTCTCGGGGGCCTACTTCAGGCTCATTTGAAGAAATTTTTTTAACTCCCGATCTTCTCATTAGTGAACTTTTTAAACCTGATTCCGTAAAATGTAGATATTATCATACTGTCTGCCTGATATGAGAATCATTTTTTAACCAACAGTGCATGTATTTTCAGTGAATAATTTTTTAATAAAAACTGTTTGTTATACGTCATCGTTTACACCTTATTATGGTTCAAAAATTCGATACTCCCAAAATGTGTCTCAAGCAACAGACCAAGACTAAAACGATTTTGAATTAGTATTCATAAAATATCGTATGGAAATGAAAATAGGTTTTACTCAATTTTATTCACATGAATGATTTTTCGGCAAACGAAATAATGTCTTATAAATTATAGTTATTATACATTTGAAAATAGAATTGCTACAAAAAAGCAGTTTCCTGTAAAATTTGACGTATGTCGCTTACAATGTTTTGTCAAAAAAAACCAATCGATATTTCTAAGATTGAACTTACCTGTAAATATGTTTGGGATGCATTTTTGTTTTTTTGTCGTTGCTTTGTAGTCTCCATGTGACTATCATGAAAAACAACAACATAACTACAAACACTGGAAATATACGTTTACATTTCCTAAACGGCGCTCCTAACATAGTAAAACACTGGAAACAAGAAACAAACATTTCGAATAAAATATAATAATATGTGAACTAAATGAAGTATACAACATAAACAGTTATATTAGTTCTAGATAGGTTAGAATAGTAATCACAGAACCGTTAACCTTTTGAACCAGATAATATCAATTAGTGTCATAATGATCAAATTATGTACAGTAGCGTTACAAAGTAAATAACAAATCTGCAGACGTAAATTCAGAAATATACAGGATGTGTATACATGATGCAAAAAGTTTCAAGGGTGATTTTTTACCAAAAATTAACAGGGGTCTTTCATATAATTTTTTGTGCAAATCCCCTTCCCCGTCCAAGTTACAGTCATTTGAAATCAGGGAAAAAAATGTTCTCATTCAAAATCTCCACCACGCAATAATTTATAAAAAAAAGTCTGGACGCAGCATGTGCGTTACGAAAGTGAATTTTCAAAAAAATGTTTTTATCTAGGACTAATATATAATGTAAGTATTATACTTGTGGTTTTTGCAGTATAATATCATATATTATTGCCTAAGGGAATAATGTCGAGGGATTAATAGTCATTATTCCCTCTTGCCCTCCAATTACAAAATTACTCAAATTAAATGATGCTATGAAAACAAAGTAGACAAACTCAAAACTGTCAGTATCAAACGCGTAGTATTTGTGTATTTGTATTCAGATGGATGATAATGAAAAGTCTTTTACTTGTACACCTCCAAAAATTGTGGAATTAGCTGCAGCAACAACATCTACCTTGTTACCGGAAACATCAAAATCCATTTATAATAAAACGTACGCAACCTTCAACGAATGGCGTCTTCGAAAGAACGCAAATTCATATTCCGAACAAGTTCTGCTGGCCTATTTCGCTGAATTAAGGGCAAAATACAAACCATCCTCATTATGATCATTCTATTCAATAACGAAATCTATGTTAAGAATAAGCCATGACGTTGATCTGGAGAATTAGGGCAAACTATGATCGTTTTTAAAAAGAAATTCTGAAGGATTTCAAGCAAAGAAGTCTTCCACTCTCAACCCGGAACAAATTATGAAATTTATTGATGAAGCTCCTGATGAAATGTTTCTTTTACATAAGGTGAATATACATATTGATCTTATCTATTCAAAGACTTATATTGCTTCAGGTTATATTAATTATTGGAATTATGGGCGCATGCCGCTCAAACGAGCTTTATCAAATAAATATTGAAGACGTGACGGATCTCCAAACACACTTATTAATAACAATACCCAAGACTAAAACCAAAATTGTACGAACATTAATCATAAACACTACTTTTTACAATATTGTAAAGAAATACATCAATCTCCGTCCGTCACATGTAAAAATCAATTGATTTTTTCTAAATTATCAAAAATCCAAATGTACAATACAACGTTTAGGAAAAAACAAATTTGCAGACATTGGTAGACAAATTGCCAAATATTTAAATTTGCCAAATCCTCAAAATTATACGGACCATTGTTATCGCAGATCATCTGCCACTCTGTACATTGATGGAGGAGGCGACATAACTGGATTAAAGCGTCATGGGAGTTGGAAATCTACACAGGTAGCTGTAGGTTACATTAATCTGTCTATGAGAAACAAGACAGCCACAGCAGATAATATTGCTAAACAGATAGATAGTAATGAAGCATCTTCTTCCTTTACAGCAGCCGAAATTCCAAATATTTGTTTTGAAAAGTCTTCCAAAGTTATTGATAGTTCACGACCAATTCTGTTTGTTAATTGTACTATTACTAATTTTAATATTATTAACAAATAAAGTTGTTCATTAAAAGTTTTAATTTAATGAATTAGTCGTAGATAAAGTAGATTATACTACTCGCAATAATGGCTATTATTACCTCGGAATGTTACTCCCTCGCCGCTTTCGCGGCTCGGTTCGTAAATATTCCTCAGGAACAATAGCTATCATTATTGACTCGTGGTATAATCTACTATTAATAGCAAATATGTCTATTTAATGCAAGCAGTCATCAATTTGGTTACCGGTATCACATATACATTAGAAGCAATGTACCATATTTTCTCAAAATAACTTATTGTTTGAAAATGTAGAAAAATTTCCCGAAAACAAACTTAAAATGTTACCGAGAAAATTGGTATCCTGTCCAACAAACCTTAGGTTAATAGCAAATTAAGCTATTGAAATTTGAAGCATTTAATGAAAATTTCCTACCAAAACGCACTTACTTCGTCTTGATTTTTTCTTACAAACATGCATCATTTTTCGATAAAAAACACAAAAATGCAATAATATAAGGGTGTTCGAAAAAAAAAAAGTAGGTATCACCAATGACTTTTGTGCCACCCCGTGATTGTCAAAATAGTTTTATAAGATCCAGCTCAACACACCCTATAATTAACGTACACAATTGTTTCTCGTGTCTGGTATAATAATAATTATATTGAGCTTTATCGTATAAATGCGTCAGCCTGTATACAGGGTTTCTCACCGCAGCCGTTCGTTAGAAGTTTTCGTGGTTAGAAATAACTTAGAATTCTGAATTTTTGAACGCCTGGGTTATTCAAAATTCTCTTTCATTTTAAAATATTTTCAAGATCATACCACTTCCGTTTATTCCGGAAGTCGCTATTAACTTTCTTATTTTAAATAGAACACCCGGTATATTATTCCATTTTTGGATTGCTGAGAAAATTTCATGATGGGTTTCATCAGGTTTCTCTATACTTATTTTCAACTGTTTCTTAGATTCTTTAGATAATTTTGAAAGATGTAGCCTTATTTTCAACACTGTGCCTTTCACCCATTTTCAACTATTTGTAAACGCTTCTGGGGTAGACGGAAACAAATGATTATACTTTCGAAATCCATGCTCACAATCGATGTATTGCATACAGGGTGTCCCAAATTCTATGACCAATTACATCATTTTCAAAGTTGAAAAAGTTTGTTATTTCAAATATAGCACCCTGTATATTATTGGAGGGTCAGATGCAGAATTTGATTCTCAATAGATTCGCTATAAGGTTCCCTATACCTATTTCAAGCGGTTATCTTGTGAATCCATATTTTTTATTTTAATGTGATTTTTGGCAGAAACCGAAACATCGCTTGCTTTTCTAATAAGCCTTGATTTTGACAGGATTTGAAACAATGCTGATTTTATGTCAAAGCAGTATTATCTCACAAAGTACAGTTTATAATGGAGAATATTGAAGAATTTTCCAATAATGATATGTTAAATTTGTTTTATACGCATGGCGAATGTGGACGAATTGTCAGAAGAACATGCAGATTATTTAACGAACGATATCCGGACCTACCAACAATTACTCCCGGGAAATTCGCAAGAATCGAAGCTCGATTTATGGAAACTGGCAGTGTAAGGGCAACTCGACCTCACCTAAAGCCCGTAATAGATAATGAAGATAACGAGGTGAATGTATTGGCTTATTTTCAAGCTTATCCACGTAGTTTAACTTCAGGAGCAGCGCTAGAGTTGGGTATTTCAAGAGCATCAATCCACAGAATATTAAGAAAACATAAAATGCATCCTTTTATTGTTATTTATTATTTATGATTACGTCCTGGTGATGAGGCAAGACGAGTCGACTTTTGCGAGTTCATGTGCATAAAAATGACCGAAGATCCGAGATTTCTTTATAAGATTATGTGGATTGATGAATCCAAATTCAGCAGGCAAGGAATTATAAATAGCCGGAATAATCACTACTGGGCACAAAAAAATCCACATGTCATAAGGGAACAAAATCACCAGGACCACTTTAGTTTTAATGTTTTTTGTTTACTCATGGACAATAGAGTGACATATCAAGTGTATGATGAAAATTTGAATTGGGCTAGATATCTGGAGATACTCAGATGGTTTGTTAGTGATTTCTTAAATGCTCTACCTCCACGTGACAGAGCAAACAGTTGGTATCAGCTGGATGGTGCTCCAGCACATTCCACTCCAGATGTACACCATCAGTTGACCTTGATGTTCAAGGATCGGTGGATTGGCCCACAGGGATCCTGGAACTGGCCACCCAGATCACCCGATTTAACGCCCTTGGACTTTCACCTGTGGGGCCGTATAAAAGAACTAGTGTACTCTAGTCCTGTACAAACTAGAGATGAATTATTGAATCGTGCTCACGATGCGTTTACTAATCTAAGTCCACACGAACTTCGGAGGTCTGTTTCGCGAGGAGTATATGACAGAGTTATGCAGTGTATGAACCAAAATGGCGGTCATCAATTATTGTAATTTTACATTCATTTACAATTTCTTGTCATTATGTTCCAATTGTTTCATGTTTTTCATTTGTCATAACGTTTAAAATTTTGGTAAGTTTCTGTTTTTGTTTTCAAGTTCCAATTAAAGTTAATTTCTGCCGCTTGCGTCATGTTCATTTAGTTTTGGAAAGCTAACGATGTTTCGGTTTCTGCCAAAAATCACATTTAAATAAAAAATATGGATTCACAAGATAACCGCTGGAAATAGGTATATGGGACCTTATAGCGAATCTATTGAGAATCAAATTCTGCATCCGACCATCCAATAATATACAGGGTGTTACATTTGAAATAACAAACTTTTTCAACTTTGAAAATGATGTAAGTGGTCATAGAATTTGGGACACCTTGTATGCGATACATCAATTGTGAGCATGGATTTCAAAAGTATGATTCTTTTGCTACCGTCTACCCCAGAAGCGTTTACAAATAGTTGAAAATGGATGAAAGGCACAGTGTTGAAAATAAGGCTACATCTTTCAAAATTATCAAAAGAATCAAGATATCTAAGAAACAGTTGAAAATAAGTATAGAGAAACCTGATGAAACCCATCATGAAATTTTCTCAGCAATCCAAAAATGGAATAATATACCTAATGTTCTATTTAAAATAAGAAAGTTAATGGCGACTTCCGGAATAACCGGAAGTGGTATGATCTTGAAAATATGTTAAAATGAAAGAGAATTTTGAATAACCCAGGAGTTCAAAAATTCAGAATTCTAAGTTATTTCTAACCACGAAAACTTCTAACGAACGTCTGCGGTGAGAAACCCTGTATATGTAAACACATAAAAACTCAAACTAAACCCGAATATGGATTCTAGGGCTCCTAGTTTGCACTCATTTGAAGAAACCTTTATAAAATTTAAAAGTCGCGGTCTTCTCATTAACTTTTTTTTACGAAAATTAGCTAAAAATTATAGACCGTTAAACCACAAACTTAATTAAAACTACTGCCAGAGCATCAGCGAAGGGGTCCATTTTAAATTGATTTTTGGAAACATTTTAGCAAAATGAAGGACAATTCCGGTTGAAGCTGAAACTCAAGGGTTTGGAGAACACTGTTCTTGAGACATTTTCTTTAAAGAATCCGTATTTGTTTCAGGTTCTTTGCCTAAATATTGCCAATTTTGACGTTTCAAATCGCGAATTTGACTTAGTGGTAAGTACAATTTGAAGAACGCAGTTTATTACACCACAGTTTTCAGACATGACAATCGTTCTGCTAACAAAGTCGGCTCATTTATCCCTTTGATGGCGCTAACATTGTTAGATGATTGTCAGGTCTGAAAACTGTATTGTGATGAATTGGGTTCTCCAAATTGTACTTATCAGTGCTCGTCACAGGTTTCAATCTACATTTTTTGACTTATTGTATTCAGGTAAATTTGTTTAAATCCAAATATTTTGATGACAATAATATACTGCTGCTTTGTGTGCTATTACTTTTAGACCGGCCTGTACATTGCAAGCGAATGTATAATGCAGCATTTTAGTACTACAACAAGAAAAAACAATAAACAAATGTCTAGTAATCGTGTTTGTAAAGCACATGTTTGTTTAATAAAAAATTAACTTTTGTTTTCATTAGTGGGCAGACAAAATATAAATTACAAAAATTTGATAGTATAATATACCCGTTCCATTAAACAAACACATATCTCAAAAACTCAAAAATGGAGTCACTAATCGTTTTCCTGACAGGTGGATTAAGCTTGGTATAATGCGATATATATATATATATATATATATATATATATATATATATATATATATATATATATATATATATATATATATATATATATATATATATATATATATATATATATATATATCGTCGCTGTCAAGTTAAAATCTGCTATGGGGAGAATTTTCCAGTTTTGGACTTTGAGTGCCGCATAGCAGTATCTGATATGGCGCACATTCCTATAAAGTCGTTTACAAGTAAAACAGCTGTAGGTGCAAAATATCAGCGAATTAAAAATCTGCTTTGTGTGCGCATGTTACCAAAATCTGCTATGTGGAGCCTATCCACATAGCAGCTTTTAAATCTCTGAATAAAATCTGCTTTGTGGTAGTACGCTCCACATATCAGTTTTGAATCTCTGTTGATGTACATGAAGTTAAGTTTCAAGGAGATCTTTCTGTGTACAATAAAGTGTTCTAACTGAATTTGTGTGCAATAGTGGTGTTATTTTCAACTGAAAATAAATGGTTAAAGTCTTTTATGAACACACTAAATAGTTTCAAAATCACTTTGAAGGTAAGTCCTAAGATAATTGAAATATTCATAACATAACCTTAAAACTAGTATAATTTTTTATGTATATAATTATAGCTATTCAGTTTAATTTTGAGATAATTATGTATAAAGTAAGCTTTAAAAAAATAATAAGTGGTATACCATAGGGCCTGCAAATGGTTATTTTGTAGCTTAATAATGTATAAAATAGAGGTAGTGACAAGCCTGGGCATTTATGACATAATCAATTCTTTTAGGGATTGTAAAAACGCATCTTATTTTACAGATAAATATCTTGTCAGCATGTACCGAGGCAAATACAAAGGTCTGTCAAGAGCTCATTTCATTCTTTCGCAGTGTAATAGAGGTAAGTGACAAGTAATGGTTAAACACTTGAGTTATTACACAATTCACAATAATAATTACGGTTGGTAGTGATAGTAGTGAATCAGTGCGAATGTTATTGTTGATATACCTAGGTATAGGTAATATATTTTTTTCGACTACTTTAAATTTAATTAATGGAATTTGTCAGTGCTTATATGTTCGTGGCTTATGCTTAAACTATAAAAATGATTCTGTTGTAATTTGAGAGCTTATCGGATACTTGAAAAGCATGTATGTTGGTGTAATAATAAATTTGTGTATAATATTAGTAATAATAAATAAATAATAGATAACATTAACTTCAAAAGATACTCATAGTAGCAATTACTTTTTATTTTAGATGATAGTAATGCCGACAAAGAAAACCAACTGCACAATACTTTGGTCAATTCTGAAGTAGAAAAAAGGAACCAACCTCCTTTAGAGTTTCAAAATGTAGATGAAAGAAAATCAAAGACACCTCCTTTCACAAGTGTTAGTGGTGACGTTAGTGTAGATCCTCTTAATGAAGCCTTAAAACATAGTATTTTGTTTGGAGAGGATCTGAATATTACGTCACATAATAATGCTTTGCTTGATACTTCTAACACAAACAAAAACTTTAGTATTCCACAAAATGATGACATAGACTCAGAGACAGACAATATTCGCTTTTGCCCACATGATATACAAGCAATCGAATATAATATACAGAATTCTTTTAATATAGAGCAAGATAATACGCAACAGCGTGCCTGTAATCGTTCAGAGCTTCCAGAGAACAACATTTTTTTCCAGTCAGCGGAGGCTACACAAAATAATAATTGTGTTGGAATTTTAAACTTAGCAGACGCGGAGGTTGGTAACATGACGAGCAAGCCTGGAATTGCGTTATACTCAAATCCATGCAATGAAACTGTTAACGAGTTTGAAAATAAGGAGTTCTCGAGTGAGAAAGGAGACAAAATTGAAAATGAGTTTATTCAAGCAGGTGAACAGTTGCCAAGTGGAAAGGATGCTGGAAGTAGTACCGAGTTTATTGAGGATGAGGTGGTGTTCAGTGAAAGAGAAGAAGACGTGGTAGATGAAGAAACAGATTCATCAGATGAGGAGGATAGTTCAGAGAGTAGAAAAAGAAGAAAGGCAAGACAGTTCCAACAAGGATTAAAACGTCAAAAAAACATCGATCTGCGAAATAGTGGAAAGGAATACAAAGGGCTTGTCCGTGTAGAAGATAAAAAGTATGTTGAGCAGACGAGACCTGCACGAGCAATGGGAGATCGATGCAGGCACACAGCCACTAAGTCAAGACCATCAAAGGTGAAGTCTAAAGTGAAAAATGACTCAAGCCGAACATTCCTTTGTGCCAATGTGAATGATGATCTACGTGAAACTAGGTTTAATGAATTTTGGTCACTGAAATCATGGGATGCCAAACGAGTCTATCTTTAAGGATTGGTTGATAAAAGGAAACCTTACAAAAGAAGGCCAAATTCAGAGGAATCCAAGAAAGATAATGCATTGGATTGCTATTTTCATGACAAAAATGGGATGAAGATTCGAGTATGCAGGACATTTTTTCTAAATACGCTAGCATTAGGAAGGGATAGTTTCAACAGGTGGATGAGCGCAGGTATAACTATAAATAATTCGGAAGAGGAAAACCCTAGTGCTAATACCTATAAAGTACCAAAGAGAATTAAAGAAATGCGACAGTCAGTGATGGACTGGTTAGAATTAATTCCTAAAGTTCCCAGCCATTACTGTAGAAGCAGTTCATCGAGAATTTACGTCGAATCAACTTTTCAGTCTATATCACACATGCATTCCATTTATGAACAGTGGTGCAAGGACAATAATAAGCGTGACATTGCATCAAGAGTTACGTTTTCAAAAATTATCGAAAATCAAAAAGTGTCAATTCACAAACCGAGAAAAGACCAATGCGATATATGTTATCAGTACAATGTAGGTAATTTGAATGAAGAGGAATATAAAGAACATAGAAAAAAGAAAGAAGAAGCCAGAGAGATTAAAGCAAAAGAGAAAAGCGAAGTTAGCGATAAAAAACTTGTTGTAACGATGGACCTTCAAAGCGTATTACTGTGTCCTAAGCTTCTGGTTTCTAAAATATATTATGCCCAAAAGTTGCAAGTCCATGATTTTACTATTTATTCATTGAATAACGGAGATGTTTTCCTTTATGTGTGGCATGAGGGGGAAGGGCATGTCACTTCCAATGAATTTGTATCCTGCTTATCGGACTTCGTTGAAAAAATGAGTGATCACTACGAGGAAATTGTTTTGATTTCGGATGGTTGTAACTATCAGAACCGAAATCGAGTTCTGTCGAGTCAATTGCTAAACCTGGCAGTTACCAAACAAATATTAATTAAACAAGTGATACTTGAAAAGGGCCATACTATGATGGAGGCCGACAGTGTACACTCCACCTTGGAAAATTTATTCAAACCGCCTATATGCAGCCCTGGTGATTATGTAAGCCGCATGAGAACAGCTCGTCCCAAAAAACCCTATAATGTGTATCAAATTGATCATACTTTTTTCAAAGATTATGAAAGTCAGCCAAACAATTTTACCTCAATTCGCCCTGGTCGAAAAGCTGGTGACCCGACAGTAATGGATATAAGGGCTCTTCAATATCTACCTTCAGGTGTTATTCAGTACAAAATAAGGCATACAGAAGAATGGACTGATCTTCCACAAAGAAGACCAAATAAACCTCCCCTTTCTCTAAAGCCCCTATATATTGGTCCTCCAAAAATAAAGAGGGATAAATTCAACCACTTACAAGAACTTAAGCTGGCGTTACCTGCAGAATACCACCCGTTTTATGATTCTTTAGTTCACGAATAATGCAACTTAATATTGTTTTTTTTTTACTGTTCTGTATTGACAATAAAAGTATCATTAACCAACTAACGCTTTTGTTTATTTAATTTTTTGGCATTAAAATAGTCACCTGCTATGTGGTGAAAGTGACACCCAAAATCTGTTATGTGGGCAAAATGTCGTTGAAGATTAATTGTTACAAATATCTTTTTTCGACAAACATTACACTTTCCCTAAAACAGTTGTTAATGCTTTAATTGATATATTTCACCCACAATTACAAAAGCCTCTCTAAAATTGTAAAAAATTGAAAGTTTTTTTGGTCTCCTGAAAAATTAGGAAATAACCCCATAGCAGATTTTAACTTGACAGCGACGATATATAGAGAGAGAGAGAGAGAGAGAGAGAGACAGAGAGAAAGCAACACAGTTACAGTGTTATGAATCATTATCTGTTGGCCAAGGAGAGTTTTAGTTTTTAGCTTTCAAGGGATAATAACAAAATTGTATTATACACGAGTAAACTAAATTACTAAATTTAGAGAAAATCAATTCACGACACAAAATGGAAAAAATGTTTTGAGATCCTGTAACTCCGTTATTTTTTTAAATGCTATATGAAAATGTGTCACCAATTTTCTTATATATATATATATATATATATATATATATATATATATATATATATATATATATATATATATATATATATATATATATATATATATATATATCGTATAATAATCTCTACAATTACCCTACAAACAATTATTTACAGGGTTAAGCGGGTGTAAAATCTTAATTCCGTCGCACTGTACGTTCCATAGGTAGATGATTTATGTCGGATTGCTCTGTGGTATAAAGCATGGCGGTAGAAAACGTGAACTGGATGAAGGGGGGTGGCTTTCTAGAGTCTCGGTGGTTCAGTGGTAGGAACGTATGCCTCTGAACCGAAGGGTATTGGGTTCGGTCCCAGCGTTCTTTTTTCACTTTTTCAGTAAGAACTGTAACATTAACATCAACTGAGGTTGTGGCATTGTATTTTGACATTTAAAATCGCCACTTTGACGTTTTGTGGAAAATCCCAATTTTTTTTCCTTTTTTTCCTTTAAATGTCTATGACTTTTTTGTCTTTTTTAACTTACAAACCTAAAATTTGGTACGGGGGTCACTATATATAATACAAACACGCATATCAAATTTGTTTTTGTTATTTCTGGAGATATAATTTGATATAAAACACAAAATTCTCCCGGAAAACCTGGGCCTATTTTCCTGGCTAACGAACCTATCCACGCCACTTACAAAAGGAATGTTCTCACCAAATTTGATTAAAATCGGCCCATTATTTTTTCAGTTATCGGTGTGATATATATATATATATATATATATATATATATATATATATATATATATATATATATATATATATATATATATATATATATATATATATATATATATATAAGTTGAAGCTGATCCCGGATATGGGTTCTAGGGATCCTAGTTTGGGCTCATTTGAACAAATTTTTTCAAAATTCAAAAGTCAAGATCTCCTCAGATTTTTTTTTAAGAAAATTCACTAAAATCATAACGTGACGTTCAATTACTTGCATTAACTTTGTCGTTAGTTTTTGAGGAACTGAAAAACTGAAGTTCAACATTAAGTAAACGTATCCGTATATATACATCTGTTCGACCATAAAGCAATATGTGTTTTACATTGACAGTAATATTTTATCGGTCAGCTCAAACCTTACAGGGAATTAATCCTACTGTCTAATTAGCCGAACGTCTTGCGACAGTAAAAACTTGGATGAGTTTTTTGTTGTTTTACCGAAATAAAAGAGCTTGCTAACGTGCTGTTTATATACATCGTACCAAAGGACCTTCCTGATCTGCCCTGACGTCTGTTTGCCTAATTAAAAGCAAAAAGGAGAATGAAAGTCAACCCTGCAATATATCAAGGTCGGATGTGAGCATAATAAACTTTCCTTCCCCTTTTAACTTCTTCTAGCTTTTGATTAGGCAAACTGATGTCATGGCTGGTAAGGAAGGTCATTTGGGAGGATTGTGTGTAAACAATACGTCAGGGAGGTCTTTTATTTCGTTCAAATTTTTATTGTCGCGAGACGCTCGTCTAATTATAACAAAGAAATGTTTAATCTATTTGTAACACATATTACACATACATTTTATCCTTTTGCTCTGCTTGTTTATATGAATTTTAAACCACAAAGCATCAGGGAAAGCGTCTATTTGAAAGAATTTTCCGGAAATATTTAAGTAAAATGAAGGACAATGATGGCAGAAGCTGAAACTTAATGCGTTATAGAACACCCTTCTTAAAAAATTTCTGCTACATCGCCCGTAATGTTAGTTTCAAGTTCTTTATTTAGAACATGTCAATTTTGACTCTTTGGATCGAGACTTTTTGACGTTTTAAGCAGAAAAACTATAATGCTTATAGTTTTTTTCCTCTTAACGTAAGGATCCTAATTTTGGTACATAGCTTTATTTTAGCGAATTTTTTTTTATTCGCTAATGAGGAGATCTGTGTTTATATATATATATATATATATATATATATATATATATATATATATATATATATATATATATATATATATATATATATATATATATATATATATATACATATCCGACCGATAACTCAAAAAATAATAGACCGATCTTAATCAAATTTGGTCAGTACCTTCCTTTTGCAAGTGGCTTGGATAAGTTCGTTATTCAGAAAAATCAGAACAGGTTTTCCCGGAAAATTTTGTGTTTTCTTTCTAAAAAAAATTCATATCTCCGTAAATAAGTAAGAGCAACCAAATTTGGTACGTGTATTTGTGTGAACTCTGTACTAAAATTTAGCTCCCTAGCTTTAAAGACAAAAAAGTTATGGGCAGTTAAAGAAACAAAACATCAAACTCGCAATTTTAAACGTCAAAATTGGCAATGTTTAGACAAAGAACGTGAAAGAAATACCGATTGTGAAGAAAAAATTTTGCAAGAAGAGTGTTCTGCATACCCTTAAGTTTCAGATTCAACCGTCATTGCCCTTGATTTTACTAAAATATTTACAGAATATTCATTTCAAATATACCCTTTCTCTGATGCTTTGGCTGTCAGTTTAGTTAAGTTGATGCTTTTTTGGATATTTATTTGTAGGTTTTGTGAAGTTTATGGTTTAACGGTCTATAATTTTTTCAGCTAATTTTCGTAGAACAAATTCATTAATGCATTTTCGCATTTTTTTTCGAAATATGATGCGTTTGTTAGAAAAAATCTGGACGCAGTAAGTGCGTTTTGGTAGCGAATTTTCGGTAAATTTGAAGTTTAGTTCCCGAACGCTTTTCAAAAAACTGTTTTCCGAAATCTGCCTAGAGCAATTTCTGAAATGTCAATGTCCAAAAAAAAATCTTACACTTTGGATCCAGAGTGCTATGATATGCCAGAAAAATAGAATCCTATTTCATGTCCCCATACTTTTTTATACGTTTTAAAATAAACAGCAGTTTTTTATAAATATATCCTTTATTTGAATAAGGACTAAGTAAGCTCATTGGTTATCAAGAAAAGATTTGACATTCAGAAATTGACCAAAACTTGACATACTTGGAATGTTCCCTTGATTCGAAAGTTGCAAAAATATACAAGGTGTTATGTTTGATATTCAAAAGTTGAGGTCACTTCCGGTCTAACCAGAGCAGCTATATGTTTCATAGCTAACTACCAAATTTATCTTAATAAATAAACATTCTAGAGAGGGTGAGCCACTTTTGAGCTCCACTTGGTATATATATATATATATATATATATATATATATATATATATATATATATATATATATATATATATATATATATATATATATATATATATATATATCTATCTGTGTGTGTGTGTGTGTGTATATCACACTGATAACTCAATAAATAATGTGCCGATTTTGATTAAATTTTGTGAGTACCTTCCTTTTGCAAGTTGCTTGGATAAGTTCGTTAACCATAGGAAAATCGGACCAGTTTTTCGAGGAAAATTTTAGTTTTTCTTTCGAAAATTTTTTATATCGCCGGAAATAACAATGTTATGATAACCAAAATTGGTAAGCAGCTTTATATATATATATATATATATATATATATATATATATATATATATATATATATATATTGGTTCAAAAAGATACCACTTAAATGGGATTGAGGGTGGTTCAAAAAGATGTTAGCACGTAAATGAGATTGACTTTTATTTTAATATGAACAAATATACTATGTACACAACTCCAAATACAGTTTTCAGACCGGACCATCGTTTCGCTAACAAAGTTAGCGCCTTTAGAGGGATGCATAAAGAATTCCGTTCTTAGACCTGACGATGAACGAAGGATGAATAAACTTTATTCATCCCTCTAATGACGCTAACTTTGTTAGCGAAACGATCGTCATGTCTAAAAACTGTATTGTGATGAATTGGGTTTTTCAAATTGTCAGTGCTCATCACAGGTTCAAAAATTCACTCATTTCACACATAATGATGATCTGTGTCTCGTTGGTTAATAAAAGGAGGTTTATGTTATAAATTATCTATAATTTTATTTTCTTCACCAGAACCTCGGTGGTTCAGGGGTAAGAACGTGTGCCACTGAATCGAAGGGTACTAGGCTCAATCCCAGGGTACTCCTTTCACTTTTTCAGTACAAACTGTAAAATTAACATCAACCGAGGTTCTGGCATTGTATTTGAGCAAGTTGAATGTCTGCACGTTCCGCCCTTCGGAGGGGGCGTAAAGCCGTCGGTCCCGTGTCCATGCGATGTTGGGCACGTTAAAGATCCCTACCCTCCTTACAGAAAGGCAAGGGTTCGGCAAAATTTCCAGGATAGTGAGGTGAAACTGCTCCCTGGCGTCGGTGATTGGCCATAGTCGCGGAAATAGGCCGACGTTAAAGAAACAAAACACACACACACACATTTTCTTTACCATCTGGCTTTGTAATGGTAAACTTTTTGTTGTAATGCGTTTCTTCTTTATGGAATGAAACGTTAAGTGTTTCTTGATTCTCTGATCGGAAGGTTCAGTGCTCGATTTAGAAATCAAAGGTACAGCTTTCTGACATATATCAATTATACTACTTCCTTTCCTTAATTAGTCGAGCACCTGAGATTATACTGCATTTCACTGATATTTCATTCATTTTTTCATCATACTGTGAGTAAATCTCAATGCAATATATAAACCAGATTTATTAGTGGTCGGAGACCTGAAGCACTAGCTTTCTAACTTTGTTTTTTTTTTTGGTTCCAGTTCAAAATTAGCGGTGTGAACCAAGAGAGACACCACTCGGATAATATGTGAACTACCGTACGTTGAGCAGCATTTAGCCTCTCCTCTGGTTACAGGGTCTTTACATAACGCCACTGCTACTAACTGGCTAAAATGGTATAGGTACCTGTATAGCCGTTGAACGTATGCGTGATGTCAAAAGCAGTTACTAGATGGCAACAGTCGCTATATCTATATATTAAATAAGGTAATAATAATAATATAAAAACACTCTTACCTTATCCATAACTTCATCAACGCATTATCAAATAGTTTGGTAATTGATTTCCCTATTATTTTAAATACACACAATTCGATCAATGTAGGCTTGATCTATGAGTAAAGTAATCTGCCAATAGAGGTTTAGGTCAATACTACCATAATAGCATATTAAGTAATTGTGTATGATTTAATATCAACCATTGATAACTTACAGTTGAATTAGATGCACTCTCCCATAATAAATTAATGCACTTTAGACCTGCTTCCTGTTTCCAATTTAATATAATTAAAACTTCTTGTTTCCGTTCCCATTCTCACTCTTTAATGTGATTCACACAGAAGATTCCAACAGTTGTTAACACAAGTTATTTAATAAACAATATAACGTGTTACTTAATGTTTCTAGTTAGCTAATTGAGTGTTTGTTGATGTTAACTTTTAGGGGTTACTAGAAGAATCACTTTATTTAAGATTATATCACATAAACAAACATCACAGATTTAGTATATAATACCCAAGTAGGTGTTACCTGTGGTATTCAGCAGGTAAATCTTGTCTGTCGACCATGAACCTATCGAGACGTCGAGTGAGAATTCCACCTCTACCTACCATGTCTTTTATTTCTTTCATGTCATAATGGTCCCCGTTTTAGTTATAGGTACCCATTATAATAACTTTTTATCGTATCTGTCAAAAACAACCCATATAGATTGCCATTATCATATATTACCATAAGTTTTAAATTGAGAACAAACTTTTTTTCTACGATAATTCACTAAAAATTGTTTTGTTTTTACGTTTTAATTTAAAACTTATCATAATAGATAATGACAGACTATGTGGGTAGCTTTTGACAGATACAATAAAGAGGTATTATTATCTTTTCAATTATGGTCAAAATAAATCTCTTCTTATATTTATATTATACAATGTGGAACAACGCCAGCGAATTTTCGTAATGTTTTTAATGGCATATATACGTCTTGTTTCAAAGAAGCGCATTTGATTGACAGTATAACCTATATGGTACTAACAATGTACCATATTTCATTAAAATAGCTTTGTGTTTCAAAAGGTACAGACATTTTCCGAAAATAAACTTTAAAAGTTCTAGAAAAACTGGTCTGGAAGACTAGATGCATTCTCGCAACAATTAGAACCGTAGACCGGTTTCGCTCTCATTAGAGCTCTTCAGTACGGCATACTAATTGTAGCAAAAATGCACCAAAAGTAATAGGGCTATAGTATAGCCAGCCTTAAGATACTAAGAGAGTGGTGGACGTGCCGCCACCTAGTTGCGAAACCAAGTAGTATGTTGTCACGCCACTCCAAATAACACAAAGTGTCAAAAAATAGAGACTGTATACAACTCACTAACAATTTAGAAAATTGTCAGCCCTAGCCCATTTCTACCCCAATATAGGGACAAAGTATGTAAGACTAGATGCATTCTCGCAACAATTATAACCGTAGACCGGTTTCGCTCTCATTAGAGCTCTTCAGTACGGCATACTAATACTTTGTCCCTATATTGGGGTATAAATGGGCCAGGGCTGACAATGTTCTAAATTGTTAGTTAGTTGTATACAGTCTCTATTTTTTTAACACTTTGTGTTATTTGGAGCTGGCGTGACAACATACTACTTGGTTCCGCAACTAGGTGGCGGCACGTCCACCACTCACTTAGTAAAACTGGTCTGACTTTTCTGGCCAAGGAACCTCTTTAAGCTATTGACACAGCTGCCAAGATATAATTATTCACAAAGAGCTTTAGGACGAAAATTTTAAAAATATATAAAAATTTGCGAAAATTTCTTTTATAAAAATTTACGTTTTTTTTACAGAAATTGCTTTATTTTTCCAATAGCTTATTAAACATGTATTATTAATTACCAACATATCACAAAAATCTTTTAAAAAATGATTTCGACGGAAACATAAAAACATTTCTGCGAAAACTTTTCATATTCGGCCTCTATTTGAGAGTACCTGGATACGGCAGTTCGATTCTTCGACGAGTAATACAAACAATAAGCTACCCGAATGTGTCATTTCCATGGGGCTCCGCTATCTATTGGTAAAAAGGCCGTATCACCATTTGTGATATGTTTGTGATATGTGCCAAAAACGTGAAAAGTTACAAAACAATTGAAATAACTTAAAAACGATGAACTATATCATTTTTTTTTTACAAACATGCATTATATTTCGATTGAAAATGCACAAATGCAATAATATAAGGGATGTTCTATTTAAAAAAAAGAAAGTGGGTATCACCAACGACTTATGGGCCATCATGTAATTGTCAAAATGACTTTATAAGCTGCAGCTCGAGACACCCTATAATTAACGTATATAATTTTTCTCATACCTTGTAAAATAACGGATATATTGAGCTTTGCCGTAGAAATGCGTCACCCTGTGTATATGTAAACAGACAAAAACGGAAACTGCCCCCGTATATGGGTTTTAGGGGTTCTAATTCGCGCTTATCTGAAGAAATCTTTTTAAAATCATAAGTTGCGGTATTCTAAATAACGATTTTTTTCTACGAAAATTTGCTGAAATATAGATTATTAAACCATGAACTATATAGCTGAAACTACCGCCAAAGCAACAGAAAGAGGGTCTATTTGAAATGGATTTTCCTAAAACATTTTAGTAAAATGAAGAACCATGATGGTTGAAGTGAAAACTTAATGATTTGTAATGCCGACAATAGGCATGGATGCAAAATGATGAAAATGTTTTGTATCCTCCTACTATGTCGAAAATCATAACTACTGGACAATTGATAGTCCCTTTATTAATCTTATTTTTAAAGGGTTAGACATTGATCCAATCCAATCCATAGCAGGTGGTAGTGGAATTTTCCTTTATGTAATAGTAAAGGATTTTTTCACGCCCGAGGAGGTACCACCCCATACATCAAGGGGCCGGTGAAGTCCCAACGGACGTTTCCGGTTCTGGTGTATGAGTCGGTTTCCCTTATAAGCAAAAATGATGATGGCTCCTCCTTGTATAAAATATTCCGGAGGCAAAATACCCCTCCATTCGGATCTCCGGGAGAGGGGTGTACAGGGGGCGCCAACATCAAGATTTAACATATCCTTTTCGAATATATGTGGCATAAATTCTAACCTGAACTCCGTCCACCATTTCCTCCAGGCTAACAGGCCCCAACTCCTCTTCCTCACCGAAACCCAAATCAGTGCCAAAACAGCCACTAATCACCTTAATTTCCCGGGGTATGAGCTCCTTACTGCCTTTAGATTGCATGGAGGCGTGTGCGCATACGTCCGTAGCAATCTACCCTGCACCAGACTTCCCAATTTAGAAGCTGGAAGAAAAGACATACTATGGATAAAACTCTCTCTCAGGGCTGCAACTAAATTCATCTGTTGCATTTACCGGTCACCTTCTGACAACAACTTTGTCCAGCTCTTTGACTACCTTTCTGAAAAAACCGACTATCTGATTTCTGAATATCCTTCCTCCGAGGTCACTATTCTTGGCGACTTCAATGTCCATAATAAGGAATGGCTAGGATCTTCAAAAACCGATCCACAAGGGAGAGCAGCGGAGGCCTTTGCAGTCAGCAATTCTTTGTCCAATATGGTTCAGCAACCTACTTACTTTCCTCGTATCCCAACACACAGCTCAAATCCCTTGGATCTCCTTCTTACTACAAATCCTGAATGCTATAAGATATCAGTCACCGCCCCCCCTTGGTCGCTCAGACCACGGCATGGTCACTGCTTCCTGTGCAATGCAACCCGAGGTCACGGTCACACAGTCATCACCCCCACGTATCGTTTGGCACTACAACTCCGCAAACTGGGACGAAATGCGGGATTACTTTTCGTCATTTCCATGGGCGTCTGTCTGCTTCTCTCATCCTGACCCCTCTGATATCTCACAAAACGTCACCGAAATTATCCAAGCTGGCATGGAATTATTTATTCCACGTACACAGAAAACCTCTTCAGCCACTCAAAAGCCCTGGTTCTCTAAATCCTGTGACAAGGCCAGACTTGAAAAGGTCAAAGCTCACAAAACGATTCTACACAATCCCAGTCAAGAAAATCGTCAAGAATTCAACGACGCAAGAAACCGCTATGTCCGCATTCTTTCTGAGGCAAAAAACTCGTTTAATAACCACATCAAAAACAAAGTCCTCTCAAGCTCCAACGGCGGCAAACCCTTCTGGACTCTTGCTAAGTCTATTGGGAATAATTTCTGCAAGAGCACGTTCCCACCTCTTGTCTCAGGTGATGAAATTGTTTCTACCGCCCTGGGCAAGGCTGAACTTTTTGCTTCGTTGTTCGCCGAAATTCTACTCTCAACCCACCTCCAAATGTTCAACCACCAACAGTCCCCAATGTCGCGCATAAAATGACTGATATCATTTTCAAAACTAAAAAGGTACGAAAGATGCTCTCTTCTCTTAATACCAGGAAAGCCTCTGGCCTTGACGAGATCCCAGCAATTGTTCTCAAAAAATGCGCACCAGAACTTGCTCCTGTCCTGACTCGTCTGTTTCAGATATCTTACAATAAAGGCATATTCCCTAGTAACTGGAAAACTGCTCGAGTGCAACCCATCCCCAAGAAAGGATCCAAAGCGCTTCCTAGCAACTACAGGCCTATTTCTCTCCTTTCAGTCATCTCTAAAGTGATGGAAAAGTATATAAACACCGAACTACTAAAATTCCTTGAAAAACACAGTCTAATTCACGACAGGCAGTATGGATTCCGTCAGCGCAGATCGACTGCCGACCTCCTTTCCTTTGTCACCCATTCTTGGAACAAGTCTATGGAACAACACGGCGAATCCCAGATTGTTGCTCTAGACATATCCAAAGCATTCGACCAGGTCTGGCACGCAGCGCTGCTTAATAAACTTCCGGCCTATGGCCTACCACCAAAACTTTGTACCTGGACAGCAAATTTCCTCTCCAACAGGAGCATATCTGTTGTTGTGGATGGCCATTCCTCTATACTGTATCCAATTAATGCAGGAGTCCCTCAAGGTTCAGCTTTAGCCCCTACTTTGTTTCTTCTTCACATCAATGACCTCCTCTCTAGCACATCCAACCCAGTTCACAGTTACGCGGACGACAGCACCCTCCACTCAAACATACAATATTCTAAGCCTGTCTCTTTAGCCCAATTAGATGAGGATCGCAGACTCATGGAGGGTTCTGTCTCCGTAGACCTCCAAAAAATATTAGACTGGGGAAGTAGAAATCTTGTACAATTCAACCCCACCAAAACTAAGTCTTGCTTTCTTTCTCACAAGAGATACAGCAGCCCTAGACCCATCACAATGAACAACCAAGTTATTCAAAGTAATGAGTCCTTTTCTCTTGTTGGCATTTCTGTGGATCGAAATCTTAATTGGCACCAACATGTTACATCAATTGCAGAAGCGGCTGCTAAGAAATTGGGTTTCCTCTTCCGGGCTCGCAAATACTTTTCACCAACTAATCTCTATACCTTATACACTTCACAAATAAGGCCAAACCTCGAATACTGCTCCCACATCTGGGGTGCAGCTGCCGCTTCTACACTCGCTATCCTGGACTCCATTCAAAAGAGAGCTATACGTCTCATCGGTGACCATAGCCTCACCCAAAGGCTTCCATCCCTTGCCCACCGACGTGCCGTTGGTGACCTCTCTCTCTTTTATAGATATCTGCACGGGCACTGCTCAGAGGAGCTTTCCTCCATAATTCCCCCACCTGCTGCTCCCAGCAGATCTACCAGGGGAACAGAGCGAATGCACCCTTTTAATGTCCAGGTCACCAGACATAGAACATCTTGTTATGCCCGCTCTTTTGTCCCGAGGACTTCCAAGTTGTGGAATTCCTTGCCGGCACATGTTTTTCCTTCTCCTCCGAACCTCCAAACCTTCAAGTGCAGAATTAACAAGCTGCCTCTTTCCTCCTTGTCAACACCCACGGTACGATAGTATTTAGGCTGTAAGCCCTCGTGGTGTGTTGTTGACATTAAAAAAAAAAAAAAAAAACACACTCATTATAACAAGTCTTCTACATAATCCGTATCTGTTTCAGATTGCAAATTTTGAAGTTCCAAATCGCGACGTTTCAAGAAGAAAACTTATATAATTTTGAAACTATTTTTTCTGCTACTTCTTGTCCCCTTTGCGTCAACAAAACTTAACCATTCTATGTAATATTCAATTGGTTTTATAAACCACACACATTGCATTGTTTTTGTGCTTTCCTCTGATCACCAATGGCACCAAACATATTTTTTTAAATGCCTCTTACTTTTTTTCTTTTAACTTAAAGTCCTAAATTTTCTTATGTGTGGTAATTTTGATAGTATAAATGTACGTGTCAAATTTGATTGTCATACCTCAGTTATTTTCGGAGGTAAATTTTTTTCCCAAAGAATGCCCAAAATTTTCCCGGAAAAACTGGTCCAATTTTCCTGGATAACGAAGTTTTCCAAGCCACTTGAAAAAGGAAGGCACGCACCAAGTTTCATCAAAATCGGCTCATTACTTTTGCAGTTATCAGTAATATATATATATATATATATATATATATATATATATATATATATATATATATATATATATATATATATATATATATATATATATATATATATATATATATATATATATATATATATATATATATATATATATATATATATATATATATATATATATATATATATATATATATATATATATATATATATATATATATATATATATATATATGGAGTAGTATATTGTATTCCATGTAATAATTGTAGTTTAAGATACAAACAAGCAGAGTCCTTAAAGATAGGTTAACACAGCACAAAAGTGACATACGTTTACAAAAAAGAACTTGCGCTCTGTCAGAACATAATCTCGACACTGGCCATAATATAAATTTTAGTAATGTTTCTATTTTAGACTGTGAAACCTTAATAAAAGAATGTGTTTAGAAGAATTTGAAATTACTTTTAACGAAAATTTAATAAACTTAAAGAAAGATAATAAATTTAGAAATCACGACCCCTATTTATATTTCCTAGACAAAAACAAAAAACAAATTTAATTAGACAATATTTAGCTTTATATGTCAGTTTGGCACTTTTCGACTTCACTGAAATTCATAAAAAGGTTTTCTTTTCATGTTTGTTATTACATAGGTAGTTAGTTTAGTAGAACTCATGTTATATGTAAGTATTTTAAACTTTTATATTTTTTCCAAGTAAATTGTAAACTTTTTTTCTTTCCATGTTGTAGCCTTGAGAAAGGAATAAATTTCTAGAACAATATTTTTCGGTGCCCCTAGATACTCAAAATTTCAATTATCAACGTAATTTCATAAATTTTTAAACTTGCAGCTCTTCGCTTGTTTTTTGGTAGAACAACCCAGAGCTCACCGCGAGGAGGTGGTTGAAAGTCGAGCTCCACCCGCCAACCCCATCCACAAGTTACAAATTCATAAGTAGGCCTTGAAATAATTGCTCTTACTCAATTTTGGGTAATATTTGACGCCCATAAATACGATTTCTAATAAAACCATCTCGTGCATCAGAACCACAAACTGCTAACGACGCTTGGAGAAGTTGAAGCATATGTGTTGTAATGTTTTTAGCTGTACCTGAGGAAACTTAAAAATGGCCAAAATATTTAGAACTTGGTTCGGAAATGAGTGCAATGTGCTCTTCGACAATTGTTTTTCGATGGAAAGTGTCTGGTTATTTTGTTTGAACTAGAGTCTTATCCTTCCTGCCGTCGAAATATATAGCATAAAAAGGGATATTATCAACATTGTGTTGTTCCTTTATTGTTTTTCGTGCTCGCTTACGTTCTGGTCTAATTTTACTTTGATCGATTATTTTACTTTTCTCTTCTTTTGAAATTAGTCCAACATCTTTTAGGACGGCGTTAGCTATTATCGCAGCTGACAATTTTGAAACCTCCGTACGATCAGAGGCTTGGGCTAAGCTCGGTAGAGTTATTCTCATCTGCGAAGTGCCTGGAATTAACTGAGAGGTTCTGACGTTATCAACTTTATTAACAAATCCTGGGCCATCTTTGGTTTTATTTAGATCGTCTAGGTTGTGATCTTCTTCATCTTCAGGTATTAAAAATGTATTTGGTCCATAAATCATAGTTTCTGTTATGATAATACCAGGCTTCGTTACTGTTTCGGTTCGCTTTCTTTCTAGAGGACGTTCAATTTTTTGTTGTAATAACATCAACCGAACCAATAACCATTTTTCTGCCGGTTCTTTGATCTGTTAAAAACTCTCTTTCTCTGAATGGTACTTTTATTTTGCACTTGCATAACAAAAAATTAACACATTTACAAGTTGAAATGTCAAAAAGCTACAGTTGTATTTCTTTATCAGCTTTAGTAAAAACTAAATCATTTTCTGATATTTTATGCTGAATGGATTTTACAATTTTATTTTGATTAATTTGACGTTTGTTATATTTTGAAGTGGAATGTTTTAAAGATTCACATATTTTTAGTCTTTCGTATTACCTTATAGATCTGGACAAAATTTCGGATTCAGAAGCTAATATCTCTTTAGTTTGGTTTGTAGCAATATTTATATCCTTTATTTAGAAAAGAAATTTCTTCAGTTGTAAAAATTGCATAGCTTAGGTTTTCAAATCTTGCGTAGAAGTTGTGTTTTTTTTTGTTCCCTCAGGGCTCGTCCGCGGCCTTGCCGCCCCGATAGCACCGCAACCCTGAAGTTGTGTTTGTGGGGGATATCTTTCTCGATTACGTAAATGTTGTGTCCTTTGTAGGTTTCTAATTTTGTTTGTCTGTGTTAAGCTTTTTTTAATTTTCAATTCACTGACTAAAATATATATTTGGTCATCTAATAATAACTATCACGAATGAAAAACTATTTCTTGGATTCTTCTTTCAGCCAGATGAAACTGGCTTTTCTGATAGCAATTTTTGGTTGATTATATTATGCATATACACTTGACATACATCACGTAGACATTTTAAAGGCCACATCCGTCATTTGTGTTTCATTTCATTTTCAATTTTAAAGAATTTCATGATAAAAATATCATCGCATAACAATCGACTTTTATTTGCAGTTGCCATGATTTCATATTCATTTAATTTTTATCTGTCTGTTGATGCTGTCAAGCAGCAAAACCGGGTACAGAAACGTTTAAGAACATCCTAGAACATCTAGAATTCAGAAGGGCCATTTGCTCCAGTTAAATTACGCGGTGGCTACGTCCTTCACTTACAGAAATAAGACCCAACAGTGAAACCAGAGAAAAACTTGAAAAACACAGTCTAATCCACGACAGGCAGTATGGATTCCGTCAGCGCAGATCAACTGGCGACCTCCTTTCCTTTGTCACCCATTCTTGAAACAAGTCTATGGAACTAGAACTACACGGTGAATCCCAGATTGTCGCTCTAGACATATCCAAAGCATTCGACCAGGTCTGGCACGCAGCGCTGCTTAATAAACTGCCGGTCTATGGCCTACCACCAAAACTCTGCACCTGGACAGCAAATTTCCTCTCCAACCGGAGCATTTCTGTTGTCGTGGATGGGTATTCCTCTAAACTGTATCCAATTATTGCAGGAGTTCCTTAAGGTTCAGCTTTAGCCCCTACTTTGTTTCTTCTCCACATCAATGACCTCCTCTCTAGCACATCCACCCAGTTCACAGTTACAGTGGACGACAGCACCCTCCACTCAAATATACAATATTCTAAGTCTGTCTCTTTAGCCCAATTGGATGAGGATCGCAGACTCATGGAGGGTTCTGTCTCCGTGGATCTCCAAAAAAATATTTGACTGGGGAAGTAGAAATCTTGTACAATTCAACCCCACCAAATTTCAGTCTTGCTTTCTTTCTCATAAGAGATACACCAGCCCTAGACCCATCACAATGAACAACCAAGTTATTCAAAGTAATGAGTCCTTTTCACTTGTTGGCATTTCTGTGGATCGAAATCTCAATTGGCACCAACATGTCACATCAATTGCAGAAGCGGCTGCTAAGAAATTAGGTTTCCTCTTCAAGGCGCGCAAATACTTTTCACCAGCTAATCTCTATACCTTATATACTTCACAAATAAGGCCAAACCTCGAATACTGCTCCCACATCTGGGGTGCTGCTGCCGCTTCTACACTCGCTATCCTGGACTCCATTCAGATGAGAGCTCTACGTCTTATAGGTGACCCTACGCTCACCCAAAGGCTGCCATCCCTTGCTCACCGACGTGCCGTTGGTGACCCCTCTCTCTCTTTTATAGATATCTACACCGGCACTGCTCAGAGGAGCTTTCTTCCATAGTTCCTCCACCTGCTGCCCCCAACAGATCTACCAGGGGAACAGAGCTAATGCACCCTTTTACTGTCCAGGTCACCAGACATAGAATATCTTGTTATGCCCGCTCTTTTGTCCCGAGGACTTCCAAGTTGTGTAATTCCTTGCCGGCACATGTTTTTCCTTCTCCTCCGAACTTCCAAACCTTCAAGTCCAGAATTAACAAGTTGACGCTTTCCTCCTTTTCGACACCCACGGTCAGATAATATTTAGGCTGTAAGCCCTTGTGGTGTGTTATTGAAGAAAATAAATAAATAAAAAAAAGTAGTCTCCAAGTCTGTATGTAGTATGGACCAGTTTCACCAAGTAAGGGCCATTCCACACTGCATAGTAGTTTTCATTTATACACGGTGGCGCACTGAAAACGAAACAGACTGATTTGCGTCCAGAGAATTTTTTTAAAGATACGCTGAAACACGTCCATTTTAATATTGAGGGGGGGCATGTTTTGACATAAAACTCAACTTTGTCACTTTAATCCCTTAAGGGTGGTGATAACAACCTTTATATTTTAAATAGGAAACATGTGTCTAGTGCAACATCATTTGAAAGCGCTTTCTTTTCTGAATTCAGCACAATAATTTTTTTGGAAGTTTTATCAACTCGTTTAAAAATTATTCACAGTTGGAGTTGCAAGAACGTATTTCATTTATTGTGATGAGAAATGCACTAATAAGTCAATTTTTCTTTAAAAAAACTAAAAAACAAACCAAACGTTCAAAAATGTTTATTCAGTTAAGTAAGTGTTCAAATTGTTGACCACCAGCTTCCATACAAAAGTACAAATTTTGTTCAAAACTAGCACTGACATTCTGGAGAATTTGTGGAGTTATTAGACGACATTCTTTAACAATCCGTCGCCGTTATTCTTCCAGAGACACCGGTTCTGTTGCGAAAATTATATTATTTAAATGGCCTCATCGAAAGAAGTCTAAAGGAGTTCAATCCGGTGATATACGGGGCCACCCAATAGTACCTCTACGCCCAATCCATTGCTCTGGAAACTCTTTGTTCAAAAACTCCCTAACACCCTGTGAAAAATGCGGAGGAGCTCCATCTTGTTGAAACACTAATTGATTTTCTTGATAGTTATCATCATTTTCAACAATGTCATTTAGTAGAGGATAAACGATATCTTCTAGTAACTCCCAATACGTTTCGCCACTCAAATTGCCATCAAGAAAAATTCGTCCGATTAAACGGTCTCCAAAAATGTCAGTCCTGACATTCAATTTCTGTGGAGTTAAATGTGGACAAATTTGCGGTACCGTTGGCACAGTCATCGTTTTTGAAAAAGAGTAATTTGTCAACTCTTTCTTCTATAGAATACACCATTGTGAAATTAATTTTCGGTAGTACTATCAAATATCAAACCGACCGATAAACTGAAATAATAAACCGCATTTCTCTCATCCCGATCAGAAATGTTCTGATAGCCAATTTTTTGTTTACAAACCAACAAAACATTGACCAGCAGCAATTCCTTATCACAACGAATGAAATACGTCCTTGCAACTCCAACTGTGAATAATTTTTAAACGAGTTGATAAAACTTCCAAAAAGATTAGTTTTCTGAATTCAGAAAAGAAAGAGCTTTCAAATGATGTAACACTCGACCCATGTTCCCTGTTTAAAATATAACGGTTGTTATCACCACCCTTAAGGGGTTGATGTGACAAAGTTGAGTTTATTGTCAAAACATTTCCCCCTCAATATTAAAATTGACGTGTTTCAGCGTTTCTTAAAAAAAATTATCTGGACGCAAATCGGTCTGTTTCGTTTTCAATACGCCACCTGTATATTCCTTGCCTTAATCAATAGGTTTTAAAAGACGTGTCATTGTAAATTATGTTCTCCAGCGAGAGTTATATCACCCGTAAGCTATTGCATATTACTGACACACAAGTGGGCAATTTATGCTTGGTAGGTATAGAACTTGACCAGGCCTGAACTTCCACTATGTAACCTCACCAATCAGCACTTGACTGATTTAGTTTTTACCTGATTATAAATAAATGGGGTAGAAATAAAAACGAAAGAATAATTGTATTAATAAAACTCTTTTTATTGATTTATATAAATAATTCCTAATAAAATGAGAATAAGCTAGGACTAGCTATAACATACATACAAGGAGTTTTTGTCTTTGTACAATAATAATAATATACATATATACTTGGAAGTATAGAGGTTATAAATATAAACATAGAATCGTAATCAAGAAAACGATCTTTGATATGATTACACTTTGATATACATATACATAATAATATACTTTTTTGTTTATTAGTCTTTCCAACATTACATTTATTATTAATAATAATTTCATTTAGTTATATAACAACAGATTGGCATTTCACGTTTCACATAACATTGGTATTATCATTATTGTTATTATTATTATTAGAAAATGGCAGTTTCGGCTTGTGATTTGGTCGATATTCTATAAAATCATTAATTATTCTGCTCAACGTTTTCTTATAGTACATTTTCAATATACAAACACATTCTTTATAAAAAATGTGTTTATTCTATAGTTTATAAAACATTTTAAAATTTACAAGAAAACTTTTGGCATATTAAATAAACCTGTTACTAATACGTTGTCGATACTTTAGAAAAAAATATTTTACTTTTTCATACGTATACAGGAAACTAAGTTAGACAAAAACCACAAAAATACTAAAATGTCCTCTTATATCTCTATTTAAGCTTCAAATGACGTCACAATAATATATATATATATATATATATATATATATATATATATATATATATATATATATATATATATATATATATATATATATATATATATAATTTCTACGGTAACAACTGCCAATTGAATTGAGTGAGGAAATTGTTGATATTATATAAATCTGACAACCCTGTCAGAATGTATTTCCTTCTGTATTTAATGTAATACTATATGAAAATAAAAGTTGAGAAGTGATATGTTGATATGTCAGTAAATGTAGTAGCAGATAGATATAATTTTGTTCTTAATGTTGTACACCTGAATATGTATTTTTGTTTATCTAATTATTTCTTTTATTACACTCTTATCAAAGTTAATGTGCTCTCATTTCGCTAAAATTAACAACAGAATTTCGTGTGTTCCTCTTTATTGCTAGAACAGCAATTTTATATATAGTCGAGATTTTGAGGATCCTCATCATTATACAGGATCTCAAAACTATAAAAAGAGTTGGTTGCAAAAGTTCAAATCAAAAGTTGTAGTTCTCTAGATATAGACAAGAGAACTAAGGAAATTCTGGCAAAAACAACCATTGTTTATAAAATGTAAATACGAGGTACACGTATATTTTTTATTCTGCCTAAAATTGCCAAACAGATTGACGAATTTTGTTCTGGCAAGAAATATGATCGTTAAAAGTAATTACATACTAAAGCTAAGGTGTCTACAAAAACAACCATAGTCTTATGGAGATTCTGCTAAAACAGCCTTAATCCCGGAAATTGGTTGTTTCGTCGACGCTTATTTAGGGTTGTTCGGGCAACATTTTCAAGATTTGTGAGATGTATATCAACTGTTGGAAAGTTGTGATTTCCCCCTTAAAATGAGCCACTTGGAGAAACACACGTATACAAATAACCCTACAAGATATAAACAAAAGCGTCAAGAAGGGGAAAAAAAGAAAATCATCAAAATTAAAAAGATCAGCGGGGAAGTCCATGTTACGCTAGAAAATAGGTACCTGCTACGATGTTTTTCGTTTTTGACAACTGAATTTTTGAACTTGCAGATGTACAAGACTTATTTCGAAACATTAGAGAAATATTAAAGATGCAATTTAATTATCACATTTATTTCGTTATTAAGCAAAAAATAACAGGATAACTTTCTAGGAGGTCTTATTAGCTGTTATGATACAGTGCCTCGCCGTTCGAATAACCTAAAAAACAAAAGACTCTCCCAATGCAAAACAGTTTGCAAAAAAAAACATAGTGTTTTCTTACAAACTGCTACTTTCTGACTCTGAAATTCATGTACGTTGCAAAGCATTCTTGCCTATCTAGGAGAATATTCCGAAATATTCAAGATTTTCACTTACATGATGGACCTTCACCGAGCGATAGGTGGCATATACATCAAAACAGACCCACCAAAATTGCCAGTGACGTTAAAAGCTTTATCAAGCAGCATATCCAGTCACGCAAGTTCCTACAAACTTACTATTCTAGGCGTAAAATCGTGACAGTATATTCTTACGAGAACCATTTCTATAGAAAAGGTGTTTAAAATGTTTGTAGAGAAGTACAAGATTTCCATTGCTTGTAATATATTCTAGATAAAAGTAAATTCAACACATCTGTAGGTTTACCAAGAAGTGACACCCGTTCAGATGGTGATAATTTGGTGTTAGAATTTTAGGCCGATTCAGACCAAGAAACGATGCAAGACCTTACTTCTCGGAAAGCTCCTCGCCTAGCTAAAGAACTCAAACGAAAATACAAACTTCGTCCAAGGCAAGGTTCGAATTGACATGTATATCACTTGATTAAATCGCAACATCTGCAAACAAAAGACGTATTTTTTGGCAAGCCATTTGTGGTATTGCCTTTGGAGTATATTAGGAGAAACGAAGCCAACATATTTGTATATGACGAGACAATTGAAGGGTCAGAGCGATGTTGCTCCATTACTACAACACTATTAAATAAGCAAGGAGCGGAATATTTAGACTCCACTGTTTTATTCAGTGGTAGCTATTCAGGGCACAACAAGAATTATGTCATTGTTCGATTTCTTAACTTTCTTGTACATGGTTGGACGCTGTTCAAAAAAATCATATGTTACATTCCTGTTTTGGAAGATTATCGCCATCTTATTAGTCAGGACTTCAGCTTAAATGAAGCACTTGTTTAATAAGAAATAGTGCTGAAATTCAATCGAATTGGGACAAACTCGTTATATGCTCTGGAGAGAATCATTTCCCTTTCAAATTGGTAAAAGTGAAGCGACATTTTTTTATATTATTGCGGTTGCATTGAAAACATTCTTTGCTACTAGATCTAAGCCACCCACGAAAATGAAAGAAATTTGTTGCCTCCGACTGCGAGTACCTAAAAGTCAAACATAACAACTACCGTGTAGGTTTGTTGGGATCTATTTGCTTTCAGAGCAAAAAAAGTTATCTTTAGAACTGAACTTACATCCTCTTCACAAAAAAGCAATAGGGATAAAACCAAAAAAGATTTTTTGAGGAAACTGGTCAAATTTGTCAGATTACCAAAGAACCAGCAACATTATTTAATATGGAACGATTTACGAAGTAGCGGCAACAACATTTAATGAACATCATTTGGGACTTCGAGGTGAAGCTGGTGTTATTTATTTGGAAGATTAATGCTCAAAAGGCCCACTGGCGTCGCAAGCCTGAGAGGCCAAAGCCTATACAACTAATTAAACAATCTATAAGTGAAAAATTATGCTGAAACAGAAGACTAAGAAAATAGCAGTGGCGCAGGAGAAACCTAATAAACTAATTATGCAAAAAAAAAACATTAAATTGCTTCAAATAAACAAACTGCATGTTTTTAGATTTTTCGATTTGGTAGGTTTTTTTTTTCAAAGACAACCAATGTCCTACAAAATTTTGAAATGATAGCTTACCATTCTTTAATACTTGTGTTTCTGGTTAGTACCACCCGATACATCTTTTTCTAATATTTAAAGGCAAGAGGATCTACAGGATCTTCAAAATCAAAGAAGTTGGATAGTTTCTTTGGTTATCATAATTTTGGGGAAACGGACAATGGCTATTTATGCCAGAAGCTCGTTAATTGACACTGAAATTTTTCCTTGAGATTTTATTAGGTATTATAGGAGTCTCAAATTTCACAAACGGTAAATCTGCTTGTCAAATCATCTCAAATATCTGAGTTTATATGTTTATGAGCCACAACGTTAGTAAACTTGTTTCCTTTTTGTGGACACCGAAAAACAGAATACTTTATGGACACGACTTTTTTTTTACAAGGCGGAATATTTTGTCTTGTTACAGTAATGTATCACTTAAAATGCTAAATTGTTTTTATTTTTGACATAAATACAAAGACAGCTGTTTAATAAGCCTTTGTTGCAAGCCTAAATACATTTTCTTTTTTGCTGCATGTTTCTAAAAACACTTACTAATGAGATAAGATTGGAACCTGTGATGAGCACTGATAAATACAGTTTGGAGAACCCAATTAATCACAATACCTGACAATCGTTTCGCTAACAAAGTTAGCGTCATCAGAAGGAGAAATAAACTACACTTAGTTTAGTTTATTTTAGTTTATCCATCCCTCTGATGACGCTAATTTTGTTAGCGAAACGTACGTCACGTCTAAAAACTTTGTTGTGATAAATTGAGTTCTCCAAAATGTACTTAGCACCTAGTAATTAAGAACCTCGGTGGTTCCGGTGCAAGAACGTGTGCCTTTGTACCGTAGGGTACTGGGTTCAATCTCAGAGTTCTCTTTTCACTGTTTCAGTACAAACTGTAACATTAGCATCAACCAAGGTTCTGGCATTGTATTTGAGCAAGTGGTATGTCTGCACGTTCCGCCCTTCAGAGGGGGCGTAAAGCCCTCGGTTCCGTGTCCATACGATGTTGGGCACGTTAAAGATCCCTATTCTCCTTACAGAAAGGCAGGGGTTCAGCAAAATTTGCAGGCTAGTGAGGTGTAACTGCTCCCTGGCGTCGATGATTGGCCATAGTCGCAGAAATAGGCCGACGTTAAAGAAACAAAAAACACACACACACACACCTAGTAATTATTAGGCGCGAAGTGTCATTATTATTTTAATTTTGACATTACTTGACACAACATTTCCTTTTGGATTTGTCAGAAAATGGCGACCTCCACTTATTGTTTTAGTTATTTTCATTATATTTTACATACGAGGGTCTATCAATAAATACCCGTGTTTGAAGACAGGTGGTGTTGCTCAGGGAAGTTGGCATTAGCGTCGTATACTGACATATGTCAAACGACACCACACAAAATTTCAGACTGATTCATTAGTTAGTTTTTATGTCGCAAGCAATTTTATCCGCATTTTTCGATAAAAAGGATAAACTGCAATATGGCTCCCAAATTCGCTTTTTATTTTGGATAGAAAAACATGCAAGGTAATAAAAGCAAAGTTGCTTGCTGTCTATGGGAATCCTTCAAAAATTATGGCAACTGTGAGATATTGGTTAACGAATTTAAACGTCGTCGTATATCTGTTTGTGATACAGAGCGGCTTGGCCGCTCGGCAGACGTGGTTACCGCGGAAATCGTTGAAAAGGCCCGCGGCATGATTCTCGCTGATAGCCAAACTAAAATGCACAAAGCAGCAGAGGCTGTAGGCATGTAGTACAGAAAAGAAATCAATATTTACACGATCAGTTATGTATGTGAAAGGTGTCGATCCGATGAGTTCCGTGATGGCTGACGGTAGACAACAGAGAATACGGCTATCACTATCCAAACACTGCTTGTATCGCTTTAAGCGAAATTCGCAGGAGTTCTTGCGCCAAGTTATCACCGTTGGTGAAACCTGGATACACTATTATTATCCAGAGACCAAGCGACGGTCAAAACAATAGGTTTTTTCCTGTGAACATGCTCCAAAGAAAGCAAAAACAGTCCCATCGGCCCGAAAGGTCATGCCTATGATTTTTTTGTAATCAAAGGGAAGAATTCTAAGCGACTTTTAACTGAAGGCAAGAACGATCACAGGGCAGTACTACGGTGAGATATAAGACCGCTACAATAAGAAATTGAAGGAGATACGGTCCGATTTGGCTAATAAAAAGTGCGGTTTCAACATGATAACTCAGTAGCACATTTATCCGAAACTGTCGCGGCCAATTTGCATGAACTGCGTTGCGAATTTTTGCGGCACCCACCGTACTCGCCCGACCTGGCTCCCTGCGACTCCTTTATATTCTATAGCATACAAACATGGCCAGGGAGAAACAGTTAGCTCAATCGAGGAGATTATTGCCGAGACAGAAGCGTATTTTGAAGAACTTGACAAAACGTTTTTTTGGAGGGGGTGAAAGCAATGGCAGAAACGTTGGGATAAGTGTATCGACGTAAAATAAGAAAGGTTGAAAAATAAAGAAAAAAAGTGAAAAACCAGTGTCTGTATTCCTAGTAATGCTGGCAATGATTATCGATTAATCGATTAATCAAAAACTTTGCAGAAAAAAAAATCGATTAATCAAATAAGCAATAAATAGAATAGTCGAATAATCTTCTGGAATATCTGAGATGTGAAAACTCTCGATTTTCGATTAATCCATTAACATAATAATCTAATAAACTGATCATTGAATGGGCAAGCAATACACTGAATCAGTGAAAGATTGGTAATTATTCCTGGAGTAATAAATGTACAGGTGTCCACGATAAGGTAGTATTACTCAAATTTGTGCAGAATGTTATGCTTGGTAATACCATTCACAAAAAAAAATCAATCGCGTTACACATTTATTTCTAGGAAACTAATAATGAAAGGATGACAATATAAAAAGTGAAATCCAAAATTATATATTCATATAATTTTGACATATGACATGCCATCATGTGAATAAGAAAAAATGCTGAATCCAAATTAAAGATATGAAAAAAACAAATATGGCTGCCATAAAAAAACAAAGTTAACGCAAATCGTCATACAATGAGCCAAAACATATTCACGCAAGTTCGTCTGAAAGGTTTTTAAAAAGTAGTTTAACAAACTCGAGGAAACATTTCAATATCTTTTAAAATCAGACAGATGTTACTAGGCATAAAGTTCTGTTCTTGTTTTTTGTAAAATTCAAATATTTATTTAATTTACCTAAAAATCAATATAAATTTTGTTCAAAATGAAATATGTACTTATTTTGTGTAAGTACATTAATAATAGGTACAATTTTACAGAGCTTTTTCTGTTTATTATTACAATTCGCAAATTTACAATTAAATCTAATATTTGCTTTGAACTCTGTTCAGTTGTATTTAGTGAGCAATTGAACAATCGAATATTCCATTGAACGAAGAAACGATAAATCGAAAATGAATAATCGGCTATTTGGAACTTCGATTAATTGGAAAATAGGAAGTTCGAATAATCGATTAATCAGAAGTTCGATTAATCCATTAATAGTAGGTTAGATTAATCGATTAATCAAAAATATGATTACCGAAAAATCGATTAATCGAATAATCTGCGTAAAAAATCAAATATCGGTTATTCCGATTATTTTCTATTCCGGAATTCGATTAATCGATTATCGGATTTCGTGATTTTTGCCAGCCCTAATTCGTAGCGCGAGTATTTATTGATCGACCCTCGTATATAAACATAAAACTGCCTTAAGCGATAAATTACTGAATCAGAAAAAACATCCTCTGGGAAAAAAATTATAAGGAAAAAAAGCTGATTATAATGGCTCATAAACGTAGCTACTTAAATATGTGTTAAGATCACTAAGACAACTAAAATGGCTAATTGTGACTTCTAGAATACCTGGTTCTTGAAATAGTAAAAGAGGAAAAAATGCCAGTTTAAATTTTTTTGTCTATTTCCAGAGACCAGTAATGTTTTAAAAACCTTTGAGGTGTCCTTATAAGTGTGCAAATTTTGTCTTATTAAATGAACACCGCATCTCTAATATTTTTCAAGATATAAATGGTATAGACACTCAACATCGCAAAACCTTTTGAGTATATTTGGAAAAAAATTAAATGTGCAACTTTTGTGACGTATGTTTTTCAAAAATATTAAAATTCCAATATTTACCTAAAAATATATAAAATTACTTTATGTTGGCAACATTGCGCTCATGAATATTATAACGTCATTTCAAACTTAAGAGAAATATTTAGAAAGAAAATAGTAATAATTATTTAATCTTATTTAGAAACAGACTTTAGTAAGGTACCTATAATTTATTGTGCATACACTGAATATTTTAGAATTTCTTTAATTTTTCGTGAGAAAAGACCATATTTCCTATAGAATATACAAAAATCGAAACGTGTGGTAACAAGTATCATATATAGTTACGTGTCTTAAAATTTATATGAATTTATACTACTAAAGCTGTTTATATAAAAATTTAACCATCGCAAACATCAAAATTCAAAAAATTTTCTAAACACTCTGTATATTATATAGATATATTATAGACTCACATTAATATTGATTTATTAGAATAGTGTTTATATAGTAAAGGTAAAAATTTCACACTCATTGTGTGGAACGTTTTCTTTTGTGCAAAACATTAAAAAACACGTCAGAATAAAAAGCTGACCTACCCTCACTCCAGCCTCCATTTTCTCAACATCAGCGCCATCTGTGTAAGTGTAAAAGAATTTTTCAATAAATTTTTGGTCCAAATACAAGACTTAGCAGCCAGAGTAATCCTTTAATCATTAATTTGTTTTATTCCACAAAGGAGTAATTGTTTGTATCAGCCGCCAAAAAACACACATTTTTAAAAATGTAAAAATCAAAAAGTTATTTATGAAGGAGTAAAGATCGCAACCTGTGATGAGCACTGATAAGTGCAATTTGGAGAACCCAATTCATCAAAATACAGTTTTTAGACCCAACTATCGTTTTGCTAACAAAGTTAGCGTCACCAGAGGGGTGAATATACTAATCGAATAAAAACCCAACCCCTTTTTATATGTTAGTGGCCAAGCAGTTGCGAATAGCGTCCTCTACGATGGCATACAGACAGACCTCCACTATTCAGTCTTTTTTCACGTAATTAGAATCGCATACCTGCTTTTGTAAAACTGTGTGTCGTTATCAAATATTACTTCTAAGAAGGACACACTCATTAAGATAACAGTTCGAACAATGGACTATATAGAACCGGACCCATTCTATTCATCGAAACGTTTTTGTTCAAATTTCTAACGATCAAGACCGGATACACACACCGATACACACGACACAGTTCGAAAGCACAACCAATCAGTAAACCGACCAATAGAAGCTCAACGCGCAGGCGCCACGTACAATCTCAGACGTAGGCCACACAGGAGCGATCACAGTCAGTACAGTCAGTAGCGTGCTGATGATGAACCGGGATGGTTCGAAACTGCAGTCCGCGCAAACCAATAAACAATCACAAAAGTACAGCAAAAAAATAAAGTATATATATATATATATATATATATATATATATATATATATATATATATATATATATATATATATATATATATATATATATATATATATACCAATCAGTAAACCGACCAATAGAAGCTCAACGCGCAGGCGCCACGTACAATCTCAGACGTAGGCCACACAGGAGCGATCACAGTCAGTACAGTCAGTAGCGTGCTGATGATGAACCGGGATGGTTCGAAACTGCAGTCCGCGCAAACCAATAAACAATCACAAAAGTACAGCAAAAAAATAAAGTATATATATATATATATATATATATATATATATATATATATATATATATATATATATATATATATATATATATATATATATATATATATACTTTAAAAATTGTGGGACAGCCGTCAGTTGCAAAATAAAAACTCTTTATTAATTGCCGAGCTTACGGAATAGTTTACTCCATTCTCAAGGCTACAACATGGAAAGAAAAAAGTTTACAATTTACATAGGAAAAATACAAAGATTTAAAATACTTATATACAGATAACGCAAGTTTTACTTGAAACAATTATTGAATAACAAACATGAAAAAAACAACTTTTTTGAAAATTTGACTGAAGTCGATAAGTGTGACACTGACATATGTAGCTAGCTATTGTGTATTTGAATTTGTTTTTTTGTTGTCTGCGAAATATAAATAGGGGTAGTGATTTATAAAATTACTATCTTTCTTTAAGTTTATTAAATTGTTAAAAGTAATTTCAAATTCTTCTAAACATATTCTTTTATTATTTAAGGTTTCACAATGTAAAATAGAAATGAAATTCATATTGTGGCCAGTGTCGAGATTATGTTCAGACAGAGCACAAGTTCTTTTTTTGTAAACGTATATCACTTTCGTGCTGTGTTAATCTATCTTTAAGGACTCTGCTTGTTTGGCCAATGTATTTTAAACTACAATTACTACATGGAATACAATATACCACTCCAGACACTTTGGAAATTTCATTCTTATTTTTGAGTTTACTGAAAATGTTATGAATTGTTTTTAAATATCGAAACGTTATTTT
This sequence comes from Tillus elongatus, assembly GCA_964006375.1. Lineage (NCBI taxonomy): Eukaryota > Metazoa > Arthropoda > Insecta > Coleoptera > Cleridae > Tillus > Tillus elongatus. The sequence goes on along the minus strand of OZ023268.1, from coordinate 24,547,432 downwards.
AAAATTGGTTTCATCTTTAAATATAAACTTTAACCTGTTGTAAATATTCTTAATGTATGGGATCGATATGTAAAAAAAGTTTTGATATTTCTGAACTCGAAATTATATCGGTGTTATGTCTGTCCGATAAATTTGATACTGTTTGTAGCGAGTTTCGTGTATTGTAATGGTGATTGCTTGAACAACTGTATAAGGCTATTAAGTAGTTTGGGAGGATGAGAGTTGTTAAAAAAATATTATAAAGTTTTCTTACATTTTTTTTTTATAGAAAGAAGGATGGCATATCTCAATATCAATACTCTATTTTTAAACCTAATAAAATGTTAATTTTAGTTTTAAATAAATGATCTGAATGAAAGTTAATATACCTTTGAGAATTAGTTGGTTTTATATACCAATCTAAAACTATGTTGTTATCATTTGTCCTAATTAATTTTTTATCTAGGAATGGTACACTGTTATCTGTTTCCTCTTTTATTGTACATTTAATAAATTGGTCGTAAGAATTAAAAAATGTGTGTTGTTGAATTTAGAGGAATACTACAAATAATGTCGTCAACATATTAAAAAAAAGGAATATTATGTTATAGCCTTGGGAATGGAATAAACTATTCCGAAAGCTCGGCAATTAATAAAGAGTTTTAGTTTTGCAACTGACGGATGTCCCACAATTTTTTAAGTAACTAACAATGTTACCGCCACAAAAACGGAATACTATATATATATATATATATATATATATATATATATATATATATATATATATATATATATATATATATATATATATATATATATATATATATATATATATATACTATCGTAAACATCTAACTGTCGCGACTACCTGACATTTTTGATTAACTTGAGATTTTCTTTATCTACGTGATGATTATTATCCGAAATATGCTCAGCATATCTCAAATTAATAAAAAATGTCAGGCAGTCGCCATAGTTAGCTGCTTACGAAAGTATATATATATATATATATATATATATATATATATATATATATATATATATATATATATATATATATATATATATATATATATATATATATATCGATGTATATCGATGTATACTGTAGAAATTTGAACAAAATATTTAGATGAATAGAGTAAGTCCAGTTCTATGTAGTCCATTGCTCAAACTGTTATCTTAATAATTAGTGTGTCCTGCTTAAAAGGAATATTTGATAACGACACGCAGTTTTACAAAAGCGGGTGTGCAATTTTATTTACAGGGATTGAAGACTTACCAGTCTGTATGTACACCTTCGTAGAGGACGCTGTTCGCAACTAACAACTAACATAGAAGTTCTAATTTTTATTCAATTAGTTTATTCATCCTTCATGGCTAACCCCTATTAGCGAAACGAGCGTAAGGTCTAAAAACTGTATTCTGATCAATTGAGTTCTCCAAATTGTACTTATTATTTAGGAATGTCTCAAAATTCATTGAAAATTTCAAATGGATATTCATGAGTTACAGGTTTATCATGAATGTCACCGAATTTATTCAAAATGCATATTTATGAAGAAAATAATTATTGGATGAATACAAATTTTTATTGGTCAATAACATTTACCAACAACTAGAATAATTGTACATTTTGCAGTAAAGTTCCAGACAATTTGTATTATTAATACGTTTTTAAAAATAATATAAATGGTCCAGGGGCATCCAATAAAATGCGTGCATTTAAATTCGACTAGAAGGCGTTGAAAATTGCTTGTAAAGAAAATACGGCGACAGCATGTTGCAAACTCACATATTCCCGTCGCTCTCACTTTAAACATATAACTATATGTCAAACAGCGATGTGTGGGCGTAAGTATCCACACATGTCAAAAATGCGCAATACAGGTTGTTTCAAAAAACATGTGTAATCGCTCGTGGTTAGATTCTTCACGTAAAAATAAGATTTTTTTTTCATGTCAACATAGGTGCACTTTTGGTTCGTTTCATAGGGTGTTAAATACTTTTTTTGTTTATTCAAAAACTCTTTAAAACCACTGTAGCAATCCGAATGAAATTTGGTAGGTGTGAGTTATCTAAAAAAATTGGGAGAGGAGTACGTCACGGAGATACGATGTCTCCAAAACTGTTTATCACCGTCCTGAAATATGTGTTCAAGAAGCTACATTGGGACCAGAAGAAGGTCTAAGAATAGACGGCCAAAGTCTGTCAAACTTACGGTTTGCAGACGACATTGTCTTACTGGCTGACAACTTGGAAGATATTAGAGTGATGCTACAGGAACTGTGCAACAGTAGGGCTAAAAATGAACATCGGAAAAACAAAATTTATGACAAACCTCGTCCCTAGTAACAACCTAATTATTGAAAACTCTGAGATGGAATGGGTAGATAAATACACATATTTGGGCCACGAGATAAGCATATCCAAAGTCAACCAAACATGCGAGATAAACAGAAGAGTTATACTCTCCTCGGCGGCTTACGGCAAACTTGGAAACGTTTTCAGAGGCGACTTTCCAATATGCTTGAAAAGAAAAGTTTTCAACCAATGTGTTCTACCGGTTATGACCTAGGGCGCCGAAACACTAACCCTTACCAACGCTTCTGCTAAGAAACTAAAAGTAGCACAGCGCAAAATAAAGAAATCGATGCTTGGCGTTTCGTTACGTGACCACATTAGAAACGAAAAATTACGCAGAAGAACAGGAGTGACTAATGTGGTCGTACACGTGGCAAAACTCAAATGGGAGTGCACGGGACATGGGACATGTGGCTCGCATGCAAGATGACAGGTGGACAAAAATATTACTTGAATGGAGACCCAGATCCGATAAAAGAGACAGAGGAAGACCACCAACTCGTTGCACAGACGACATTACAAAAATTACAAAAAACTGGATTGGTATCGCTCAAGACAGAAAAGAATGGACTCAACTAGGGGAGGCCTATGTCCAGCAGTGGACGCAGAGGGCTAATTGATGATGATGATGATGATGATGATGAGTTATCTAAACTAGTACATATTATACTCCTAAAAAGTGCGTGAACAGCTCTACCAGGACCGAGCGGATGTGTGATCGCTGCAATAATTTTCTAAGAAAAAACCTATGCGCCACTGACTTTTTATTTGTTAACAGAGTTATATAGGTCAGTTAGTGCCTGTTAAAAGTGACCTCTTGGTATTTTGTCGAGTTCGATCTCTTTTATGAGATAAAGGCATCTATGTGGTGTTATGTAGTGTATTGAATATGTCCGGGGCTGAATCAAAAAATTAGGTTGTTATTGTCATTTACTTGTCAAAGAGATAGATATCGTTTATTGCTTTAAAATGCCTTTTGTCAGTTATACCTTGGCTGAATGACCCGAAATATGATTAGTTTATGGTGAAACGTGAAAAAATGGAAGAGAAGCAGCGAGAACTTTTTATGACAAGTTTCCTAGACAAATAGCACCCAGCAGAAATATTTTTGAACAGATCTGCAGATGTTTAAGTACTTTAAAACCTTTAAAATCTGATTCTGGGCGCAGAAGATACCAACCAACTGTTCAAGTTGGGGAGGGAATTCTCAATGCAGTGGAACTTTCCCCTACTACAGGTACCAGAATCGTTTTTAACGAAATAAGAATGATTTTCGCATCGTCTGTACACAGAATCTGGCAAGAGCGACAATTAGCACCATACCACACGTGTTTAAGAACTTTTACAAAGAGATTACGGGTCTAGAGAATTATTTTGTACAGTGATTTTTAAGTAAGTTGGAAAACGAGCAACACGTATCTCGTCGTGTTTTTTACACACTAAGCAACAGAATTTTAAGTTTCCATAACTTGCATAACTGGTCTGAGGAAAATCCCTATTTAGTAAGAGTATCAAACTCGCAGTATCAGTTTTCTGTAAATATTTGGGCTGGTATTATTTTAAATGAAATTATTGGTCCAATTATCCTGCCACATAGATTGAATCATTAGTATCATAATTAAATTTTCTGATGAATGATTCGCCCGAACTACCACCTGTGTTTGTGAGAAAGATAATGTGGTTCTAACACGATGGTGCACCGGCGCATTTTGCGGTTAATCTCAGGGAGTACCCCTTGGAAACATACGGCTATCGACGGTTTAGCCGTGATGGTCCAGTAGCATGGCCACCAGTAACAACATTTGAATAACTTTCACAACGCAGAGAACTAGCTTTTGTAAGAGTTTGGTAATGTCCTTGCATTTGTGCCTGTGTAAGAAGACATTTGCACCAACGATCGAGCGTTTGAAATGAAGCTGCGGATGGTCATTTTCAACACGTTCTGTGATCTCATTGAGGTACATTTAAATAGTTTAAATTTAAACGGTCTTAGCTGTACTAATTTCAATAACTTTCAGACTCCAAAATTCATTCGAATTGCCACAGTCGCTTTGGAGAAATTTGGAATCAACCAAAAAAGTCTTTAGCACCCTACGAAACGAAGCAAAATCGTATCTATGTTAATATGAAAAAGAAGTCTTACTTTTACGTGAGAAATCTAACCATGAACGATGGCACATCCTGTATAAATACAACCAATACTGAAGTTACGCTGATAAATTTCAGGGCGGTTGTTAACAATTTAAGGATTACTCCAGGCATGCAAAAAATAATAATAAAGAGAAAGCATTTGTTACATTACATATAAATATATGGTTATATTACATTCCCAATGTCAACGTTCAGGTCAGTTTTATAAATATATCATAGTCTATACATAATATTGAGTATTGGTTGACCTTGAAACATGACACTATATTCTGGGACAGCTTTGACTAAGTGTCTGGGACACTTGGAACGGTAATCATGCATTTCAGGTAATTTTCTCTTATCAATATTATAAACAACTAAACAAAAATGAAAGCAACTTATATTAACAAAATAAAAAAATAACAAATATCTAATATAGTGGAAAGTGCATTGATATTAAAACCATGTTTATTGAAAATGAATTATTTCACGAAAATGTAACTTTTCAAATCTTTCTAGAAATTTAATCCTCAAAACTTTATAGTGTTGACTATATATTTTGACTTTGAGAATAAGCTCGTTCAGTCACTGCCAATCTTGAGGATATAATTAGAAAGGCATTTGACCTTGTTATACAGGATATCAAAACCCGCCATGAAGATGTTAATCTAACAAGCTTATTTCTGAAATATTCTTAAACTTGTTTTTTTTTTCTAGTTATATTTGTTTCTTTTTAACAGGAAGCGTTTACTTTCAGTTTTTTAATAAGATAATTTGAAAACCTATAATGTTGTCATATTAAGATAGTTCATTAAATTATTTGTTTATTTTTTAAATGTTTTTAATTCACATTAATAAAAAAGTTTTATTGCTATGCAATAAGTCTCAGCTTCCTAAAAAAAAAAGAACGAACAAAACCTGCCTGGGACACCGTCGTAGTTTTTGTTTGAATGGTTTGTGCTTACAAAATGCTTAAGAAAATATTTTGAATTACTTGTATAGTTTTCTTTGTAATTCTAAAATTGATTTCTTATTTTATTTTGTCCCTTCCTTATTTGTGACTGAAACGAAAATTGGCTTAAAATATAATCAGATGTATGAAATTAGGAAAAATAAGATTTTGGACAAAAATCAGTTGGATCTAGAAGGAATCATGGTTGTGACGTGACGCTGCAATATCATACTGTTACAAAGCACATCAAGATATGTGGGTGCGGTGTTGGCGCATCTCCAAAAGTTCCCCAGCATCTGGGAATTCTTGCACAATCTGGCAACACCGCCTCCCCACCCCTGGGGCGACCCCCACAGACGATGTCTCAACCCTCTAGAACTAAAAATAACGAAGTTACCAACTTGTACCCCGTCAGAACGGATAACTGAGATCTGCGGATTCGGAACACCCTGTATACGCAGAGAACCCTTATAGTACGATAAACACCTCTTGTGTAACATAAGAACGATGGCCACCTTTGGATCACACTCTATATACACCCACCTGTATACACACGGAGTTGTTTTGTATTCACAGAACCTTCTAGCAAAAGAAGGTCCTGGAACATTCTGGAATGGAGCACTCACGAAGCGAGGTGGAGGGGACGATGGGTATATAAAGCCGGAAGTAAGCCAGCTCAGTTCTCCCATGACCTATGCATCCCCTGCATGGGCCATCGTGGCCGCAACACACATCAAGACCCTTCAAATCATCCAGAATAAAATTCTGAGAATGGTTACCGGAGCACCATGGTTTGTCAGAAACAGTCAGATTCACTCTGATTTGGAAATATCTTCGATACTTGAGTTTATAACTCAACTATCCACAGCTCAGTTCGCAAAAGCCGTTTGTCACCCAAATGCTCTTCTCTGTAGTGCCATTGACTACGATGAGCAAGTTCATATAGGCATAAGCGTCAAAAACTTATACTTACCTGCTAACGCCCCCGCGGCAAAAATAGAAGGGAAACATTCAAACCCAAACCCAATTGTGTGAAATCTTTTCGACGGAGGTATGGCCTAAGGTCCGGTACTCCATGGGTGGGAGTTTTAGTGAGTAGGAGTATCACAGTACCTCAAAATTCCCACGCATTTCGGTGTTGTGAATGAGGTCTGCATGCAGCATTTATCCATCCTGTATCCAACAAAAAAAGCTAATTTCAGTTCAGTTAGAGAATGTTGAAGTGACTCGAAGAAGCAGCAACCAGTGTGAAGTGTTAGAGAGTATCGATTGTAGTTCCAGGTAGGGACTTTAGTCTAGATTGTAAGAGAGACATTCTAGAACTTATATTGTACCCATATTTAGCGTCAACCTTCGTTTTTATTTCTGATATGGGTTGATTAAATACAATCTTTTCTGCTGTAGAAAATGACTGAACTGGTTGAAATCTTCGTGATTCGTCCTCGCCCATTGCACCAATACTTTTTGCGCTTCGGAATTAGTTTATTTGTCATAATAGGATCAACTTCAATTTTTTCGGCTTGTTTCAGCCTCTTTAATTCCCCACTCTATTGGATTTTCTCTTAATTTTGGCAACTTTTTGGTCAGACCGTTCACTATAACGACGGAACGGGTCAGAATTGTATATCTTCCTTTTTAATTTCAATATTTACTTGATTAATTTCTTCAAAAATGGTAAGCCAAATTGTTAAGTTGACAATCGATTCAAAATTATTTACGTCATGTACTAAATGACCTGCCTTGTACTTTAATTAGGCAAAGGGAAATTTATCGGATTTTTTCATAGGATTTGACTACTTTCGGTAAATTATCTAGAAGGGAGCGATTTGCTTTGCTGACCATTTTGTTTGGTTGCTTCCATTTACGTCTATTTGTTTAATTTCCTGCCTGCCACTGACAATTGATCTTCTGATAAACTCTGTCGGTGTGCCACACTTAAATTTGCTGCCCACTAAAGTTGTCTCCGAGGGCAGGCAACCCGGCTTGTGACCCCCTCCCCCCTACATCCGGGACTGAGAGACTCTAAACGGCTTCACCACGTTAAGGGCAATAACAAATAATGATTTTGAATTAGAGATTCCCACTGTCCCTACCCACTATCTAGCAAAACCACTGCCAAGGGAACGGGCTTGAAAAAATTAGCGGGGAATTATTAATTGTTTGCTTTTTATTACTGTCTTTTTAAATAAACATACTTTGAAAAAACACAATAAACATCAACGATAACAAAGAAAACCTGCTTGGGACATATTTGAGTTTCATTTAATTTCATTCATGCAATGATTTGATTTACATTATCTTTAAGGTAATCACTGTCAAAAAATATAATTTGTCTTTATTGGAGCTTTGTTTATTAAGTTTCTAGAAGGTTAGGTAACATTGGAGAAAACGTAATAAATAGCACCAGAGCGTTAACTATATTAGATAGATTTCTTCAGTACTTTACAATATTATTTTTCATGTATATGCAGTGCACTTTTTTTCATAATACATTTATGGTTTTTCTATGAGGCAGTCCTTTAGCTGGTCATTTTTTTTTCATTATATTGATACTAAAATTGGCACATTGAATACTAAGAAATAAAACCAAGGCACTAGTTAAATTTCACGTAATTACCAGGTCAAAAAATGAAAATTTTATTTTAGTTTGTTAATACCCATGACTCAGTCTTTCTACAATATTTAGCTAGCATTTTTTATACAAAAGCAACCATTTTTACAAATTATTTAATTTTTCTAGATTTTTACATTCGAAATTGTTTTTTCCTTACTAGAGCTTCGTATTCACTAAATTAAGCCAATGGCTTAGATAGAAAAAACAAAATCTCTATTAAGAAACAATCGATTATTTGATAGACATAATATGTCCTGGGTCATTGCGTATTAGTTTTTCGGCAATATATTACATAAGCTACGTAAACATCTTACCCATAAAAAATTGCCTCGGTTGCATCATATCAACCAGACCAGAGACCTATATATTTTCTTTCGTTTCAACGGGTAGTAAGTCTGGTAAAACTGATGGTCAAGTGCCTATTACAAATCTAAATCTTATAAAGAAACACTGAGATTTGAAAACACCGCAGTCGTATATATAAAATTTTTTACACTAAAAACACGTATAGGAATGAACAATTAAAAAATAAAACCTTAAACTAAAAAAAAAATTACAAAGTAACAATACGAGTTACAAATGAAGCACAGCCTGTTCGTAATATATAATGCAGTCACATAAAACTGTCCATGAATTTATAAATTAATTATGTTTAATTAATTAAATGAAACAGAATTAATAATTCTTAATTAATGTGAAAAATGCGTTTGGATTTTTGATTTAATCGAACTGTCGTCACATTGCCGCATAGTAACTACACCCTACAAAAATGTGTTGTAGTTTATCACAATTTATTTGGAGATAAGAGTTTAGGGTCACTTAGGAGTTTTGTACCGTAGTACCATATAACCTAAAATTCGGAAAACAATTAGGTAGGTGAGTAATACAAGCGTATTGGCCCATAACGGTAAACATGCCCCTTGAGCTTCCAACACCGCCGACAGTGGTATTGTCTCGTTTCGTTCACATATTGGAAAGTTTGACTGCACTCCGCATCTGAAACAAATGTAATTCTTACTTTAGCAACAAACTTTTGGAACATTACGGAAAATTGCACAAAAATATGGTTACTTAAAAAATTTCGGGACGCAGTATGGTAGTGAATTTTCATAAAAATTGTACTCTATTATTATACGGCATATTACTAAAATGACCACATTAAACTTATACAGCCTTGAAGGTCGATTTTGGAGGTCATAGTACACGCACATTTGAAAAGTTATTTCGAAAGTGTTACCATCGATATCTCTCTATTATCAAAAAATATTGTTCTAACCCCTTATGGGAAAAATGACCAGAACTCAATTTTTTACGAAGCTAGAAAATTAAATTTTGCTATACCTTTAGATGTTGTAAATGTTTGCGTGAAGTTATCCATAAATTCCCAGCCATAGATTTACACGTAGGGTCAGCAGAAAGTGGGATGGATCGTCGCGATCACAATATCAGTGTAGCGGATTCAACGTAGTAAATTTATGGCTAGCCATAGATGCCAGCCATAGATTGCTATATGCTACTGCACCATACCGAAGAAAAAGGAACTTGTCTTAAGTGTTTTGCAATAACATCATAACACTAAACCAATTCTTTATTATTAACATAGTCATAGAGGAAAACTAAATTTAAGTATGTATTCTTTTTTATTTTGGTTACATGTACCCAAATGACAAATATTGCACAATAAAGCCAAGGCCCCAATTTAAAAATAGACATAAAAACAAGTTACAAAGACCTAGTGTATAGCAACCTCAGCAAATTATTTTTTGTCACCATCTGGAAAAAAAAAATCATTTGAACATCGGGATACTAATCACAAAGTTTTTTCAAATATGACTTATTTTTTGATATTTACAGTTAATGTGCAAAATCATAAAAGCGCAAAACTATTACCAAGGCCCTAATGTGTAATAACTCATGCAAATTATTTTTTGTCACTTTTTGCAAAAGTGCAAAAAATGCATATGAAAATCGGAACAGCTATTACCACGTTTATTTTTTGGAATTTGCAGTAGATGTGCCAAAATCACAAAAACGAATATCGAGATAGCAATTAAGACGTTTCCAAAATATAAATTATTTTTTGATATTTGCAGCAGATGTGCCAAAACTATAAAAACAAAAAAAGATTACCAAAGCCCTAGTGTATAATAAGATATGCAAATAATTTTTTGTCACCTTTTGCAAATGTGAGAAAAATGCATATCAAGATCGGGATAGAAATGAAGACGTTTTCCAAATATTTATTTTTTGTTCGCAATAGCAGTTAATGTGCCAAACAATTATTACGAAGGCCCTTATGTATGAAAAACCATGCAAATTATTTTTTGTCACCTTTTGCAAAAGTGAAAAAAATGCATAAGAAGTTCGGAATAGCAATTAAAACGTTTCCAAAATATGTCATATTTTTTTTAATATTTGCAGTAGATGTGCCACAATCATTAAAAAAAGATTATCAAGGCCCTAGTGTATAATAAGATATGCAAATTATTTTTTGTCACCTTTTGCAAATGTGAGAAAAATGCTAATAAAGATCGGGATAGCAATGAAGACGTTTTCCAAATATTTATTATTTTTTCGCATTTGCAGTTAATGTGCCAAAATCATAACAACAAAAATTATTACTGAGGCCCTTATGTATAAAAAAACCATGCAAATTATTTGTTGTCACCTTTTGCAAAAGTGAAAAAAATGCATAAGAAGTTCGGGATAGCAATTAAAACGTTTCCAAAATATGTCTTATTTTTTTATATTTGCAGTAGATGTGCCAAAATCATAAAAACAAAAATGATTACCAAGGCCCTACTGTATAACAAGATATGCAAACTATTTTTGTGTCACCCTTTGCAAAAGTGAAAAAATTCATAAGAAGATCGGGATAGCAATTAAGACGTTTCCGAAATATGAATTATTTTTTGATATTTGCAGTGGATGTGCCAAAGTCTAAATACAAAAAATGATTACCAAGGTCCTAGTGTATAATAAGATATGCAAATAATTTTTTGTCACCCTTTGCAAAAGTGAGAAAAATGCATATGAAGATCGGGATTCATTAATTGCTATCCCGATTTTCATATGCATTTTTCTCACTTTTGCAAAGGGTGACAAAAAATAATTTGCATATCTTAATATCTTATTATACATTAGGGCCTTGGTAATCATTTTTTGTTTTTGTGATTTTGGCACATCTACTGCAAATGCGAAAAAATAAACGTGGTAATAGCTATTCCGATCTTTATATGCATTTTTTTCACTTTTGCAAAAAGTGACAAAAAATAATTTGCATGAGTTATTTTATACATTAGGGCCTTGGTAATAGTTTTGCACTTTTATGATTTTGCACATTAACTGTAAATATCAAAAAATAGGTCATTAAAAAAATGTAATTGGTATCCCGATGTTCAAATGATTTTTTTTTATTTTCCAGAGGGTGACAAAAAATAATTTGCTTAGGTTGCTATACACTAGCCCTTTGTAACTTGTTTTTATGTCTATTTTTATATTGGGGCCTTGGCTTTATTGTGCAATATTTGTTATTTGGGTACATGTAACAAAAATAAAAAAAAATCTGGACGCAGCAAGTGCGTTATGGTAGTGAATTTTTATTAAATGCTTCAAATTTCAATAACTCAATTTTCTATAACTTAGAAAATTTAAATTTGGTGTGTAGTAAGGTCTTCCCTAAGGCAAGATATCCACCAAATTTCATTAAAATAATTTTGTAATTTTCGAAGAAAAATTTTTTTTTCGAAAAAAAGGTCAAAATTTGAATAACTCAATTTTCTATAAACTTAGAAAGTTGAATTTTGGTATGTAGTAAGGTCTCTCCCAAGGCAATATATACGTTAAATTTCACTAGAACAGCCTTGTAATTTTCGGAGACAAAATTTTGTTTGAAAGAAAACTCAAAATTTTCCCGGAAAACCCCGTCCGATTTTCCTGACAAACGAACTCATCCGCGCCATTAATAAAAGAAAGGCACTTGCCAAGTTTCATCGAAATCGGTTAATTATTTTTTGAGTTATCAGACGGATACATATATATATATATATATATATATATATATATATATATATATATATATATATATATATATATATATATATATATATATATATATATATATATATATATATATATATATATATATATATATATATATATATATATATATATATATATATATATATATATAATTCAAAAACTAAAAATGTAACCGAAACTTGGCACATGTCTTAATTGTATTAAGACCGCGGACCAGTTCGTAAATCAGCTATACTGGACATTTTTCCCAAAAAAATATACAAAAATATTTTTGAAACGCTATAGTTTTGTAAGTATTAGAGTAACTGGAAGTATACTTTACATGTGGCTAAAAATGGTGTAAATAAACCTATCTTGTGAATTTTAAGTAACTTTGTTCACAATATTTTTTTTTCACAAATTACAAATAAAATCTGAACGACACGCATTTAAATGACTTAGTGGTTAAAGTCCAATGCCTGCCAGACAGTGTAATTAAGTGCCATGCGTAGATTTATTCATACAATAGCTATAAACCATACATCAACGGTAATCAAACAAAATAAATAACAGGCATAAAACATACTACCCGAACCAACAATCGTGAAATCTTGTAGGTAGCTTTCCTTATTAATCGCCAGAATGATTTTGTTTACGTCAACCTAATCAAACCGGTTTTTTCAATATCAACAATAACAATATCTCTGCTGAAAATTATAATTTCAGACTCAAGGGTAACAAAGTTATTTAGGCGTTTTAAACAAAAATGAGATCTTGTTCAAAACGTATAAAATCTGTATACTATTGTTTCTCCAAATGCCAAAGTAAGATAAAAAATATACAGTGATCGAGCGGGATTCGATCTCGAGACCTTCTGCGTAGAAGACAAGCACGTTACCACTGAGCTATCTAGGACACGTTAGTTAGCGTTTTGTTTACATTACGCCGGCTTCATGCCCGGGATATTTTATATTGGATTAAAAGTAAACGCAACAATTAATTACATAATTACTATAATTGTTACTTGAAACACATTCAACGACTGTTTCGATATTATATGACGTCTTACGTTTAAGTTTAAAGATAAAAGAACAAACTGTTTTTAAAATCATTTTTATAGAGACTTGACTTGATTTTGTTTACATTTCCACTATATTATGCTACATTTGCAGTCTAAAACTGTATTTGGGGCCGTTCATCAAGCTACAGATATAGTGTATTTTAAAAATTATTTAAATACCCCAATTAAAAAACAATGAATTGAATAATTTGTAATCTAATGTCGTCCATCATTTTGCGATATTTGTGGCTGAGATTTCACGATTGTTGGTTCGGGTAGTATGTTTTATGCCTAATATTTATTTCGTTTGAGGAATTTCTGCAGACTAGAGGCATTTATTTCCATCTTTATTTACTTTATAACACAGTAAGATCGTCCGTCCTGAATTGTTGCATATTCTGACTTTTTACACGCCTAGAGTCAGCTCTAGAGGGCACGACCTACATATTATATTCAACAGGGATACCCCAAATAAAGAGTATGAATATAAAGTACATACTAAATAAATAAATACATAAACATATAAAAATTATTAAACTTCTTTTCCTATATAAACTGTAATGGATTTTCATCAAGTATTGGTAGAACCAATAAAATAGTTAACAGAAATGTTACTTACTTTATCGGTGCACCTTCACTAAACTCCACTATTTGCATGTTCACGTAGGCATAGTTCACCATGGAGAGGTAGCGCATCCAAACCAACCAGTCTGGTATGTTGGTTGCCAGGTAACCGCCGAACAGTTGCGTTGCCAGCGTGTAGAGGGCGCTGACTGTGATGCTGACCTGCATATCCTTGCAGCACGCTCCTATGAAGAAGCCGACGCTCTGTGCCACAATGGTGTTTAAAATGAGAAACCCCAATAGTGTGAAGAAGACGACTGGTGAATGGAAGCCTGCAAGACAAATCATTTTTTAAGATTTTAAAAGTGATGTGACACTTTGCTGCCAACTTACCTAACATGGGGTAAGATATAAGATGATAAATTGCAGGTAGGGTCATGGTTAATGGTAATTCACCCACCATTTTAGCTAGGTAATACGCTGATAAACGGTAAGCGCCAGATTGCCGCTCCTTGTTGATGACTTCTCTTTCTGGAGGAACTGCAAATAAATACCTTTTTGAAAATACAACTTTTACAATGATTAAGTAAAAATGTTTAGTACGAGTATAATAACCCAAACATAAGTACACTTGGAGACCCAAATCACCACAACACATATTTTAGAGACCTTACGATCGTTTCGTTGACCGTGTCAACGTCTTCAGAGGAAGAAAAAATCTAAAATTAAACTTAAAAGCTACAATGTATTCATATCGCGTCTAGGTGAACGAATTAGTCCGAAGTAAAATTGTCGTCGACGACCCATCGTTTGTCTATTGTTCTATTGTGTAGTGAACCTAACAAGGTCGAAGACCTGCTTTAATCTTCTGGTTGACAAATTTATGAGCTTTTATTTAATGTAACGATAATGGGCTTAAAAAGAAAGGTACCGAGTTATTTAAGGAAGCTGCACGCTCCTTTTGATCTATAAATTTACTATGTGAATATTGGAGCAAGCTGACAAGCACATCTGGCGAAACAGACACTATAACATCCGCTCATCTTTTATATAAAAAAACAAACCGAGTGTTTGGCTCACAATGTTAACTTTAACAAAGGATAAATAAAATTCTACATAATCACAATACGTATATTGATTTTTATTCTACGTAAAACAAGTATTTATATATATATTTCTTAGATACAAAAAAAACAAAAGGGGATCTTTAAGTCGAGACAAACGTAGAGATTAGTATATGTATAGACCGGCCGAGTTATTGACAATAATTTATTATTCTGCCAGACAAATTAGGAGTGTTTAAGTGGTCCAGTGGAAAGTGAAAATAAAGGGCTTGAAATTAAAGTGCTGCACGATTCAATGAAGTTTTGTTCTTAATCGACCTTGATATATAAATATTTTCTAAGAAATCAAGCATAGTTTGATGTCTAACATTTTTGACAAGTTTCAAATTTTCTGTGTCAATAGGTTCGTGGGTAAATTTTATTGAATTAAATTGTACTAGTTATTAAAAATAAAAATAATGGCTCGCCTGAAATCGATGTCTACAGGAAGGAAACGGCCACTGTCAGTTATATTACTAACGACTCACATCATACGTTTGCACAAAAAACGGCTAGTTTAAATTTCCTAGTAAACAGATTGATAAAATTTCCGTTAAGTAAAAGTAGATTTAATACAGAATTAAAGTACATAAAAAACGTGGCGATATATAACGGTTATTCGGATGGTTTAATAGACAAATTGGTTAACAAACACAGAACAAAGAAAATGATATCTGAATGTACGACATTTAAGAAAGATAAAATAGAGAAAACATTTGTGTGTCCACCTTATGAACCAAATCACAAAGGGTTTGGAAAGTATTTTTAAGAAAGCCGATTTACATTTGACTTTTTCGAAGAAAAGTAATTTAAAAAATGTGTTGGGTAATACGAAAGACAAGACAAAGTCACTGAATTGCAATCTTAAATACGTGGGTCAAACCAGGAGAAACATAGCCACCAGATTTCGTGAACATCTCGCACATTTACGATATGGTACGGTGGACAAATCGTGTGTGGCACAAAATATATAGGGGATAATGATCACCACCTTGACAAAGAAAATTTGAAACTTGTCAAAAATGTTAGACATCAAACTATGCTTGATTCATTAGAAAGTATTTATATATCAAGGTCGATTAAAAACAGAACTTCATTGAATCGTGCGGCACCTTTAATTTCTAGTCCTTTATTTTCACTTTGCATTTGACCACTTAAACACTCCTAATTTGTCTGGCAGAATAATAAATTATTGTCAATATCTCGGTTGGTCTATACATATACTAATCTCTACGTTTGTCTCGACTTAAAGACCCCCTTTCGTTTTCTTTGTATCTAAGAAGTCAATATAAATACTTGTTTTTACGTAAAATAAAAATCAATATAAATATCGTTTTAATGTAGAATTTTAGTTGAATTATTTATCGTTTGTTAAGCTAATCCTTTGTTAAGTTAACATTGTGAGCCAAACACTCCATTTCTTTTTTATAAAAAAGATGAGCAGATGTTATGGTGTTTGTTTCGCCAGTTGTGCTTGTCGGCATGCTCCAATATTCACATAGTAAATTTCTAGATCAAAAGGAACGTACAGGTTCCTTAAATAAGTTGGTACTTTTCTTTTTAAGCCCATTATCCTTACATTAGTTAAAAGCTTATAAATTTGTCAACCAGAAGAGTAAAGCATATCTTCGACCTAGTTAGGTTCACTACACAATAGACAACGATGGGTCGTCGACGACAATTTTACTTCGGACTAGTTCGTTTACCTAGACGCGATATAAATACACTGTAGCTTTTGAGTTTAATTTTAGAATTTTTCTTCCTCTGAAGACGTTGACATGGTCAACGAAACGATCGTAATGTCTCTGAAATATGTGTTGTGGTGATTTCGATTCTCCAAGTGTACTTATTAGTGCTCATCACAGGTTCCAGTTTTCACATAGTGAACCCAAACATATGTATGTATTTTTGTTCCTGCAAGTTTTCTGTTTCGGAGACAGAAAACACTTTTCCCATGGATGGGTGGAGATTTAAAAGTATGCCAGAAGAATAGAAGCGGAATGATAATTCAAAAGTATTTGAGTATTTCTAAAATGAACTGCTTTCCACTTATAATAATAATGTGTGTATACATTTCTACATACAAGAAAAAAATCAGTAGATTAAACTCACATGAGCTTAAAGCCCCAAAATGTGCGTACAGCATCCAGTATGTTGTAGAAAAGAACATCCAACCTTGAATATCATGCAGTGCTTCTTCTTTTCTCTCTAACTGGAACCAGAGCAGGCCCGCGAGTATGCCCAAACCTAGTGTTTGTATCCAACTCAATTTGGACAGCATCCTAGGTCTTGCTTCTTGGAAGTTTCTTTGTGATAGCACTTTGAATTGTGTCCAGAAACTAGTAGGCCACGAAAAGTAACAATCCGAGTCGCTTGTTTCTGAACTAGAGGACGAGCCGTGAGAATGAGTGTCTATACAGAGTCTTTTAAGGTCTGCTGGCTCGACTGGATTTAAACCGTCTTCTGAAACAAATTTTAAGTTAATCAACCTGAAATATTATTTTCGGGAGAAGGATTGTTTTTTGTCTAAAATTAATTGCTGAAGGTTTTGCTTGTTTTCTTATATAAAAACTTTCCTTATGAGGATGACACAACTTTACCATTTGTTTTTTATTTTAAAATGACGCGATCTAAGACTTTTGGAACGTGTTTCCAAAGTCATCTGAAATTTGTATGTTTATTTATTTGTACAGGGTGATTTTTTTAAGTGTCTCACCCATGTAATTTCTTTATTATCAGAGATATCAAAAAAATTCCAATGACATCTAACAACCTATCATGCAATGAGTTAAAATATCGCGACAGAAAAACAATTGCACATCGCCTTCATATAAATCCGTGGCCACCGTTGATTTTATTAAATAGAACGATAGAACTCAGACACATACAGTCGATGCAGAATCGAAATCTGCGTACAACAATGCCACGCTCGCATTTCTGAGTAGAGCCGTTTCGGAGACATGACGTCACAAAATTTCAAAATGTTGGTGATTTATTTAAGTGTCTCACCCCTGTAATTTGTTTATTATCAGAGATATCAAAAAAAACAACGCCATTTGACAAACCACCATGCAATGAGTTAAAATATTGCGACCGAAAAACAATTGCACATCGCCTTCATAGAAATCCGAGGCCAACGTCGATTTTCTTAAATATAATGATAGGCCTCAGATACATACAGTCAATGCAGAATCGAAATCTGCGTACAACGATGCCACGCTCGCATTTCTGAGTTGAGCCGTTTCGGAGACATGACGTCACAAAATTTCAAAATGTTGGTTATTTATTTAAGTGTCTCACCCCTGTAATTTGTTTATTATCAGAGATATCAAAAAAATACAACCACATCTGACAAACCACCATGCGATGAGTTAAAATATTGCGACAGAAAAACAATTGCACATCGCCTTCATATAAATCCGTGGCCAACGTTGATTTTCTTAAATGTAATGATAAGCCTCAGATACATAGAGTCGCTGCAGAATAGAAATCTGCGTACAACGATGCCACGCTCGCATTTCTGAGTCAAGTCGTTTCGGAGACATCACGTCACAAAATTTCCAAACGTGTGTGATTTTGTTAAGCGTCTCACCCCTGTAATTTCTTTATTATCAGAGATATCAAAAAAATTCCAACGCCATGTGACAAACTATCATGCGATAAGTTAAAATATTGCGACAGAAAAACAATTGCACATCGCCTTCATAGAAATCCGTGGCCAACGTTGATTTTCTTAAAGGAAACGATAGGCCTGAAAATACATACAGTCGATGCAGAATCGAAATCTGCGTACAAAGATGCCACGCTCGAATATCTGAGTCGAGTCGTTTCATAGACATGACGTCACAAAATTTCAAAATGATTTTTTAAGTGTCTCACCCCTGCAATTGTTTTTCGGTCGCAATATTTGAACTCATCTTAATAAAGAAACTACAGGGCTCAGAGCCTTAACAAAATCACAAAGATTTTGAAATTTTGTGACGTCATGTCTCCGAAATGGCTCAACTCAGAAATGCGGGCGTGGCAATGTTGTACGCAGCTTTCGATTCTGTATCGACTGTATGTGTCTGAGGCCTATCGTTCCATTGAAGAGAATCAACGTTGGCAATGGATTTCTATGAAGGCGATGTGTAATTGTTTTTCTGTCACAATGTTTTAACTCGTCGCATGGTAGTTTGTCAGATGGCGTTGGAATTTTCTTTATATCTCTGATAATAAAGAAATTAGTGTGATGTTTCCGAAACGGCTTGACTCAGAAATGCGAGCGTGGCATCGTTGTACGCAGATTTCGATTCTGCATCGATTGTATGTATCTGAGGCCTATCGTTCCATTTAAGAAAATGAACGTTGGCCATGGATTTGTACGAAGGCAATGTGCAATTGTTTTTCTGTCACAATATTTTAACTCATCGCATATTAGTTTGTCAGATGGCGTTGGAGTTTTTTTTTTGATATCTCTGATAATAAAGAAATTAAAAAGGTGAGACAATGAAAAAAATCACCAACGTTTTGAAATTTTGTGACGTCATATATCCGAAACGGCTCGACTCAGGAATGCGAGCGTGGCATCGTTGTACGCAGATTTTGATTCTGCATCGACTGTATGTGTCTGAGCCGGATCGTTCCATTTAAGAAAATGAACATTGGCCACGGATTCCTATAAAGGCGATGTGCAATTGTTTTTCTGTCGCAATATTTTAACTTGCCGCATGATAGTTTGTCAGATGGGGTTGGAATTTTTTTTGATATCTCTGATAATAAAGAATTACAGGGGTGAGACATTAAAAAAAAATCACCCTGTACATACAGAATTAGGCACATATTTGGAGTAATTGGAATAACATAAAAAGTAAATAGTGGTACAAATTGAATCACACATAGCCGTGATAATTTATTCGATTTAGAAACACATTATCATGGAATGAATTTAGGGCCCATGACTTGACCACAAAGAAAATATTTGTATTCCTGCACCTATAAACTTTTGAAACCATATATTACACGAGTTTTATTGAAAAAATGTAATTTTTCATCAAATCACCCCTTATTTATTCCCCCTGAAGCGATCTTACCCAAAAACAAATGAAAGCGTTCCTTTGTCAGGTGCTGACTGGATACCAAATTTGAAGCTGCTATTTCAATTCGTTCTAAAGTTATTGCGCCTATTAACAGACAGATGTACATGCCGACAGACCGACAGACCGAAATTTGGATCTGTAGGTAAAAAGTAAATAGTTATAGGCATTTAAAAAAAATTTGGGTATCACTAATGACCAGAGAAAGACAAACAAAGTATTTTGTATGGATAACAAAACCTATTGTATATTACAGACAAAGATTAAGTTTTGTGCCGCAATAAGATCAAGAAATGCCAGAAAATTTATTTCCAAAATGTTATAGTTTTTCCTTTTAAAACCTTATGCTTTCGTAGAAAAAACGAGATCCTGTATACAAAGCGCTCTCAAAAAAAAATTTGAGGTTCCGCATACAATTTTTTGTGTTTCCGTAGAAACATTGTTTGTACATTTCTTTGTGAAAATTGTGTAATTAATAGTAAATGTTTAATAAGTTATTGTAAAAAAATGTTTGCGGATTTTCGTGACGATAAAGTATGTTGATGAAATAAGGTACACTTTTTCTACTGTATACTAGGTTATACTGGGACCAAATTTTATGCCTGCCTTCATTACAAAAACATTGTTGCTGTTAAAAACATTTTTATCAAAATTCACTACCATAACGCACTTGATGCGTACAGACTTCTTTTCTTTCAACTTAAAACTCTAAATTTTAATATATGGTATACGTTCTATAATAATAGAAACCCGCTTACCAAATTTGGTTACCATAGCTTTGTTATTTTCAGAAAGAAACCCACCATTTTCCAGAAAAAAACGGGTCCCATTTTCCTGCTTAGCAACAAACTTATTTAGGTCATTTACAAAAGGAAGGTACCTACCAAGTTATATCTAAATCGTCCGATTATTTTTTGAGTTATTGGTGTGATATCAATATATATATATATATATATATATATATATATATATATATATATATATATATATATACATATATATATATATATATATATATATATATATATATATATATATATATATATATATATACATAATACGTAAACTAGGAGAGCAGGAGACACATAGAGGTTGCGTCCTTCGTGGCGCTCTTCAGTCTGTCATACGTGCACTCCAACAAGTCGGCCTTCAGGCAGGCACTGCCGTCTACCAATTTAAACTAATTTCGAATATGGATTTATTTAAACCTAAAAGTGACGATCTCCTCATAAGCGATATTCTCCTACAAAAATGCGCTTAAATCGAAAAACAAAACAAAAGTAATAATTCCAATGATTTGGAAACCCTTCTCCTATCACTTAATCCATAGTTTACAGCCCAGTGATAACTCCCAACGTGTTGAATTCTGTAAATGGTTCCTTTTCAAAACACCGGAAGATGGAACTTTTTGCGAAAAAAATTATATGGTGTGAAGAGGCGAAGTTCTGCAAACATGGATTGTTCAATCGTCCTGATAGCCACTTCTGGCCGGATGAAAATCCTCACGTCACAAGAACCAACTATTGTCAAGACCGTTGGTCATTTAATGTATTTTGTGCCGTAAAAAGTGATTTGTTTACCTCATTATCAACACTTGGCTTTGGTTTCTATTTTTTGGGGATAAAGCTCCCGTAACCTGGAAAATACTGCAATAACCTCTTTTGTGTCGGGACTAGGCTTTGGTCTATCTGGATACTTTTCGGCGAAAACACGACATGTGCGACCAATTATTCGATGACATTCACCATAAATAATTAATAGCTCTATGAAATCATAGTTTGCATACCATAAATTGGCCATTTGTATCACTATTAAGTGCCTATTTTGTAATTTCGATAACAAACTTCACCGCGTGCATTTCTAACATGCAAACGTCACTTGGTTGACAAATTAAATTCCAAAGGCTACTATTGTTACAGGTTTGCAACCCTCATTCCAATAAATATGTATTTATCTCCAAAACGCTTAGATTTAGGTATAGGGAATCTCAATCGAAAGAGATTCGAAATGCCAATTAACTTAGTTAATAAAATACAGGATGTCCTATTTGAAAAACGCAAGTTTTGATCAGTTGAATTTTGTCAAGTTGCCAAGTCAATTTCTATCACCCTGTATGTTGCAACGCAAAGCTGTTATACATATGGTGAAGGTACACATACTGGTGTGTTGTGTGCAAAAGATGAATCTCGTCGCTTGTTTTTCCATCAAGTTATAAGGTATATAGTGCAACTATGATTCTGCCAAAATTTTCGAAAAAAACGAAATATTTTGAAGATGGTTAATTTTAGACACATAGTATGCTAGTGAAAGTCTACCTTCAATTACGAGTAAAATTCAAAATTCTATGAAAAAGTGGCATATTGTATTGAAAATAACGAGGTTGATGGACACTTCCGGTAGAACCGGAAGTGTCACGTGAGCAAAAATATTTTAGTTTAATTGGGGTTGGCCGAAAACCTAGGAATCAAAATTTTCCCAATTAAAATTGGTTCGGTTATTGAGAAACTCAGAAAACACAGAAACTCTTGGCGCCTGACCCTGTATTTAGACATAATACGTCAAATAGTAGAGCAGGAGACACAGACCGGTTGCGTCCTTCTTTGGGCTCTTCAGTCTGTCATACCTGCGCTCCAGCAAGTGGGCCTTCAGACAGGCACTGCCATCTACCAATTTAAACGAATTTCGAATATGGGTTTATTTAAACCTAAAAGTCTCCTCATAAGCGATATTTTCCTACAAAAATGCGTTAAAATCGAAAATAAAGTTTGGACGCACCAAGTGCGTTATGGTAGTGAATTTTCATAAAAACGTTTTAATAGTAAATATGTGTTTTGGATCAAATTTGGTTACCAGTTTAATCTATATAGTCGAAACAATGTACCATATTTTACCAAAGTAACTTGATTGTTTGAAAATGTAAAAATTTTTCGAAAATAAACTTAAAATGATCCCGAAAAAACTAGTTTCCCGGCCAACGAACCTTATAGGTTAATAGCAAATTGAGCTATTCAAATTTGAAGCATTTAATAAAATTCGCTACCCTAACGCACTTGTTGCGTCCCGAATTTATTTTCTTACACACATGCATTATAATTTTGTGGTCGAAATTCAATACATTAAAGATCAGATCAGAACTGGAGGAATTCGACTATCTAATTAAAACAAAGCATTGTTAAATCTATTTGAACTGAGCCGATTTTCCTAAAAATTCGCTACAATAACGCACTTGCTGCGTCCCGAATTGTTCTTTTTTCTTTTGTTAATGTTACGTATTACCTAGAGTAAGGCCTAGCTTAACACGCTAAAATTCCCCAATACCGCAAAGCTTTTGAATTTGCTTAAACTGAAACCTTCATTTAGAGGCACACACTTATAAAAATATTGTTTTTGCGATATAGGTATTTGTATATATTAAAAGTTATGTATTATGAAAACCAGTTACTGAAATTTACCTAAAAGACGAAAAATATAGTAAAATGATTATTTAAACAAAAAGGTAACGTGTTCTCAGCCGGTCACCCATCCAATCACTGGCTGCGCCCGTAGTTGCTTAACTTCAGTGATCGAGCCGATGTACTCAACGCGGCATTGCTGTTGCCTGTTTGACATTATTTATTTTAGGGATCTTAGTGTACCGCTGCATTTACTAAAAACTACTGCCAAATCATCAGAGAATGGGTCTATTTGAAATGAATTTTCTGCAAATATTTTAGTAAAACGAAGTAAAATGATGGTTGAAGCTGTAACTTAAGGCTTTGTAAAACATATTTATTATGAAATTTGCTTTACATAGACCGTATTTGTTTCAGGTTCTCCGTCTAAAAATTGCAAATTTTGCGTTTCAAATCGCGACTGTGACATTTAAAGAAGAAAAACTACAAAATTTTCAAAGACATTTTTCTGTTATTTCTTGACCTTTTTGGGTCAAGAAAACCTAATATTTGTCTGTATTATACAATAGATATTTTTTTCCCTCAAGGCTGGTCCGCGGTCTTGCCGCCTCAATAGCACTGCAACCTTTGGTTGATTGTGCATACCCTTAGTTTTACTCCACCCATTCCAAAATCACTGTACCTTGAACTAGTCTGCACAGCGATTGGTAGGGTGAAGTTTTATATTGCCCTGTCTCCGGTCTAGACTGACCGTAGATCAGTTGTATTTTCCGCTCCAGAGCTTTACACTCGCACAAGATGTGCTGGGCTGATTCCTCCCCCTCGCCGCAGAGTCTGCATGCGAGTCCCCTTCGAACCGCCCCATTTTATGCAGGTGTTTCTTGACGGCCATGTGTCCCGTCAAGAGACCTGTTGTGTTTCTGAGCTGTCCTTTGCTAAGATTTAGCAGCTCCACAGCTCTCTTTGAACTGGGTCCGTCAATTATTGACTTCCCATGTCTGAGCCCTGAACAGTCCGCCCAGTACACCTTGTGTTGGTTTCTGACCCAGGACTTAATGGCTCCCTTGGTAGTGTTCTTTGACACGCCCAGAGCCGGTTCTGGTCCCATAAATGGTTCTGCTGACCCTCTCTTTGCGAGACTGGCAGCTTCTTCATTGCCTTTGACCCCCCGTGACGCGGCACCCAGATGAGGGTCACCTCATTCTACCCAGCCAGGTCGGTCGTCTGGCCTCGGCACTCGCTCACCAGCCAGGAATTTTCCCGTGGGCTACTTAGTGCTTTAAGGGCTGCCTGGGTGTCTGTGGCTATGAGGATCCGCTTGTTGGTGTAGCCCCTCCTCTTGTTCTCCCGCACACAGTGCAGGATGGCGTACATCTCGGCCTGAAACACCGTTGCATGTGCTCCGAGGGAAATACTATGACTTACCTTCGGTCCTTCCGAGTAAACATCTGCCCCCGTCACACGCTCCCCGCCGGATCCGTCCGTGAACCAGACGAGCGCGTCCCGTGGTATGCCCGGCGTCCCCTCCCGCCATGCCTCGCGGTCGGGTATTTCCACTGTTAAGTTGTTTTCCCTGCACGTTCGCGGGCTCGCGAAGTCTGGCCTCATTTCAAGCATCACGATCTCCTGATACAATAGATTTTGCTATCCATACAAAATATTTTGGTTTTTTGCTTCTCTGGTCATCAGTGGCACCCAAAATATATTTTTTTAAACGTCTATATATTGTTTACTTTCAACCTAGAGATATGAGTTTTAGCATGTAGAGTAAGTTTAATAGCGTAAATCTATGCGCCAAATTTGATTGCCATAGCTTTGTTATTTTCGGAGATATAAAAATTTTCCGAAAGCAAACCCAAAATTTTCCTGTAAAACTGGTGCGATTTTGCTGGAAAACTATATATATATATATATATATATATATATATATATATATATATATATATATATATATATATATATATATATATATATATATATATATATATACAGTGTGGAACAGCCAAATGGAATAAATTCGATAACGGATAAATGAGGACGTGTTGGGAAAAACGCTTGGACACGTCGATTTGTATTTTTAACTGCGCATCTTTTTCAAGAAAAAAAAATTATATAGGGTGCGTCATGTGACAGTGGCCAATACCAACTTTCTTATTTTAAATACAAGCCCCTGTATATTATTAATTTTTTGGATTCTTCAGAAAATTCTAGACATAATTCATGTACAATGTTCTATACCTATCTTCAACTGTTTCGGAAATATTAAGTATTTTCAGATTTATTACAAAAATTAACATTAAAAATAGAAAATTATTTTATTTCACAAATTCGCTACATTGCATTCAATACTTATTTCCCATTCAGCTCTTGATAATGAGAAAGTAAACAAAAACTATTCCTGCGTTTCTTTTTACTGATATGAGATGAAACAAAAACAAAAACAGTTTTCTTTCTGTTCGTATAAAACTCGTAGCCTTAGCAACTTGTTGTCTGCCTGCATGACAGTAGTGATTAGTGTCAGTGCTATTGTCGTTTGAATTTCGTTAACTGTATGTAATAATATCAGAAAAATGGTTCATTTAACAGAAATGCACAAAATAACCATTCTACAAATGATTGGTTATGGAGATAACACACGGACACAGATGGAAGTGTCTCGCTTATTTCACGAAAAATTTCCAAATTTGCCGCCTGTATCCCAAGGAACAATTAGCAAAATAGAAAAGCAGTTTCGCGAGCTTGGTCATGTGAGACAGATAAAAAAAGTAGCTGCCAATGCAGTAAGTGATGATACGAAATTGGATATTACGCTTGAGTTTCAAGAAAACCCACATACTTCTGGTCGACAAGCAGCCCAACTATTCAACGTTAGCCACACAGCAATTTTTCGAACATTAAAGGAAAGTAAAATGCATCCCTATAAAATGATACCAACTCAGGAGCTCATGGAGGACGATTTCGATAGGAGAACGTATTTTTGTGAACAAATGATGGCAATGTTAGATAACAATGTGATCCAATTAGAAGATGTTTTGTTTTCTGATGAGAGCACATTTACACTTCACGGTCATGTTAATCGTCAAAATTGCCGCTATTGGTCTAATGAGAATCCTCATTGGATGAGAGAGGAACATACGCAATATCCTGAAAAAGTTAATGTTTGGGCAGGAATTGTTGGAAATCATATCGTAGGTCCCTTTTTCATTGATGGCAACTTGAATGGGGATAAATATTTAGAACTGCTCCAAAATAATGTCGTGCCAACTTTGACAAACTTATATCCAGATCCAGCAAACCCACAAGTTCCTGCCAATAAAATATGGTTTCAGCAAGATGGAGCACCGCCCCATTACCAAATCAATGTCCGGCAGTACCTGAACCAAATTTTTCCAAATCGGTGGATAGGGAGGCGCGGATCGATAGAATGGCCAGCACGATCTCCTGATCTGTCGCTATTAGACTACTTTTTGTGGGGATATGTCAAAAGTATTGTATACAAAACTAAGCCCCTCAACTTAGATGACTTAAAAAGACGAATCACGCTTGCGATTAGATCAGTCACGCCTGAGATGTTGAGTAATGTTAGAAGACATTTCTATACCAGATTAGCATGTTGCCAAGATGTTCGTGGCGAGCATTTTGAACATTTACTACATTGACATTAATTTTTTTTTGTTTTTTTAAATTATTAAGAAATAATCAGTATTTCTTATTAGAATTTGTGAAATAAAATAATTTTCTATTTTTAATGTTAATTTTTGTAATAAATCTGAAAATACTTAATATTTCCGAAACAGTTGAAGATAGGTATAGGACATTGTACATGAATTATGTCTAGAATTTTCTGAAGAATCCAAAAAATTAATAATATACAGGGGCTTGTATTTAAAATAAGAAAGTTGGTATTGGCCACTGTCACATGACGCACCCTATATAAATTTTTTTTCTCGAGAAAGATGCGCAGTTAAAAATACAAATCGACGTGTCCAAGCGTTTTTCCCAACACGTCCTCATTTATCCGTTATCGAATTTATTCCATTTGGCTGTTCCACACTGTATATATATATATATATATATATAAACACGTATCTCGTCATTAGTGAATTTTTTTAAGAAAACTCACTAAAACAATAGTAATAATTCCAATAATTTGTACAATATTGTGTGAGTACTCTTATTTGCTGATTCTGTTTTTTGGGTACGATTAGACGAAATTATATAAGAAAGTTATTTACTGGTTGCATTTAAGTTAAATAGATCTAAGTGGAACACTTACGTTCTAAATTTGGATATGGCCCATGCTGCGGTATAAGCCTAATAGCATGTTCGTTGTACCTTTCTGTTATATACAAATAATCATTTTGTTGCAATTCCATAGGGTAGTCTTTACTTTTTCTTGCTTCTGAGGCAGCACGAATAATATCCTTTTGAGTCTCTTCTGAAGCTTTCACTTGTTCCACTGAAATAAATTAAAATGCGTTATGAATTTACACAATAAAGTTGATTTAGTATGGAAGTAAATATAACCAGTAAGACAACCCAAACAGCTTGTGACTTTTTCTGTTGTCTGGTAGGGTAGGGACCTTTAATGTACAGGGTGAGCGAAACTCGATGTCTCGGCTCTATTGTAAGAAAAGGAAAAGCGATAGAAAAAAATCTGAAAAGAGGTTCTTAAATGCGATTTGATTGCAGTGCTCCGATACGCAGCAGCAAGTAGCAGTCATAGTGCTAGCGCCACGTGCTCGCATGTTGTCGCAAAATCACAGTGATTACAGTTCAAGAGTGTTCAATACCAGTGCTATATCATCTCACGTAGTAACCAACCTCACGTACAGTGCCGTTATCCGCGTTACCGCAGTGTAGTGAACCCCGAGGCGCCTTTCGGCCACGTGTCGCTCTGGCGCCATCCGCCTGCTGGCCACGGGTCGTTTTGACGACATCCAGTCAGAGACAGTGCAGTGTAGTGTAGTGTAGTGTCTTCACACAAGCCACGAAAGAGTAAACCCTGTCCAAAGAAAGTGCGGTAATTCAAAATAGAGGCGCCACCCAACCGGCGCCCTCCGAAAATGGCAAGACTTTAAAAGCCAAACTCAAGAGAGCGGCCATCACCGCTACAAAAGTCCGCCCATACGAGGAAAACAGGTTAATTCTCTCTCAAATCAGACGGGAGAGAAAACGCCTCCTCAGAAAATCGGTAAACAATAAAGAAATTACAACCTCAGACATACCGCCAATCATGGCACACTCACAAGATTACATCGCAGTGCCCACGTACAATCCATTCGGGGTACTTGCTGATACAGGAGATGAAGCCAATGAAATGGAGGCAGAAGCAGTCCCACCACCCAGCAACATTAAACCAGTCCCAGCCGCCAATAAAACCTCCGCAAAGATGCCCCCCATCATTGTGCAGACAGTAATTCATAACACGAAAATTTTCCACGACACTGTCCGTGGAATCTGCAAAAGCAACCACAGCATAAAATATGTGAGTAACCGCGAAATCAAGATATACACCTCAAACAAGGAAGATTTTAACAACGTAAAAGAGGCACTCAAGACCTCAAATACCCAATATTTCTCACACTGCCCAAAAGACGACAGAACAAAGAAAATAGTTCTCAAAGCCGCTCCGCACATGGAGCCGGATGAAATAAAAACAGCTCTCGCTGCAACGTTTCCCGACATACAGAATATTAAAAAAATGATGGGACGCAATAACACATCGTCGTCATTCCTCATAACAACGGGAAAGGAGGTCAACCTGGGCCAACTTAAGAAAATCGACAATATCAAGGACGTCCGCGTCAGTTGGCAACCACTGGCCAGAAAACTACTCGCCACCCAATGCCACAACTGTCAGAGGTTTGGGCACGGCTCAAGCCACTGCAATTTGAAACCACGATGTGTTAAGTGCACTCAACCGCACCACACACGAGACTGCCCACGGAAAGAACGAGACGACCAAGTCCAGTGCTGCAATTGCCACGGTCCACACGCCGCCAACCATCGAAACTGCCCCACCTACACCAGGTATGTAGAGTCGCTTTCCATAAAACACAATCGCTCTTCTAACAACCACCAACAAACACACCCCAGCACACACAAAACCACAGATTCGAGATCTTACTTACAAGCTCTCCATAACGCACCCTCACACGCCACACCCCCAATCAACACATTAGAAGCACCGCCACAAATCTCAACACAAGATTTCCCCCATTTACCCAATAGAAATCATAGCACACGCCCTATTCCACCCGCGCCACACTACCCTACCACAAACTCCGACACAAACACGTTAAACTCACTAATGTCAGAACTAAAAACGCTAAACTCAATTTGCGACCTAGACCTTATGCTGAGAATGGTCAGGGAAATAAACTCAAGAATGTCTCCAGATATGTCAAACCTGGAAAAACTCAGTGTATTACAACAAGTCGCAACCATTTATGGATAGACGGTTAAATACACTGAGAATTTTATCATGGAATGCTGGAGGCATTCGAAACAAAACCAACGAGTTAGAAATACTTACTCACAACATCAATCCAGACTTAATCTGCATACAGGAATCCCACACAACACAACACAACACACCACGCATACGCAATTACACACACATCAGCCAACCGAGCACTATACATGGTGGGCTGATAACATACTACAAAAACCACCTCCCCATCACAAAAATACAACTAAACACAAACCCAGGCTCAGAAACACTTGCTACACGAATACACAACACACTTGTAATAAACTACTATAATCAACACACACAACCACAAGACATAAACACACAAGAAATACACGACATACTAAAATCTAACAATAAAACAATAATAGCAGGAGACTTCAATGCCAGGCACCAAAATTGGAACAACACGACAAACAACAAAAACGGCAACAAGCTAAACAAATTCATAATTAATAGCCCATTTACACTCCACCATGCAACAAACTCGTACACACACTACCCTCACAACGGCAACAACCCTTCAACACTAGATTTTTGCATAACAAACAACATACACGTACAAACAATAGAGACACTTAACGAACTCGACTCGGACCACCTACCAGTACTAATCACAATAAGCACGCAAAACCACACACCCCCCCACACCCAAAAAATTAACTACAAAACAAATTGGCACCACTATACTAAACTAGTCTCAGAAAACATAACACTGACACCCAACATCAATAACACCCAAGAAATCAACAACAGCGTAAACACATTCACAACACTCATTCAAAACTGTTTTAAAAACTCATCACAAAAACTACCACCAAAAAAACACAAACTCACACTCACTCCAGAAATCCTGAACTTAATACACGAAAAACGCCAAAAACGCTCTCTATGGCAGAGAACACGAGACCCAACAATAAAACACGAAATTAACGAACTCACACAGACAATAAATGCACATATAAACTCACTGAAAACATCAATATGGGAAAACAAGACCCAAAAAATGACTACGCAAAACAACAAAATGTGGCAAATTGCTCGACACCTAAAAAACAAAAACCAAAACACTATACCACCGCTTCACGGACCTAACGGACCTATCTTCACGGACAAGGACAAGGCAAAACATTTAGCAGAACACTATCAGACCACTCACGATCTAACACAAAACATGTCGGATGAGGAGACAGAAAAATCAATCACCACTACAGTACACAATTTTCTCTCAACACCCACACAAACGCCACACGAACAACACACCTCCCCGAAAGAAATCAAGAAAATCATAAAATCATTACGAAATAAGAAGGCCCCAGGGCAAGACCAAATCACAAGAACCATGCTAAAGGCCCTACCACACAAAGCCATCACACAACTACACTACATCCTAAACGCCTGCTTAAAACTCCAGTACTTTCCACACGGCTGGAAAAATGGCATCATAATTTCTTTCCCTAAACCTGGTAAAGACACCAAACTAGCGAGCAACTACCGCCCAATCAGCCTCCTATCGGACGTGTCGAAAGTACTGGAAAAACTTATCCTAAACAGAATCCAAATACACGAAAAAACACACAATAACATTCCAATCAACCAATTCGGATTTAGGAAAAAGCACAGCACAACACTACAACTAGCACGCATAACACACCTCATCACACAAAACTACCATCAAAAACACACAACAGCCCTACTCACACTCGACATTGAAAAAGCATTTGACACGGTCTGGCATGCCGGCCTCCTCTACAAACTTCTCTCACTCAATCTGCCCCCTCACCTAATCAAAATCACACACAGCTACCTCACAAACCGTACATTCCAGACAAAAATACACAACACCCTCTCCGACACTCACACCATTTCCGCAGGGGTCCCCCAAGGAGGAATCCTTTCCCCAACCCTATTTAACTACTACATTCACGACATCCCCCAACACAATAAGATACAAACTTTCCTCTACGCAGACGACACAGCTCTATTAACACACTCAAGAAACGCAAATCTAGCAAACACATACATGCAGCAACACATCCCTACCTTAGAAAAATATTATAACACTTGGAAAATAAAAATTAACTCAAACAAATCAGAACTCACCCACTTCTCCAAAGCACGTAAACACGCCACAAACACTATCACACTATTTAACACAACAATCGCACATAAAAATCACACGAAGTACCTCGGCCTACACCTGGACAGACAACTCAGCTACACAAAACACACAAATGCAGTAAATCAAAAAGCCACAGCACTCTTCGGACAACTCTTCCCACTACTTCACAAAACAAGCAAACTATCACCTAAACTGAAACTAACACTTTACAACAGCGGTATAAAACCCATAATGACATATGCCTGCCCAATATGGTGCAATACCTACAAAACAAACCTCCGCAAACTACAAATCACACAAAACAAAATACTAAGAACTATCCTTAACAAACCGAGAAAAACGCACTTAAACACACTACATCGACTAGCCAACACATCAAAAATCAGATCATACATCAGAAAATCTGCCCGCAAATTCTACACCCACGACACAAAACAACTCGCAACCACAAAACACATCGGCTCAACACCTACACTCTACCCCCTCAAAATCTCACACCCTATGATACACCAAATGAGATCATAGGCACACACAATCCCTACATAACACACTCAGTACAATTTCCACTACACACCACACAACTAAGCACCACACAACACCAATCATTACAACAGGAGAGCATTGTGTTTTATTCAAGCCTAACTGCATCCTGGGAGAACCCAAAATAAACATTTATAAACTACTTGTAAATATATATCACACTGTAAATAAAATTTAAAAAAAAAACCCACAACACTAGGTAAATGTAAATATTACATAGGTACTAGTCTACCTCAAAACAATTAGTGTAACATATACTTCTATCCTTTGAGAATTGTATATAAATGTACCTTTGTAAATAAATGTTATTGTTATTAAAAAAAAAAAAAAAAAAAAAAATGTGTTTTATTCAAGTCAAGAGCAAGGTCCATTTTAAGCCAAGTTTGCATATTTTTGGATATTTTGAATTGAAGTAATGACGTCATCGATTTTTTTTCCCAGAAACATACCTATATTTTGGCATATCTAAAAAGAACTATTTTTTTCTGGACAAATTATGTAAAGAAAAAAATTGCTATATTTTTCCGTTAAAAAGTTTTTTAATAATTTAACATTATAAAACACATTATATGTTACTACTTTTACCACAGCAATGAAAAAGTATGTAGGTAATCATTGCAACAAATTTCCAATGTGACCACTTGACCACATGAAACATTTATCTAGATAGTTCATCGAAAGCATTTCTGATTTTTTCTTTTAAATGCTCCAAGTTATCAGATGGTGTTCTGTAAACTTTATTTTTCAAAGCTCCCCACAAGAAGCAGTCTAGTGGGGTCAAGTCTGGTGATTTATGCGGTCACTGTATCGGTCCATTATACCTCTCCATTTTTCTCCGTAAGTGTCATTTAAATATGGTTAAAAAATTGTTGGGCAATATGCGGTGGAGCTCCGTCATGTTGAAAACACATTTGCTCGCAGCTGTAATGGCACATTTTCAAGCACCACAGGAAGTTGTTCTTGGAGAAATTGCAAATATCGCTCCCTATGAAAAATTCCTTCGTAAAAATATGGACCAATCAAATCCCCGTTAATAATACCACACCAAACATCAATTCCGAAGTGTTCTTGATTTTCAAACGGATTAACAAAATGTGGATTTTCAGTAGCCCAAATATGCTCATTTTTGTATTGAGCTTACCGTTATTAACAAAACGGCTTTCGTCCGTCCACAACACATACTGAAAAAAACGCTTGTCATTGATCAGATTTACCACCACTTGGGTAATATAATTATTTCTTCGTTGTTGATGTTGATCTGACAAGTGCTCTAAGTTATGAAGTTTATAATCGTGATAACCATTTTCTTTCACAAATTTTCGTACCGAACTATATTTTAAATTCAACTTACGACAGGATTGCCGAATCGAGTTCCTTGAATGGTCTTCAAAATACTGCAAAGCAGTGGCAACAGTCTTGTCAGAATTGACCCTTCTAGTAATTTTTCTTCCATTTCGAGAAGAAAATGCCTCGTTATTTGCACGTAAATTAAATATTTTTAAGCTTGAAATAACACGTTCAAAGTATCTCTGGCCGTTAACTGAGTTGCTCTTCTAGGGTTCTTTATATATCATCGTTATTATTGCCTATAGAAAAAAAGTTTAAAAAGCTATGTGGTTATGACTGAATTTTATTAAAATGCTATCAAAACAACAGTAGAGTGCAGATGTCAGGGGATACAGAAAAAAAAACATTTTTTATAAGATACCCCGTATATTATTAAATTTTTGGAATTATATATTTTTTCTCATTTCAGAAATATATCATATGTTACCACTAAATCATACTCTTTTTGAGTTACTCCAGATCTCCATTCCGGTTTATAAATAGATGGATTAAATGTAAACAAGCGTTTTTTGTCCCCTGGATGAGAGTGTTTTCCAGTTGTTTTCCAGCCATAAGCTATATTTTAACGGGGATCTTGTCATCCACAAAATACCTATTCTAACTTGATTTTACCTAATTTCTGAATATTGTAAGGTACAACACCTTTAGGCTGGGGAACGATGGAATACTTAAAAACATTAATACTTACATATAAAATCAGCTGGATTATAATGTGGCCTAATCTCTAGTCCTATTCTAATGAAGAAATCAACCACTTTGCTTGTCTCCCCAAAATAGGCAGTCTGTCCGTTACACAATAGGAGGAGTTGATCACATAAATGGAAAGTTTGTGAGGAAGGTTGGTGTAAGGTTATCACTACAGCTTTTCCCTCTGCTACAGCGTACCGCTTCAACGTTTGCATTAGGCTGTAGGCGGCGTAAGAGTCCAAACCGGACGTTGGTTCCTAAAATTGCAAATTAACATAATTATTACGACTATATTAAAATCTAACATTTACTGCACAGCCAGTACAACAGAATATGCTTAGATAATCTGATTTACAACATGCCGCTAGACAAACTAATAATAAATAATTAATAATTTAGCAATAAAATTAAAATAAATTCACACATCCTGACACAGAGCGCATTTTACAGCAAGTACAGAAACAACAGTTAGGCATCTACTAACCAAGTAGGTACATAACCAGATTCAATTAGATTCAGTGGAGATAAAAAGGTGATGCGAGCGACGATCATCATCACTAGGATGTATTTTTATAACTACTTTATTAATTACTTTAACTTTAATTAATCCTTATTATTTAGGACATCCAGATAATTTCATTCCTGCTAACCCCCTTGTGACACCTATTCATATTCAACCAGGATTATACTTTTTATTTGCTTATGCAATTCTTCATTCAATCACTGATAACTTAGGTGGAACCTTGTAACGATTACTTTTTTATTTATCATCGTTACTACCTTAAATACCTAAAGAAAACCCCCAAGAAGCTTAAACAGTACCAGCTAACTTCGTTTCTAAAAAGTATTCAAGTTTTAGTGCCAAAATTATTTATTGAAAAGTCGCTAATAACTTTTATATCGTAACATCCGTACTGCGTTCCTTTAATATACGTTGAAATTAAAATATTAGAGACGAAATATTTTTATTAAGGAAAAAATATCTTACAATTCCAAAAGTTTCCCGGTTAATAACAAGCTGGCAAAGGATGATGTCATAGGCCGCCAGGCAATAACCGTTGGACCGAGTCCATTGTCGTATTAAGGAGGAGTTCAGGGGACGGCGTACCCAGCTCAAGATCGTGGAGTCTTCATTCAAAAAGTAGATCTTTCGCTCTATCTCCTTACAACATATGAAGCTAGAAAGAGGTCACAGGCGACCGTTGAGAATAGCGCGCAAAGCCAGCCAGAAGCCGGTTCGAATGCCTGCATACTGAGAGAGACGGTCTTGGGCTGCCACATAGTCAACACCACCGAAGATGCTCAGGCACTTTATAACCCAAAAAGGCGTCTTAATCTTATCTGTTACCGTCAATATCGCTTAATGTAGTTATCAGTGTTTGCCATAAGTGTTTTGATCTTGACTTTTGAAGAAATGAATAATCCTTTTTTGAGTAAATGTGACGTAAACAGTAAACCTTTGTTCTATTGGCACAGTGGCATTTTTTAATGCAATATCCAGTGCATATCGAAAGTTTTTCGATCTCGATAGCAAATTAGCTTTCAACGTTAGTAAATTTCGCATACTTTCAGACATATTTTCGGCCGTAAAAGTGACTGTTAAATTACCTGCCGATGACGTCATTTCAACAGCTGTTAGGTTTAAACTACGGCTTTACCATTCCGTTTTGCAATACAACGCTACGTAAAAGTTTGTCTGGTCGACACCTAGGAAAAGCTTCTCCGCCACGTCTTAACTCTTTCTCTGGGGAGAAATTGAGAGTCTGTGTTGCGCCCTGGTAGTCGACATCTACCCGTGCAACATCTGTAAACAACCAACAGGTGTTTGGAATTCCTAACCCCAAATAGAATCCAGCTTTGGTGAGTGGTTTTAAGATTTATCTGTGTGTGATTTTTTCAAAATTTCATACCTCAAGTAGAATTTTTCAACCACTTTGCAATATAAACTTTGATCCACGGAAATTGAATAGAACTTTTATCAGTGAGATTGTGTTTGAAAATAATTATATCCTGTACTTTTTTAATATCTTGCTAGTAATGTAAATTCAGAACTTTCACTGTGTAATTTAGATCAATTAATGTTTTGCTAATGAACTATCTAACTTAAAGTGTTTCAAATTTTTCATTTATAATCAGTAAACAACAACTTAACTTTGAAATTGTCTGATCTTCTCTTGGGCAATTTTATTTAAAGAATAAACCCAACCTGATCAGGATAAAATCTAGGAATTCCTTCTAAAACTTACTAAAATTTTGACATATGTATTAATTTTTCATCATATTAGATTCACATAGTGTTATCTACTTACATCCAAGAGCATCAGTGATGGATTCGTCAATAATTCGCAGGCTATGCTTGCACGCTTCTTTTCACCTCCACTGAGCCCCCTTTGAATATAATCTCCCATGATGGTGTCCTGACAGTTTGAAAGCTCCAGCACGTCGATAATGTGTTCCACGTATTGCATCTTCTGCGAGTGACTCATACTGTCAGGTAACCTAAGTCTTGCCGTATACTCCAGGGTTTGTCTCAGTGTTAGTTCAGGAAAAAATATGTCTTGTTGGAGGACGTAACAGATCTTTCTCTTCCATCTGAAAGTTAAAGAATGGGGTAAAACAAAGAAGCCAACAACTATAAATATTCATTGATTGTTGTTGCCCTTACTTGGTGAAACTTGTCCATACTGCATACAGACTTGGAGAATACTTCTCTAGCTTCACACACAGTGAAGCTAGAGAAGTATTCTCCAAGTCTGTATGAACTATAAATATGTAAAAAGTCGGGACGCAGCAAGTGCCTTATGGTAGTGAATTTCCGTTGAAATGTTTTTAATAACCAATATATATTCAGAAAGCTGGCATCAAATTTGGTTACCAGTATAACCTATATAGAAGAAAAAATGTACAATATTTTATCAAAATAACTTTACTGTTTGAAAATGTATAAAAATATTCCGAAAATAAACTTAAAATATTTCCGAAAAACTGGTTTTCTGGCCAACTAAACTTAGGTTTATAGCAAATTAAGCTATCGAAAGACACATTTTATGAAAAATCGATACCATAACGCACTTGCTGCGTCCTGAATTTCTTTTTTTACTGACATGCATTATATTCGGATTGAAAATGCAATAATATAAGGCGTGTTCGATTAAGAAAAAAATTGTCTAACTAGCGACTTATGGGCCAACCTGTGAATGTAAAAATAATTTTATAAGATGCAGCTCCAGACACCATATAATTAACGTGTACAATGTTTTCTTGTATCTTTTATAATAATGGATATATTGAGCTTTACCGTAGAAATGCGTCACCCTGTATATATGAAAACAGATGAAAACTAACCCGGATATGGGTTCCATGGGCCCTAGTTCACGCTCAGTTGAAGAAATCTTTTCAAAATTTAAAAGTCACTAAAATTATATCCAACTCTATGAGTAAAATTGTGATGGCCAAAAATAAAGATAAATGTAAGAAGAAGAGCATGCTTATATTTGTATTACACATGTCAGAAAAGTAGATATTCATTTACATGTCACTCTGAAAGTAGATCAGACATTTGTCAAAATAATTCGTCAGTTTAATATGACATGTACTGTTGCCGTGGACTATTATGGACTATCATATTACCACTTA
Organism: Tillus elongatus; assembly: GCA_964006375.1. NCBI lineage: Eukaryota > Metazoa > Arthropoda > Insecta > Coleoptera > Cleridae > Tillus > Tillus elongatus. The sequence continues at coordinate 24,509,372 of OZ023268.1, read as the reverse complement.
AGAAAATCTTTTTTTTTGGGTACGAAAGCTTATTTTACTGTTTTAATATTTTTCGCTTCCGTAACCCGACATGTTTTTTTAATCTATAAAATTACAACAATTGTGTTTATCATACAAACATTTTTCGTCTTGTGTCCTCATTTGGCCTCCAGATCACAATGGTTTTTTCTCTTCGTCGTTTGTTCTCCATCAAAGATATTTATTTATATGAATTATGATTATACTTTTGATTTCATTTGATATTTTTATTTTGTTCCTTCAGATCTCCTTAACTGAATGTGATTAAAAAATGGACCGCTTTGTCAAATTTAAGCTACCCTGATATCAGTTATCTGAATCTCTGAAGACAATACCCGGATGGTATGTTGTTTTTACTCTATGTTAATTAAATTTAGTGATATTTAGGTACAAATTCGACAGTGATTTAGCTTATTCATTCTTTATATGACAGTAACAATAAAGCTATTGCTCAAGGCACTATTGATTCGTGTACGTTCTTAGCATTTTACCCTTAGTGGTTTGTTCTCATCGGCCAATTGATAGTAGCAATAACAAGCGTTTATTTGTGTGTTTTGTGTAATTGTGAGTGTATGTATGTACCATAGCAATATATATATATATATATATATATATATATATATATATATATATATATATATATATATATATATATATATATATATAAGGTGGCGCATTGAAAACGAAACGGACCGATTTGCGTCCAGAGAAAAAAATTTTTAAGAAACGCTGAAACACGTCAAGTTTAATATTGAGAGGGACATGTTTTGACATAAAACTCAACTTTGTCACATCAACCCCTTAAGGGTGATGATAACAACCCTTAGATTTTGAATATCGAACATGGGTCAAGTGTTACATCATTTGAAAGCTCTTTATTTTCTGAATTCAGCACACTAATTTTTTTGGAAGTTTTATTAACTCGTTTCAAAATTATTCACAGTTGAAGATGCAAAAACGCATTTCACTCACTCCGATAAGAAATGTGCTGATAGTCGATGTTATCAGAACATTTCTTATCGAAATGAGAGAAATGCGGTTTATTATTTTAGTTTATCGGGCGGTTTGATACTGGATAGTACTACCGAAAATTAATTTCACAATGGTGTATTCTGTAGAAGAAAGAGTTGAAATAATTACTCTTTTTTTCAAACACGATGACTGTGCCAACCATACCGCAAATTTGTTTGATAATCGACATCCGAACAGACATGTTAACAGAAAATACATTTTGGAGTTAGTTGCAAAGTTTTAACAAAGTGGTTCAGTAGCTAACAAAAAACGGGATCCCGAACGTCAATTTCCGGTTAGAAATGAGACTACTGAGATTAAAGTTTTAGGACAAATTTCTGCAGACCCAACTTTGAGCACGAATAAATTGTCCACTGTTTCAAACATCAAAAGAAGAACTATTCAGCGAATATTGAAGCATCATAGATATCACCCGTATAAAATTCATCATGTACAACAACTGAATGAAGATGATTTTGATGGGACGCTGGAGTTTTGTGAAGTTATGACTGCACGAATAGCTGACAACGGGAACTTTCTGTTCAATATTTGTTTTTCAGACGAGTGTACGTTTTTATTAAACTCTACAGTCAATCGTCATAATTGTCGTTATTGGGCAGATAATAATCCAAGAAATTCTCACGAAGTCAAACTCCACAGAAATTAAATGTCTGGACTGGAATTTTTGGAGACCGTTTAATCGGACCAATTTTTCTTGATGGCAATTTGAGTGGCGAAACATATTTGGAGTTACTAAAAGATATCGTTTACCCTCTACTAATTTACATTGTTAAAAATGATGATCGGTATCAAGAAAATCAATTAGTGTTTCAACAAGATGGAGCTCCTCCGCATTTTTCACAACGTGTTAGAAAGTTTTTGAACAGAAAGTTTCCAGAGCAAAGACTTGGGCGTAGAGGTGCTATTGAGTGGCCCCCTAGATCTCCGGATTTAACTCCCCCAGACTTCTTTCTATGGAGCCATTTAAAGAGAATAATTTACGAAACAGAACAGGAGCATTGTTGAAGAATACCGTCTAATAACTCCACAAATGTTCCAAAATGTCAGAGCTCGTTTTGAACAAAATTTGTACTTTTGTATGGAAGCTGGTGGTCAACAATTTGAACAGTTACTTAACTGAATAAACATTTTTGAACGCTCGATTTTGTATTTTAGTTTTTTTTAACGAAAAATTGACTAATTAGTGCATTTCTTATCACAATGAATGAAATATGTTCTTGCAACTCCAACTGTGAATAAGTTTTAAACTAGTTGATAAAACTTCCAAAAAAATTAGTGTGCTGAATTCAGAAAAGAAAGAGAAAAGAAAGAGCTTCCAAATGATCTAACACTCGACCCATGTTCCCTATTTAAAATATAAAGGTCGTTATCGCCACCCTTACGGGGTTGATGTGACAAAGTTGAGTTTTATGTCAAAACATGTCCCCCTCAATATTAAAATTGACGTGTTTCAGGGTTTCTTAAAAAAAAATTCTCTGGACGCAAATTGGTCTGTTTCGTTTTCAATGTGCCACCATATATATATATATATATATATATATATTGATTGAGATAGTGAACGTTATTGAAAGTAGACGTGTGTTGATTGGTGTCCATCAAAAAGTCGAAATTACTGTGGTTTCCGCACAACAGAAAATAACAGATATAAACCTTACAGACACGATTGATTAGGGTGAGTGTGATCTGATAGCTTCTATACATAAATTGTTCTCTATAAAATAGAAAAAGAACATTAAAGAAAAATCCTACGGATAATAAAAATTATAAATTATATGAGAAATGAACCCAAGTCAATTATCATCAACAGAAAAAAGCTTATCAAATGAAGAACTGTATCGAAAACTGTCTGCTTTAATCAATGCTAAAACCAATGAACTGAGGAGTGAAATTGCTACATTAAAGAGTGTTGTAGATAAACAGAATACTTCCTACACTGAATTAAGAAATCGAGTAACTTCACTTGAGAGAAAACTACGTAAAAATAACTTTGTTATTTTTGGGCTTAACGTGTCGGAAAATCAACCTTTGGTTACAACTGTTACTGAAAAATTGCAACAACTGTTGGAAATAGAGGTAAAAGAGGGACACATAGGTAACATTTACAGGCTCAAAAATAAGGACATAATTGTGGTGGAATTGATCTCGTATATAAAAAAACAGGAAATTTTTTCAAGCTTAAAAAAATTGAAAGGGACAGGCATTGGCATAGCACATGATTTGTGTCCGGAAGACCAGAGAGGGCGCAAAATTCTTTACAATAGCCTAAAAGAGGCCCGTAATAAAAATCAACAGGCCTATATAAGGGGAAACAAGCTCTGGATTGGAGGCTGCGCCTACACGGCCAAACAACTTGAAGGTGGAGATTGTGAAACTGACCTAGACTCCGTAACAATAGGTGAGGATGAAATTGCGATAAGAGCAAGTAGTGAACCGAATACACCGATTAGACCAACCCTACTTGAAGACTTGGGATTAACAGTAGAAGATAGAAGTATAGAAGAAAGTCAAGTAGAAGCCATTATATGGTCCAAGAAGACGGATGCAGGTCAACAAAAGGTGGGAACATCTGTGACCCCTGTCAACAGGGGGGTCAAATACGACACGCAGCCTAGGATAGACGCAGAAAGATTGGCCAGGCAGAAGAGGATCCCAGCGAGCAGTGGTGAGGATCGCAACCTGAGAAATAAGGCTAGAAATAAATAGACTGAATTGTGCTAAAATCATACATATTTTGTATATGTGTGGGTACATGTATGTGTGTATATGTTTGTATATGTGTATGTACACCTTTGAGTTTTTCGTTTATATTTTATCTTTGCAGAGTTTTTAATCTACGTTTAATTCGCTTGTTTTTAGGATTTACAGTTTTCATATGTACGTGTGTATATTTATTTAGCAATGGACCAGTATATTCGCGATTTTCAGCTTCCGGTTTGCAATACTAGGCTGTTGTACGACCATGTTCAATGCAAAAATTTTTTTAGAGCAAACAGCTTAAAATTGTTCCATAATAACATAAGAAGCATTTGTAAAAATGTTGAGGAATTGCAGGTAGTGTTGTCTCAAATGTCTGTTAGTTTTGATGTGATCGTTCTGACTGAGACTTGGCAGGTCGATTGTGCAAGCATCTTCAAGATGGAGGGATATGACATTCTATATAGCGGAGGGGTGTACAATAGGTGTGATGGTGTCTTGGTATACATAAAAAGTACAATTAAATATTCGCATAATATAATTTCTTTAGCAGAGTGTCGAGCTGTTGAAATATCACTTCAAATGGGTAGTGAATACGTTACTATTACTGCAATCTATAGATCGCCAGCCATGTGTTTAGCTTCCTTTAATCAATGTTTAGAGATTTATCTAGCTGAAAGTCGAAGGGTTAGTAAAGACCATCACATCATGGTTGGAGACTTAAATATTGATATCCTCTCTGAAAACGAGTCCAGCAGTCAGGAATACCTTAATATACTTGCTGAGCACGGGTTTGTTAATGCCGTGGACACACACACGAGGGTACAGAACAACACTGCCTCTTGCATTGACCACCTCTTTGTGAGTTCCAAGTTGCAGTGCAATTTTATGGGCGCGGTTTACCACACTTCTATCACTGACCATTTTTCTGTACTATTGGATCTCCCAGTGAACTCTGAGAAAGAAATTAAAATCAATAAATTAGGGGTAAAATGTTACATAAATTATGATAGGGCACGCAGGGAACTAGAGCGTACAGATTGGAATAATATTTGTGGCTCTGAAAGTTTGAACATTGCTGCGGAAAACTTTGTGGAGTATCTTAAATCAGTGCTGGGAAGGTGTACAGTTAGGGTTAAAATAAAGAACAAGAATAGACCCAGGAAATCATGGATAACGGAGGGTATAATTAAGTCGATAAACACAAAAAATCAATTATACCGAACAATGATACAGAGCCCTGGTGATGAGGATAAGAGACTGCAGTTTGCGCGATATAGAAATAGGCTAAATGAAATAATCAAGTGCGCAAAAGCGAACTTTGTCAAAAAACAAATATGCCTCCACCCCAATTCACCTAAAAAGCTTTGGGAGACGGTAAATCGGCTAACTAAGGAAGAGAGAAAGGATCCTGCAGGAAGCATTCAACTAGGGGGTGATAACTCATTAAATAACTCCAACCCGGGGGAAATAGCCAACGCATTCAATAAATATTTTTCATCCGTTGGGAGAGCACTGGCACAACAAATACCGTCTTCGGGGGCCAGTCTTAAGGTAGATATGAAGCCATACAGCATTTTTCTAACACCTACATGTGAGTCCGAAGTTATTGATTGCATAATGGGTATGAAGGTAAAAAAAGCTCCTGGGTTGGACTCGATCACTGTGGAGAACTTGAAGGAACTCGTACATGTTATTGCAGTCCCGCTGACTATCCTAATCAACAGATGCATAAAACTTGGTATCTTCCCAGACATTCTAAAGAAGACAGTAATAAAACCATTGTTTAAAGGAGGAAACAGGGACGAAATGCCAAATTATAGGCCGATATCCTTATTATCGAATGTGGCCAAGGTTTTCAAAAAAATTATTTGTCAGAAAATAACAAGCTATTTAAAGAAGCATAACATTTTATCAGAATCGCAGTTTGGCTTCAGAGAGGGTCTGTCAACACAGAATGCGTTAAATACCCTAACTACAGGAATTTATTCTGCCCTGGATAAGCAAAGACAAAGTATTTGCATCTTTCTAGACGTCGAAAAGGCCTTCGACGCTGTTGATCACAGGATTCTTCTCAAAAAATTGGAGGGTATCGGTTTTAGGGGTGTTCCGCTGCTTTTGATTGGGGATTATTTGCGGTCTAGAAGGCAGTGCACAAGGATTGACGACAGCTGCAGCGATTTTGAGGTGGTTGAATTTGGCGTTCCTCAGGGTACAGTCCTGGGTCCGTTGTTATTTAGTTTGTATATCAATGATATATTTGATGTGCAGACAGCTGGTAAAGTCATTGGTTTTGCAGATGATACTGCAATTCTATATGAAGATTGTTCTTGGCAGCGGCTAAAGACCAAAATTGAAGATGATTTTGTGAATATTAAGGGGTGGTTTGATGCCAATGGGTTGACTATTAACACAAAGAAGACGAAGTATGTTGCATTTGCCTCCTATAAGTCACACCTGCCGTCATTTAATACACTGCAAATAGTTTGTAATGACCAATGTATCCAAATTGAGGCGGCACAAAAAGTTAGGTATTTGGGGATCATCATAGATCAACATCTGCGTTGGGATGAGCATGTTGGTGTGGTTGTTAAAAAGTTGAGGACCATTTTATATAAGTTTAAATACCTAAAAACTTTTCTGACAACGGTGTGTCTTAGAATGGTCTATTCGGCATTGGTTGAACCCCTTCTTACATACGGGATTGTTGTTTGGGGTGCTGCGTTGAGTTGTCACCTGAAAAGGTTGGATATAATTCAACGTTGGTTCCTGAAACTAATTTATAATAAGTGCTACACTTACCCGTCTGAATCGTTGTACGCTGAAGCAGGAGCTAATGATATTAGGCAACTTTTTTCATTGGCTGTGTTGACGTACGTAAGAAAGTATGATCGCGTCTCTAGAATAGAGCATTCGTACATAACTAGGCTAAACGCAGCAGCGGCCGCTCAAACGAACAGAGCAATTAAGACAATTAAGACTGTGGGCCAGCGTAGTTATACTTATATTGCACCAAGAATTTATAATACTCTTCCAGTCAATATCAGAACTGCACCAACTTTACGTTCTTATGTGAGGATGGTGAAAGCATGGGTTTCGAAATCTAGACACATCATTCATGGTTTAGTACACAGATAGGTGTTGAGCAGGTCGTATGATATCTTTTGCGATGTTGTACCGCACAGTAATCATTTTAAATATGCACACTTTTTTTTAATTATTATATACATTTGTGAGAGTGTACATTGTACGTGTGAAAATGTGTGAGAGAATGTGTTTGTGTGAGTGTGCTGGTGGGTGTTTTTGGTTTTTGCGCCTGTGGGTCGGTGTGTGTGTTCTTGTGTTCATTACTTAGTTTTGTATACTTTGCTTGTTCTAGATGTATCCACGCACAAGTCTCTGACTTTTGTGGATCTCTCCAAGATTTATTATGTTCAGTAGATCTATGTATGTTATTGTTATTGAACTGTATTTTGAAAAAATAAATCTATTATTATATATATATATATATATATATATATATATATATATATATATTATATAGCAAACAATTCAGGGGATTATGCTACTAAAAAAATTTGTGTCACAAGTTTCTATAGCATTTTTTAAGACTCAAAAATAACGGAGTTACAGCGTCTCAAAAAATTATTATCATTCATCGTATTTTTTAATGAACCTGGAGTATTTCGCATGTAAAATTACAACAAACTATTATCTGTCAAAATTGATACCACATGATCTTGTTTAGCACACGCCATTAATATTGAAAATGAGATTAGGTGATTTCGTATTCAGTCAACTACCAGCAAATCATTAAGAACGTTTTTTTTTTCAAACTGTCAATTTCAACGGAATGCAACAAGAAGACCTTTTTATTTTATGATTCAGGCAAAAAAGTATCGAGTCACTATCTGTTGGTAAAGAGATTCCCATCAAATTTGCAACATAAATACAAAATTGTATTACAACATTTGAAAACAGTCGATTCCCGACAAAAAAGTTATCAAAAAAAATTTGAAAAAAAACTTTTTCGTTGAGAACCTGTAACTGGTATTTTTGAGTTCTCAGAAAAAATTCTATTTGAACTTGTGGCTCTAATTTTTTGAGTAGCATAACTGGATTTTTCATTTTCGGAAACCTGCATATAAATTGAAAATTGAAACTAATCTCCGAAATAGGTTCTACGGTTGTTAGTTCATGCTCATCAGAAGATATTTTTTGGTAGTCTCAAACGTCGTGATCTCGTCATAAGCGAATAGGATAAAGAAATCCACAAAAATGCGCTAAAAATGTGTATACAAAAATCCGCCAAGACCGATTGTTTCACGTAAAACCTTTGAAAAATATTATTTCAACAAAAATTGTCTGAAAAAATTTTAGGTCCGTACGACCCCTACGCAAACAAAAACATTAAACTAAATCTCCAACCTTACCTTTTGCATAGTTGCTCCCTATTACAGAATATCTGTCCCGAAGCTAATTTCATCCTCCCACTGATACAGTTGAGGAGAGTGGTCTTGCCGCATCCAGATGGACCCATGACAGCGAGAATTTCGCCAGGTTTAACCAAACCGTCGACATCGTTCAGAATCTTTTTGCCACCTGTAGTGACTGCAGTGATACCTCTGAAGGCTAGGTTGATGGGCAGTGGACGGTGTTCCGTTATGAGGCATGGGAAGTGAAGTGATGTCTCTACTCTGCAAAACAAAAATATATTTTAGAACTTGGTCGATGATAAGAATTCTTGACTAAAAAAAAACATTTAATTTCTTATTATTTGTGTGAAAATAAATAAAAGAGTTAAGAAGATTGGGCACTAATAAGTACAGGATGGCTCAAATTCGAGCCTCATCATTGGGATCTCAGAAACTGTAAGAGATACAACGTCGGTAAAATTATGGAAATGTTGCGTAATTTGATGCTCAGCAAAATGCAGTTTAGAAAATTAGAAAATCTGAATACTTCCGGTGATAATCGGAAAAACCGAAAACTCATAAAATATGTTTTATTTTTTTCTGGCGTTATTTGAAAACATATAACAAAATGAAAGACACTTCATCAAGGTCACTTTTTTTCTCCTACAAGATGGCATTTTAAAATTTGAAATCCGATGTTTCGTCTTTCAGAAACCATCATCAATTCAATTTTTTCAAAGACGGCCCTGGATTTTTTATTTCATATTTTGTTTCTCTTGGACTACCTAAAAACAATGCATCGTCACTTTTTGGTTTTTAAACGTTTTGATAATAAAAAATGACAATTTCAGTATTTTTTTGAAAATATTTAACGCTTACTTGACTTTTAAAATGGACAAACTAATAAACCTAAAGTAAATGCTCGAATAAGCCCCCTTGGACTTCTATGCATTTTCGCATACGTCTTTGCAGATTGTTCGTAACAGCCCGGTGGATTATTCTTCCTCTTGCTCGTAGAGTTGTGAATTCTAACACAAACTTTTGGCGCAAAATGTTTATATCATTCGGAAAAGTATTCTTGAATACGCGATTTTTCAAGAATCCCCATAAAAATAATCCAGCGGGGACAAATCAGGACTTCTGGCGGGCCAGCGCACCACTTCTTGGTTTCCAATCTATTAATTGGGAAATGTTTCATTAAGAAACTCGGTTACTGCCCTTTCATTATGGGGTGGTGCACCATCCTGTTGCCACCACAGCTGCCGCAGCATAATCAACGGTTCATCTTCAAGCACATCGAATATATAATTATGGATTAAATTAAGATACCATTCACTATTACGGTTTCCATCATAAATAAATGGCCGTAAGATTTTGGTTCGATACATTCCAACCCAAACATTGAATGATTTTCGTCCCTGTCTTCGAACTTACCGATTTTGGTACGGATTTTCTACTGCATAATAATGGTCAATGTTGCTGTTAAAAAGGCCGCTTGCGGAAAAATGACATTCATCTGTCTGGATGATTTTATTTAAGAAATCATCATCTTGTTGCATTTTTCAATCAAGCCAATTGCAGAATTCAAGCCTTCTGTCCCTGTGTCCTGGTCTTAGTTCTTGGCAAACATGAAGTTTATAGGGATGATACCTACGTTTTTTGTAAACCCTCTGAATTCGGCTTCTAGGCATATTCAGTTCCGAAGCAAATTGCCGCATCGAACCACGAGGATTTTTCGTAACCTTTAACAAAACGTTTTGGTGAAATATTTTTGACATGTTGTCGCAAAATATTATAGTAATAAAAGATTACATAGCATCATTGTATAACGATACTTACAGCATTTAAAACAGCTTCTTTATCTTCAGCTTCCATTCGTTGGCCGTACGAATTTCTAGGTTTACCAAAACTACCAAAGAGACCTAAATTTCTGTCCAAATTTTTAAAATATGAATAATGGGGTTGTGGACGCTCGGGGTATTGCTCTAAATACCGCTTACATGAAATGTGCGAGTTTCTGTTATTACTATAATAAATCCGAAGCATATCACGTTTATCGAAATTGGAAAACACCATTTTTGCTCTCTTAAAGTTTATTTTGAAAGTTAAATTGTCAAAAGTTCTATTGTCATATTATGACAAGCGAGGACATGATATTTCTGAATATCAAAGACGCCGAGATGAACGAACAGACATGTCATTACATTGCATTGGATTGAACTTAAAATATTTGACTCATAATTGTAAATTCGGGTTCATCTTTAACTACCTAATAAAATTATATTATTGAAGAAATATTTTGTTTCAAAAGCAGAGTCGTATTAAATATTTACAAGAAAGACGGAAAATCTCATTTTTTGTTATCAAAACGTTTGAAATTCAAAAGTTGTGATGAGGCATGGTTTTGAGGTAGTCCAAAGGTAACAAAATATGAAATAAAAAATCCAGGGCCGTATTTGAAAAAATGGAGTTGATGGTTTATGAAAGACGAAACATCGGATTTCGAATTTGAAAATGCCATCTTGTAGGAGGGGAAAAGTGACCTTGATGAAGTATGATTCATTTTGTAATATCTTTTCAAATAACGCCAGAAAAAAATAAAACAGATTTTATGAGTTTTCGGTTTTTTTCCGATTATCACCGGAAGTATTCGGAATTTTATAATTTTCTAAACAGCACTTTGCTGAGCATCAAATACGCAACTTTTCCATAATTTAACCGACGTTGTATCTCTTACGGTTTCTGAGATCCCAATGATGAGGCTCGAATTTGAGACACCCTGTACAATTTGGAGAACCCAATTCATCACAAAACAGTTTTTAGACGAGTTTTTAGACATAGACCTAGTAAGGTCCAAAAACTGTTTTGTAATGAATTGGGTTCTCCGAATTGTACCTATGAAAATAAATAACTTAAAATATATTTTAGAACTTGGTCAATGAAAAGAACAATTCTTGACTAAACAAACATTTAATTTGTGAACATTTGTGTAAAAATAAATTAGTTAAGTGTTTTGTATTTCCATATTTTTCTCTATCGATCCTCAACTCATTTCCGCAAATAAAATATACGAGGGGGTACCTAAAATAACTCCTAACTGACGTTTTGGTGGGTGGTGTTTTTGTATTACCACTTTCTTACGCTAGGAGTGTATAAAGTTTCTATTTTCGTGTCAGTCAGCCAAGCATCATCGCTAAAGAAGGTTCCCTTTGGCTTATGTGAATTTTTTGTGAGAGTTATTTTGTGTGCTCGTCGTTTTTCAATGGCTGATTCAGGAGAATGGCGCGCGGCCGTAAAGTTTCACTTCTTGATCAGTATGATGCTTTTAAGAAAACTCAAGTGTTTAAGTTGTTTTTCCCTTTCAAAAGAGGTGAAATTTCAGTATAAGCTAAACATCGCTCTGATCGTCCATCCACGGCTTGAACCGATGAAAATGTTGAAAAAATTCGCAAAATCATTTTATAAAATCGACGACGGACAGTTGACGAAGTTGCGCCTCTGTCTGGCCTGACTAGGTATAGAACTCAACGAATTTTAACGGAAGATTTGGGGATAGAAAGTGGCTGCCAAATTTGTGCCCCGACTACCGGCTGCTGAACAGAAGCACGGTGCATGAAATAATGTTGTGCTATGAAAAGAGAATTCCGAAATGACACAATATTTTTTCCAAGGTCGTCACAGATGACGAGTCATGGTGGTACTGTTACGACTCTGAACCGAAGCAAGAATCAATCCTGTGGAAATTTCAAGTTTTCCTCGCTCCAAAAACTTGTCAAATAAAATCAAACGTCAAAACAATGCTGACACTGGCTGGAACTCAACGAGATAAAGTATTTAAACATGCCGCGCAGACGTTCAAGAATCTTCGAAACAAATCGGAACTGCTCGCGCAGACGCGAGATAATGACGTGAGACGGCGGGGTGCGATTAGAATTGTGATTCAAAATTGGGTAGCAAATACTACGCTGAAAATAGCGCTGTCATATTGGCGTTATAATAAAATCACATAGTTTATCGTATTTTACTGGCCAACCTCGGCAAGTTTCGAAATGATTGTATAGTTTTCTTATAAAAGACGCCTTAAATAATTAAAAGTCTAGACGCAGCAAATGCGTTATGGCAGTAAATTTTCATAAAAATGCTTTTAATAGAAATACGTGTGTCTCTAAGTGATTATTGGAACCTGTGATGAGCACTGATGAATACACTTGGAGAACCCAAATCACCACAACACATTTTAAAAGACCTGACGATCGTTTCACTAACCAAGTTAGCGTCAGGTCTTTTAAAATGTGTTGTGGTGATTTGGATTCTCCAAGTGTACTTAAATACGTGTGTTCTCTTTTAAAAAAGATTGGTTACCAGTATAACCTATATAGTAGAGACAATATGCCATGTTTCATCAAAATAACTTTATTGTTTGAAAATGTTAAAAAAATTCCGAAAGTAAACTTAAAGTGTTTACTCGTTTCTTGGTCAAAGTTATACGTTAATAGCGAATTGAGCTATTAAAATTTGAAGGATTTAATCAAAATTCGCTACCATAACGCACTTGCTGCGTCCCGAATTTCCTTTCTTACAAACATGCATTATATTTCGATGGAAAATGCAAAAATGCAGTAACATAAGGCATGTTCGACTAAAAAAAAGATGTAGCTCAAGACACCCTATAATTAATGTATACAATTTTTTTTTCATATCTTGTATAATAACGAATAAATTGATATTTATTGATTTTTTACGAAAATTCGACAAAAATTATATACCATTAAACTATAAACCTTATAGCCAAGACTACTGCCAAGCATCAGAGAAAGGGTCCATTAGAAATGAAGTTTCTGGAAACATTTTAGTAAAATGAAGGGCAGTGACGGTTGAAACTAAGACTTCAGGGTTTATAAAACATTCTTCTTGAGACATTTTCTTTCCACAGCTCGTATTAGATTCAAGTTTTTTTGCCTAAATGTTGCCATTTTTGACGTTTTAAATCGCGACTTTGACGTTTTGAGGAAAACCCCAATTTATTTCTCTTTAAACGCCTCTAACTTTTTTGTCTTTTGACCTACAGAGCTAGATTTTGGTAGGTAATATAGCGATATAAACCCGTGTACCAAACTTGGTTGCCCTTACTTTGCTATTTCCGGAGATATAAATTAATTTTTTTTAATAGAAAACACAAAATTGTCCGGGAAAACTGAGATTTGGCTGAGGCCAATTTTCTTGGCTAACGAACTTATCCAAGCCACTTGCAAAGGGAAGGTGTTCACCAAATTTAGTCAGAATCATTTTTTGAGTTATCGGTGTGATACACACACACACACAAATATATATATATATATATATATATATATATATATATATATATATATATATATATATATATATATATATATATATATATATATATAAATATATGTATATATAAACATATTAAAATCGAAACTGACCCCGAATATGTGTTCTAGGGGACCTAATTAGCGCTCATTTGAAGAAATTTTCTTTAAAGTCGGGATCTCCTCATTAGTAATTTTGTTTAAGAAAATTCACTAAAACGACAAAATGTTCTCAACGTGGCGCTAAAATGCGGAAATAAAGAAAAGTTTATATAAACGAATTTTCATTACATTGTGTTACGAATGCTACAGCGGCTAGTGTAGTGTATTTAAGTGTAGTAGTCCTAATAGAAAACAAACTTTTTTCTCTTGGTTACGGTTTTGTTTTGGTTGAAACGGTGATAGTCTAAATGGTCCATTGTAGTAAGTGATAAATTAATTCAGTATGTCACATTCCAGAATGCAACAACGGTCAGCATTAAATTACACTGTACATTCAAAGGTACATAAACGCTATTTCGTGACAGCTGTTGTGCAAATTGACCTATTTATGTTCGTAGACATGAAAGAAGTATTATGAGTAATTTCTAATGGGCTTTTCAGACCTTATTTAGTAGGTGGAGAATTAGAGTGATTATATCCATTGGAATTTATTATCGACACGAAAGAAGTTAATTAGTGTGACTTGTTTTACTAAAACAAAAATGCGATGTTATGTAAGCGATGTGTGTATTTTTGACGGTACTCTCTTGGGAACAAAGCAGGAAATATTCATTAATAAAGTGGTTTTGCTGCACGTGAAACAGCAATATGTATATAAACCAAAACAGGAAGCTAAGTAGAACGAACGTCATGTATTATTCACTGCTAGTTTCAGACTTCTGGAAACTAAAAAAGTCCTGACGGAGTAAATGCGCCACTGTAGCGAATTTTCATTGAATTGTTAGTTAAATAACAATAGTTTACAAGCGTTTTGCTCATAAACTAAAACTAGTTTTATTTGACCAATTTAAGAGCACTGCATTGTTTTTATATTTTAACAACACTCCACGAGGGCGAGAGCTTACAGCCTAAATACTATCGTACCGTGGGTGTCAACAAGGAGGAAAGAGCAACTTGTTAATTCTGGACTTGAAGGTTTAGAGGTTCGGAGGAGAAGGAAAAATATGTACCGGCAAGGAACTCCACAACTTGGAAGTCATCGGGACAAAAGAGTTGGCATAACCAGATGTTCTATGTCTGGTGACCTGGACAGTAAAAGGGTGCATTCGCTCTGTTCCCCTAGTAGATCTGTTGGGGGCAGCAGGTGGAGGAACTATTGATGAAAGCTCCTCTGAGCAGTATCCGTGCAGATATCTATAAAAGAGAGAGAGGGAGGTCACCAACGGCACGTCGGTGGGCAAGGGATGGGAGCCTATGGGTGAGGGTAGGGTCACCGACGAGACGCATAGCTCTCTTCTAAATGAAGTCTAGGATAGCGAGTGTAGAAGGGGCAGCGGCACCCCAGATGTGGGAGCAGTATTCGAGGTTTGGCCTTATTTGTGAAGTATATAAGGTATAGAGATTAGTTGGTGAAAAGTATTTGCGAGCCCGGAAGAGGAAACCTAATTTCTTAGCAGCCGCTTCTGCAATTGATGTGACATGTTGGTGCCAATTGAGATTTCGATCCACAGAAATGTCAACAAGTGAAGAGGACTCATTACTTTGATTAACTTGGTTGTTCATTGTGATGGGTCTAAGGCTGGTGCAAGCAAGACTGAGATTTGGTGGAGTTGAGTTGTACAAGTTTTCTACTCATAATCGAGATCTGACAAAAGCAACGAAATCCGGAAACTCTGTACAGGGTGAGCGAAACTCGATGTCTCGGCTCTATTGCAAGAAAAGGAAAAGCAATAGAAAAAATCTGAAAACAGGTTCTTAAATGGGATTGAGTAAGGTCCATTTTAAACCAAAAGCGCAAATTTTTGGATATTTGGAAACTGAAGTAATGACGTCATCGATTTTTTTTCAAGAACCATACCTATATTTTGGCATATCTGAAAAGAGCTATTTTTCTGGACAAACTATGTAAAGAAAAAATTGCCATCTTTTTCCGTTAAAAATTTATAATCAAATTTGTAGAAAAAAGATAACAAAAAATTCGCGTAACCATCACGATATAAACAAGAAGCGTTTGGAAACAAATAGCAAAGTTTTATCTGTCGTAGCAACGTTTTATCTGTTAATAATTAAACTAATGGTTTACAAATATTGTTTTGTTGTCATTTCACTTTGAAAAATGTTTACGCACAACAAAAAAGTCGATATGTTATGGTGAATCTCAAAAGAACCCCAGCAGAGCAGTTCAGCTATACGCCGAGAGATACCCTGAACGTGTTATTCCAAGCTTAAAACTATTTGCAAGATTAGAACGCAATTTACGTGCAAATAACGAGGCAGTCTCTTCTCGAAAGGGAAAAAAATGCTAGACGGGTAAATTCAGACAATACTTTTGCCACTATTTTGCAGTATTTTAAAGACCATTCAAGGAACTCGATTCGGCAAGCCTGGCGTGAGTCGAATTTAAAATATAGTTCAGTACGAAAAATTTTGAAAGAAAATTGTTATCACGATTATAAACTTCATAACTTAGAACACTTGTCAGATCAGCATCAACAACGAATAATACATTGTATTGCCCAAGTGATAGTAAACTTGATCAATGACAATCGTTTTTTTTTCAGAATGTGTCGTGGACGTACGAAAGCCCAATAAAAAAATGAGCCCATTTAGGCTACTGAAAATCCACATTTTGTCAATCCGATTGAAAATCAAGGAAACTTCCGTATTAACGTTTGGTGTAGTTTAAATTAACGGGCATTTAATTGTCACACATTTTTACGAATGAATTTTACATAGTGAGCGATATTTGCAATTTCTCCAAGAACAACTTCCCGTGCTGCTTGAAAATGTGCCATTACAGTTGCGAACAAACATCTGTTTCCAACATGACGGAGCTCCACCGCATAATGCAAGAATTGTCCAACAATATTTAAATGAAACTTACAGAGAAAAATGGATAGGTATAAATGGCCTGATATAGTGGCCGCCTAAATCATCGAACATGACCCCACTAGACTTCTTCTTGTGGGGAGCTTTGAAAAATAAAGTTTACAGAGCACCATCTGTTCGCTTGGAACATTTAAAAGAAAAAATCAGAAATGCTTGCGATGAACTATATAAAGAATTGTTTAATAAGGCTTCAGTGCGACAAGGAGGGCGGAGATTGGATAAGTGTTTAGAAGTGGGAGGTGGTCACATTGAAATTTTTTTTGCAATGATTGCCTACATACTTAACATAATGTTAAATTATTAAATAATTTTTAACGGAAAAAGAAAGCAAATTTTTCTCTTTACATAATTTGTCCAGAAAAAACAGTTCTTTTTAGATATGCCAAAATATAAGTATGTTTCTGGAAAAAAAATCGATGACGTCATTACTTTGGTTTCCAAATATCCAAAAATAGGCAAATTTGGCTGAAAATGAACCCTACTCAAACGCATTTAAGGGCCTCTTTTCAGATTTTTTCTATCGCTTTTCCTTTTTAGTGAATTTTTATTTTAAAAAATGCACTAATAGAGAGGTATCGATGGTGTGACTTTGCAAAATTTTTTTCAAATTAGCGCGAACTAGGACCCCTAAAACCCATATCCGGGATCAGTTTCAATTTTAATATGTATATATATATATATATATATATATATATATATATATATATATATATATATATATATATATATATATATATATATATATGTATGTATCCAACCGATAACCCAAAAAATAATTGACCGATTTCGATGAAACTCGGCAACTAACTTTGTTTTATTAATTGCTTGGATGAGTACGTTAGCCAGGAAAATCGGACAAATTTTCCGGAAAAATTTTAAGTTGCCTTTCGAAAAAAATTACAAAACTATTTTAATGAAATTTGGTGGATACGTTGTCTTGGGAAAGGCCTTACTACGTACCAAAATTTAGCTTTCTAACTCTATAGAAATTTGAGTTTTTGAAATTTTGAATTTTCTTTGAAATTTTTTTTTTCTCCCAAAATTACAAAGCTATTTTAATAACATTTGGCGGATATGTTGCCTTGGGAAATGCCTTAATACATGCCAAAATTCAACCTTCTAAGGTTATTGAAAATGGAGTTAACCACGTTTGAAGCATTTAATAAAAATTCACTACCATAACGCACTTGCTGCGTCCCGAACTTTTTATCTTAAAAAGCCGAGGCATCGAGTTTCGCTCACCCTGTACATAAGAATTTACGGGAGTATTATATCGAAATAGGATAAATAACCAAACCTCATAACAAAATTACTTTCTACATTTACCTTTATTCCCAGCGCCTACTTTTCCCCCTAAACACTAAAAGTTGCTCGTCTTGTTTACTCATACCTAACTTTATCAGAACTCCATTTTTCTACCCCGTGTTTCAGCCCTGACAGACCACCCCTGCCCGCATCCAACCTCGAATGAGCAGCATAACTCGGGCATTATTCCCAGTTCGCCTGAAGCGTGAGTCATGAACCACCAACATCCAGAGAGAGCGACCGTTCTGGTGAGCTGAGAGAGGAGGATGGGAGTGATGTAGGGGTACGTTGCACCACCCGAGGTCACTCGAGTTCAAACAGGGTTCACGTGATAGTCGTCCGTGTTGGAGGTGACTATCACATCGATCCCTTACCACTATGTGATGTAATCAACGGTGCTTGTAGTAAGGTGTCATCCTTCCTCAAAACCGCTGACCTTCAAATAGCCGTTGTGCAATGGCTTATTGCGTCATTAGAGATATCAGGGGCGGTTTTTATATGATTTATATGCTTCACAAGGAAAGTAACAGAACTGTATCAGAGTTAGGCAACTCCGGCAAAAACTGCTTACTAGGCAGAATAGCTTGGAAAGGCTATTCGATAATAAATATTTTGAACATATTACCAATTCTATTCTAAGGATTAGTATGTTCTGGTGCCCTGAGAGAAAAAGTTTGCGTTAAAAAAGCCAGATGAATATAGGCAGTATTTTGCTCCTGTCAGAAAATACGTTTTAGCGAATTTTTTTTAAAAAAAATTCGCTTATGGGGAGATCTGTGTTTATATATATATATATATATATATATATATATATATATATATATATATATATATATATATATATATATATATATATATATATATATATATATATATATATCCGACCGATAACTCAAAAAATAATGGACCGATCTTGATAAAATTTGCAGAGTGCCTTCCTTTTGCAAGTGGCTTGGATAAGTTCGTTAGCCAGGAAAATCGGACCAGGTTTTCCCGGGAAATTTTGTATTTTCTTTATAAAAAAATTCATATTTCCAGAAGTAACACAGTAAGGGCAACCAAATTTGGAACACGTGTCATTAATTTAGCTTTCCGCCAGATATAGATTTCCATGGTATAGAACTTTCAAATATCTCCCAGAAAATATTCATCTAAATATTTTTAAACGGGTTTATATTATAAAGATTGAACTCTGTACCGAAATTTAGGTCCCTAGCTTTAAAGAAAAATAAGTTATGGGCAGTTAAAGCAACAAATTTTGGAGTTTTCCTCAAAACGTCAAACTCGCAATTTTAAACGTCAAAATTGGCAATGTTTAGGCAAAGAATGTGAAACAAATACCGATTTTGAAAAAAAATGTTGCAAGAAGAGTGTTCTGCAAACCCTTAAGTTTCAGATTCAACCGTCATTGCCCTTCATTTTACTAAAATATTTACAGAATATCCATTTCAAATAGACCCTTTCTCTGATGTTTTGGTTGTCAGTTTAGTTAAGTTTGGTGGCTTTTTGGAGAGTTATTTGTAGGTTTAGTGAAGTTTATGGTTTAACGGTCTATAATTTTTTTAGCTAATTATCGTAAAACAAATTTGTTAATGCATTTTTGCATTTTTTATCGAAATATGCGTTTATAAGAAAAAAACCTGGACGCAGTAAGTGCGTTTTGGTAGCGAATTTTCGGTAAATTTGCAGATTAGCCCCCGAACGCTTTTCAAAAACTGTTTTCAGAAACTTGCCCCCATCCCCCCTGGATCCACAAACCGCAAGAAAAATTTCTTGTTTACACCCCCCAAGAAAGTTACGGGACCAGGAGTGAGTAGGGGTGCATAATTTTTTTTTTAGCTAACTTTCATAGAACAAATTCGTTAATGCATTTTTGCATTTTTGTTTAAATATGATGCGTTTGTAAGAAAAAAATATGGACGCAGTAAGTGCGTTTTGGTAGCGAATTTTCGGTAAATTTGCAGTTTAGCTCCCGAACGCTTTTCAAAAAACTGTTTTCAGAAACTTGCCCCCATCCCCCCTGGATCCACAAACCCCCAAAAAAATTTTCTTGTTCACACCCCCAAGAAAGTTACGGGACCAGGAGTGAGTAGGGGTGCATAATTTTTTTTTAGCTAAATTTCATAGAACAAATTCGTTAATGCATTTTTGCATTTTTGTTTAAATATGATGCGTTTGTAAGAAAAAAATCTGGACGCAGTAAGTGCGTTTTGGTAGCGAATTTTCGGTAAATTTGCAGTTTAGATCTCGAACGCTTTAAAAAAAAACTGTTTTCATAAACCTGCCTAGGCCCCCACCCCCCTGGATCCACAAACCCAAAAAAAATTTCTTGTTCACAATCCCCAAGGAAGTTACGGGACCAGGAGTGAGTAGGGGTGTATAATTTTTTTTTAGCTAATTTTCGTAGAACAAATTCGTTAATGCATTTTTGCCTTTTTTATCGAAATATTATGCGTTTCTAGGAAAAAATCTGGACGCAGTAAGTCCGTTTTGGTAGTGAATTTTCGGTAAATTTGCAGTTTAGCTTCCGAACGTTTTTCAAAAAACTTTTTTCAGAAACCTGCCCTTCTCCTCCCATGGATCTACAAACCCCAAGAAAAATTTCTTGTTCTTACCCCCCAAGGAAGATACGGGACCAGGAGTGAGTAGTGGTGCTGAGCGGGGTAGGTAGTAAAAAGGAAATATGAGCAGAAAATTCGAATAAAGCGGGCTTGAAAGCTGTCTTTTTCACATCTTGAAGCCATATCTCCCTTAAACCTACCCCGCACACCACCCCTATTCACTCCCAGTCCCATAACTTCCTTGGGGGTGTAAACAAGAAATTTTTCTTGTGGTTTGTGCATCCAGGTGGGATCCTAGTAATGTTTCTGAAAACAATTTGTTGAAAAGCGTTCGGGAGCTAATCTGCAAATTTACCGAATTTTCATTAAATCCTTCAAATTTCAATAACTCAATTTGCTATTAACGTAAGCTTTGTTGGATAGAAAACCAACATTTAAGTTTATTTTCGAAATTTTTTTGTATATTTTCAAACCATAAGTAATTTTGATGAAATATAGTACATTGTCTCTACTACATAGGCTATACCGGTAATCAGATTGATGCCTGCTCGCATTTGCTATTAAAAACATTTTTATGGAAATTCACTTCCATAACACATTTGCTGCATCTAAACTTTTGAAAAATGTTTATATATTTTCAAACAATAAAGTTATTTCGATGAAATATGGTACATTGTTTCTACTATATAGGCAACCAAGTTTGATGCCTGCTTTCATCAAAGAAAGACATTTGCTATTAAAAATATTTTAAAGAAAATTCGCTACCATAACGCACTTGCTGCGTCTAGAGATTTTTATTAGTTGGCAGTTTCATACTATTATACAAGGTGTAACATAAAGTCATCCAGATATTTCAGGAAGTGATAGTACCTACTCTGAAAAATCAGAAAAGATGTTAATAGGCCAATTGTCAATAACGCACAATTTTTAATATGCAGGGTGAAAAAGTTTCAATCTTTAGTGAATTTTCTTTTAAACGAACGATCTTATTAATCCCATTTATGATCCGCAATGTTAGATTTCCTATTTAATTTTTTACTTTATAAATCGAGAACTTCATACTTCTCCTCAAGCCTCGCCTTTCTCGCAAATAAACTTTATTATTTCGCAGATATTTTTTTCTTTTAACGAATTTTCACTAAGAAAAATTCGTTATTAGAGGTCACGGTGCAAAACTTTTGAACAAATTTCTTCGGATGAGCGCGAATTTGGGTCCCTAGAACTCAAAACCAAGCTCTGCTAAAGATATGTTTGAAAACGCTATATTTTTGTAAGTATCAGAGTAACTGGAATGAGGCTTTACATGTGGCTATAAATAGTGTAGATAAACCTATGTTGTGAATTTTAAGTCATTTGATGCATAATATTTAGAGTTTTTTCCAAACTAAAAGCAACATTTGAAAGACATGGATTGAAACGACTTAGTGGTTAAAGTCCAATGCCTGACAGACAGGGTAGTTAAGTGCCACGCGTAAATTGATTCATACAACATGTATAAACCATACACTAACAAATCTATTTTTAAAATACACTATATTTGTAGTTTGGTGAACGGCCCCAAATACAGTTTTAGCACAACATCGATATATTATGCTGTGATTGTGGACTGAAAGTGTAGCATAATATAGGAGAAATCAAGTCTCTATAAAAATGATTCTAAAATAGTTTCTTTTATCTTTAAACTTAAAATAAGACGTCATATAAGATCGAAACAGTCGTGTAATGTGTTTTAATGGCAATTCTACTAATTCTGTACTTAACTGTTACGTATACTTTTAATATAATATCCTAGGCATAAAGCCGATCTGAAGTATCATGTAAACAAAACGTTAGTTAACGTATGCTTAGATAGCTCAGTGGCACCGTGCTTCTTTTCTACACAGAAGGTTTCGTGCGAATGTTAAGGCTCGATGAATGTATGCTTTTTTAATTTTATTTTGACACTTGAAGAACCAGTAGTGCAAAGATTTCATACGTTTTGAACAAGATCTCATTATTGTTTAACTTTGTCACCTTTGAGTCTGAAATTATAATTTTCAGCAGACATTTTGGTGAATTTTTATTTTTAAAAAATTCGCTAATAGAAAGGTATTGATGATTTTTTCAAATGAGCGCCCAGGACCCGATATATATATATATATATATATATATATATATATATATATATATATATATATATATATATATATATATATATATATATATATATATAAATATATATATATGTACCCAACCGCTAACTCAAAAAATAAATAACCGATTTCGATGAAACTTGGCAAGTGCCTTTCTTTTATGAATGGCTTGGATAAGTTCGTTAGTCAAAAAAATTGTACAAGGTTTACCGAGTTTTCTTTCGAAAAAAAATTTTTGCTCAGAAAATTACACATTTATTTTAATAAAATTTCACGCATATAAAAAGATCTCATTATTGTTTAACTTTGTCACCTTTGAGTCTGAAATTATAATTTTCAGCAGACATTTTGGTAAATTTTTATTTTTAAAAAATTCGCTAATAGAAAGGTATTGATGATTTTTTCAAATGAGCGCCCAGGACCCGATATATGTATATATATATATATATATATATATATATATATATATATATATATATATATATATATATATATATATATATATATATTTGTGTGTGTGTGTGTGTGTGTCTGTGTGTGTATGTCCAACCGATAACCCAAAAAGTTATTCACCGATTCTGGTGAAACCAGGCAAGAATCTTTCTTTTATTAATAGTTTGGATGAGTTCGTTCTAGCCCTATCAGACTAGTTTTTCTAAAACAAAAAAATATATTTTTTCGAAAAAAAAACTGTATCTCAAAAAATAACAAAGTGATTATGATGAAATTCGGTCGATATATTGCCCCTGTAAATACCTTACTACGTATCAAAATTCAACTTTCTAGGTTTATGGAAAATTGAGTTATACACATTTGAAGCATTTAATGAAAATTCGCTACCATGATGTACTTGCTGCGACCCGAAATTTTTAAGGTCAATATAGGCTTCACTTTGGTTAACAATTTAAATTTTAATCTCGTTTTAGATATTTGTCGACTTCCTATAGAACTATGTTAAATATTTTTGTACCAAGGTAAAGGAACGACCTATGGAATATTGTTTTCCCACTCTTTGGTATAGCAGCTTCCGTATAACTGCTACGACGTATTTCGTGGCGGTAACATAAATTCGTTTTGTACAGAAGTCTCACATCCAGATATCTAGTCTCGGTAGGCACGGTGTTTGGTAAGGAAACATAAATATTTTAAGGGCGCGAATGATTTTATATAAATACGTGTAAGTCCTGTCCGAGTTACAGGGTGACTTAAAATAATTGCATTTTCTCAGAAAAAAACCTGTATAATTGATCTGATAGAAAAGCAACGTTCTTATCAAATAGCCATTTTTGAGTTCCTTCGAGACTTCTTATATGCTTCGGCGCCGCACTCATCCAAGCAACATTAGGTACCGTAATTGATTTAACTTGCCGCCAGATATGGAATTCCATGGTATAGAACTTTTAAATATCTCTCAGGAAATATTCATCTAAAGATTTTAAAACGGGTTACGATAATCCATAGTTTTTTAACTTCCATCTCATATGCCTATCAATTAGTACCCCCAAGTCTCTTACACTCTCAGCTGTTCCAACGCGTACAAGTGAAGTTTCTGGGGAAATTGTCAGTTCCTTAAAATTCGGGAATTTTTTTCGTAACAACCAAACGGAAGTATGTCTTTTGAAGTTTATTGTTAGGGGCATGCCTTCCAACTAACGCATTTCATTTTGCTCCTTTAACGTTGGTTTATTTCCGCGACTATATCCAATCACGACGCCAGGGAGCAGTTTCACCTCACCATCCTGAAAATTTTGCCGAACCCCTGCCTTTTTGGAAAGAGGGTAGAGACCTTTAACGTGCTTAACATTGTATGGATACGGGACCCACGGCTCTACGCCCCATCGGAAGGGTGGAACGTGCAGACATTGAACTTGCGCAAGTACAATGCTAAAACCTCGGTTGATGAAAATTGGGAATCGAACCCAGTACCCTTCGGTTCAGAGGCACACGTTCTTACCCCTGAAGTACCGGAGCTCTTAAGTAAGTGATAAAAGCCTCTAATAATAATAAAAACTCGGTTTCCACTTTACTTTTCAAGTTGGACCAGTAGTAGTAGTAGTAGTAGTAGTAGTAGCAGTGGTGGGGAGGCCAACGCCAAGCAACAATGGGCCCTTTTTGCCAAACCCAGCAACCATGCTCTACTCTTCCTCAGTTCCGTCGCCAAACCGCCTCGACCTCGAAATGAAGGCCGTGACGATCTTCAATTGGACGGTACTTACCTGATTCCTCTGCAGAGTCTTCCATCCGAACAATTCTGCTCGAAGACTCTCAAAAGCCTCGCATTCACACAGTTAGTGGTAGGACGTTTCTTCATCCTCGCCGCATTCCTGGCAAATGGGATCCCTTTTTACCCATATCAATGTGAGGTGTCTTCTAAGGGCGCAGTGGCCTGTCAGCACCTGTCTAAGGCGACAGAGACCGTCTTCCTACTCATGCATATCGCACGCTCCGGGCCACAGAACGGCCGCCGGGAACCAAGCCTAGGGAGATTATTCGCCACCTCATTCCCCGCTACTCCATAGTGTCCCGGAACCCACACCAGTTGCACCTTCTTTGTCCTGGCTAGTCTTTTGAGGGAATCAGCGCACTCCTGAACCAGTGTTGACCTGATTCTGGCCGCGCAGACTGCCCGAAAGACCGCCTGTCTATCCAAGAAAATGTACACACATTTCTCGGGGCTCCTCCTCACATCCTTTCTATTGGCCACAGACAGAATAGCGTACACTTCTGTTTCGAATGCCATGGTATATGCACCAAGAGCATAACCCCCCGCACCCCCAGGCCTTCGATGTATATTCCCGTCCGGGAGGATTGTTGATCCTACGGCCGAGATCCGTCGGTGAAACTTGCGGGCTGGAATGCAACCTCATTTTCCCTCCACTGATCCCTAGTGGGGATCCTGAGAGTATATGGCCTAGTCAACCTAATATCGTCCTCAGCATCCCGTACCTTGATGGCGGAAATCGGAATTTCCTTTTCCACCTCCTTTGCAGCTCTTGCATTCCCTATTACTGCTCCCTCTCCGCACCAGTTTCCGGAGTCTCGCATTCTAAGATGCAACGCCATAGCCTCCCTTTAGATGGGAAGCGGTGACAGCATCTGCAAGACCTCTAGTGCAGCTGAGGGTGTCGTCCTTATAGCGCCTTTGGAGTTTGGACAGCTTCCTGCTGGTAGTTTGGTTCACACCAGACCAACACCCCATAGAGGATTCTTGGCCTGACGATCGCCGTGTAAATCCAGTGAAGGATCCGAGGATTAAGTCCCCCAGGTCCTCCCTATCACTCGACCCAGCTGCCAGAGGGTCGCTACCCCCTTATCACTACTAGTTCTATTTGCGACCCCCATGTTAGTTTGGAGTCCAGGATCACCCCAGATATTTGACCTCGTGCACTAAAGCTAAAGGTTTTCCAAACATCACGGGCGCCCTGAACCCCTCTACATTCCTTTTCTTGGTGAATAGGACCATCTCGTCTTCGCCGGGTTTACGGAGAGTCCCAGCTCACCACACCACCTTTAAATTATGCTACAGGCAACTTGCATGCGCTCACAGACGTCGTCGAGGAATTTGCCGGTGACTAAGACTAGTCCATCACCCGCGTACGCCTGGGCTGAGAGGCCCTTCTCATAGAGTCGCTCCAAGAGGCCGTCCATGACCAGACACCATAGATGAGGCGAAAGGCAGCTGCCCTGAGGACAACAACCCGTCACCCGTGTGTGTTGGGCCAAGTACTATCCTTATAAAATATGGCGGTGTCATCCACAAAATCAACCATTTGCCGACGATGCAAAACAGAATATATCTAATGGATATACAAAGTAAATAATTAACCATATCAGATTTGTGTAACGAATATTTATTTTATTTAAAAAAATTTACATCCCTTTTTACTACTAAAATCATATTCTGATGATCCGCCACTGCAAGCTCTGTAATTCAGTCAGCATCTCGGGAATTCCCTCATCAGGAATAAACGACAAAACTAGGCTTTTTATCAGCTCAACCACTCAGCTTGTCTCATTCATTTTAAATCTACTCCCCCTTTACACCAGCGTATCAGTGTCAGTGCATAATATTCAATTTGTAATGCTTACCTCGTCAAATTGTCAAGAGGAAATTTCATGGAATTTAATGCATTTTAAACAAGCAAGAGGACGATGACATCCTCGCGTTGCCGTCAAGAAGTTACATTTCCTAGCTCTAAGGGATGGCAGAGGTGATATTTCTATATCAGAGAGAATATCACATAATGCTCCTCGTTCTTATGTTTTTATTTTAAAAGAGCGAGACGTGAAAATTTCAAGGAACAATGTTTTATATTTCACAAGTCGTAAGTAACTGCTCGTCTGTTACTTGATTTTTTTTAGAGACTTGATTATGATCGTGCCTTCAAATTTGTATAAGGTTTTTGACAAATCCCAGAGTCTCATGTATCTATCCAATGCACAAGCCACTTACTTTCGAAATAAGTCTGGATGCAGAAATTGTCCTATGGTAGCGCATTATATTTCAAATCAAGTAAAGTAACAAAATTAACTGCTGGACATATCAAGTGGATGAGTCAGTTTTTTCCCTAAAATATATGACGTCATAACTTTCAAACGAAAAAAGATATCGAGTTGCAGTTGAGACGAAACTATAGCAAATTTTTTGGCGACCTTCAATTTTGTTCGAAACTGTATTATACAGGGTGTAAACTAGGACTGCAAAAATTTCTAAATTTCAATCCGTACCATTCCAAGTCAGAATTTGCGGAATATTCAGGTTATGCATTAACTTTGCTGTGCAGTGTATTTAAAAAAAGTACCTGGACGTAGCAAGTGCAAATATATATATATATATATATATATATATATATATATATATATATATATATATATATATACAGGGTGGCGCATTGAAAACGAAACAGACCGATTTGCGTCCAGAGATTTTTTTTTAAGAAACGCTGAAACACGTCAATTTTAATATTGAGGGGGACATGTTTTGACATAAAACCCAACTTTGTCACATCAATCCCCTAAGGGTGGTGACAACAACCCTTATATTTTAAATAGGGAACATGGGTCGAGTGTTACATCATTTGAAAGCTCTTTCTTTTCTAAATTCAGCACACTAATTGCTTTGGAAGTTTTATCAACTCGTTTAAAAATATTTCACAGTTGGAGTTGCAAGAACGCATTTCATTCATTGTGTTAAGAAATGCACTAGTTAGTCAATTATTTGTTAAAAAAAAACTAAAAAACAAAACCAAACGTTCAAAAATGTTTATTCTGTTAAGTAAGTGTTCAAATTGTTGACCACCAGCTTCCATACAAAAGTACAAATTTTGTTCCAAACGAGCTCTGAAATTCTGGAGCATTTGTGGAGTTATTAGACGGCATTCTTCAACAATGCGTCGTCGTAATTCTTCCAGAGACTTCGGTTCTGTTGCGAAAGTTCTACTCTTTAAATGACCCCATAGAAAGAAGTCTAAAGGAGTTAAATCCGGTGATATAGGGGGTACTCAATACCACCTCTACGCCCAATCCATTGCTCTGGAAACTCTCTATTCAAAAACTTCCTAACACGTTGTGAAAAAATGCGGAGGAGCTCCATCTTGTTGAAACACCAATTGATTTTCTAACTGGAAATTCACTTTTAGGATCCCGTTGTTGGCTACTGAACTACTTTGTCGAAACTTTGCAACTAACTCTGATAGTCAATTTTTTGTTTACAAACCAACAAAACATTGACTATCAGCACATTTCTTATCGAAATGCGTTTCTGCATCTTCAACTGTGCATAATTTTTAAACGAGTTGATAAAACTTCCAAAAAAATATTATATATATATATATATATATATATATATATATATATATATATATATATATATATATATATATATATATATATATATATATATAGGGCGTCTAAAAAGTATGTACAAAATGCTATGATAGCTTCCTTAGGCTAAAATATTTGTATCTAGCCCAATTTACCTTAGTCCAAAAGTTGATAGTTTTCGAAATACAGGGTGTCGAAGTTATTATTTGTTGAAACTCCTTTTCAAATATCTATCTTAGTAACAACAGGACTTGCATAAAATTTGGTACTTAGAGGTTTTTCAGGATGAGCAGTCCATGTTTGATCATAGCTTTGATGTACCTTGCAGAAGGCGCCACCAGCAGCCCCTTTTCTACATTCAAAGCTCAATAACTTTTTTCTGCCTCGGTGTATTAAATTTCTTATCAGAATTTTTAATTACCTGATATGTTATCTTCCAAAAAGGTATAGGTAACTTGTAGATTTTGTTATGAGGAGCCGTTTCTGTGGTAATCGAATTAGAGTGTTTCATTGCGATCTAAATTCATTATAGGAACGACAACACACTTAATCCAAGCTTAGGACTGGTCCAAGAAGTTAGAAGAATGTTTAAGGATGAACCGACCAACAACACTTAAAATTTACAGTAAAGCATGTTTAAAGACCAATCGACCAACAACACTAAAACTTTACTGGCAAAGAACAAGAGGAGTGGGATACAAAGTCAATAACAAACCAAAACAGCAAACTTTTATTAAATTTTTAATTGTTGTATAACACTCTAAGTAAATGTTGCAAGTGACCCCCGTTTTCGTTTATACAAAGATTAATTCTACAGACAAAATTGAACTACACCCTATCCATCATCTCTGCATCTAACAGTAAAATGTTTACTGAATTTTGCACTCGCACCTCGAATTCTTCTTTGGTGTTTATTGGTCTAGCATATACCAACTGCTTAAGTGCTCCCCATAAAAAGTAATCTATGGGCGTTAAGTCCAGTGAGCGAGGTGGCCAATTTACAGGAGCGTTGTCTCCTCTTCCGATACATCGGTTCCAAAAACTGTCATTTAAATGATTTCTGAGGTTCAGCGTGAAATGTGGTGGTGCACCGTCGTGCATGACCCACATATCTTACCTAACAGCTATTGGAGGTTCATCAAATAAATTTGGCAAATTAACTAAATGCTCTTGTTAGTTTAAACCATTTAAGCGAGGTGGTAAGATGACAGGACCTATGATAAATCTGTCTATAATTCCTACCCACACGTTAATTTTGAATTCACGTTTATAATACAAAGCCTTTATTGCATGCGGGTTTTCGTCAGCATAAATGTAATCATTATGTAAATTTGTCATACCCCTTCTTGTAAAACAGCCCTTATCGGTGAATAAAATATTTCTATGAAAATTTGGATCATTTTCAATCTTTTCATAAATAAAACGACAAAAGCGTAGTGGAGGTGAAACGGGTGTAACTGCTGTTTTCTTAAAGTCCTGTTCACCGTATCCTTACAAACTCCAAGTTCTAAACCAATTTGTGCGGTCCTTAAACTCGGATCTTCTTCAATTCGTTCTAAAATTTCTTCCTCGACATTTGCTATTCTAACAGCTCGATTCCGTCCATAATTAAACTTAGCAGGAACAAACATACCGGTTTCTCGTAGACGCCGGCAAATGTTTGATGGTTTGGACCGTGTCTATTTGGACATCTTTCTTGATATTCTCTGACCGCTTTCCACCATTTCCTTGTCAATAACCATAAACTAATATATCGGTCATTTCTGCGTAGTGTATGGTAAGGCCATAGCGTACATAATAATTTCGACACACCTGTATTTCGAATACTATTAACTGGACCTATTAACTATTAACTGGAACTTATTAATTGGACTAAGATAAATTGGGCTAGATCCTCATACTTTAGCCTAAGGAATCTGTCACAGCATTTTTTTACATTTTCCCGTAAAAACTGGTCCGGTTTTTTAGCACATTATTTTTTTAGCTATCGGTCTAATATATATATATATATATATATATATATATATATATATATATATATATATATATATATATATATATATATATATATATATATATATGTATATATATATTAAAAAAATTGGCCGTTAAGATTTGATGAATGAACTGATCCAGGCCATTAGCAAAATATGGGTAAATCCCAAATTTGGTCCAAACGTGTGAAGTATTTTTTGAGTTATCGGTTGGATACATTGTCATTTGTTTTCTGGTATTAGATTTCATAGCCTACTATCCTCAAAACGATTTTTTCTCAAAATTGTCAGTGCAATTACAAGATTGCTCAAGCATATTGTACATCATTGGAAAGCTATTTTTACACGAGCCAAAAATCCAATATGGCTGCCATAATAAAACAAACGTTGATACCTGTAGCTCAAAAACAAATGGCAATCCAAAGTTGAAAATAGCACAGAAAGATTATTTCGTAAAAAGAGGCCTGATAATGTGCAAATCTTAGACATGCCTGATCAACGCCTACTTAGACATTGAAGAAAAAGAAATCGACAAATTTTAATTTTTTCAAAATAACTCGAAAACGAAAAGAGGCAACGCAAAATACAAGTCATATTTGGAACGAGCATGAAATTCTACAAAACATTGATAATTTAACAGTCTCCCCATCTCTAATAAAATTGGAGATAGCAATACATTCCCATCCAGTTTGGGACACAGTATATATATATATATATATATATATATATATATATATATATATATATATATATATATATATATATATATATATATATATATATATATATATATAACTTAAAACGGACACCGGGTATGTGTTCTAAGGAGCCTAGGCGCCTATTTAAAGACAATTTTTCAAAATTCAAAAGGCGCGATCTCCTCGTTTGCGATTCCCCCTTTAAAAAAAAGGGTTTTATAAAGCTAGGATTCTATGTAGGCCTTTTAGTGGTAGTGGTTTTCAAGAAAAATAATTAAATGTTAATTTTTACCTCATTTTAAGGCACTGTAACTTCTCAGAGAAGGCTTGAATCAAAATAATTTGTTTATTTTTATTATTTATCAGGAAATATGTCCACAACACTGATTGATGAAACACGGGTATAAAAATTATACTGTTATAATACTAGCCTAGAATTGCAACAGTTTATGCTGTTTAAAATCATTGGAAAACAAAAATGTAAATGAACAGAAAGCAAATAAGATTAAATATTTTTGACGTATGTATTGTCAACTAATGCATCTAAATGATTTTTAATTATTACCTGAAATCGTAAGTTTGAGTTTAACAAATTATATACATTTCCTACCCCTTATCACAATAAATTCCATCGAAAATTTAGGTGAGGTGTGGGGTAATTCACAAGAAGCTCCTACGTATCTAATAAAAATATTTACAAAGAATAAATATAAACTAAAAGTTAACACTACGTTGCCAAGTTACACAATAAACTGTTAAAATGATAAACGGAAGAACGTGTGTAGAGTTCATCATCCTATTTGTAACATCTTTATCTCCAGGCAATATTTAATACTAATTTATTTATATAGTTTTACTTTCCGTTATAATGTACATGGCAGCAGTTTGAACAAAATAATAAGTTACAGCATAGGTAATAGTCTCGGCGTCTTAATATACGAATTAAGAAATAAACGTCTTTTCACAAGTAAGATTCATTATGAAGACAGGTTTGCATTATGTAATAACTGTCGGTATGTGGTTTTAGTGTTGCTAATTAACTGATTGAGCGTATAATGGAAGAAATTACAGAAAATTATTTAAAATGCGGTTATGTACATTACGGTAGCGAATTTGACGCCTTACATGAAAACAATACGCAACTATAGATAGACCCTAAAACTTACGCCCCTCTCTCGTAGTTTTCCTACAAACACACACACGCACATACATATATATATATATATATATATATATATATATATATATATATATATATATATATATATATATATATATATATATATATATATATATATATATATATATATATATATATATATATATATTGCAATAAATAGCAAATATAGCTTAAAAATAGAAACATTTTGTGGAGAAAAACAAGTCATGTATATAAAATTTAGGCATCCTGAAATTTAAATGCACTGTGTAGTTAAAATGATGTTGGTTATTACGGCGAAATAATAGAGTATTGGAATATAAAGAATAGAAAAAAATCTGGACGCAGCAAGTGCGTTATGGTAGTGAATTTTTATTAAATGTTTCAAATTTAAAAAACTCAATTTTCTATAAACTTAGAAAATTTAATTTTGGTATGTAGTAAGATCTTTCCTAAGGCAAGATATGCACCAAATTTCATTAAAATAACTTTGTAATTTTGTAATTTTCTGAGAAAAAAATATTTTTCGAAAGAATATTTAAAATTTGAATAACTAAATTTTCTATAAACTTAGAAAGTTAAATTTTCGTACTTAGTAAGGTATCTCTCAAGGCAACATATGTGATAAATTTCAGTAAAACAGCTTTGTTATTTTCGGAGAAAAATTTTTTTTCGAAAGAAACCTCAAAATTTATCCGGAAAACCCTATCCGATTTTCCTGGCTAACGAACTCATCCAACCCACTAATAAAAAAAGACACCTGCCGAGTTTCATCGAAATCGGTTAATTATTTTTTGAGTTATCAGATGGATATATATATATATATATATATATATATATATATATATATATATATATATATATATATATATATACATACATACATATATATATATATATATATATATATATATAATATATATATATATATATATATATATATATATATATATATATATATATATATATATATATATATATATATATATATATATAAAATGACAGTCATACAATATAGGTTAATTCATTTGTTACAACAATATTTTAATTTATTTGTTTTGTTAACATCGATCAGTATTTTTTTATGTAACTATGGAAAAGAATTTAAATTATCAGAAATAAAACATTATACATTTTATTTATATAGTCTGATTAATTTGACATATAAAAATATAACTAAATAAGCCTATATTTAAACAATTATAAATTAAAAGAAAAAATTCATTCAAACTCAATTGAAAATGTTTTAACAAAATTTCTAACACCCTGGACTAATATGAATATGAAAAAATACAAATAAGTTACATCAAAACAAAAATGCTAGCCCAACATTAGAACTCTACCCGTGAGAAAAGAAAAACAATTGCAGATACAACGGTAAGTAAAGAAATATTAGCAATAATTTTATTTTATCGTTGTTAATACTTTACATGGACAATAAAAATAAGTACTTTAAAAAAACCATAATAACTAAAAATTCTCATGCTAAACAATTAAAATTGCGTACCATAGCTATATATATATATATATATATATATATATATATATATATATATATATATATATATATATATATATATATATATATATATATAGAGAGAGAGAGAGAGAGAGAGAGAGTAGAAAAGTTAAATGGAATTAATTTAGTTATCATATCATTTATAAAAAAATACCAAAACGTCAATTTTAGATTTAAAAAAATTCACCCCCCTACATTCAACCCCCTTCGAGTGACAATTGCAACGCCTAAATTTTTAAATAGAAAGTATGAGTTTGTTGTATCTCATTTAAAAGACCTCTCAATTCTCTATTAAAAATACTATTGTTTTAAAATGTATTGCAAAAAAGTAGCAGTTAACCCAAAGAGATTCATGGGTAAGTACACTTGGAAAACCCAAATCACCACAACACATATTTCGAAGACTTTACCATCGTTTCGCTGACCACGTCAAGAAATAATTCTTTCATCCTCTGACGACGCTGACGTGGTCAGCGAAACGATCGTAAGGTGTTTGAAATATGTGTTGTGGTGATTTGGATTTTCCAAGTGTACTTTTCACTGCTCATCACAGGTTCCAGTTTTCACATAGTGAGATTCATGGGATTGGCAACTTCTCTACACCACACAAAAACAAATAACGAATTGCGTTTCGTTCTTGATAATGAAAAAAAAACACATCAATCTTAATATAGGATATGTTAATCGTTATTCTTTCTCTTAAGTCAGCTAAATCGCGTGGTTTAGTTTTATATACCATACTTTTTACATACATCCAAAAGAAGAAGTCTAATAGCGTAAGATCGGGTGATCGTTCTGATGATTCTAACGATCGTCGCGTCACGGTCCACCGATTTGTAAATATTAGGGCGAGGCACTGCCGGACATTGATTTGGAAATCTCCTTGTGCTCCATCCGGCTAGAACTTGCGGGTTTGCTCGACCAAGATATAAGTTTGCCAAAGTTGGCACCACATTATTTTGTAGCAATGCTAAATAATTATCTCCATTCAAGTTGCTATCAGAGAAACGGACCATGATTTCCAACTATTCCTGACCAAACATTAACAGTTTCAGGGTATTGTGTATGTTCTTTTCTCATCCAGTGTAGATCTTCCCTATACCAGCACCAAAAATTTTGACCATACACTTTTTGAACAGAGAATGACGATATCTTTTAAATGATGAGGTAACACAAGTCCCTACTTTCCATTAAAAATGGGAAATGCAACTGAAACTCGAAGGGGTTGAATGTGGGGGGTGAGGTTTTCACGTTGCAGGATGTCATTTTTTTTTAAATTTTAAATTGATGCGTTTTGGGATTTTCTATAAATATGCACAATTCTTGAGATACTGAATTTATCCGGTCTGGCTGTTCCATAACGTTGAATTACTGCTTTTGCTTTTAGGTTATTACATAACCAACACACTATATATCAAGTTGCCTTGTGCAAAGTAATAATTTTTTCCATAAGAAATCATCAACATTTTAATTAACTGAAGCCAGCACAAACACCATGATTTACTTAGTGGATATCAACTTATCTATAATCTTCTTCTTATTGAGCTTATTTATACCAATAACTTTATAAATTTAGGAAGCAAATACAATTTAAAACTCTGCTTTCGTTACTCGGCAGGTTCATTGATGTGTGAATGTGCGAACATTAAACTAGTTAGTAGCTAAACTACATACCTGGTAAATGGTAGAAGCGTATCCTCTTCAGCACACATAACTAACTAAAAACACCTAGCAACTTTCACAGCTTAAAAGTTTACAAGAACAGAGGCACGAAGCATTTCAACAAATCAGTTTTCAACTTAAAAGTAAAAATAGTAACGAACTAAATTTCGGTGTTGTAACCCAAACACATCTGATGCTAAAGCTCGGACTCGGCCGTGTGTTTGTTCACTAGGATGTCTCAGCTCTCTCTAAAATAACGTGGCGGTCCCCCGACTTGTGATGCATAAGAAGTTATCTTATTAGGTCGAGATGTGTCTTGATAGGTTCGAGTACATTACCACTTTCCTTAGGTCATTGTTCAACCGACACAAACACAAAAGAACTAAACAATTAAACAAAAGAAATAGTAAACCAACTAAGTGACAATGTCAGATAATAATAAAGAAAGATAAAAGAGGTATTTGACAGGAATTAGTTTGGTTTTCTATATGATAATGAGTTTGTGTGAACGTATACGTGTGTTCCCCACTTCCAATCTTTCTTCACGGTGTATTACTGATTATGTCCATTTTTATGGTATTCTAATTCCCTGTGCTTATCAAATTTTACCGTCTTAGTGAATTTTCATTAAGAAATTAGGGCCACTAGAACCCATATCCAAGGCCCGTTTGAATTTTTATATGTTTATATATATATATATATATATATATATATATATATATATATATATATATATATATATATATATATATATATGTAAAGATGCGTTGTAGACACATCAGGAGTAAACAAAGAATCGGAGCGCAGAATTGAACGTGCGACAATGTGCACTGTTGCCAGATGAGTATTACCAAGGGTCATTTTAAATAAAGAAGGAAAGCAAGGGATGAACAAATGTTTTTATAATGTAAATAAATGATAATATGACATCATTTACATAAATCGATATTTGACATATTTTACGGAAAGCAGTAGGAAAACGTAAATTTAAATAGTAAACTTAAGCCACGGTGGTTCACTGGAGAAAACGTGTGCCTCTGGACCCAGGGTACTGGGTTCGATTCCCAGGTTTCCCCTCTCCTCTCTTTTCAGTAAATCAGTAACATCAACACAGGCTGTGCCATTGTGATTGAGCAAGGTAATTTGCACGTTCCGCCCTTCCCAGGGGGCGCAAAGCCGTCGGTCCCGTGCCCATGCTATGTTGGGCACGTTAAAGATCCAAATTTCCCGGACAGTGAGGTGAATGAACCAGTTTAGTTAAGCCAATGAAGCAATTTCCGTTGCGAATTGCTGATGATAAATCCAACTGTATATGTTAATAGCAGACGGTATCCAACATATTAATTTGAAAAGTCAACATGTTTCATGGTAATGAAGTAATTTCTACTGACAACTGTCGACGATAAACATAACCGAGAGAATGGCTCAAAATAGGTTTCCTTTCGAAGTGTTCGTTTATATGAAGATGCCATTTACTTTTCATACCCATTTTAGGTTGGTCTTAAATATAAACACTTCGAAGGGAACCCTATTTTGGGCCATTTTTTCGGTTATGTATATCATCGACAGTTGTCAGTAGAAATTGCTTAATTACCATAAAGCATTTCAACTTTTCAAAATAATATATTTGATACCGTCTGCTATTAGCATTAGCAATTCGCAACGGAAATTACTTCGTTGACTTTTGTATACTTATTTAAGGTTCGCACCTTAAATAGAAATAAACACTTCGAAGGGAAACCTATTTTGGGCCATTTTCTTGGTTATGTTTATCATCGAAAGTTGTCAGTGGCAACTGCTTAATTCGCATGCAACATTTCAACTTTCCAAAATTTATTGGATGCCATCTGCTATACGAGCATATACAGTTGTATTTATCATTAGCAATTCGCAACGGAAATAGCTTCATTGACTTTATTAAACCTGTTCATTTACCTCACTGTCCGGGAAATTTAGATATTTAACGTGCCCAACATCGGATGGGCACGGGACCGACGGCTTTACGCCCCCTGGGAAGGGCGGAACGTTCAGATTACCTTGCTCAATCACAATGGCACAGCCTGTGTTGATGTTACTGATTTACTGAAAAGGAAGGAGAGGGGAAAGCTGAGAATCGAACCCAGTACCCTTGTGTCCAGACGCACACGTTTTTCCACTGGATCACCGTGGGTCAAAATTTACTATTTACATTTCCATTTTCATACTGCTATCCGTAAAATATGTCAAATATCGATTTATGTAGATGACTTCATATTATTATTTATTTACATTATAAAAACATTTTTTCACCCTTTGATTTCCTTCATTATTTAAAATGACCCTTGGTAATACTCATCTGGCAATAGTGCACATCGTCGCGCGTTCAATTCTGTGTACCAATCCTACCCGATTCTTTGTTTACTCCTGAGGTGTCTACAATACATCTTTACCATATATATATATATATATATATATATATATATATATATATATATATATATATATATATATATATATATATATATATATATATATATATATATATATATATATATATATATATGTATATGTACACAGTGTGAAACACACTTATGGAATAAGATTTATTATTCAGCAAAAAATCGTTTTTGTGAAAAACGCTGAGACACGTGAAGTTTAATTTGCCGAACATTATCTTATAAGCATAGTTAAAAAAATTAAACTCCCACTATTTTACTCCCATCACTTTATCCATTTTTTTAAACAGCAACCCTACATTTTTCATCACAATTCGATGGATCACATTTTTCTGAATGCAGAGATACCCCATATGTATGGTCTGATATTACAGTTTTCAATGCCGGGTGGAAATGTGATACCGGAATATTAAAACTAAACGGTTTACCCTGAAATTCAAATTTCGAAAATAAACCTAATAAAAACGTCCCTTTCTTATAATAAATGTTCAAAATGTTCTCCATTCACTTACACACTATGAAATAATCTGCTCTGGAATTAATCCTTAACTCTGTTCAACACGTCAAGCGTTACGTTCCTAATTTCTGTTGTTATTTTCATTTTCCAATCATCTAAATCAGCAGGTTGCGTTTTATACACTCTGTTTTTAAGGTATCCCCATAAAAAGAAATCAAGAGGTGTAAGATCTGGTGAGCTAGCTACCATTCTACGAAACCTCTTCGTCGAATCCATCTTTATAGAAATACTTCGTGTAAATACTCCCGTTCTTGAAGAGCAACGTGGAGCGGTGCACCGTCTTGCTGAAGCCATATACTTTCATGGGGAATATTAGGTTCCATTACATTTGGATACAATTCTGATAACACTGGGGACAACCTGTTCTCTTAGCATTTCTAAATATCTTGGACCGTTTAGATTTTCTATAAACACAGGTCCAACTACGTGATCACCAATGAGAGCAGCTCAAACGTTCAATTTCTGAAGAAGCTGAGTGTGTGTTTGTCGCATCCAGTGGGGGGTTTCGGCAGCCCAGTATCTGCAGTTTTGCCTGTTTACATCGCCATTCAAAAGAAATGTTGCTTCATCACAAAACAGAACGTCAGCAGAAGAAATAACATTTATATATGTAACATGTCCAGAAGTTGTTCACAAAATTACAGTCTTCTATCAGAATCACCGTCAATCAGCTTTTGAACGTGTTGTAGTTTATGGGGATGCATTTTTTTCGTTTTTGAGACACCTTAAAACTGTTGATTGACTAACATAATTTTCGCGTGCAACTTGACGGGTAGAAGTTGTTGGTTCTTCTTGAAAAGCCGATAAAATATTGAGTTTTACATCTTCTCCAACAAACTTGGGTCTCCTAGGCATTGGTTTGACGTGTCCATAATCACGAACCTGTGAATGTATCTTGGACACAGTTCACTGGGTTAGTGGGGGCAAATCTGGATGTTTTTTATTAAATAGGTTAACAACTTGTGCCTGTGTTCTACACATATCACCATACCCAATCATCATTAATATTTCTGTTCGCAGAGTTTCAGTTAAGTATCGCATGACCAAAAATTAATTGAAATTATCGGAACAAAATTACGACAAACTTATTAGGATACCGCGCATTTAACACAATACACCACAAAATAAAACAGAACTGTTAAATTTCACATTTGACACTGCAAAAATTGGTAGTTAATAAGAAACGATTAATGATACCAAGTACGTTTTAGATAAAAGACAAAATAAGAAATTTAAGATAAGTGTCAGTGAAGGATTCGAGAGCAGATTATTTCGTTGTGTGCAAGTAAATAGAGAACATTTAGAACATTTATTATAAGAAAGGGACGTTTT
Source organism: Tillus elongatus (assembly GCA_964006375.1). Lineage (NCBI taxonomy): Eukaryota > Metazoa > Arthropoda > Insecta > Coleoptera > Cleridae > Tillus > Tillus elongatus. The sequence continues at coordinate 24,469,692 of OZ023268.1, read as the reverse complement.
TATTATGTTTATTTTCGAAATTTGAATTTGAGGGTGAACTGTTTACTTTCAATATTCCGGTACTAAATTTCCACCCTGTATTGAAAACTGTAATATTAGACTATACATATGTCGTGTATCTATGAGAGAGGTTGTAAAGATTGTAATCTTAAAAACGTTCGGCTGACTAAGAGATTCATTGAGACTAAATTTCGTGAACATCTGGCACAGCTAAGATACGGTAGTGTGGACGAGTCATGCGTGGCACAACATCTTTGGGATAATAACCACCACATTGATAAAAACAATCTGAAACTTATCAAAAATTGTAGACAGCCAGCGAAGCTAGATGCGTTCGCAAGTATTTATATTTCTAGGGCAATAAAAACAAAAGTTCCTTAAACCGAGCACCGCCCCTGGTTTGTAGTCCTCTGTTTGCGCTCTGTCTTCGATGCCGATAAACATTCTGAAACCCGTCAGCTGGAGTGATAAAGAAGTTCAAAGATCTCGTCCGGCAATAAAAGTACAATACACAGAAAATTTGCATCCGATTTAATCTCCCTCTCGGTACCAGGAATTTAACCCGGAAAATCTTGCTTTGTAGGTTAAAACCTAGGCCACGAGGGTTTTAAGATTAAATTTAAACTGTACGTACAATTTTTGTTTTTGAAGTAAGTTAGTTATTTGTCGTTTTAACCATTTATCAATAGCCTCGGTGGTTCATTGGTAAGAACAAGAACGCGTGCCTCTGAACCGAAGGGTACTGGGTTCGATCACAGGGTTCTCCTTTTACTTTTTCAGTACATACTGTAACATTAACATCAACCGAGGTTGTGGCATTGTATTTGAGCAAGTTGAATATCCGCACTTCCACCATTCGGAGGGAGCGTAAAGCTGTAGATCCCGTGTCCATGCAATGTTGGGCAGGTTTAAAACCCCTACCCTTCTTACAGAAAGGCAGGGGTTTGACAAAATTTCCAGGATTCTGGGGTGAAACTGCTTCCGCGTCGGCGATTGCTACTTGGACTTGTACTGCTACTTGTACATGTATGTACTTGTTGTATGGTAATAACGCTGTTAATTAATGAGGCTTCAATAAATCAATGAGTACAAAAAATATTAAATACTTTTAAATTCATAACACTTATAATTAACGAGACTTTGATAAATAAATCAGTAAACCGTGTCTATATAAATAAAACTTAAATGATGTTCGTTACTCGTACTCACTTGAGAACGGCTGAAATGATTTCGCTAATTTTATTTTTTAAATGTTCGTTATAGTCCGAATAAGGTCTTTGCGGAAATAAACAGTGTAAAATTGCCCGGAAACTTGGAAAATTCGGGAAAACTGAGAGTTTTTTTGTTCTCAGACTGATTTAACTACGCGCGCAAATGTCGTTTGACATGTTCAAATTTGGACACGACAACGTCTGTTGGGTCAGCTAGTTGTAAATATTTTAATCTTAAAAATTGTTGGCAACTTCTTATAAGCTTTAAATCATTATATATAAAAAAAGTTCGGTTCGGGACGCAGCAAGTGCGTTATGGTAGTGAATTTTTATTAAATGATTCAAACTTGTATAACTTAATTTTCGATAAACTTAGAAAGTTAAATTTTGGTACGTAGTAAGGCCTTTCCCAATGCAATATGTCCACCAAATGTCATTAAATAGCTTTGTAATTTTCGGAGAATTTTTTTTTAACTCTAAATTTGAAAAACTCAATTTTCTATAAACTTAGAAAGTTGAGTTTTGGTGCGTAGTAAGGTCTTTCCCAAGGCAACGTATCCACCGAATTTAATTACAATAGCTTTGTAATTTTTGGAGAAAAAATTATTTTCGAAAGAAACCTCAAATTTTTTTCAGAAAACCTAGTCCGATTTTCCTGGCTAACGTACTTATCCAAGCAATTAATAAAGGAAAGGCACTTGCCGAGTTCCATCGAAATCGGTTAATTATGTTTTGAGTTATCGGTTGGATATATGCATATATATATATATATATATATATATATATATATATATATATATATATATATATATATATATATATATATATATATACATATATAAGAGTTTGTCCATGGATAGAGGGGTGTAAATACCAAAAAAATCTCGAGTTGCAATTTAAGCTTATGGGGATCAGCCATGCTTTGTCTTAAACTAAGATGTTAAAAAAATTAGGCCAATAAATTAATATACAGGTGTTCCTAAAAGGAATTCTTTTAAATTGACAAGAATAAGATAAAAAGTAAGTTTTTATTGTGCAATGTTATGGTTGTGGAGAAGAACATTCGTATAGTTCGTATAACAATAAAAATCCATGTAAAATAGCTTAATGCATCCCAAGGCAACGTATCCACTAAATTTAATTACAATAGCTTTGTAATTTTTGGAGAAAAAATTATTTTTCGAAAGAAACCTCAAATTTTTTTCAGAAAACCTAGTCCGATTTTCCTGGCTAACGTACTTATCCAAGCAATTAATAAAGGAAAGGCACTTGCCGAGTTCCATCGAAATTGGTTAATTATGTTTTGAGTTATCGGTTGGATATATGCATATATATATATATATATATATATATATATATATATATATATATATATATATATATATATATATATATATATATATATATATATATATATATATATATATATATATATATATATAAACATATAAAAATTGAAACTGACCCTGAATATGTGTTTTAGGGGTTCTAGTTCGCGCTCATTTAATAAAATTTTGCAAAGTATCACCATCGATACCTCTCTATTTTAGTAAATTTTTTAAAATAAAAATTCACTAGAAAATGCATATTCAATTTATGTATGCATAATACGGAAAATACAAAAGGTGCAACGTTGTCAGCTTGTTCAATAAATACCAAATATGTTTGGGTGCAAAAGAAGAACTTCATTTAATTAATAAATAAAAAACAACTATTACTTTCACTAAGTGAGTAATCCAATGAAGATAGGACCGTGTAGAAAACTAGATAAAAACCCTCTACCAAAAATCATTAACGGGGTGAAAAAAAGTTTAAAGAGTTGTCACAACCTGATAACAAATAACTTAGGAAGACGCTTACAGGTTGCAATGACCCCAAAAAATATTTTCTCCCAAAAATTAATAAACCGGGAAAATCAATAAGACCGATTATTTCGGCTACAGCTTTTCTAGCGAAGTGGCTGTCAAATAAGTTTAAAAGCTTGCCTGTTAAACAAAAAAGTTATCCAGTGACAAAATCACTTGAATTCATTAATAAAGTTAAAGACGTTAAATTAGTTGATATCATTTGATGACTTACATCATACCCTTGCACAAAAACGGCCGGTTTAAATTTCTTAGTGGATAGATAGTAGTAAATGAAGATATAAAATAGAATTATAATAAATTAAAAACGTGAATATTCGCATTGCTTAGAAGAAGAATTAATTAATAGACACTGAACAAAGAAATTGTTAGCGGAATGCACGACATTCCGGAAAGATCAAATAGAGAAAATTTTATTTGCCTACCTGTTGAACCGCGTATCACAAGGGATCTCGAGAGCAATTTTTTAGAATAGAAAGCCGACGTGAAGCTAACTTTTTGACAAAAATTAATTTAAGAAATTTCTTAAGTAATACGAAAGATAAAGATAAAGGCGCTGAAATGTCAGGCATCTATGAGATAGGTTGTAACGGTTGTAATCTTAAATACGTTGCGCAGACTAAGAGAACCATTGAAACTAGATATCGTGAACATTTGGCACAGTTGAGATACGGTAGTGTAGACATGTCTTGCGTGGCACAACATATCTGGGATAATAACCGCCACATTGATAAAGAAAATCTGAAACCTATCAAAAGTGTTAGACAGCCAGCGAAGCTAGATGCGTACGAAAGTATTTATATTTCTAAGGCAATAAAAAACAAAAGTTCCTCAAACCGAGCTGCGCTATTGGTTTGTAGTCCTCTGCTTGCGTTCTGTCTTTGATGCAAATAAACATTCCGAAACCTGTCAGGTAAAGTGACAAAGGAAGTTTTAAAACCTCGCCCGTAAATTAAAATACAATACAATGAAAATTTTGCCTGCGATTTACTCTTCCTCTCGGTATCGTTCTTTACTTAAGATTCAGTATATGGTTGATCTTAGTAGGTTAGTAGTAAGTAGTTCTAATTTTGCATCCTCTGATGATGCTTACTTTGTTAGTGAAACAATGGTCAGGTCTTTAAAAAGATGTGTTGTGGTTATTTGTGTTCTCCAAGTGTACTTAATTATTACTTTACCTTGTACAATTACAAATCAGTGTATTATTTTCCAAGCACATAACTTTGTTCGACACGATTTTTTTTTACGAAATTTTGTACATTCTGACACCTGAGAAACTCACGACACAAAACATAAACTGATTGACACAAAACAGAAACCGATTGGCACTAAAACAACAAATAAAGGAGGAAACGGATTTTGTTGTGTAAGCACGGGAGAACTGGTAGCAATATCTAAACGTTGAACTGTGTGTTTGTACACTGAGGATCTCTCAACTCTCTCTAAAATAACATGCCGGTGCCGAGGCTCGTGATGCGTAAGAAGTTATCTTATTAGGTCGAGATGATTTTGATATATGCGAGTACATTACCACTTTCCATAGGTCATTGTTCATCAGAGCAAACAAAAAGAACTAAACAGTTAAACAAAACACACTGTTGATGTAATTCGGTAGTTATAATGACTAAAAAGAGATAAGAAAGATTTTTGGTCTGTTTTCTTTATTATTATCTTTATAAATGTACGCGCCTATTCAAATAACTATAATATTATTACCTTCTACGGGGTTCTGGATTTGTTGACTAACAAAACAGAGCTTTTCAAACTACTAATTTATTATAAGCAACTATTTTCCAACACCAGTATCAACATAAATATTTCCCTCTATTATTAAATGTCCATAGAACTATATTCCACTATTCGCCTTCTATGATAGCTTCTTAAACACCAACACTTACTGGTGGGGCCTGTTGCTTACAGTGGTGGAAGAGCGAGAGGGTGTCCTGGCACTGTAGTTAACCACACCAAGTACAGAGAGAGAAAGAGAGAGCGCGTTGACTGTATATTTATGAGGTTGAGATCTGAGTATGTAAGAGAGCGCGAGAGCGTAGTACACTGTATGTTAGAGAGAGCGAGAGAGAGAGCGTATTCGGGTAGGTTTTAGTCACACAATAAACTATCACTGATTTTCTATAACTTGTATTAAAACTTTAAATGGTTCACGATAACAATTTATAATACACTTAAATGTAAATAACTGGAATAACAATTCGGCAACTTAAATACACTAAACTGATGGAGGAGGTTTTTAGAGCACTTTGATAGAGAAACTCACTACTTGATGAGAAGCACGGAGAAATGAACTTTTCACATATACACCCTTACTCAGACTCTGTAGTCTCGAGACGCTACCGAGCCCAGAACCGTTGAGAGAGTTACGACCTCTGGCGCCTGCAGCGGGAATTGAGAGTAGTAGGGAACTGCGGGAAATATGTTTTGCAGAAATATTCAGCTGGCCTGAACACTTACTGCTGACTCGCTTAATACTCTATGATCACTTATTCTACACCACACTAATTCAATACTGAACTGACTCACTCTATGTACCATTCGTCTATTTATACTCTCCATAGAGATTCTAGACCTTCTACACTTTTCTACACCTGTCACTTCTGGTCCCTTCTAGAAATATAATTCCAGAGTGTTCGCTCTTACCAACACACTTTATAACCGACATCTGACCATAGAAGTAACCAAGTCCATAAACTTAACTTTCATAGACAAATTTGACACTGTCCTCCTCTTATATTCGATCGTCCCGGTCGAATTCTGACATTTCTCGGAATGGCGTAAGTCTGTGTATATGAACTACCTTCATCTTCCTCTTCGGGCTCCCCTGAATTCGAGAGACAACGTCATTGGTCCTTTTGACCACCTTATAAGGACCTTCCCATAATTTCTGTAGTTTCGGTTACCGTCCCTTGCGTCGTACTGGATTGTAAAACCACACACGATCTCCTTCTTTGAAACCAGCTGAATTAGCTCGCACGTCATGATTGGTCTTCATGTGGTCGCTTTCTACTCGTATATGCATTCTGAGAGCAGAGTGGATGGTTTTCTTTCTCTTAAATGTGTCAGAGCTTTCTTTAAGCAAAGTTCTTACGTGGTACTGGTTCTTCCGTGTAGTTGCTCTTGTTCTGGTGTTTCTACTTGCACAGATACCTCGGCGGGCCCTATTCATCATGACGACATCGACTCTGTTCCAACAAATGTGTTCACTCATCTTTTTCTGGGTTGGCTTCACATTTACATGGTTTTTACACCATTCATCTTGTACTTCTCTCATAATTTCTTCTTCACTTGCTGCTGGCCGAGTAAATGGGTCGTCTCTTCCTCTCACAGTTCTCTTCGCTGGAATGGCACTTTCACGGCTATTTGCTATTTTCCTCCATGGTGATTTTTCGCACTATCCGGTTACTGCCAGGCGACATTATTATGTCTTCACCGCCGATAGTCAGGATCTTAGTGCCAAGATCAAGTTTAGCGTATTGACCCTGAAGTATGTCCAAGCCAATTATAATCGGGTCTGATATGGCGGAGTCTATGGCTCTCTGCTTTGCCTTCCATGTCCCAATTTGCAGCTCGACGTCAGTTTCGCCAAATACCTGGATCCGATCACCACCGGCTGCATTTACTCTGTAGACTCTGTCTGGCTCTCTTACTCGCCATCTTGGAACCAGGACGCGGCGAATAATCGTTCCAGGTGCGCCTGTGTCGACGACCATCTGAGTGCTATTACCGCTTAGGTACCCGTCTACGACGAGAGCGATGACAGAATCGCTAACCTTAGAAATGGTTACCGGCCTCAGCTTCACCTTTTCCCTTACACGTGATCTTAGAGCCCAACATTCGCCCCTTGTATGTCCCACCTTGCCACAGTTGCAGCAGCGCAAGGGATTTGCACGGTGAGCTCTTATTGGGTGTCCATGAGACGTCGGCCTTATTTGTTCTGCTATTTTCTGTAGTAGCTGCATCATCTTGGATGAGTATGTTTTATTTTCTTCTAGGACTTGGAGATTGCGAACTTTCACATGACTTTACGACGCTTGATTTACCGCTTCAAACTCCAAGGAATGTGGATATAGACTCCCGTTGTACTTCAGCGGTTGAGAAACTCGGTGAAATTGTGCAATGCGCAAAGGAAAATACCTGTGTCAAAACTGAAATTAAAAGGTTAAGCCAAATTGCAGTTAATAAAAAAATTCTATTTTTAAAGCCCTCTGTAAGGGGCTGTAGCTTGTTAAGGTGACAGTTTTGGATATAAGTAAAGTGGGCCAGATTAATTTTTTTACGCAAGTAATAAGTGGTATAGCGTAGTACACGTACTTTCCGGAGATCCCGTAGAACCTGTTTGTATTAGTCAATTTTCTTTAAAAAAAATTCACTAATGGGGAGATCCAGATTTTTGAATTTTGAAAAAATTTTCTTCAAATGAGCGCGAACTAGGACACCTAGAACCCATATCCAGGGTCAGTTTCTGACCGTTTTGATCAAATTTGGTGAATACCTTCCCTTTGCAAGTGGCTTGGTTAGGTTCGTTACCCAGGAAAATCGCCCCAGGTTTTCCCGAAAAATTTTGCGTCTTCTTTCGGAAAAAATAAAGATATGGTAGTCAAATTTGGTACACAAGTTTATGACATTAGAGGGAAGCTATATACCAAAATTCAGATTTATATGTTACAGGGAAAAAAGTTATAAAAAATATTTGGTGCCAGATCATTTCTATTTTTTGTTATTGTTAAGTAGTTATTTATTATTATAATTGTCGTAATGGTCATTATCACTATAAGATAATTTCATTTTTATGTTGCATATTGACATACATCATATAAAGATTTTAGACGTCATCTGTCGTTTTTTTCATTTTTTAACATTTTTTTATAAAAATATCAAAACCCAGAACCGGATTTTTTTACCTTTCTATGCATGAAAAACTTTAGAATTTTCTTAGTGGAATAACTTTTAAGTTAAAACTAACAACACTTTATCTGATTCATATAATCTAAAAAATTGAGTACCCAGCGATCAGTTTTACGTTCAACTCTCTTTAACGTTGCAATAAGTGATATTCTTCAATCTATAAGTAGTCCTGTAGAGAGTGATTTGTATGCTGACGGTCTAGCCATATACGGTAGAGGTAAAGATATTTTCTGAACATGTAATCTAATCCAAAGACTATCCATAAATTGAAAACATGGTCTAATAAGAATGGTTTGAATTTTTCATGTTGTTAATCAAATATCATGATTTTTTCGAAAAAGAAAAATCATTCAGTTACTTACACTCTCAAGCTAAAAGAGGTTACAAAACATAAGTTTCTGTGATCCAAAACTCAACTGGAAGGCTCACATAAATGTACTCAAAGCTGATTGTACTATTAGACTGAACATTTTGAAAACTCTTGGACACTATAACTGGGATGCTCATGAACCAGCCTTGCGAAATGTTTTCAGAGCACCGATATGATCAAAAATAGACTATTGCTCAGATATTTATATTTGGGCAAGAAAATCAACTTTAAAGCCACTTGAAGTTATTGGAAATCATGTACTTAGTCACTGAGCATTTCGAACAATTCCAGTGGAAAGAGTTTACCGGGAATGTAACGAGCCTCTAAATAAGTTGAGTACAACACTAAGTGAGTGGTGAACGTGTCGCCACCTAGTTCGGAACCAAGTACTATGTTGTCACGCCCGCTCCAAATAACACAGAGTGTTAAAAATAGAGACAGTATACAACTAACTAACAATTTAAAAAATTGTTAGCCCTGGCCCATTTCTACCCCAATATAGGGACAAAGTATGTAAGACTAGATGCATTCTCGCAACAATTAGAACCGTAGACCGGTTTCGTTCTCATTAGAGCTCTTCAGTACGGCATACTAATTGTAGCAAAAATGCACCAAAAATAACACGGCTATCGTATAGCCAGTCTTAAAACACTAAGTGAGTGGTGAACGTGTCGCCACCTAGTTCGGAACCAAGTACTATGTTGTCACGCCCGCTCCAAATAACACATAGTGTTAAAAATAGAGACAGTATACAACTAACTAACAATTTAAAAAATTGTTAGCCCTGGCCCATTTCTACCCCAATATAGGGACAAAGTATGTAAGACTAGATGCATTCTCGCAACAATTAGAACCGTAGACCGGTTTCGCTCTCATTATCGCTCTACAATTAGTATGCCGTACTGAAGAGCTCTAATGAGAGCGAAACCGATCTACGGTTCTAATTGTTGCGAGAATGCATCTAGTCTCACATAAGTTGAGTACAGAAAAATTACTCTTAAAATATGCGGCTAAGATATCAGCAAACCCAAATCATCCAGTTTACAAAATCTTGTCTCAGACCAACTTCAACAGATTCTATGATACGATCCCTTCTGTACAGCTACCGTTTGTTTACATATCAATAAAAAAGTCTGGACGCAGCAAGTGCGTTATGGTAGTGAATTTTCATAAAAATGTTTTTAATAACAAATATGTGTGTTTTTTTAAGAAAGCAGGCATCAAATTTGGTTACCAGTATAACCTATATAGTAAAAACAATGTGCCATGTTTCATCAAAATAACTTCATTGTGTGAAAATGTACAAAAATTTCCAAAAGTAAACTTAAAGTATTCCCGAAAAAACACGTTTCGTGGTCAACCTTATAGGTTAATAGCAAATTGAGCTGTTCAAATATGAAACATTTGATCAAAATTCGCTACCATAACGCACTTGCTGCGTCTGGAATTTCTTTTCTTACAAACATGCATTATATCTCGATGGAAAATGCAAAAATGCAATAACATTAGGCGTGTTTGATTTAAAAAAAAAAGGAAATTTGTATCACCAACGACTTATGGGCCACGCTGTGATTGTAGAAATATTATTTTAAGATGTAGCTCAAGACACCCTATAATTAATATATACAAATTTTTTTCATATCTTGTATAATAACGGATATATTGAACTTTATTGATTTTTTACGAAAATTCGACAAAAATTATATACCATTAAACGATAAACTCTAAAGCTAAGGCTACTGCCAAGCATCAGAAAAAGGGTCTATTTGAAATGAATTTTCTGGAAACATTTTAGTAAAATGAAGGACAATGACGGTTGAAACTAAGACTTCAGAGTTTGTAAAACATCCTTCTTGAGACATTTGATTTCCATATCCCGTATTAGATTCAAGTTCTTTGCCTAAATGTTGCCGATTTTGACGTTTTAAATCGCAACTTTGACGTTTTGAGGAAAACCCCAATTTATTTTTCTTTAAATGCCTATAACTTTTTTGTCTTTTGACCTACATAGCTATATTTTGGTAGGTAGCTTACCTATAAGGATATTAACTAGCGTACCAAATTTGGTTGCCCTTACTTTGTTAATTCCGGAGATATAAATTTTTTTCGAAAGAAAACACAAAATTTTCCGGGAAAACCTGGGCAGATTTTCCTGGCTAACGAACTTATCCAAGCCATTTGCAAAAGGAATTTTTCCACCAAATTTAGTCAAAATCGGCCTATTATTTTTTGAGTTATCGGTGTGATACATATATATATATATATATATATATATATATATATATATATATATATATAAATATATATATATATATATATATATATATATATATATATATATATATAAATATATATATATATATATATATATATATATATATATATATATATATATATATATATATATATATATATATAAATATATATATATAAACATATAAAAATTGAAACTGACCCCGGATATGTGTTCTAGGGGGCCTAGTTCGCGGTCATTTGAAGAAATTTTTTCAAAATTCAAAAGTCGGGATCTCCTCATTAGTGAATTTTTTTAAGAAAATTCACTAAAAGGCTAAATCATATTTTCAATCCAGGTCTGACAAATCATATATGGAATGGTGCTATTTCTCCACGGACCATTGATTTTGCACCTACTAATATTACTTTTTTATCGCACAAATAGAATGTACTATCAGCTGAATGTGTCAGTATATTATTTAAAGAGATTGTTTCTAGATATCGATATGATATAATTCTTTACACTGATGGATCAAACGGTGAAACAGGTGTCGGATGCGGTATCACTTCTGCACTCAAGGAGGAAGCATATCACTTACCTTTAATATAAGTAGCTATACAGCAGGACTATACGCCATAACGAGAGCCACTAACGCATTCGACAACTCTCATTGTAATGACGGCTTCATATGCACCGATTCTCTTCCCTCGATTATATTAGTCACAAACCTTTACCCAAAGGCCCATCCTGTAATTCAAGTACAAGAATCTATTTACTGTGCTTTGTAATTTGGCAAATCTATGAGACCTATATTTGTCCCATTACACTGTGGTGTTACTGGGAATGGAAATGCAAATGAATGTGCCAGAAATGCTATCTTAATCGTTACTGTAATTCCTCTTTAACTTTGATCCGATGTTTCTGCACAGATAGAAAATTTTTATAGATAACAAAGGCAAATCCATTGGTCCTCGCTAAGCAACAAATTGCGTGAAATTGAACCAACTGTGGCAATCAAGAAAGTTCCTGATTTATCTCGCAGGGAGGAAGTGATTATCAGAAGACTCCGAATTGAACATTCTGTACTTAGATACGGTTATCTCTTAAATCAAAACCAATGCCCTTATTTTGGGCTCTGTGAGCGACCAGTTTCGGTTTTTCACGTTCTATTAGAATGACCCTTATATACTTATCCACGATTTGAACATTTTGGTGAAAGAATCTTTTCTGAAATTTTGAATCTAAATTTTACTAATACAATCTGTTTACTTAGATTTTTTAAACCATCTAATTTATATAATAGTATTTAAATGTATTTTATAGTTCTTTATTATGCAGTTGTTTAAAGTGTCGTTTGTGTAAGTGACCTTAGTTGTTAACCCTTAACTGGTGACGTGGTGCCACCAGCGACCCCAGAGAATATCTAAGACCGCATAGTTTCTGGGCGCAAGCGCAAATCTAGGCCAACGCTTCGGTACCTCTAAGTTGATCAGTTGTGAGTGTATTGCCAATAAGTTCATGCCGGTTTTCTGCACAATATTTTCGAAATCCGTAAGTAAAAACAACCTGGGGTCTTTTAAGACCCCATTTCACTAATTACGTAACATTTTTTGCTTATGTTGGTATTATTATTTCTTACAGAATAATGTCAAATAATCCCAAAAGAGTTCGATTCGGAGATGAAAATTTTGAAAGCACACTACTGAAATGGTTCGAGGAATACAACGAAAGTGATGCAGATGAAGAACTCCCCGATCAAGAGGATGGCGACTATGACGAAGAAGAGACTGCTGAAGATATTGTACAGACTAACGATACAGCTACTGAAACAAGCTACTCTAGCGGTGATGATGAGTTGCCTGTTTCTATGGTAAAAATAGATTCAAGTGGCCCCTTTCTGAGACTGCGGGAAACGGAAGAACTCTAACTAAAAATATTGTTAGGTTTCTTCTAGGATTGAAGGGACCTGTTAGAAATTTGGGCAGCAATGCAGATCCGTATAGTATTTGGTAACATCTATTTAGAAGAATTATTAAACAGAACAAATGAAAAATTGAATAAAGAAAGAACGAAATACAAGAGAGAAGATAAGACTGAATTAAAAGACATAGACCTAAATTAATTAAAAGCTCTTTTAGGCCTGTTATACTACTCCGGGGCTTTCAAATCGAATCATGAACACTCAGATGCCATGCTTTCAACTAATGGCACTGGTCGCAACATATTTAGAAATACAATGTGGCTAAAAATATTTCTGACCATCTTAGCACATTTAAGATTTGACAACGCTCAAGACTGGATCATGAGAATACTTGGGGATAAATCGGCAGCTATCTCTGGTTTGTTTAACAAATTGGTTTCAAATTCTCAGCAGTGTTATTGTGTCGGCCATTATGTGTGCATCTATGGGATGTTGCTGGGTTTCAGGGGTCGATGTCAATTTCGTATGTATATGCCTAACAAATCAAATAAATACGGCATAAAAATTATGATTTTGGCTGACGCACGAACATCATATATGTACAATGGTAACATATACACTGAAAAAAAACAGTGATGGTCGCGGCCTTTCTGACAATGAAGGAAAATTAGCTGTGCCAACGCAGTCAGTTTTGCGGTTGTGCAAATCTATTTATGGAACCAACAGAAACATTACGGCCGACAATTGGTTTTCATCTTATGAGTTGGTTCAATCTATAAAAGATCACACAATTTAAGATGCGTCGGGACAGTAAAAAAGAATAAAAGAATGATACCTCCAGAGTTTCAACCAAATAAAACAAGAAGAGAGAAGCCTGCCATTTACAGATTTACACCTGATACTACTTTATTGTCGTATGTTCCGAAAAAACAAAAAGAAACTATCTTGATATCGTCTATGCAACACACCATTGACACTGATGAAGAAAGCCAAAAACCACAAATAATAGCCTCTTACAATTGTACAAAGGGTGGCGTTGACAGTCTGAATCAGCGGTGTGCCAACTACAGCACTAGTAGAAGGACAAGAAGATGGCCAATGGCAGTATTCCACGCGATTCTTGATATTGCAAGTGTGTATTCGTACATATTGTACGGTTGTTTCAAAGATAATGATAGCCCTCTAGGTTGAATTTTATAAAGAAGCTATCGTTTCAATTAGTTGAACAACACTAAAAACAGGAGACTTATAAACTCATGTCTTCCGAGAGAAATGAAAATTTCCATCAGAATATCGCATAAACCGCTAACAGAAAGTGACAATATACCAGCAGTAGACAACAAGAAAGGAGACGTTGTGGAAAATGTCCAAGAGGAGCCGATAAAAAGACTAATACGTCGTGTAAATTGTGTAAAATTGTAATATGTGCAAGTTGCACAGAAAAAAATTGTGTGTGCGTGTGTGTGTGTGTGTGTGTGTTGTATCCTGATGGCCTCGGAAACCAGGTCCATTAGCCACAAACTGTTGTATTAGACAGACGAGAGGCAAGGAAAGGTTTGTTACTAACAATACGAGCAACAAATTTGAGGATTGAACCATACACATCCGTTAGTATACACCCACAGATATAGTTATATAGTTTCTATAATTAAATTGGTATCATTATTATTATTATTTTAATGATAATTTATTATTATTTTTTAATGTTTTCTTTTCTTTTTCTTTTCTTTTTTTTTTTCTTTCTTTTTTTTTTAATAATATATACACATACATATACTTTTTTCTTTTTTTTTGTAACTGAACTATAATAAAAAGGAAAGACAGGGATACAAGAGTGCAGTTCAGGGACCCGCCAGAACTTTTCCACCCTCTCAGAACAGACAAGCCTAGGCCACGGTGAGGTGGTTGAGAACATAAGGAGAGATATCAGGAGCTTATGTTTATAGATGCACAATATTTTTGTTACTTAACCTACGTAAAATAAATGATGTTTTGTTTCCCCTCTTTCTTGTGCTTAACCTAACATAGATATATTTGGACACATATTATACACACACATATACACAATACATATATACACACATATATACAACCATACATACATACATACATTTGTAGCGATTAGATTTGCAAGGTTTACAGAATGTTGTATGCCTTTGTCTTGAAGATATGTAAGTGAGGTTTGTCGCATTCGTTCATTTAAATGGCAGGCAAAGAATGTGTGGTTGAGGTCCCCGGTGGAAACGTTGTCACATTGGCATGTTGGAGTGTTTCTAATACCAATCTTATGGAGATGAGCTGGGAATCTTCCATGGTTCAATTTTAACCGTACTATTGTAGAGCAAAATTCTTTTGAAAAACCCGAGTCCTTATAAAATTGATATTTGGGTAGTTGCGGATTCAGTAAAGTGTACTGATTTTTGGACGAGGTTACAAAAGGCTTCCATGCTATTTTCCAGTCTCGTTTTATTTCTGAGCGGTAATATGAGATTATATCTGCTTTCGTAAAACTGATCTTTATTCTCCCATCCTTTGCTAGACTACCTGCCACTTCATTTCCTTCAAGACTGGTATGGCCCTTAACCCAAACAAAAATTACTTTTTTCCCTTCAAAATGATGTTGTGGTTCATTATTCAAAATTTGTAAAGACTGCATCAGTTATTAAGATTTTCAGATGTTGTGGTTTTTTCATTAACAGCCTGTTTTTCATTGTTTTACTTACATTTTGAAAGAATATAGTCTTAGCCTTATTTTGTTAAGTTTTTTATACGAATTAATGTTTTTGTGAGTTTTTATTTGAATAAAAAGAAAACTATTACAAAACAGCTATATTTTCTGCTAGTGTGTCACCTTTATCGTAAAACTGGTAACATTCTTTGTCACAAGTTACCAAATTTTTATTATGGGGTTAAAAATAGAAGAATAAAGAAATGAGTCTTACAAAATTCAAAAAAATATGATTTTTTTTAATGTCAATTTTGTTTGGGGTACTCAAAGACCCCACGTCACCAGTTACGGTATAAAAACAGCACGTCACCAGTTAAGGGTTAGTACACTTAAATTATAAAGAAAAAAAACTTTAGGGGTTTTTAAAACAACCGCGTGGCAGCAGCTATGTCACAAGAAAAAACGCACGTCACCAATGGTTACATAAAACTAGTTAAATTCTTAATTTCAAGATTTGTCCCATGCGTTAATACTAATAAGTAAAGTTAAATAACAGCTTTGTAAAGTTAAACAACAACTTTGTAAAGTTAAATAACAGCTTTGAAAAGTTGGTAAAAAAAAATTGAAATTTCGTAAGTATATTCCAAACTCTATTTTTTTTTAGACATGACGACCTTAAAACCATATTTCCATTACAACATACGTTTTTTTTTGACATTATCAAATACCTCTAAAATAATAATAAAAGGCATTATATTCACACATTCGTCGCCTGCTTTCTATATTCTAATGTTTATTTCAAACAATAAAGCACAAGTCACTGTATTCATCATTGTAGCACTAGCTAGGGTCATTGTTTCTTCAATCATTCGATTCTTAGAAGTATTGTTAATGTTGTGCTGAAATTAGGTCACAACAACAATTACAGAAAAATATGTGCCAATAAAAACTACAATTAAAGATAGTATTACACGATTACTTAACAGTAATCCACTGAGGCATTATGTATGAAACCGGTTGTTATAGATACATAAAATCTAGCCTGTATAAAATAAATATAAAGCTTTCAGTTGTTTTATCTGTTTTTTGCTGGTGAGCACAAAATAGAATAGAAAATCTCTGGACGCAGCAAGGGCGTTATGGTAGTGATTTTTCATTAAAATGTTTTTAATAGGAAATATATTTTTTTAAGAAAGCTTGCATCAAATTTGGTTACCAGTATAACCTATATAGGAGCAACAATGTACCATATTTTATTAAAATAACTTTATTGTTTGACAATATACAAAAATCTTCCGAAAATAAACCTAAAATGTGCTTATAAACTGGTTTCCTGGCCAACGAACCTTAGGTTAATAGTAAATTAAGCTATCGAAAGAAACATTTTATGAAAAATTGCTACCATAACGCAGTCGCTGAGTCCCGAATTTATTTTCCTACAAACATGCATTATCTTTCGATGGAAAATTCAAAAATTGTAATACTATAAGGCGTGTGCGATTAGGAAAAAAATTGCATCAGCAGCGACTTATGGGCCACCTGTGATTGTAAAAATAATTTTATAAGATGCAGCTCTAGACATCGTATAATTAACATATGAATTTTTTTATCATATCTTGTATAATAATGGATATTTTGAGCTTTACCCTAGAAATGCGTCACCCTGTATATATGAAAACAGATAAAAACTGTAACTAACCCGGATATGGGGCCTACTTAGCGCTCATTTAAAGATATCTTTTCAAAATTCAAAAGTCACTAAAATTGTATCCAACTCTATGAGTAAAATTGTGATGGACAAAAATAAATATGATTGTAAGAAGAAGAGCATGTTTACAATTGTATTACAAATGTCAGAAAACAAAATACTTATTTACATGTCACTTTGAAAGTGGATCTGACATTTATCAAAATAATTTGTCAGTTGAATATGACATGTACTGTTGCCGTGGACTATCATTATGCACTATTGTATTACGCCTTATAAGAATATTGTTGTTTTTTGAAGTACGAAAGCTTATTTTACTGTAAAAACATTTTTCCATCTTAACCTGAAATGGTTTTCGTTTAATTTGACGTTGTTTCATTATAGCGCCACAGTAGGTTTTAGAATCTAGAAATTATTCTATTTTATGTGAGTTTTTTCGTTGCATACCTAGAACAAATTGTATTTTCCTTTAATTATAAATTATAATTTTAAGTTAATTCCTATATTTTCTGTGCCCAATGTGTTAAACGGATGCGAAACGGGAGAAGGAAGTTTAATTTAAAGTTAAAATGACGAAGAGAACTTTATTCCAGGTTCGAGCGTTGTTTCCATTTTTTAATATTTCACAATACAGTTAAGAGACCTAAAGTCTATTTGAGGTTCTGTGCAAGGTAAACATGCTACAATGGAGCTACAAATGTAAACTGTAAAAAACTCACCTTGCAGAAGTCCATAGAAAGGAGAAAATACTTACCAACACCATTTCTCCTTAACAAACTTCCACATTGCACAATTGAAAAAAACGCTACATAATAAGCGCAATCTGATTCCTTAAAATTAAATAAATAACTGAAACTGCTACCAAAGCATCACATAAAGGGTCTATTTTAAATTAATTTTCTGCAAATTTAATAAAATAAAGAACAACGAAGATTGTAGCTGGAACTTACGGCTTTTTAACTTCTTTTACGACATTTACGCTGCATAGCCATTCATGCAAGTTCTCTATCTAGAAAATGTCAAATTTGACGTTTAGAATCGCTACTTTTTTGACGTTTTAAGAATTAAAACTTAAAAGCTTATAACTTTGTTTTATTTCAACGTAGAGATTCAAATTTTGGTACATGGTTTTCTTTCTATGATATAAACCCTCACACCCAATATGGTTGCCCTAACTTTGTTATTTCCGGAGATCTAAAAATTTTCCGAAAGAAAACGCAAAATTTTCCTGGAAAAACTGGTCCTATTTTCCTGGATAACGAACGTGTCCAAGCCACTTGCGAAAGGAAGGTACTCGCCAAATTTTATCAAAATCGGTGCATTATTTTTTGAGTTAGCGGTGTGAGACATAAATATATAAATATATTTATAAATAAACATATAAAGTCTGAAACCGACCTCGGATTTGGGTTTCAGGGGTCCCAAATAGCGCTCATTTGAAGACATTTTTTTTAAATTCAAAAGTCGGTATATTCTCATCAGTGAATTTTTTTAAGAAAATTCACTAAAACACAACCACTTAGTTAATGAAATATTGTTGCCCCTACTTAGTAGAAGTGTTCAATACCAGATACAGATAAAGTAAGGTTAAATACATATGTACAGACTTCTTATTTGGCTTCATAAATTTTTGGTTTCTTCTCTGGAACCGGTTTCGCCTTGCTTTCAGCTGCCTGGCGATGCTGTGAAAGGCGACACCGGTTGCAGAGAAGCCAGAGAAGAAGCTTTTACATATGTACTTAGTAAGTAACAGTTTCACCAAGTAAGGGCAACAACAATTAATGAATTAAAGTTGAGTACTCTAGGACATAAAATAATTTATGTTTTAAATAGGGAACATGGGTCGAGTGTTCCATCATTTAAAAGCTCTTTCTTTTCTTTCAGCACACTAATCTTTTTGGAAGTTTTATCCACTCGTTTAAAAATTATTTACAGTTGGAATTGCAAGAAGGTATTTCATTTATTGTGATAAAAAATGCACTAATTAGTCAATTTTTCGTTAAAAAAACTAAAAAACAAAACCAAACGTTAAAAAATGTTTATTCAGTTAAGTGTTCAAATTGTTGACCACCAGCTTCCATACAAAAGTACAAATTTTGTTCAAAACGAGCTCTGATATTCTGGAGCATTTGTGGAGTTATTAGACGGCATTCTTCAACAATCCGTCGTCGTGATTCTTCCAGAGACTCCGGTTCTGTTGCGTAAAATCTACTCTTTAAATGGCGCCATAGAAAGAAGTCTAAATGAGTTAAATCCGGTGATCTATGAGGGCACTCAATAGCACCTCTACGCCCAATCCATTGCTCTGGAAACTCTCTGTTAAAAAACTCCCTAACACGTTGCAAAAAATGCGGAGGAGCTCCATCTTGTTGAAACACTAATTGATTTTCTTGATAGCGATCATCATTTTCAACAATGTCAATTAGTAGAGGGTAAACGATATCTTCTAGTAACTCCAAATACGTTTCGCCACCTAAATTGCCATAAAGAAAAATTGGTCCGATTAAACGGTCTCTAAAAATGCCAGTCCAGACATTCAATTTCTGTGGAGTTTGAGTGTGGACTTCGTGAAAATCTCTTGGATTATCTGCCCAATAACGACAATTATGACGATTGACTGTAGATTTTAATAAAAACGTAAACTCGTCTGAAAAACAGATATTGAACAGAAAGTTCCCGTTATCAGCTATTCGTCAGTCATAACTTCAACAAACTCCAGCCGCCGATCAAAATCATCTTTATTCAGTTGTTGTACAAGATTAATTTTATACGGGTGAAATTTATGATGCTTCAATATTCGCTGAATAGTTCTTCTTTTGATGTTTGAAACAGTGGCCAATTTTCTCGTGCTCAAAGTTGGGTCTGCAGCAATTTGTCCTAATCTCAGTAGTCTCATTTTTTACCGGAAATTCACGTTCAGGATCCCGTTTTTTGTTGGCTACTGAACCACTCTGTCGAAACTTTGCAACTAACTCCAAAATGTATTTTCTGTTAACATGTCGGTTCGGATGGCGTTCATTAAACAAATTTGCGGTACGGTTGGCACAGTCATCGTTTTTGAAAAAAAGAGTAATTATTTCAACTCTTTCTTCTACAGAATACACCATTGTGAAATTACTTTTCGGAAGTATCAAACCGACCGATAAACTGAAATAATAAACCGCATTTCTCTCATTTCGTTAAGAAATGTTCTGATAGTAAATTTTTTGTTTACAAACCAACAAAACATTGACTACCAGCACATTTCTTATCGGAATGAGTTAAATGCGTTTTTTCATCTTCAACTGTGAATAATTTTTAAACGAGTTGATAAAACTTCCAAAAAGATTAGTGTGCTGAATTCAGAAAATAAAGAGCTTTCAAACGATCTAACACTCGACCCATGTTCCCTATTTAAAATATAAGGGTTGTTTCCACCACCCTTAAGGGGTTGATGTAACAAAGTTGAGTTTTATGTCAAAACATGTCCCCTTCAATGTTAAAATTTACATGTTTCAGCGTTTCTTAAAATAAATATTTCTCTGGACGCAAATCGGTCTGTTTCGTTTTCATAGCGCCATCCTATATATATATATATATATATATATATATATATATATATATATATATATATATATATATATACTTGTGTGTGTGTGTGTAACTCAAAAAATAATGAGCCGATTTTGATAAAATTTGGCCTGTACCTTCCTTTTGTAAATGGCTTGGATAAGTTTTTTGTACATCTTCGCCTCTTCATTTAATTTTGAGGTCAAATATTAAGCATACATCTATTATATTATTAACCCCTAAAATTTTGTGAGTTTTTTAAAAAGTACTTTTTCTACGCAAACCTCTTAGGAACTAAAAGGTCCTTATAAATAGCTACTACAAAAGTTGTAGCTACGATATTTTTTTTATTGGAGTTTTGACTCTGAGAACTGGCTCATTCAGTCACTGTCAATCTTCAAAATGAACAAGCATGCATCTGACCTTGCTTTTCACAATGTCGAAACCTGTCTTAAGAATGCTAGATTAACAAGCTCTTTAACTTTTTTTCTTTTATCTTCTTTTATCTCCCTATACACTTGCTGTTTACTAAAAATATATATTAAAATTAAAACTTACATACATATCCACCCACACACATACGAGAACGCATATACACTCATGTATACGCACTTACGTCAATAGGCTTTATACGTCCAGTACTTAACACTAGGTGCAGGACAGAAAATGCACATTATTTCTTCATGTGCACATACACACACATATATATGCATGCACACATCTACGCTACAAGTTGTTGCAGGAGAAACACTGGGACACTTTTCACACCAATGGAGCCTATCATGGTGACTTTTTAACATACTGGGAAGGCTGCGGCCAAAAGAGGTTAACACAAGGAAAGACAGAAAAAAACTTACTTTTATCTCTCTGTCTATACATTAGTCTGCTAAGTTTATTTAGTATCCCTTAAGATTATATAGTATATCGCCACTAGTACAATATTTATTGGAACAGTCCAATTTTCAGAATATCATCTTTTTACTAAGAGCTATATAAACCTAGCTAACTTAGAGTCTTTAACAAAACCATGAAAGCTACCATGACACTTTTATTACAAACAGCTTCATACATAAGTGATGTCACAAGTGGAAAGGAAACATTGTATTCTATCAAATTTTTCTTTGTTCATGATGCATAATACACGAAAAAATCAAATGATTTAAATCAGATGGGCTGGTATGGTTGCATGAGCAAAATGGATTGTCTTCAACTTTTATTTTATACAAATGAGACTTAAAAACACCATGGCCTATGATAATTCTGTTCGTAGACAAGTACCTAGGAAGCAACAGTTCTTTGTAAATGGGCTGTTTTCTTAGATTAGGGATGATACTACTGAAGTGCTTGTTACAGCTACTTTTTAACTTATTCCAATGATCCTGCCATCTTATATTACACACATGTTTTACTTGCGAAAGTAGATTTCTGTTTCTTTAAAAGTCATGTTTACAACCTGTTATCGTTGCTTTTTTAGCAAAATAGTCGGCCTTTTCATTACCTTCAAGCTTTGAGTGCCCTTTTACCCATATGAAAGTAACTCTTTTGTGCTGTTGTTCCAAGACCTCTAATTGAAAAGCAATATCACATATTACCCTGGACCGGTATACAGCATTTTGAAGATTCGATAGAGTTCTTAACAGTGAAAGGGAATCGGCCAAAACAACAAAGCTACTCATATTTTGGTGACAGGATAGTACTAACGCTTTTTGTATGC
Organism: Tillus elongatus; assembly: GCA_964006375.1. Taxonomy (NCBI): domain Eukaryota; kingdom Metazoa; phylum Arthropoda; class Insecta; order Coleoptera; family Cleridae; genus Tillus; species Tillus elongatus. The sequence goes on along the minus strand of OZ023268.1, from coordinate 24,447,530 downwards.
GAACAGCTTCAGCAATGTAAATTAAAGTGAACTTTGGCAGACTAAATAGCTCAACATAATATAATTGTTTAATGTACACTGCGCATCCCACTGAATCTTGAATTTTTGACCCATCAGTACAAATTTTGACCGCTTCTTTACATGGTTTTAACGCTTGTTTCAATATACAAGTATTTATATCTGGTATGTTAGTAAATATGGGTATAATAATGTGAGGTTTTATCAGTTGTATGTTATAAGAGAAATCAAATCTAAAATTAAGGATTTCTCTCGAATACCATTGAGAATTTTCGATTTCCAAAGAAGCGTCAAATAATGGTGGTGAAGTTTTGTTTCTCCAATAGTTGTGCGTAAGATGGAACACAGCTAGCTGGTGAATTTTCATGAACGTGTCCTAAGAGTCTGAGCTAAAGTTTCTTATAAGAAATTTACAGGATAACAAAAATCTTCTAACAAAAAGTGGTTGTTCGTTTGTTAAAACTAAAAGAGATTGTACAGGAGAAGTTTTGATTACTCCTGTTATGATTCTAAGAGCTTTATATTGGATTCTGTCAATTTTTGTTAAGAGCGTGTTAGAAGCAGATCCATAAAATATAGAGCTAAGTCTATAGTCTAAGTAGACCTAGTATATGCTCGATAAAATGTCATTGCAGTTGACATGTCTGCACCATGATTTCTGCGTGTAGTGTATTCTAAAATATTTAAGCTTTTCTCTGCTCTATCTTTTAGTGAATTTATATGATTTTTCCATACCAGTCTCTGGTGATAAATTTTGAATCAAAATTTCAACTTTATTGATTACTTCAATTCTCTTTACACCCACTTCGTGAAAGGGATACCGGCTTTAACATATTATTTATTCAAAAAGCCTTCTTTATTTTTCGTGTTCACGTGAATCCCATGAGATCAGTTTAAATGGAACTAGATCTAATAAATTTCACAATTTTCAACATTTTCCAGCACTTCCGAGCCACGAAAACGATTTTATCTTATATCAGCCTATTTGTACATTATTTATTGCATGATGTTAGCTGCCAAATTACGTACATTGTTGCATGTGTGTGGTAATAACGTAAATAATACAAAGCAACCCAAGAGTAGCTGTTTTCGGCTGACACAATGGGTTCAACGAACCCACTCTTCAGGTTAGTAGGTTATATGATCCAGGACGTCGAAAAAATGCAAGAACGCCTCTTCCTTCGGCTTATCTCTTTTACGAGATACAAGACATAAGACATGTATGACTAAAGCTTTAAAAGGTATTCATTAGTGGACAAGGTTGCCAAATTAACATTAATCAGATTTGGAGGCTTTTTGTTTACATTTTATACAAACATTTTATGATCGCTTTAACCATGATACTCCGTTTGCAGCTCTTTTCGTTTTATTAAAGCTTTAGGACTTCCTTAATTGGACCAGGAAGTTATCGTGTCTCAGATCATATCAAACAAATTTGACTGCCTTCTCTCAATTTCTTGCAGCAAGCGTTTTTCTTTTATCACCTATTCCAGCACATTCTTATTGACTAAGTGAAAAACTGGAACCTGTGATGAGCACTAATAAGTACACTTGGAGAAACCCAAAGCACCACAACACTTATTTCGGAGACCTTACGATCGTTTCGTTGACAAAGTCAATATCTTCAGAGGAAGAAAAATTCTAAACTAAACCACTAGCTACCCTGTATTTATAACGCGTCAAGGTAAACGAACTAGTCCGAAGTAAAATTGTCGTCCAAGAACGATCGTTTGTTTATGGTGTAGTGAAAGTACGAGGTCCAAGACCTTCTTTAATCTTCTGGTCGATAAATTTATGACCCATTATCTAATATACGGACAATAGGCTTAAAGGAACCGAGTTATTTAAGGAATCTGCACGTTCCCTTTCGATCTATAAATTTACTATGTGGATACTGGACGAATTCGACAAACATCTGGCTAGATAAACAACGTCAACTCCGCTCATCCTTTCAAAAAAAGAAACCTAATACCGGGTGTTTGGCTAACCATGTAACTCTGACAAAAGATAAATAATTTAACTAAAATACTACATAAAAACTATATTTATATTGATTTTAATTATTCGTGACAGTATTTATATTGACTTCAAACAAACGAACAGATCTTTAAGTCGAGACAAACGTAGAGATTAGTATTAGCATACACCGGCCAAGTTATTGACAGTAATTTATTATTCTACCAGACAAATTAGGAATGTTTAAGCGGTCAAATGCAAAGTGAAAATAAAGGGCTCGAAATTAAAGGTACGACATTTAAGAAAGAGAAAAAATTTGTGTGGTTACCTTATGAACCACGAATCACAAAAGGTTTGGAAAGTATTTTTAAGAAAGTCGATTTACATTTGACTTTTTCGACGAAAAGTATTTTAAAAAATTTGTTGGGTTATACGAAAGACAAAGACAAAGTCACTGAAATGTCCGGTATTTATGAGATTAGTTGCAAAGATTGCGATCTTAAATACGTGGGTCAAACTAGGAGAAACAAAGCCACCAGATTTCGTGAACATCTCGCACAGTTGCGATATGGTACGGTGGACAAATCATGTGCGGCACAACATATACGGGATAATAATCACCACATTGACAAAGAGAATTTGAAACTTGTCAAAAACGTTAGACATCAAACTATGCTTGATTCATTAGAAAGTATTTTTATATTAAGGTCTATTAAGAACAAAACTTCATCGAATCGTGCGGCACCTTTAATTTCTAGCCCTTTATTTTCACTTTGCATTTGACCGCTTAAACATTCCTAATTTATCTGGTACAATAATAAATTACTGTCAATAACTTGGCCGGTTTATGCTAATACTAATCTCCATGTTTGTCTCGACTTAAAGATCTGTTCGTTTGTTTGTATCTATGAGGTCAATATAAATACTGTCACGAATAATTAAAATCAATATAAATATAGTTTTTATGTAGTATTTTAGTTAAATTATTTATCTTTTGTCAAAGTTAACATGGTTAGCCATACACCCGGTATTAGTTTTCTTTTTTGAAAGGATGAGCGGAGTTGACGTTGTTTATCTAGCCAGATGTTTGTCGGATCCGTCCAGTATCCACATAGTAAATTTCTAGATCGAAAGGGAACGTGCAGATTCCTTAAATAACTCGGTTCCTTTAAGCCTATTGTCCGTATATTAGATAAGGGGTCATAAATTTGTCGACCATAAGATTAAAGCAGGTCTTGGACCTCGTACTTTCACTACACCATAAACAAACGATCGTTCTTGGACGACAATTTTACTTCGGACTAGTTCGTTTACCTTGACGCGTTATAAATACAGGGTATCTAGTGATTTGGTTTAGAATTTTTCTTTCTCTGAAGATGTTGACTTTGTCAACGAAACGATCGTAAGGTCTCTGAAATAAGTGTTGTAAGTGATTTGGGTTTCTCCAAGTGTACTTACATTCTTATTCATTGGTTTTTATATTGATGTATCTTGTCTTTGTCAATTTTCTCCTAGCCCTCTTTATGTATTGCTTACTCAAAATTAAGCTTTCCGCCACAAACGTTATAAAACTCCATAGGTATGACTTGACGAACCTCTTCCTCAAGTCCTAGTTGGCATTTTTATTAGTGAGTAAACTATTTTGTCCGTCAAATGTTTCCTTGGTAATTTGCTACGTTTCATCGCTAATACATAATTTAACATACATTCGTTTTTTCTGTGCTTGCTCTACGCTCCTTAGTTTCCATATATGTACCAAATTTCACTAATATGCCTGTCATTTTTTTAAATATAAAAACTTTCCGAAATAAAATCCCGAAAACCTGGCCCGTTTTTTTGGGCAACGAACGTGCCCGAGCCATATACAGAGCGAGCAAATGTGCCAAGTTTAATCAAAATCGGTCAGTTACGTTTTAGATTATCCGACCAATATATATATATATATATATATATATATATATATATATATATATATATATATACTATATATATATATATATATATATATATATATATATATATATATGCAATGGAGAATAGCGCAAAGTGCCATATCAGGTGTTGTGACGGTTCTAGGCTTCCACCCACATACAGTACAGCAAGAAAGAAGCTGTGGGAAGAAAACTAGCGAGCGAAGTGTAGAAGCGGAAACAGCACCCCAGATGTGGGAGCAGTATTCGAGGTTTGGCTTTATTTGTGAAGTATAGAAGGTATAGAGATTAGCTGGTGAAAAGTATTTTCGAGCCCGGAGGAGGTAACCTAATTTCTTAGCAGCCGCTTCTGCAATTGATGTGGCATGTTGGTGCCAGTTGAGATTTTGATCCATAGAAATGCCAACAAGTGAAAAGGACTCATTACTTTGAATAACTTGGTGGTTGATTGTGATGGGTCTAGGGCTGGTGTATTTCTTTGGAGATAGAAAGCAAGACTGAGATTTAGTGGGTTGAACTGTACAAGATTTATACTTCCAAACTCTAATATTTTTTGGAGATCCACAGAGACAGAATCCTCCATGAATCTACGATCCTCATCTAATTGAGCTAAAGAGACAGGCTTAGAATATTGTATATTTGAGTGCAATGTGCTGTCATCCGCGTAACTGTGAACTGAGTTGGATGTGCTAGAGAGGAGGTCATTGATGTGGAGAGAAACAAAGTAAGGGCTAAATCTGAACCTTGAGGAACTCCTGCATTAATTGGATACAATTTAGAGGAATGTCCATCCACGACAATTTAATTGCTTAAATTTATAAACGGGTTTTCTCAGTTCATTGTTAATGTAATCAGTGTGAAAACTCCATTTTAACAGTTGATCGGCAACGACAACTAAATATGGTGTGCTACCTGTATGTATTATTTTGTTCTCGCAGGAGCAGTCGTTTTTATTATAGCAGTCATAGTCATGTATAGTAATACTGTTCATATCTGGTATTTGTGACAATCGAGGAGCAAGTGTTATAAATGTTGTTTGATTAAGATTCAAAGTCAACAGATTGGAGTCTAGCCATGATTTTACCGCCCTAATACCCTCAGCTGCTGTTTTTTTTGTGACCGTTTTCCAGTTAGATACTTGAAAAAGTAACACCGTGTCATTCACGTAGCATATACTTTTTTCAGAGATGTTAACACTTTCCACATTATTTAAATATACTAGAAACAAAATAGGACCAAGAACAGTTCCCTGAGGCACCCCGCATGTGATGAGGCCGTAGTTACTACACTAATCGTTAATTTTAACTCTCTGTCGACGGTTGGATATATAAGATTTGAATAAGCGGAGAGAGGTTCCTCTTATTTCAAGATTTTCAAGTTTTTGCATTAAAATTTCGTGCGAAATAGTATCAAATGCCTCAGCAAGGTCCAAAAAAACTCTAATGCACTTACCACCATTATCTAAATGTTTCAAAATGTATTCTGTTACGATACTTCAGTAACAGTTCTTTATGTATTAGAGCCAGGTTGAAAACCGTATTGATTGGGGTTTAATATCTTATATTTTTCGAGATAATTAAGGATCCTAGTTTTAATGCACTGTTCGATTAATTTTCCAATTACATTTGTTAGTGAAATGGGCCGTTAGTTGGATGGTAAAGTTGTATCACCCGATTGAAAAAAAAAGGATCACTGTAGATAATTTATAGATTTTTGGAAAAACTACATTTGGTAATGCGAGGTTAATTACATATAAAATAGCTGGAGTAAGCAGTTTGTAAAATAGTTTGATAATTTGGTTAGTAATAAGATGATGAGTGGTAGATGACGAGTTTTTAAATTTATTTATATATGATGTGAGTTCTTATTCTGTAACAGGTTTGAGGAAAAATGAGGTTGCCGTCATTGGATTATTATTACGTATTAAAAATATATGAATCCATCTGATCACTCAAAAAGTAATTAACCGATCTTGATTAAACTCGTCAGGTACGTTTATTTTATTAATAGCTTGGATGAGTTCGTTAGCCAGTGCGATCGGACCAGTTTTCCTGAAAAAAATCTTTTCCGCAAAAAAAATATTTATCAAAAAATTACAAAGCTGTGGGGATGAAATTTGGTAGATAGGTTGCCCTGGGAAAGGCCTTACGACATACCAAAATTCAATTTTATAGGTTCATTGCAAATTGAGTTATTCATATTTGAGGCATTTAATGCAAATTCGTTACCATAACGCACTTGCTGCGTCCCGAACTTTTTGAATATTCATTTTTAGACAGACTCTTAGGAAAGCCTGTTTAACATTTCATTTCCATAGCCTTTGACTCATACAAAATTAATTGTCTTCTTATGTATAATAATTTTGATACACAGCGTAATTATCTTGCAAATAATTGCGAATAGATCAGATACAATATAATATAATATGTTTATTGTTCGTTTAAACAATTACAGAATAATTCAAAAGTCGATAACATTACTTAAATCTAATCTAAAAATAAATTTAATATATTGTTAAAATCTAATTTAGATCTTATTCTAATTTAAATTTAAATTAAATATACTACAAAATGTTTTTAATGCATGTACTGTAAACCCGTGCGGGTTTGTGTGTACACATTATTTATTTATATTAGATATAATAAGAATTGTCATTGGAGGTCAAAGTTTCTTGTAACTAAGGTACAAGGAGGTTAAAAAATTAAACAACTGTAGAGTTGTGTAAAGATTCTAAAAATATTAAAATCTAAGGAAAAATGTGTCTGCATCTGACAACAGCGCATTAAGGCGCAGTAAGTCGACTGCGAGAGGAGACGTCCTGCTTCTGAAGTGCGACACAATAACAAATGAACGGCTGCTGTCCTGACACACATATCCAGCAATGTGTACACACCGTATACAAAACACACACACAGAAGTAAAATTTCAACAGAGAGATAACAAAATATACTTGAGTTTTAAAAATAAACAGTAGTGCGCAATGAAGGTTCAATAACCTTTCGATGTGTCCACACACACACACATACATACAACACCGCAGCCAGTGCACATGCTTCTGGTGCTTTTTTTATTCGTGCATCGGGCGCTTTTTCTGACTATCGAATAAAGCTGTCTATAGCGGACAGCTAATGTAATACTGGTTTGTTTTTTTATTGTCAAAGATTAAGCTAACGTTTTCCTGTTAGAAAAACACTTCCTTCTTTTTCTCTAGTTTAGCTGAACAATCTACCTTCTGGAAGGACTAAAAAGTCAATAAAGTAACTTGGATATTGTCAGAATCGGTAATAAGAAATAAAAAAACCATAAGATAGGGTTTTTCACACCGATTTGCATAATATGTATTATGTATAGTGCTTACGTAACGTAATGAATTAACTGGTTAAATATTCGAGGAAAAGCTTTTGGGAAAAACTCTGGCACCTGTTAGACTCTATTTCTAATTAGTCGAAAATGCCAATTTTCGACAAAATGATGGAAACTTCTATGATCACATAAAATAATAAAAAGTTCGTTATAGAATTTTCATTAAATAGGTCAAATTTGAATAACTCAATTTTCTATAAACCTATAAAGTCAAATTTTGGTACGTGGTAAGGTCTTATCCAGAGCAACATATTTACCAAATTTCATCACAATATCCTTGTAATTTTCGAATATAAAATTTTTTTCGAATTTAAACTCTAAATTTTTCCCGGAAAAACTCGTCCGATTTTCCTGGCTGACGAACTCAGCGAAGATATTAATGAAAGAAAGATTCTTGCCGAGTTCTATCAAAATCGGTTAATAACTTTTTGAGTTACCGTGTGGATATATATATATATATATATATATATATATATATATATATATATATATATATATATATATATATATATATATATATAATAATACCTTTATTATCCATTTTGACAGCATACAAGCTACATTGGATTTGTCAGCCTTTTACAATAATTAAATTTTCACTACATTAAAATATTTATTTAACGTATAAAAACACTGGTCTGATAGAAAAGAAGAAACTTGACTTTTAAACAGCTTAATATTTTGGATATTTTTTAAATTATTAGGAAGATGATTAAATATTTTTAATCCAATACAGTTTGGAGAGTCTTTTATCATCTTAGTTCTAGCATACGGAACATAAAAGTTACAAGCCTGTCTGGTACTAAAGGTATGAACATCACTGTTTAGTCTAAATTTATCACTATTTTTAAAAACATATATACACAACTCTAAAATATATAAACATACCACAGTTAAAATTTTATGATCAGAAAAGTAGACCCGGCATGACGTCATCTTTCCTATGTTGAAAATAGAGCGTATTATTCTTTTTTGAGCGATAAAGACATCATGCAGCAAGGTAGAATTACCCCACAGACATATACCGTACCTCAGTCTAGAATCAATATAACTGTAGTATAAATATATTAGTTGCTTTTCAGTCAAAACATTTCTTATATTTATAAATAAAAAATTAAGAGGTGCAAGCCTTGAAACCAATGTCGTACAGTGCACCTTCCAGTTGAGATGTTCATCAACGTGTACTCCAAGGAACTTGTAGTTATTGACACACGTTAGGTAAGTATTGTCAACACCCACACTAAGTATATCAACTTCCCTCTGACGCGGATGAAATCTCACCATCTCTGTCTTCGAAGAATTAAAATATATTAAGCACCGAGAGAACCAACTCCTTAAGTTATTAAAAATGTGATTACATTTATTATTCAAAGCATCCTCTGTCTTTTCAGAAACGATTAGAGACGTATCATCCGCATACAGAGTAAAATGCGCATCAGGGGATACTTTATCAAGCTCATTGACGTAAAGGGTAAAAAGAATAGGGCCCAGTACTGAGCCTTGAGGTACACCAGTAGGAACAACAATACGCTCAGAACATACCCTACTTAGTCGTTCTGATGTCTTGAACTTTATCTCAGTATACTGTTCTCTGTTCGTCAGGTAAGAGTCAATCCAGCCAAGCGCATTACCTCTCAAACCATAACAATAAAGCCTTTCACACAGTATCCTATGGTCAACACAATCGAAGGCCCTGCTCAGATCACAAAAAATCCCAACAGGGCACTCACCAGCCTCCAAACAAGTGACTAAGCCCTGATAGAAGTCAATGAGAGCCGTTGCAATGGAGTGGCCGTCTCTAAAGCCATGCTGACAGGCAGACAATATACCACACGACTGCAAAAATTGTTCCAAGCGATTTAGATAGCTATATTCAAATACCTTTGAAAAAGTCATAGATAATGTAATCAGCCGATAGTTGTTCAAATTAGTTGGATCATTCCTTTTATTAAAGGAAAGCCCTTACCAACCTTTAGGTCACTAGGAAAGATACCCGACTCAAATGAAAGATTTACCAAGCAGGTAAGAGGCTTTATAATATGTCTTAAAACTTTCTTAACTAAAAAAAGGTGGAATTTCGTCTCGACCGCACGATGACTTGTTTTTTAATTTTTTTATTAACAAAAAAAAATTATATATATATATATATATATATATATATATATATATATATATATATATATATATATATATATATATATGGTCCTAGTTCGCGTTCATTTGAAAATTTTTTTTGCAAAGTCTCACCATCGATACCTCTATAATAGTGATTTTTTAAAAATCAAAATTCACAAAAAGATAAGTGAGCTTAAAAAACGGAATATTATTAATTATTGTTGCCCCTTCTTGGTGAAACCCTTCCATACTAAACACATATGTGGGGACTTTTACTCTGGTTTTACAATTGCTTGTTTTCTTCCTTGCAACCGGATTCGCCTGACGATGCCGTAAAAAGTGAGTAGAAAACAAGCACTTGTAAAGCCAGAGAAGAAGTGTCTACTACATTTGTGTATAAAATGAGTTACTTTTATTTTTGTTTTTTAGTGAATTTTCTTAAAAAAAATTCACTAATGAGGAGATCCCGACTTTCGAATTTTGAAAAAATTTCTTCAAATGAGCGCTATTTAGGACCCCCGGAACCCAAATCCGAGGTCAGTTTCAGACTTTATATGTTTATATATATATATATATATATATATATATATATATATATATATATATATATATATATATATTTATGTGTCACACCTATAACTTAAAAAATAATGGACCGATTTTGATAAAATTTGGCACATACCTTCCTTTCGCGAGTGGCTTGGATAAGTTCGTTAGTCAGGAAAATCCGCCGAGGTTTTCCCGGAAAATTTTGTGTTTTCTTTTGAAAAAAATCGAAAAAAATTTATATCTCCAAAATTAACAAAGTAAGGGCAACCAAATTTCATACGCGGGTTTATATAATTAGAGGCAAGTTGCCTACCAAAATTTAGCTCTATAGGTTAAAGGACAAAAAAGTTACCGACATTCAAAGAAAAATAAATTTGGGTTCTCCTCAAAACGTCAAAATCGCGATTTTAAACGTCAAAATTGGTGAGTACCTTCCTTTTGCAAGTGGCTTGGATAAGTTCGTTAGCCAGGAAAATCCGACGAGGTTTTCCCGGAAAATTTTGTGTTTTCTTTCGAAAAAAATTTATATCTCCAAAATTAACAAAGTAAGGGCAAACAAATTTTATACGCGGGTTTATATCATTATAGGCAAGTTACATACATAGCTCTGTAGGTCAAAGAACAAAAAAGTTATAGGCATTTAAACAAAAATAAATTGAGGTTTTTCACAAAGCGTCAAAGTTGCGATTTAAACGTCAAAATTGGCAACATTTAGGAAAAAAACTTGAATCTAATACGGGCTATGGAAATAAAATGTCTCAAGAAGAATGTTTTACAAACCCTGAAGTCTTAGTGTCAACCGTCATTGTCCTTCACTTTAATAAAATGTTTCCAGAAAACTCATTTCAAATAGACCCTTTCTCTGATGCTTGGCAGTAGCCTTAGCTATATAGTTTATCGTTAATAGTATATAATTTTTGTAGAATTTTCGTTAAAAAAATCAATACAGCTCAATATATCTGTTATTATGTTATTGCATTTTTGCATTTTCCATCGAAATATAATGCATGTTTGTAAGAACAAAAATTCTGGACGCAGTAAGTGCGTTATGGTAGCGAATTTTGATCAAATGCTTAATATTTGAATAGCTCAATTTGCTATTAACCTATAAGGTTGACCAAAAAACGAGTTTTTTTATATAAATAAATGATTAAACATTAATTATGACTGAAATAATTAAAACGCCCGCTGGAATACGACATTAAAACAAAGCTCCAACAACTGACTCGTTGGTCTAGAGGTATGATTTCCGCTTAGAGTGCGGGAGCTCCCAGGTTCAAATCCCGGACAAGCCCAAATACCTTTTATTTGCTTTTTTTTTAACCGACTTCAAACAAGGACGAGGTTCTCAATTCGCCTGTATGTTTTTAGTGAATTTTCTTTAAAAAAATTCACTATTGAGGAGATCTCGACTTTTGAATTTTGAAAAAATTTCTTCAAATGAGCGCTATTTAGGACCCCTGGAACCCAAATCGGGGGTCGGTTTCAGACTTTATATGTTTATATATATATATATATATATATATATATATATATATATATATATATATATATATATATATATATATATATATATATATATATATATATATATATATATATATATATATATATATATATATGTTTATATATTTATGTGTCACACCTATAACTAAAAAAATGGACCGATTTTGATAAAATTAGGTAAGTACCTTCCTTTCGCGAGTGGCTTGGATAAGTTCATTAGCCAGGAAAATCCGCCAAGGTTTTCCCGGAAAATTTTGTGTTTTCCTTCGAAAAAAATTTATATCTCCGGAATTAACAAAGTAAGGGCAACGAAATTTGGTACACGGGTTTATATCATTATAGGTAAACTGCGCTGTAGGTTAAAGGACAAAAAAGTTAGAGGCATTTAAAGAAAAATAAATTTGGGTTTTCCTCAAAACGTCAAAGTCGCGATTTTAAACGTCAAAATTGTTAATATTTAGGCAATGAACCTGAAATTAATATGATCTATGGAAGGAAAATGTCTCAAGAATAATGTTTTACAAAGCCTGAACTCTTAGTTTCAATCGTCATTGTCCTTCATTTTACTAAAATATTCCCAGAAAATTCATTTCAAATAGACCCTTTCTCTGATATTTTAGCAGTAGTGTTGGCTATAGAGTTTATCGTTTAATGGTATATCATTTTTGTCGAATTTTCGTAAAAAATCATTAAAGCGCAATATATCCGTTATTATGCAAGTTACAAAAAAAGTTGTATAAATTAATTGTAGGGTGTCTTAAGCTACATCTTAAAAATATTTCCACAATTACAGGTTGGCCCATAAGTCGTTGGTGATTCAAATATTTTTTTTAGTGATTTTTTTAATCGAACACGCCCTATGTTATTGCATTTTTGTATTTTCCATCGAAATATAATACATCTTTGTAAGAAAAGAAATTCGGGACGCAGCAAGTGCGTTATGGTAGCGAATTTTCATTAATTGCTTCAAATTTTGAATCAATTTGCTATTAACCTATAAGGTTGACCATAAAACCAGTTTTTTCGGGAACAATTTAAATTTACTTTCGGAAATTTTTATACATTTTCAAACAATAAAGTTATTTTGATGAAACATGGCACATTGTTTCTAATATATAGATTATACTGGTAACCAAATTTTGTGCCTGCTTTTTTAAAAAAACATTTTTATGAAAATTCACTACCATAACGCACTTGCTGCGTCCAGAGTTTTAAGTAATAAAATGTTTTTTTTACTGCCCTGGAATAAAATAATAATTTGTTGGTATTGCATAACTTAATGTGTAGGTACTTTAAAAATAGCCAAGAAAAATTAGGGTTGTTGTTTAAAAAAAATCGATGAGGTCACATTTCAAAATTGTGACGCACTTTGTTTATTAATATATATATATATATATATATATATATATATATATATATATATATATATATATATATAGATGCGAGGGTCCTACAGCCTGTGCCGCATACCGCATTTCGATCGCCATTTCTTCCTATCCTTCCAGTCCTCGGCCTCGATCTCTCATATTTTTCTCAATTCCTTTTATCCATTGGGTTATTGGTCTTTCTCTTCATCTCCTTCCATGTAGTGTATACTCCAGAGCGCTCCTTGGCCATCGTGTCTTCTATTTGCATATATATATATATATATATATATATATATATATATATATATATATATATATATATATATATATATATATATATCTGGGTGTGTGTGTGTGTGTGTGTGTGTGTGTGTGTGTGTGTGTGTGTGTGTGTGTGTGTGTGTGTGTGTGTGTGTGTGTGTGTGTGTGTGTGTGTGTGTCACAACAATAACTCAAAAAATAATAGACCGATTGTGATAAAATTTGGTGAATACCAACCTTTCGCGAGTCACTTGGACAAGTTCGTTAGTCAGGGAAATCGGACTCGTTTTTCACGGAAAAGTATGTGTTTTCTTACCCAAAATTTTTATATCTCCAGAAATAACAAAGCTATGGTAACTAAATTTGGCACGCTGGTTTATGCCATAAAAATAAAGCCATGTACCAAAATATGGATCCCTACGTTAAAAGCAAAAGAAGTTATAAGCATTATAGTTTTTCTTCTTAAAACGTCAAAAAGTTAGAATTCAAAACGTCAAAATTTACATGTTCTAAATAAAGAACTTGAAACTAACATTACGGGCGATGTAGCAGAAATTTTGTGAGAAGTGTGTTCTATAAAGCCTTAAGTTTCATCTTCAGCCACCATTATCCTTCATTTTACTTAAATATTTGTAGAAAATGAATTTCAAATAGACCCTTTTTCTGATGCTTTATCTGTGGTTTCAACAATAGTGTAATACATGAAGAAAAACTTTGTACCTACCCCTTGTTAAACACAGTGCGCTCACGAAGCAATGTGAGATTTTGCATTGTTAAAATGCATATAAACAAGGAGAGCAGAAAGATAAAATATATGTATAATATGTGATTAATAGATTAAACATTGCTTTCTTCTAATTAGACGAGCGTATCGCGACAGTAAAAACTTTGATGAGTTTTTTGTCGTTTTAACGAAATAAGAGACCTCCCTGATTGTGCTGTGTACACACAATCCTCCCAACTGACCTTGCTGACCTGTCCTGACATCAGTTTGCCTAATCAAAAGCTAAAAGAAGTTAAAAGGGAAAGGAAAAGTTCATTATGCTCACATAACCTTGATATATTGCAGGGTTGGTTTTCCTTCTCCTTTTATGTGTTAATTAGCCAAATTGATGTCAGGGCAGGTCAGAAAGGTCAGTTGGTAGGATTTTTTGTAACATCACGTTACGGAGGTCTTTTATTTCGTTAAAACAACAAAAAAACTCATCCAAGTTTTTACTGTCGCGAGACGCTCGTCTAATTTGACAGTAGGATTGATTCCCAATGTGACGGGTAATATATTCATGTCAATGTAAAACACATATTACTCTATGGTCGAACATATGTATGTATACGGATGGGTTCATACGTTCATACTGAATATTAAACTTCAGTTTTAGTGAACTGTCTTAAAAAACGAGATCACGGCTTTGGAATTTAAAAAAAATGTTTTCAAATGAGCATTAATTAGGCCCCCTAGAACACATATCCGGGGTCAGTTTGAATTTTTATATGTTTATATATATATATATATATATATATATATATATATATATATATATATATATATATATATATATATATATATATATATATATATATATATATATATGTATCACACCGATAACTCCAAAAATAATGGGCCGATCTTGATCAAATTTTGTGAGTACCTTCCTTTTGCAAGTGGCTAGGATAAGTTTGTTATCCAGGAAAATCAGCTTAGGTTTTCCGGGAAAATTTTGTGTTTTCTTTACTAAAAAAAATTATATCTGCGGAAATAACAAAGTAAGGGCAACCAAATTTGGTACACGTATTTGCATTACAGAGAACCATGTTCCAATTTAGGTCTCTAAGTTTAGAGAAAAAGTTATGGGCAATTAAAGAAAAAAAATGGAGTTTTCCTCAAAACGTCAAAGTCGCAATTTTCAACGTCAAAATTGGCAATGTTTAGGCAAAGAACGTGAAACAAATACGGATTGTGAAATGAAAATGTTGCAAGAAGAGTGTTCCGCGAACCCTTAACTTTCAGCTTCAACTGTCATTGCCCTTCATTTTATTAAAATATTTACAGAAAATTCATTTCAATAGACCCGATGCTCTGATTTCTCTGATGCTTTGGCTGTCGGTTTAGTTAAGTTGATGCTTTCGCCGTAGGTTTAGTGAAGTTTATGGTTTAACGGTCTATAATTTTTAGCTAATTTTCGTAGAACAAATTCGTTAATGCATTTTTGCATTTTTTATCGAAATATGATGCATGTTTGTAAGAAAAAAATCTGGACGCAGTAAGTGCATTTTGGTAGCGAATTTTCATTAAATCCTTCAAATTTCATAACTCAATTTGCTATTAACGTAAGGTTTGTTGGCTAGGAAACCAACGTTTAAGTTTAGTTTCGGAAAATTTTTGTACATTTTCAAACAATAAGTAATTTTGATAAAATATAGTACATTGCTTCTACTACATAGGCTATACCGGTAATCAGATTGATGCCTGCTTGCATTTGCTATTAAAAACATTTTTATGAAAATTCACCTCCATTACGCACTTGCTGCGTCCAGACTTTTTTTACTATGGCTCCCTTTTACGTGAGAGTTTCCTTTCTGACACAACGCGTTGTGCCAATACCACCTATAGTACTACTTACTATAGGTGGTATTGGTTGTGCACGTTCCAGTGATAATATACACTTAACTGAGATGCCTACAAAGGTTGCTCCGTCAATAAAATATGCAGGAAGAAAATCTGCAAGCAATCAGAAAGCACGATGTGTGTGTGTGTGTGTGTAGTAATTCCAACGTGACGAACCTGGCACTAGTATAAATAATATTCAATTTGTGAAAGTTGCTTTGTAGTAGGTGTTGGGTGTGTGTTTTGTTATTCGAGAAGATCATTCTCTCAATTATGCGAAGGTGTTTAACACTTCAAAGAAAACGTATAACAGAACCAGCAATATGCGATGGTAAACAACATGCAGGAAATACACGTAATGTAGCTGGTTCTCAAATGCCACCATATCAACATATCATTTACCTTCATTACTTGATGACTTTATTTACTGTTACTGGAATATTTTAATGAGCGCTACGTGATACGTGTTCGGTAAATATCTTTGACACTTTCATATCGAAACTGCGTGTTTGTGTTGAGGAAAATGAGGGCGATTTGCATTTTATTTTGCGTTTCTCTGGATTTTCATTCATGTACCTACAGTGTTGTTAAGATTTTGGAACACTCAACCACAAATTTCTAACTAAAACAAAACAGAATGTAAGTTAGCTACCTTATAATCTTGTTAGTTAAATGTCAAAACAATCGCATTTTGGTATTGTAGAAAATGTAGTATTCTGTAATATGTACGGGTGCTCAAAAATATTAGGTCCAGTGTTACCAATCTTCCGTTCTGCTGCAATAGTCTAATAAAAAAATAATAACAGAACAATCTAAAAGTGAAGTTAATGTGAATCCTGAATAAACAGCAGGCAACGCTTATTCTCCGGCAATCTCAGGGTGGTTCGGGTTGAGCGTTTTGCTTTCAACTCTAGTTGTATATTTCCAGAAGGAGCATTAATTTAATAAACAATTTATAAGGGCGCCAGCAGTCTTAAATTCCCGCAGTCGACTACAAATTCTAGACGGTCTGTGTTTATTCAAGACACGGCTGAATTAGGAAAAAATGATATAAATGTGCTAGGTAATGCTTGGCCTAAAAGTAATTGTTACAATAACATCAATAGAAGGATGAAAAGCAAGACGCATCACGTCATAGGTACGTCCAGTATACTTGCCTAAGCTCTAAACGAGGAGCCCAAAATTTATAAGACCTGTAGAACATGTAGTAAAACATTGACGAAAACAATTCACTGACCAAATTAAAGCTTTAGCTTTTCTTTATTAGAAAATAATAAAATGGATAATATACCTACATAAATATAATACGTGCAAAAATAAACATGTAAGTGTATAAATATTCAAACTACTGGGTAAAATTAAAATATATATATATATATTGTATAATAATATTTTGATAAGGTATCGATCTTTAAACCTGGTCAATGTAAGACAAATGTATTATATCTGATAGGTTAACGGTGTATTGAGAATTATTAACTTCGTAAATTTTGAATATCAATAGTTATTATAATAATCTGAGTTAAAGGTAACCATCGAACAGTATTATCTCCGTAATTGGTTGCCAATAACGTTCACAGAAATTATTACAGAAAAGATAGAAAAAATGCTACAAATTAAATAAACAAAGACTATCTAATACTTAATAAATTTTATACGAAGGTTCACATTTAACCCGTGACGTATCTCCGAATAGTCAGCATGAATGGTGTGAGGTGTATTTAATTCATTAACATAATAGTCCACAAAACGATTCTCATTACTCCTGACAATCCCATTAAATTCCGGGACAACGTAGTCGATATAAAATTGGGAGGTACTTATCTTAGAAACCAATCCTGGGCAGTGCCGGGAAGGCCACGGGATCCAAATAGCATCTGATATCTAAATGATGGACGGGAAGATCTCTGCGCCAAAGGTCTTCACGCTAATACCTGGGGATGAATGGTTGGGGAGAAATGTCGTCACCCGCTGGGTGGTTTTATTTAACGTATCTCGAAATGCGGCTGATTTCGGAGTCTTCTGTACAGATCCCCACGATTACTCACTCAGAAGTAAGCATAAAAAAGGTGCAGTTCAAGTAAATCCTGTGGAAATGCAATGGCGGTCGTAAGGAATATGCGATAACAGAAACCTTAAACACTATAACTTACCAACTGCAGAACCTAACAGCCAGTCACAACAATTACCAATTACCATAAACTACAATCATTTTACACGTAACGGCTGTCCAAAAAGACACAATAAAGTACAACAGCTCACAATAAAATCTGCAGACAAGATGGCAAACGGGCAGTTTTCGTAAGAAAACGGGAAAAACAGCATAGAAAAAAAAACCGTTGGAAGTAGGGTTTCGAAGTGTGGGAGGTGGAAACTCTAGATTCAAATATTCAAAAATACGCAAATTTACGAAGAACAAAACTATAAACTTGACATGATGAACTCTGAATATATAACACATTCAAGTGTTACCTAAGTGGATGAAATGAAAGGCAGAAATTGCTTTTTTTAAAACTGGACATTTTAAAAAAATATTCAAATTGACCCGTGGAAGTGGCAGTGGTCACATATTGCCAACACAAATATGCCAAGGAACCTATATTTTAAACATCTGAACCATCCAGTAAATATCCCAGCGGCGGGTATTGCTTTAACCTGACTAATTGTATGATTAATTTCAAATCTCCCGGCGCTTTGAGCACAGCATGTTATCGTTAACTGATAATACGTGACTGCAACAGCGGACAAACTTAGATTATCTGTTAACCTTATGCGAATTCCATGTGTTTCTGAAAGTCAAATTTTCATTATTTCCAGGAGCCGCTACTGCAAGTATATTTACGATTGGAAAATTCCTTATCTCCCGGTTATCACCCATATGATACAGGCAACTAAATGTAAACAATAACACTGAAGCGTGAAAATGATTCGCTATGTTATTTCTCAGTGTTTACAATCGGTATTAGACCAAATTGTTGCAGTGTGTGCATTACAAATAAATAATTACCTGTGAAAGACGTACGCTATTCATAAAAGGCACATCCACAGTCGGATGTGAATGTGCCGGTTCAACATAATAAATATAACCTGCAAATTCATTTGCCTTCATCTCGTGATTTTAACAATTATTGGGTGACCAAGCTAAGGTGTAGGCTTAGATTAGTATTCTCCAGGTAAGTCACCTATTGCCAATTCCTATAAACTGTTTATTTAAGCAAATGTGAAAGTACGAAAACTTATATGAAAATAATTTAGTTACCTATATCTTTGCATCAATTACAAAAATGAGCTTTGTATTTAATCAATATACAAAAAAACTCGGGACGCAGCAAGTGCGTTATGGTAGTGAATTTTCTTAAATATGTTTTTATTGCAAATATGTCTGTTTTCTTTTTATTTAAGAAAGCAGGCATCCATTTTGGTTACCAGTATAACCTTATAGTAAAAACAATTTGCCATGTTTCATAAAAATAACTTTATTGTGTGAAAATGTACAAAAATTTCCAAAAGTAAACTTAAAGTGTTCCCGCAAACACTCGTTTCTTGGTCAACCTTATAGGTTAATAGCAAATTTGGCTATTCAAATATGAAGCATTTGATCAAAATTCGCTACCATAACGCACTTGCTGCATCCAGAATTTCTTTTCTTACAAACATGCATTATATTTCGAAGGAAAATGCAAAAATGCAATAACATAAGGCGTGTTTGATTAAAAAAATAAGAAAATTTGTTATCACCAACGACTTATGGGCCAGCCTATGATTGTAGAAATATTTTTTTAAGATGTAGCTCAAGACAGCCTATAATTAATATATAAAAAAAATTTCATATCTTGTATAATAACGGATATATTGAGCTTTATTGATTTTTTAAGAAAATTCGACAAAAATTATATACCATTAAACGATAAACTCTATTATAGCTAAGGCTAATGCCAAGCATCAGAGAAAGGGTCTATTTTAAATGAATTTTCTGGAAATATTTTAGTAAAATGAAGGACAATGACGGTTGAAACTAAGACTTCAGGGTTTGTAAAACATTCTTCTTGAGACATTTTCTTTCCACAGCCCGTACTAGATTCAAGTTATTTGCCTAAATGTTGCCAATTTTTGACGTTTTAAATCGCAACTTTGACATTTTGAGGAAAATCCCAATAAATTTTTATTTAAATGCCTATAACTTTTTTGTCTTTTGATCTACAGAGCTAAATTTTGGTAGCTAGCTTACGTATAGTGATATAAATCCGCCAAATTTGGTTGCCCTTACTTTGTTAATTTTGGAGATATAAATTTTTCACAATTTTTTTCGAGAGAACCTGGGCCGATTTTCTTGCCTAACGAACTTATCCAAGCCATTTGTAAAAGGAAGGTACTCACCAAATTTAATCAAAATCGGCCTATAATTTTTTGAGTTATCGGTTTGATATATATATATATATATATATATATATATATATATATATATATATATATATATATATATATATATATATATAAACATATAAAAATTGAAACTGACCCCGGATATGTGTTCTGGGGGGCCTAATTAGCGCTCACTTGAAAAAATTTTTTCAAAATTCAAAAGTCGAGATCTCCTCATTAGTGAATTTTTTAAAGAAAATTCACTAAAAAAATAAAGAAAAATTGTTGCTGCAATTTCAGGCCGTAACACGAGTTTCACAAAGCTCGATTAAATATTTGACGCCCAGTTGGTTGATCAAGGCTTCAGAAGACCAATCCCAGAAAACGAATGGAGTTTTTGCCATCACAGCCACATATTTTAAAGCTGTGATTGATCTTCTAAAGCCTTGATTGGCCAACCGGCCATTAAATATTTAATCGAAATTTGTGCAACTGGGCAAAAGGGCCGAAAAGTAATGATGGAGAGGTTAAAATCGCAAACACGCTTTTTCCTAACATACCCGGCAAAATCAAGGACGTGTATCCTCAACCAATATTAAGACGAAGATGTAATATACGGGATAGTTCAAATCCGACCCCCACTATTGTTATATCGGAAACTATCGAAGCTACGAGGATGGTTAAATTGGGGCAAAGTTGCGCATTTTTTATGTCGCAATATGTCGTTTAGAAAATTTTTTAAATTCTAGTTGGAGATATACAAAAAAAACTGAAAGTTCAAGATTTTGATCTTTTTTTTTCTGGCCTTATTTGGCAAGTTAGCCCAAAATAAAACATTTCGGGACGCAGCAAGTGCGTTATAGTAGCGAATTTTCATAAGAATTGTATACTATTATCATACGGCATATTAGTAAAGTTAATACTTTAAACTTACACAGACCTTGAAGACCGACTTTAGAGGTCCTAGTACGCGCACATTTGAAGAATTATTTCGAAAGTGTTACCATCGATATATTTCTATTATCAAAAAATTCTTGCGTTCTAACTACTTTTGAGAAAAATGCAGAACTTAATTTTGCTACAACTGTACATAGTATAAGTCTCTTTAAAAGAAACTTGTAATACAAATTTCGTTAAAGTTATACAGAAGATTTCCAGAGGGAAACTTAATTCATATTAAAAAAAGTAAAGTGTCTGCCAAAATATAACCGTAGCAGTTATTTTTCCTTCTTAATCGCCAGTACGATTTCGTTTTAGTCAACCTAATAAAACCGGTTTTTTTCAATATCATCAATAAAAAAATTATAATTTCAGACTCAAAACTTATTTAGGCGTTTTAAACAAAAATGAGATCTTGTTCAAATCTTATGAAATCTGTGCACTATTGTTTCTCCAAATGTCAAAATAAAACATAAAAAACATACATTCATCGAGCTGGATTCGATTGCGTAACCCTCTGCTCAGGAAACTAGCACGATGCCCCCTGCGCAATCTAGGCACACGTCAACTAACGTTTTATTTGCGTGATACTTTAGATCGGCTTCATTCCGAGGTATTATATTCAAAGTATACGTAACAATTAATTACAGAATTAGCAAAATTACCATTGAAACACATCCCACGACTGTGTCGGTCTTATACGACGTCTTATATTTAAGTTAAAGATAAAAGAAACTATTTTAGAATCATTTTTATATAGACTTGGCTTGATTTTGTTTACATTTCTGTTATCTTATGCGACAGCATAATATATCTATGCTGCGCTTAAACTGTACTTGGGGCCGTTAATAAAGCTACAAATATAGTGCATTTTAATAATTTATTGAATCCTCAGTTAAATAACAATCACTTGGCAAATTTTTAATGTCATGTCGTCTGTCATTTTCCATAATTTCGGCCGAGATTTCACGATTGTTAGTTCGGGTAACTGAATATTGAAAAAAACATTTTTTAGTTTTGTTATATTTTGGTTGATAAAGTGTAAGGGCTGGTAGAAAGAAGAAAAAATGATGAAAATCCGTAGGTAGGTTTTAATATTTGTTGTCATCTAGAAAACTATTTGGTAGATTCTAAAATTGCGCTTGACTTTCCGAGGCCATCTAACCATTTTATCTTACTAACTAACCAACAGTGCCGGCTCGTGACTTTGGGAGTGAGTGAAGCAGAATTCGCGCGGCCCCAACGGGGATCCACAGCAACTAACCCCCCCGCGTCGCATGCAAAATTATTTTAAATTTTCAATATCACGCGAGATAAATAGAGCAACAACAATAAGCCATTATAACATCAAGTCACCTTCCCATGAACAGGGTAGCCGAGTCAGCAGGAAGATGGAAGGCACCTTCAAGTAAACAGATAGGAAAACCTTGGAAACGACGAAGTAGACGGAATATCACACGTAGGGGACAGTGTCAGCCAAACCGAAAGCCACTTCGGGGAACAATAGTGCCACGCCTGGAGGATTGGTTATAAATAGACTGCTCGTCTGCGGAACGTCGTTCATTCTTGTTCCCGAGTTAGACTCTGCACATCGTGTGCTAACAATTTACATATCACATTTATGTTGATATTTATATTTGTCTTTATTTTTATATTGTAATTTTTGTATTAAGTATTATTTATGTAATGTATCAAATAAATTGTGCAAAAAATTCAAACGTCTTAACCGTAAAGTTAAGTTGCGTTCTCCTGGCACTTCAGTGTTTAAATGAAAAATCCATTTGTATAAAAATATAGACTTTCACAAGGAACAATTTTCGGAATAATGAGCAGGAATATTCGATGAGAGGACACTGTACACGCAGGCATACGGTAATATAATACGAAGCGTATTATCTATGAAAATCTATTTATAGAGGGAAGAGCTACAAGCATATTTTTTTTAAATTCAGTCTCTTCTCTCTTTTACAACTTGAAATTTTACATCTAATATTTTATTATTTTGAAATTATTCTTTTAGAGGTGATAATAAACAAATCAATTCAATTTACCAAAAAGAAACATGAAAAGTCCAGCTTTTCAAAGTCTGTAAAAATGTGACACATACAAAATTATTTAACGGCACCATAGTAAAAATAAAAATACGCCTCTGACAATCCGAATCGATTGAAACAAATGACGGAAGTAAACCTTTGAAGCAGACTCAGAATGCTGCATCACTTTTGTAGACCAACATACCAGTGCGCGTGCCGTTTCCACGGCAACCGTCTCATGCAAGCGTACCGAAGCAGACGCAGCATTTGTATATAAACGAATCTGGCTCAGTCAGTACGCAGTTGCTTGATGCTCTACAGTAGTCTGTGGTCCGCAATACGTAAGCGCTGCGAGTTGGGTCATGTGTACATTGAATTTTGTGATCAGAGCGCGCTTGCAAATTATATCGTATCATAAATTACTCTAATAATAAATTATCAACTGCGACGCTACGTAGCAAGACGTTGTTATGTGGTTGTACCAAATGAATTAGTGAGAAGGAAAAAAAAAATTAAATTATGGTGGATTTTAAATAAAAAAGTTAAGGTTAACCGAAAAATATAGATAAAGCAGCGCTTTACCTGCGTCGTCTGACGAGCCACCACTGCTAACCAATGCAGCTACCAATTTTGCACACACAGATGACTTCAGATTAAAAGATAACGTATAACTGACGTGTTTTATTTCAAAAATAAAGTTCATTACGCTAGAGTGACCACGTGCTTGTTTTGCTAACCAGATCATGCTTTCATAGATTGTTGAATTAAATAAAAGACAAGAATTACTTCTGCCCGTCATCAAAACAACAAGAACAAGTAAAGGGCAGCTGATTTATTGGAACGTGCTGAATGAAAAGTGCATTGGTGATCTTAATCCAATTAACCCAGTTCATCGAACCCATCGCTTGTAACCGCCAACATTATAAATAAAAAACTAATTGATTTAATATCTAGAAAGCGTCCACAACTGTTACGAATGGGTTTCTTGTAGAATGTGCCGCCGCACTCTTGTGACCTCGCCGATTAAACACATGGATCAAATCGTCTCTTTCAGGATATAGAGTGGGTACATGGGATGTTTAGCGAATTTGTTTTTTTAATTGCTAATCGAGTTATTGAAGGTGATACAAAATTTTCTGAAAATCAGCACGAATTTTGGCCCCTAGAACCCGTAACCAAGGTCCGTTTGAATTTTTATTTGTTTATATACAGGCTGTTTCAAAAACATGCACCATCGCTCTTGGGGCAATTCCTTACTAAAAAATAAGAAAAAAAGTTCCTGTGCACATGGGCCCGGAAACGCATAGTTTCCAATATACAGGGAGTTGAATTTTAATTTTTTTTTAAATTTTTTATAAATAATTTCAAAACCACTGGATTGATTTTAATGAAACTTGGAACTTGAAAGTGTATTATGAAAGCGCATATTTTCAAGTGAAAAATCTACTTACAACTGCGTCAGTGGCGTGCGTACGGGGTAACTGTAAAAATTCATTTGGGGAAAAAATATGTTCGCCACTGTCTTTTTCCAATTCTGATATATCAGTTATGAAGCTTATTACATAAGCCACAAAAGCTACCTCTTGGTATTTTTTCGTTCAGGGTATCCCCTAGAAGATATGATTGATTTTATAAAAAGGGGCAAAGTACCGATTCGTTGGAGTAATGAAAACAGTAACCGTAAAGTGCCATGAAACTATAATTTTTGACAGTTCTCTAAATTCTACAATTTTGAAGTTCTTTGTAGGCGTCAAAAGAGTTTTCGTGCTATTCTTTAAATTTTGATACGGTGCAGTATTTTCGTGTTTAGTTATTTGTTGATACTGAGCTGCTCATTAATATTATTTCCTCCTCTCAAGATGGATTTCATTAAATACACTTCAGCGGATTTGACTGATATGTTGTTCATTTATGGACAAACAAATCAAAATGCTAGACAAGCTGTGCGAGTTTATCAGAAAACTTATCCGCAAAGAAGAATTCCTGACAAAAATATTTTCCCATGTATTGTAAGACATTTGAGAGAAACTGGTTCTTTAAAACCTTTAAAAGCTGACTCCGGACGCAGAAGATAACGCCGAACTGTACGAGTTGAAGAGGCAATATTAAATAGAGTTGAACGTGATCCTAGTACAAGTACGAGAATTATTGCCACCGAACTGGGTAATATTTCGGCATCATCAGTTCACAGAACTCTGAAGGATCAAAGTTTTTATCCCTATCATTTTACACGTGTCCAGGAACTTCTACCTAGAGACTTTCAACCAAGGGTAATGTTTTGTCAGTGGTTCTTAAACAAACTTAGGCACGACCAACATTTTTCTAAACGTGTACTATTTACTGATGAGGCGTCATTTACGCGAAAAGGTATCGTAAATTTTCACAATTTACATACATGGGCCGATGAAAACCCACACTCTCTAAGAGTTGCAAATTCGCAGTATCAATTTTCCATCAATATTTGGGCTGCTATTATTGAAAATCACATAATTGGTCCTGTTGTTCTACCGAATCGTCTTGACCATGAAACATATTTAAACTTTTTACAAAATGATTTGCCGTTGTTACTACCGCTTTTTATGAGAAATGGTACAATGTGGTTCCAGCATGATGGTGCGCCCGCACATTTTGCAGCAGTTGTAAGAACATATTTAGCCAACACATACGGTCACCGATGGATTGGTCGTGGAGGTCCGGTGTCATGGCCACCTCGATCTCCGGACCTGAATCCTCTCGATTTTTATTTGTGAGGTCATTTAAAAGAAATAGTGTATAAAACACCAGTAAATACACGAGAAGAATTGTTGGGAAGAATAGAATATGCATTTGACAGCATTAGAGAAGATCAAAATATTTGCAGAAGAGTAAGAAGATCTTTGCGCAGAAGGTTAAATAATTGTAACGACGCTAATGGTGGTCACTTTCAACATTTCTTTAGCTTTGTTATTAAAGTCAATTGAGTAATGTACAAAAAACAAGAGTTTGTAAAAATCATGGTGTCTTTACGATTACTTTTTTCATTTTTTATTTTTATTTTTTATTTATCATTTTTTATCAATGTTTGTAATATTCATTTCAATGTTTATCACCAATAAGTTTTACGTAGGTTAGTTATTTGCACGTTTATTGCTGTAATGTTTACTCTATGTTTTGTTTTTCATATTCTTATGGTTGCAGTAAACATATATTATTATTATTATTATTATTATTATTATTATTATTATTATTATTATTATTATTATTATTATTATTATTATTATTATTATTATTATTATTATTATTATTATTGCGCCGACTAATCGGTACTTTGCCCCTTTTTATAAAATTAATCATATCTCCTAGGGGATACCCTGAACGAAAAAATACCAGGAGGTAGCTTTTGTGGCTTATGTAATAAGCTTCATAACTGATGTATCAAAATTGGAAAAAGACAGTGGCGCACATATTTTTTCTCCAAATGAATTTTTACAGTTACCCCGTACGCACACCACTGACGCAGTTGTAAGTAGATTTTCACTTCAAAATATGCGCTTTCATAATACACTTTCAAGTTCCAAGTTTCATTAAAATCAATCCAGTGGTTTTGAAATTATTTATAAAAAATTTAAAAAAAATTAAAATTCAACTCCCTGTATATTGGAAACTATGCGTTTCCGGGCCCATGTGCACAGGAACTTTTTTTCTTATTTTTTAGTAAGGAATTGCCCCACGAGCGATGGTGCATGTTTTTTTAAACAGCCTGTATGTATGTATATATATATATATATATATATATATATATATATATATATATATATATATATATATATATATATATATATATATATATATATATATATATACAGGACTGTCCCAAAGGTCGTAAATCAAACGTCACACAATAGATCAGGCGCTTTCAGAGAAACCCTATATGATCTTATCAAAAAGTTTACGGTTTTCAAGATATTGACCGTTTCATGAAAAAAATAAGAATTGTCAAATTTTAAGTTATTTTGCCCCCCACATGCAGAAAAAACATTTTCGGAATTTGATTTTTGTGCATGTTAAGCCTCAATAATATCGTTATCGAATCAATCTGAATTATTTCGTATCATTCAGAAAATCTGAAGAAAAAATGAAAACCCGGCTTTTCTTCTCCATTTCTTTTTAATTTGGAAAAACCTCCGTACTGAAATTTTTTTTTGTAAAACTTACTGGCTCATGATTTCAAACACTTCCCTGTTTTTAGGGAGATTTTAAAATGGTATAAAACATTATCAATATCTTTAAAAGTAATTCACTGTCGACGATTGAAAGTAAATTTGGAAGTGAAATCAGGTAGCTAATAAATAAAAACAAAAATATTGTGAAATTAACAAAAATCATTTAATTCATAACAGATGCTCAAATTGACGGCCATTTTGTCTGATACATAAACGACATCGCCTTAGGAACGATCATCTTAGTTTTCTTAGACTGCTTCGTGAAATTTCTTGAGCTGCTGTTCTGATTATTTTACGTAGCTCCTCTTGATTTTTTATTGGTTTTTCATAAACTTTATCTTTTAAGCATCCCCAATAAAAAAAGTCTAGTGGATTCAGATCCGGTGAGTAAGCTGGCCACAAGTTAGGTCCTAG
This sequence comes from Tillus elongatus, assembly GCA_964006375.1. Lineage (NCBI taxonomy): Eukaryota > Metazoa > Arthropoda > Insecta > Coleoptera > Cleridae > Tillus > Tillus elongatus. The sequence goes on along the minus strand of OZ023268.1, from coordinate 24,419,909 downwards.
ACGGCCAATCCACCTGCCCGGGTATGTCTCATCCAAGTATTGCCTTACTTCTAAGGCACAGTGGGGTGGGCATCCATCATTTTGAAGCCACATTATTCTCTGAAGTTCTAATGGGGTGTATTCCAGCAGTTCTGGCAAATTATTTTGTAAAAACGCCAAATAACTTTGGCCATTTACCGTAGGAGGCAGTTTTCTACGGGTCCTAAAGTGTTCCGTTAAAAATAGCCGTCCAGAGGTTTATCTTGAATTGATGCTGGGACCGATCCTCTGTGAGCTCATGTGGATCTTCAATTCTCTAACTACGAAAGTTGTGAAGGTTCATGTATCCATCATTTTGAATCATTCTGAATACATGCTGACTCGTCACTCCATAAAACTTTATCGAAGAAATTGGGATCCTGTCTGATTTTTCTTAACATAGTTTCTAGTAGTCACGCGGGATTGCAAAACACACACACACACACAAATATATATATATATATATATATATATATATATATATATATATATATATATATATATATATATATATATATATATATATATATAGGGTCCGGCAAGTTGAGAGGATCACATAAGTATCTTCACAACCGCTTTACCTAGAAATGTCGAATTTGGGATTCATAGATATACCAGTGTTCCGAATAACTGGAAATTAGTTCCATGTATACATAGTGAACAGTTTCCCTGTGCCACACCAAGCTTTTGTTTTTTTAAATGGGGCACCCTATATTTTATCTTATTTTTTGGTATAGCGCTTCACGACGAGTAAAATGGTGCTCAGAATAGGGGCCTGGGATCAATGATTTAGAAGTTATTCATTTGTTTGTGAGAAATTTTATTCCGATTCAACACGACAGTGCTGCCACGTTGTCAAGATCTGGTATTAACATGACTCTTGACTCAATGTAGCATAATAAAATATGGTTATATAGCTTGCGGAAATATTCACTTGTACAGGGTGTTATATTTTACAAAGCTCAATTTTTCTCTAAAATTTCAAATGGAACATCCTGTGTATGACTACGGCATCAGATATCGGGTTTAGTATGCTTTCTCCCAATACCATATTTGCTGGGGTTCAATAGGATGGTTCAACACATACTGATGGATCATTTGTAAACGTCTGGGCTTTCTTCTTCCTAAAGGTGAATTATAATTTGTACAGGCTTTTAATGAAAATCATAGACTTGGCATTTTTAGTGAATTTTCTTAGAAAAAATTCACTAATGAGGAGATCTCGACTTTTGAATTTTGAAAAAATTTCTTCAAATGAGCGCGATCTAGGACCCCTAGAACCCATATCCGGGGTCAGTTTCAATTTTTATATGTTTATATATATATATATATATATATATATATATATATATATATATATATATATATATATATATATATATATATATATGTATCACACCGATAACTCAAAAAAATAATGGGCCGATTTTGATAAAATTTGGCATGTACCTTTCTTTTGTAAATGGCTTGGATAAGTTCGTTAGTCAGGAAAATCGGACGAGGTTTTCCGGGAAAATTTTGAGTTTTCATTCGAATAAATATTCTTATCTCAAAAAGTGATAATCCCATTTTAATAAAATTTGGCATGTACCTTTCTTTTGTAAATGGCTTTGACAAGTTTGTTAGTCAGGAAAATCGGACGAGGTTTTCCGGGAAAATTTTGAGTTTTCATTCGAAAATAATTTTTATCTCAAAGAATAATAGGCCGATTTTGATAAAATTTGCTACGTACCTTCCTTTTATAAATGACTTTGACAAGTTCGTTAATCAAAAAAATCGGACTAGTTTTTCCGGGAAAATTTTGAGTTTTCATTTGAAAAAAAAAATTATCTTGAAAAATAAAAAATCTATGATAACCAAATTTGGTAGGTAGGTTTACGATATAAAAAGTAAACTATACACCAAAATTTAGATTTCTATGTTACAAGAAAAAAAAGTTATAATAAAATATTTTGTGCCAGATCATTTCTATGAAAATTCACTACCATAACGCACTTGCTGCGTCCAGGCTTTTTTGTTGTAAATTGTTACATCATTTTTAGAAAATAGTATGGTGAACTTTATTTTTAACTGAATTTATAAACAACAAAAATTAAATAAAAATAATAGTACCACATTAATTTAATACATAAACGAAACAGTTCAAATAATTGAAATAATCAACAAGTTAGCTAAAGAACAGTTTTAATAACAAGTCTAATCTTCGTATGATTTGATATAAGGGTAGCAGCATAGATTTACATACTCAGGATAATTCCGATTTTAAATAATTATCACTGTAACGCTGAAGTTGTTGCCTAGCAAGGAACTACTGAACTTTTATTAAAAATAATAAAGCTGCCATTTCACTAGTTTAACAACAAAATAGTGAAACTACGTGCATTGGATTATTATGTCAACACAGTAATTAATCGATATTTGCATTCAGTATGGATTATTCCGTTCAGGAGAGAAAGGATATGTTGAAGACTTATACCGAATGCAGAAAAGTGGCGCGCCGTGTGTCGCGAAGATACAGTTACATTTTTTTTGTTCATTTATCTATCCTGAGTTTCCCTCTAATTGTTACAATAATTATTTAGGGATCGGTATCCAGAGCGACGACACCCGGATTATCGATTATTTCTTCGTATTTACAATACATTTTCACAATTCGGAAGTGTAATAGGAAATCAGCCAATAACCCACGTGAAGCCAATTACCAATGAAGAAATTTCGTTAAATACTTTACTTCATTTGCAATCAAACCCAGGTTTATCAGCAACACAACTAGCCTGAGTAACCGATATTTCAAATAGAAGTGTTTGCAGAATAATAAAAATGTATAATTATAAGCTTTACCAGTGAGATTTTGTCCAAGGCCTCAGAGATGGCGACTATGTGAGCCGCTTAGAGTTTTCTTTGGGCGAATGAATCTTTAAATATAGATGATGACACTTTAAGCCACATCCTTTGGACGGATGAGTCCAAGTTCACAAATAATGGTGTGTTGAATAAGCATAACAGTGTAAGATGGGCAACGGAAAATCCACACTGGGTTTTTTAAAGGAACCACCTAACTAAATATAAAACCAACGTATGGTGTGGGCTATTAGATAATAGATTGCTGGGGCCCGTATTTTTTGAAGAAAATTTAGACGGGACGACTTACCTAAAAAACACCCAACTGCACGATTGGTTGGATGATGTTCCACCGAATGTCTAACCTAGGATTTTTTTCAGCACGATGGATGTCCAGCTCACAACAGCAGGATAGTAGTGGACTATTTGGACCAAGATTTTGGCCCTAATTATATAGGTACAAAAGCATAAATACGATGGCCTGCAAGGTCCCCAGATTTGACTCCCATGGACTATTTTTTTGGGGGCTACATCAAGGACCAGGTCTATTCAGATTTTGGCATAAATTCTGTAGTTAGCATTCACGATCTACAACAACGGATATTAGATGCATGTCAGAATGTTGATCGAGTGATGATCCATGATGCTACGCATAGACAACTTATGGAAAGATTAGAACTTTGCGTCCAGCAAGGGAGAAACGTGTTCGAGCATCTGATTTGAGATTTGTTATTAAAACTGTTATTTTAATACATGCTTGATTATTTCGTTTATGTGTTAAATTATTTTTATTTCCGTTTTGTTGTTTATAAATTAAATTAAAAATAAAAATGCCATGTTTATGATTTTCATTAAAAGCCTGTACAAATTAGAATTCACCTTTAGAAAGAAGAAAACCCAGACGTTTACAAATTATCCATCAGTTTATGTTGAACCAGTCAATTGGACCCCAGCAAATATGGTATTGGGAGAAAGCTTACTAAACCCGCTATCTGATGCCGTAGTCATATATAGGGTGTTCCATTTGAAATTTTCGAGAAAAATTGAGCTTTGTAATATGTAACACCCTGTATAGGTGGATATTTCCGCAAGCTATATAGCCATATTTTATTATGCTACATTGAGTCAAGAGTCATGGTAATACCAGGTCTTGCAAGGTTTTGCGACGACATAGCAACACTATCGTGTTGAATCTGAATAAAATATCGGACAAACAATTGAATAACGTCTAAATCGTTGATCACAGGCCCCTATTGTGAGCATCATTTTACTCGCCGTGAAGTGTTCTACCAAAAAATAAAATAAAATATAGAGTGTCCCATTAAAAAAAAAGGTTTGGTGTGGCACAGGGAAACTGACAACTCTGTATACATAAAACTAATTTTCGGTTATACGGAACACTGGTATATCTCTGGATACCAAATTTGACATTTCTAGGTAGAGCGGTTGTGAAGATAATTATGTGACCCTCTCAGCAATTAATAAATAGTCTATTTTGAAACTAGAGGCTATCCCACAATTTGAAGTAAATAACAATATTATCGTCACAAAAACTGAATACTATATATATATATATATATATATATATATATATATATATATATATATATATATATATATATATATATATATATATATATATAAATTGAAACTGACGCCGGATATGGGTTCTAGGGGGCCTAGTTCGCGCTCATTTGTAACAATTTTTGCAGAGTCTCACCAACGATACCTCTCTATTAGCGAATTTTTTAAAATAAAAATTCACTAAAACGATAGCTTACTCTTGCCAATTTTAGATTATTCTTTATAAAAATACGATGTATATTAATTGATATAACCTAATTTCTTTAATATCTAAATTTAAAACAGGGCTGAACCCCATAAGCTCTAATTTGAACTTGATTTTTTTTTCGTATTTACACCTCATGTGAAGTATATCCAGGGACAACATATATATATATATATATATATATATATATATATATATATATATATATATATATATATATATATATATATAAATTAAAACTGACTAAGAATGTGGGTAGCAGGGGACCTAGTTCGCGCCCGCTTGAAGTATTTTTTTTAAATTAAAAAGTTGCAATTCTTTTAAGGTACACTTCCTTACGAAAATTCGCTGATAAATCGAAATATCTTTCTAGTACAAAAGTTACGGATTTCAAATGTTATCAATAGGATTATCATTTTTAAATAAACAAAACCTAAGTCAACACCTTTAATGATGTAACAGCCCTAAACAATGTTTACTTGCAATTATTAAGTGAAAACCACTTTTTTTACTCTTTATGCAAACCAATTTTACCAGAATCCCCCAATGAATTTAAATAGCATATATTTACAAATACAATTTCCATCTCATCTTGCATCAGCTCCTGATAACCCTTCGGTCTGGAGTTCATCCACCTCAAAGTTACGCTACTGGCTGTCTGAATGCATACTATATTGTTATTGTTTTCGTTTTAGCTAATGGATACTCCAATTTTCAGCTCAGTCAAGGAACTTTTTATTGATACGAGGTGATTGGAATGGGAATGCCACACACCGAATTTAAATCCGCCATGGTTCAATGTTCGACCCCACAGTAACACGGTTGACTACGGATTTGGTTTATTTGTCGCCTGATTATATTTCATACATTGATTAAAGACTGAGTTAAATAAGTTTTTTTTGCATTCCGGTACCGATAAATATAGCAAAATACTTAGAGTTACAACGTTGCCGGTTTTTAATTGAATTGGCCATCCATTTACGATGACAACTTTATGAAAATCGAATGACTGCCGAAAAAATTCACAAGTTTCGATATAAAATGCACTCAAATAGGCTAGATGTATTCTCACCACAATTAGAACCGTAGACCGGTTTCGCTTTAATTACAGCTCGTTAGTACGGCATACTAATTGCAGCGAAAATACTCCTGTAAAATAATACGGCTATGGTAGCCAACCTCCCAAAACTAAGTGAGATATAAGGGACGTTTTTACACGAGGTTGTCTACCATAGCCGTATTACTTTATAGGTGTATTTTTACTGCAATTAGTATGCCGTACTGACGAGTTCTAATTAGACCAAAACCGGTCTACGGTTATAATTGTGGTGATAATACATCTAGCATCACATACGTTGTCCCCATATTGGGGAAGAAATGGGCCGGGGATGACAATTTACTAAATTGTTAGTTGGTTGTATACAGTCTCTGTGTTATTTGGAGCTGCCGTGACAATATACTACTTGGCTCTGCAACGAGATGGCGACACGTGTCTTACATCTTACTTAGTTTTGGGAGGCTGGTTACCATAGCCGTATTACTTCATAGGTGTATTTTCGCTCCCCTCTGTTCAGGGGCGGCTCCTCAATAAGTGCGCCCGTGCGCGCGCACTGCCGCCTGCCGTGGAAAAAATAATATTTTTGCTATGCTATATTTTAATATGCATTCAACAAACAAAATTAGTATATCGAGGATCGCTGAAAGTCGGCAGCCATTAATACAGAATCAGAATAAGTATAGTGTTAATCGTTGCAGACCTTATATACATCCATATCCATATAAATCAGCCGGGTGGCGTTGTGTATTTTTCGGCGCTCTCGGGAAATGCGATACTTCAATGCGAAGTGATCGCCTAGTTTTGTCGAAAACGACCGAATAAGCAATCTGTTGTGCGCTATAAAAATTACACACTTCCAGTTTGCAGTGGACTTTTGGCAGAGCGTGTGTACCTACAACCTAGTAATTTTCGTCTTCGCGTCGGATTGATTTTTAATTAGATAATTTCTTTGTCGTTTACATGTTTATATATATATATATATATATATATATATATATATATATATATATATATATATATATATATATATATATATATATATATATATATATATATATATATCCAACCGATAACTCAAAAAATAAGGAACTAATTTCGATGAAACTCGGCAAGTGCCTTTCTTTTATTAATGTATTGGATCAGTTCGTTAGTCAGGAAAATCGGATAACGTTTTCCGGGAAAATTTTGAGTTTTGTTTCAAAAAGAAATTACAAAGCTATTTTAATGAAATTTGATGGATATGTTGCCCTGTAGAAGACGTTACTACACACTAAAATTCAACTTTTTACATTTTTAGAAAATTCAGTTATTCAAATTTTGAGTTTTCTTTTTCTAATTTTTTTTTCTCTGAAAATTACAAAGTTATTTTGGTGACATTTGGTGAATATGTTGCCCTGGGTAAGACCCTACTATGTACCAAAATTCAAAGTTCGTGGAAACTTGAGTTATTCAAATTTGAAGCATTTAATAAAAATTCACTACCATAACGCACTTTCTGCGTCCAGAACTTTTTTTCTTGCGCACCCCCAATGCATCAAGGCACGAGACGTTACTGCCTCTGTTGTACAATATATTTGTCGCAGACATTCCGACAGCGCCCCTAAACGTGACATACGCACTGTACACAGACGACACTACCATCCTCAGCAGCTCCACTCAGCCGAGGATAATAACCGAATGACTTCAGACCGCCGTAGTCGAGCTGCAAGGCTGGTATAGGAAATCCCTTCTAGCCATAAACCCCGATAAATGTTCATCAGACCTATTTTCCAAGAGGAGACACACACCTCACGAACACGTATCATTAGACAACCGTGTAATTCCCTGGCAAGATTCCGCCAAATACCTGGGGGATTTCCTCGACAAACAGATAACATGGTGCCCCCATGTCCAACACGCCTGACGAAACGCCTCGATGTTCACCTCGAAGCTGTTCCCACTTCTGAACAGAAATTCCAAATTGTCCATGAACAATAAATTGCTGATGTACAAAGTCTTAATTCGGCCAGCCATGACCTATGCATCTTCTGCATGGGCCACCGGGGCCGCTACACACATCAAATCATCCAGAATAATATTCTGAGAATGGTTACCGGAGCGCCGTGGTTTGTCAGAAACAGTCAGATTCACTCTGATCTGGAAATGCCTTCGATACTTGTGTTTATAACTGAACTATCAACGACTCAGTTTGCAAAACCGCTTCTCACATAAATGCTCTCCTCCGTAGTGCCACCGACTACGATGAGCAACTTTCATATAGGCATAAGCGTCCAAAGCTTATATAATAGAGGCCACAGAGAATTTGTTTCTGCATTAAACTACAGGAGTTATTTTTTTATAGATAGGTTCAGAATTACGTACTGAATGTAAAATCACAGAATCCTTACAAATTAGGAGGGCGGAAGTGCCGCCATTTTGAGAAAAACCGTTTCGGCCTATATCTCCGTAACCGTGCACTTTCGGCCGAAAATGGTAATGATCTTTATTGTAGACAATTGCATTTTTCATCTTTTTTGTTAAATTATATTTTTTGTATCACTCACCGTTTACAAAAATCCAATATGGCTGCCATAATAAAAACAAACATTAATACCTGTAGCTCAAAAACAAATGACAATCCAAAGTTGAGAATATCACAAAAATATTACTCTGTAAAAAGTGTCTTGATAATGTACAAGTCTTAGACATGTCAGATCAACGCCTAGTTAGATATTGAAGAAAAAAGAAATCAACAAATTTTGTTTTTTTCAAAATAACTCGAAAACGAAAAGTGGCAGCGCAAAATACAAGTCATATTTGGAACGGGCATGAAATTCTACAAAACATTGCTAATCTAACAGTCTTTCTATCTCTAATAGCAATACATTCCCATCCTGTTTGGGACACACTATATATATATATATATATATATATATATATATATATATATATATATATATATATATATATATATATATATACATATATATATATATATATATATATATATATATATATATATATATATATATATATATATATATATATATATATATATATTTATATATATATATATATATATATATATATATATATATATATATATATATATATATATATATTAGAGGTGTGCGAACCCATGTTTTGTTCGAAGCGAACTATGCACGAACCCAAGCAAATATGTTGCCTCGAACTTCGAACCTCTGAAATAGTATGTCTAAGGTTCATAGTCGAACTACGAACTTCTTAGAAATTTAAAATCGAACATCGAACTACCCAAAATTCTTCACTGTTCATATATCATTTCCTTAAACACAAAATTTAGGAATATTGTACCATACAATATTTGATATGTGAAAGATTCTTATTCTTTTAACAAAAAGGAAGAGTTCGGCAAATTTTCAGGTTAATTGGGTGAAAATGCCTTCTGGTGCTGATCGTTTTGGCTCATGGTGAAATAAATCATGTTGAAATCAGTGTTTTCCAAAATCAATCTGCAATTATCCTCATAAATTCTGAAAATTTACGTTACTGATCGCTTTCGAACACCGCCATCATAATGTTGTTACTGAAAAGGGTGGTGGGAGGCTAGGATATATAAGAAAAATAATTCTGTTATTGCTAAATGGCTCCGTTGTGTCTCAATGTGCCCACAAACTGTCAAAAATATGCATGAGTGAAATATCCTAAAATTATGCTATCCACTCAATGAGACCGATAACGAGTTTAAAGCGCCGCTACAGAGTTAACGGGGCCGCAACTTCGCTATCTTTGGCAGCATGGAATGCCTGTAAAGTTAAATTTCGAAGTATTTTTGAGCAACGAACTTTGAACTATTTTGGAGAATTACATATTTCGAACTTCGAACAACTTCAACATCGCTAGTGCGAACATATTTTCGAACCGAAGGTTCGGTTCGAGTTCGGGTTCGGTTCGAAATTTCGAAGCTTCGCACACATCTAATATATATATATATATATATATATATATATATATATATATATATATATATATATATATATATATATATATATATATATAATATATACATATATATATATATATATATATATATATATATATATATATATATATATATATATATATATATATATATATATGCGTGTGCGTGTGAGTGTATTTATGAGAAATAATTGGTTCTCGGGGTAAATCGCATCAATAATTAAATACTTAACGTTTCGGCTCCTTTTTTTGAAACATTTTCAAGATGTTAAGGAAATTAAGTCTGAGGTCTCAACCTGCCCACTTCTTAGAGTGGGTGGCTGACTATATACGCAATTTCGTCTGTATTTCTTGGACAAATTGGTTAACCAGCCTAATATCTGATGATTCTGTTACAAAAAATTTGTTTAAAAAAATGTGTATAATCGAAAATTGAGGTTATTTTGAAAATATTTGGCACATATTTACCTTTATGGGGCTGTATTATGTAGCAAAATTGGAGTTGATATGATAATAGAAAACGAACTTTTTCAAATCGTATTTTTTGTGAATTCGCTACCATACCACACTTGCTGCGTCCAGACTTTTGAAAATAAAACGTTATAAAAACAGTATGACTAAAAGATCTGACTAAGCATTATCTTCGGTTTAATCGAGAGCTATAAAACCCATAAATCCCCATCTTCCTACAACATATTTATAACATTTAGAAATGTAACTAACTGGTATAATCTTAGACTGGCAAGTAGACGTGATTATGTCAGTCGAGAAATAACCCCAGCTGAACTTGTGAATGTGCAATGGGTTTACTGAACTATCGACAATTAAAAGAAGTGTTTCTTTACTCCATGTGAATTTTGCATTGGGTGCATCGTTTGACATATGACCCAGAAATTGGACAATGCAATTGTTGGATTCGCTAATAATTAACTTAATGGTTCCTGCAGCGCAATGAACTCGACAGGATGATGAATCCTATCATTCAAACGCTGCACCCTCTCAGATGACGGTGACACGAAAATTGCAAAATCAGTGGCGTACCGTCAACACTCTAATGAATTTTTGGGATTATTATATTCAAATTATGTTATAATTTTGTGGTGTAAAAGTGATAAATAGAAAAGTAGCAAGTAACTAATTATGTATCTTCTTCTAAAAAAAAAAAAAACTAAAGGATATACGAGGAGGAACTGAAAAGTGTGTCTGAAATAACAAAATGTATTTTTAGTGAATTTTCTTAAAAAAAATTCACTAATGAGGAGATCCCGACTTTTGAATTTTCAAAAAATTTCTTCAAATGAGCGCTAATTAGGCCCCCCAGAACACATATCCGGGGTCGGTTTAAATTTTTATATGTTTATATATATATATATATATATATATATATATATATATATATATATATATATATATATATATATATATATATATATATATATATATATATATATATATATATTTATATGTATATATATATATATATATATATATATATATATATATATATATATATATATATATATATATATATATATATGTATGTATCACACCGATAACTCAAAAAATAATGGGCCGATTTTGATTAAATTTGGTGAATAAATTTCTTTTGCAAATGGCTTGGATAAGTTCGTTAGCCAGGAAAATCGGTCCAGGTTTTCCCGGAAAATTTTGTGCTTTCTTTCGAAAAAAAATTATATCTCCGGAATTAACAACGTAAGGGCAACCAAATTAGGTACGCAGGTTTATATCCTTACCTATGTAGCTCAAAAGACAATGCGGATTTATATCATTATAGGCAAGTTACCTACCAAAATTTAGCTCCGTAGGTTAAAGGATAAAAAAGTTACAGGCATTCAAAGAAAAATAAATTTGGATTTTCCTCAAAACGTCAAAATTGCGATTTTAAACGTCAAAATTGGTGAGTACATTCCTTTCGCAAGTCGCTTGGATAATTTTGTTAGCCAGGAAAATCCGCCGAGGTTTTCCCGGAAAAATTTGTGTTTTCTTTCGCAAAATATTTATATCTCCAAAATTAACAAAGTAAGGGCAACCAAATTTGGTAAGCTGGTTTATATCGTTATAGGTGTGCCACCTACCAAAATTTAGCTCTGTAGGTCAAAAGACAAAAAAGTTATGGGCATTTAAAGAAAAATAAATTGGGGGTTTCCTCAAAACGTCAAAGTGACAATTGAAAACGTCAAAATTCGCAACATTTAGGCAAATAACTTGAATCTAATACGATCTATGGAAAGAAAATGTCTCAAGAAGAATGTTTTACATACACCGAACTCTTAGTTTCAACCGTCATTGTCCTTCATTTTACTAAAATATTTCCAGAAAATTCATTTTATATAGACCCTTTCTCTGATGCTTGGCAGTAGCCTTAGCTATAGAGTTTATTGTTTAATGGTATATAATTTTTGTCGAATTTTCGTAAAAAATCAATAAAGCTCAATATATTCGTTATTATACAAGATATGAAAAAATATTGTATACATTAATTATACGGTGTTTTGAGCTACATCTTAAAAAATTATTGCGACAATCACAGGCTGGCCCATAAGTCGTTGGTGATACAAATAATATTTTTTTGTCGAAAACGCCTTATTTTTTTGCATTTTCCATCGAAATATAATGCATGTTTGTAAGTTAAGAAATTCTGGAGGCAGAAAGTTCGTTGTGGTTGCGAATTTTGATTAAATGCTTCAAATTTGAAAAGCTCAATTTGCTATTAACCTATAAGGTTGACCAAGAAACGGATTTTTTCAGTAACACTTTTGGTTTACTTTTGGAAATTTCTGTACGTTTTCAAACAATCAAGTTATTTTGATGAAACATGGCACATTGTTTTTACTATATAGGTTATACTGGTAATCAAATTTGATGCCTGCTTTTTCTATATAGGTTATACTGGTAACCAAAATTGATGTCTGCTTTCTTAAAAAGAAAACACACATATTTGCAATAAAAACATTTTTATGAAAATTCACTACCATAACGCACTTGCTGCGTCCCGAGATTTTTTAATGGCAGGAAATAACAATTTTAAATCTTGTGGTTTGGTATAACTTGACATGTGCTCTTAAAATAGCCAATAAAGAAATTGGGTTGCGACAAAAAAAATCAACAATAATAATGATAATAATAATAATAATAATGATAATAATAATAATAATAATAATAATAATAATAATAATAATAATAATAATAATAATAATAATAATAATAATAATAATAATAATAATAATAATAATAATAACTCCGCCATGGCTCGTCTCAAGCCCGGATGAGAAAGGAGGAGGGGGTGGAGTAACAACCACGTGAAAAAACAGGGTCCGTCTGGCCCGGGCGGTAGCACCCTGTAAGGGCTCCTGGCCAGGGTTACAGGCACTTCCCATCCCTATTACCTTTCCCCATCCACCAACATCCTAAATTCGCAACCTAATCGAACGCTTCTTTTTTTACCTCCCTTGTTCTAGCCTCTTACCCAAAAAAAAAGAACAAAGGGGGACATCCCATGAAGATGGAGAACAAGGATAAAAAAGTTACAGGCATTCAAAGAAAAATAAATTTGGATTTTCCTCAAAACGTCAAAATTGCGATTTTAAACGTCAAAATTGGTGAGTACATTCCTTTCGCAAGTCGCTTGGATAATTTTGTTAGCCAGGAAAATCCGCCGAGGTTTTCCCGGAAAAATTTGTGTTTTCTTTCGCAAAATATTTATATCTCCAAAATTAACAAAGTAAGGGCAACCAAATTTGGTAAGCTGGTTTATATCGTTATAGGTGTGCCACCTACCAAAATTTAGCTCTGTAGGTCAAAAGACAAAAAAGTTATGGGCATTTAAAGAAAAATAAATTGGGGGTTTCCTCAAAACGTCAAAGTGACAATTGAAAACGTCAAAATTCGCAACATTTAGGCAAATAACTTGAATCTAATACGATCTATGGAAAGAAAATGTCTCAAGAAGAATGTTTTACATACACCGAACTCTTAGTTTCAACCGTCATTGTCCTTCATTTTACTAAAATATTTCCAGAAAATTCATTTTATATAGACCCTTTCTCTGATGCTTGGCAGTAGCCTTAGCTATAGAGTTTATTGTTTAATGGTATATAATTTTTGTCGAATTTTCGTAAAAAATCAATAAAGCTCAATATATTCGTTATTATACAAGATATGAAAAAATATTGTATACATTAATTATACGGTGTTTTGAGCTACATCTTAAAAAATTATTGCGACAATCACAGGCTGGCCCATAAGTCGTTGGTGATACAAATAATATTTTTTTGTCGAAAACGCCTTATTTTTTTGCATTTTCCATCGAAATATAATGCATGTTTGTAAGTTAAGAAATTCTGGAGGCAGAAAGTTCGTTGTGGTTGCGAATTTTGATTAAATGCTTCAAATTTGAAAAGCTCAATTTGCTATTAACCTATAAGGTTGACCAAGAAACGGATTTTTTCAGTAACACTTTTGGTTTACTTTTGGAAATTTCTGTACGTTTTCAAACAATCAAGTTATTTTGATGAAACATGGCACATTGTTTTTACTATATAGGTTATACTGGTAATCAAATTTGATGCCTGCTTTTTCTATATAGGTTATACTGGTAACCAAAATTGATGTCTGCTTTCTTAAAAAGAAAACACACATATTTGCAATAAAAACATTTTTATGAAAATTCACTACCATAACGCACTTGCTGCGTCCCGAGATTTTTTAATGGCAGGAAATAACAATTTTAAATCTTGTGGTTTGGTATAACTTGACATGTGCTCTTAAAATAGCCAATAAAGAAATTGGGTTGCGACAAAAAAAATCAACAATAATAATGATAATAATAATAATAATAATGATAATAATAATAATAATAATAATAATAATAATAATAATAATAATAATAATAATAATAATAATAATAATAATAATAACTCCGCCATGGCTCGTCTCAAGCCCGGATGAGAAAGGAGGAGGGGGTGGAGTAACAACCACGTGAAAAAACAGGGTCCGTCTGGCCCGGGCGGTAGCACCCTGTAAGGGCTCCTGGCCAGGGTTACAGGCACTTCCCATCCCTATTACCTTTCCCCATCCACCAACATCCTAAATTCGCAACCTAATCGAACGCTTCTTTTTTTACCTCCCTTGTTCTAGCCTCTTACCCAAAAAAAAAAGAACAAAGGGGGACATCCCATGAAGATGGAGAACAATAAAAGCCTCGGAAAAAGGTCGCTGCCTGGGGAGCGCTAGGGCATGCCTGGAGCTGGTGCTGGGCATGACAGTATGCGGGAAACCATCGGCAGGAGGCGGGCCCCTGTCAACCAACAAGGTAGAGCTCAAAATGACAACCGTGGAGTGGAACCAACTGAAGGTGTCGAAGAACCGAACACCACTTTGCTTGCTGGCTCGGCCTCAGTTAGGAGGGCTGCTTGCAGGAGAGAACGCTCTAAACGAATAGGATGGACACTTGAAATGAACATAGAAGTACTTCGCACGTTCTACTACGCTAATCAGTGCAACGAAGACTCACTCCCTGGATGGAGACACTCTCTTCACACTGAATTCACGAAAAGACACCCGGAGTTAAACTTAACAGAGCAGAACATAGTTGACAGAAAAAAATTGATTGTGAGGAAAGGATACCTGACCACGACTGAACGTGAGGAAATCAAACGATAAGTAGCCAACTTACTTCAGCAGCGGGACCTCTTTGGACAGCCTGAAGACGGAGCTGAAACTGAGCAAGTTCGTACTGTAACGACCGACCTTGAGGTCGAGAGCCCACCAGTACCCCAGAACATCGGTGAAGTCAAAGAGAAACTACTAAGTTCAATAGCGTACCTTGGGGGAGTTTACCCACTTGATAGGCCAGTAATACCGGTGTTACGAAATATAACAAGAGCCAAGACAATTATCTCAAGAGTCAATGATGCCCTTGCCGAGTACCTGAACCCACACCACGACCTGCGCGAAGTGCATCTGGCTTTATATTGCTCATCAGTTACGGTTGTTGAGCTGAACGGCCAAAAAATCTTTTATCCAAAGTCAAATCACAAGTTCCAAGACAACAGAAAGCCTGAATGGCAGAAACGCTTATAAAAAGACATCAACGAGCTCAGAGGCAAAATCGACATAATATCAGAGTTTTTGGATGGCAGTCAATCAAGGAAAGTGTATCGAAAGATTAGGATCATCGCAAGAAAAGCCAAGATAGATACTTCCCACACTGACCAACTCTTGGATCTAAAAGATCAACTTACACAAAAAGCAAAAGCCAAAGGAGCTAGGCTTAGAAGATACAATGAGATTACAAAAAGGGAGAAGCAGAATGCTGAATTCGGAAACAATCAGAAGCAGTTCCTGAGAAAGATTGAGGCCGATGGGAACCTACAAGCTCCATCTAGCGTCGATTGCTCCAACTTCAACACATATTGGAGCACTACATGGGCGGTTTTAATCGGTCTGCATCATGGATCAAGGACGTGGAAGACGTGCATGTGAACTTGCCCCAGATATCGGTGAGAGAGTTTACACTAGCTGAGGTGACTGCCGCCTTCAAGAAACCTCGGAACTGGAGAGCCCCGAGGCCTGACAGGCTGCACAACTTCTGCCTAAACTATTTAACTGGCGCGCACGAGAGTCTTTCACGTTGCTTCACCCGAGCACTGAGTAACCCAAATGAAGTCCCTGAATTTCTCACTGAAGGAACCACTTTAAAAAATTAGATGCAAAGGAACCCAAAAACTACAGACCAATAACGTGCCTGTCAGTCCTTTACAAGCTTTGTACTTCCCTGATTAATAAAAATATATAACAACACTTCTGACAAACAAAATCTTCGAGGAGGAACAGAAGGTATGTCTTAGAGAATCTTTGGGCTGCAAGCACCAGCTAACAATAGACGCTGTATACTAAAACAAGCCGAGAGAAGAAAACGAAATCTACATGTATGTTACATCGACTACAGTAAATCATTTGATTCTGTGCCCCAGGATTGCTTAAGCAAGGTGCTTGAAATCTACAAGATCTGCCCAAGGATCAGCAACGTCCTTCAACATGTCATAAGTACTTGGAGAACAAACATATGGGTGACCAATAAAAATTGTGGAAAAGTGCAGATCGCCAGGGGCATTTTTCAAGGGGACTCCCTGTCGCCGGTGCGGTTCTGCTTGGTACTGAACCCCATGTCGACTGTTCCAAACAAAACTGGAGCCGGGTATAAACTCAGTATGAAAAATCAAAGAAGAATATCCTACTTACCATACATGGATGATCTTAAATTATACTCTGAGACACAAGAAAAGCTCCCCCCCCCCCCCCCCCCCCCCCGATTATAACTATTAAAATCTTTAGAAATGATATAAAAATGTCTTTTGGACTCGACAAAGGTCACCAACAGCCCTTCTGCGATATTGAACAACTACCGCCTGAAGACGCATACCGCTACCTAGGAAGTCCTCAAAACCAGCGTGTGGATCATAGCCGGCTAAAGAAAGAGTTGCAGGAGAAATATAAGAAGCGAGTCGCGAAGCTCATAAATACTAAGCTTTCCGGGGGTAACTGTGCTGCTTTTAACTCATGGGCGGTACCAGTACTGACATACTCTTTTGCAGTTGTCAAATGGTCTAATACCGACTTGGATGAGCTGGACAGACTCACGAGAAGTCTTATTACAAAATTCCGGTGCCTTCACACCAACTCATCAGTTGGAAGACTTTACACACCTCGGCAAGAAGGCGGCAGAGCATTAATTCATATAAAGAACCTCTGCTTTAAGCAAGAAAGAAACATTATAAACACATTGGCTTGTCGCAAGAGCTGTAGAATCTGCACCAATCGCCGGACACTCTATTGAGTGCATGTCTGGTGATGGCGCCTACCAATTACGTGTATCGGCATAATGCGGCCCTTCGAGTGTCGTATTACCATCTTCGACAGTCCTATGGGATACACCAACCATCAGCACCGCCTTACCAAGCAGGAGATATTGAGTCAGTGGTGGAGAACGTGAGATGCCGGATATAGTGGAATCTCTCGGTATCCACTGTTAGGCCAGTGGCCGCGAGTAGGCCTGACCTTATCCTTCTCGACAAAGAACATAAAATCGTGTTTGTCGTAGAGTTCTCGACTCCAGCTAACCTTACGATAAACGAGGAGGAAAAACGGACCAAATATAGAGACTTTTTGTTCGAGCTTAGGAAGCGTCATCCATGACACAACATACGACTCGTCGTCTAGGGGGTGTACCCAATGCGCCGCACTGCTGCGGGAACTCGAAAAAATTCCCAATGCCACAGAGCTGCATATTCACTACCTTGCAGGATGCAAAAATGTGTTGTCCTTGGGTCTTTACGTCTCCTCCGTTCTCTGAACCTTGCATAACGATTTTTTGCCCCGTGCTCTCTTGTCACCGCTGTAGGGGGACGATGGTACAGGTGTAATGACGCTGGGTAGACATCAGAGTGTGTCAGAGCCTCGGACGATTGCCCAACATATTTTATTTAAAAAAAAAATGGTTTGTAACACCAGACTAGCAAAAACTTACCATCGTTCTTCCAGTTACTATCGCTCATTTAAGAACAATGCAGAAAGCAGCGATTCTTGGGACATCCTATACCCTTAGGAAAATCCTATCCCTGTAACCATACGAAACTAAAATGTTATGTTTACCATTATAGTCTTCGGGTGGACAAAGATGCGTATAAAAGTTGGTTGCGATAACTTTGTTATTTCTGAAGATATAAAAATCTTTGGAAAAAAAACACAACATTTTCAGGGAATAGGGGATTTGAAGAAAATTTGTTAAAAATGAAATCAGTTGCAGAAAAAAAACAAGCACTTGTGAAAATGCGGGAGAAGTCTACGACTGTATTAAATATGGAACGGTTTCACTAAGTTAGGCCTAGAACAAACAACCAGATATGCTATTCAAATTGAAAGAAGGTTTAAAAGTTTTCAAATCCTCTTTATTAAATTATTTTTTATACAAAAACTCGCTAAAAAGTTCATCGAAAAAACATCAATCTGATCAGATAACGGTAAAATGAAATGAAAGGCTACAAAAATCATAAAAATGAAGTCACTAACTAGGATTAGAACTCGTCTTATTAGAGGACTCGATTATCTGATGCACACCGCTTGGTCTACTCGACCACCATCGACATGACAGATGTATATACTAGCAAGTATACACACTAGTATGTTAATTTTTTAACGCCTTTATTATTTATACCAAACAATTTTTATTTACAATGAATTTTTTGCTCATATTTTAAAGAAATTAAGGGAAATAACCATTTAGACACAGATCTAAGAGCTTGGTAGTCCATTCGTGTCGTATTTTTCCCTCACATTGATACGACTACCATAATTATCAATTTTGACGTTTTTACTTTTTTTAATCAGAGGCTTACCCTGTAACATGTCGCGTGCATTTAAAATAAGCGTGACATGTCACACGCTTCAACGCCTTTAATTTTTAATCTGCTGAATCAACCCCATTAGTGACGTCAGAGTCTAAGTCCCTTCAGTGACGTCAAACTCGGCGGTCGGTTACTCTACCGCATCCCAACTCAATGGAATACGCCTGCAGCCGCGATAGCTCCGTGACGTGTCTAGATAAGAAAATCTTTATAAACGCTTGCAATGCGTGCCACGCTCTCTTTTGTTTCAAATTAACCAAGAAATGATGTCTTACAGCTAAATTTTAGTCGGAAAACAGCATGCCTAAATGGCACACCGTTAGGGCCTACAAGAAGCCCTAAACAAAAGCTCGTTAGGTAGCGGCCTACAAGAAGCCCTAAACAACACCTCGTTAGGGAGTGGCCTTCAAGAAGCCCTAAACAACACCTGGTTAGGGAGCGATCTTCAAGCAACCCTAAATGGCACCTGGTTAAAGAGCAGCCCTGTGAGCAACATCTGGATAGATGCAGCCCTCGAGCAGCCCTGTGAACAACACCTCCTGAATGCTGAATGGAACCGTGGGATCAGCATCTCGATAGATGACACCTTGCTGAACGGAGCCGTTTCCCCACGAAGTCTCTGAGGCAACTCCAACATCCAGTGCTAGACAAATGTGATCACCACCCTGGAGGCAGCAATCTAAAGCTGGAGTTAAGTACACTATATATCAGTGGTTTTCTTTTTAAAGTAATGTATGCTCCACAACTCATTTTTACAGTGCTATATGCCAAGTTAAAGTAATCAATTCATATTTTTTTTTTAATTAAATTTGCTTGATTAAATTTGCTGCATTGTATAACTTCATTAATCTTTTAATTAACTGATTTTACTCATAACTCCTGACTTTCATTTGTGCATCTTGAAACCTACCAACTGCAAGTGCCGAAACCCAAGCCCTGAGTTAATTTATGTTATATTTATTTAGTTAATTAATTCTTTAACTCCATAATGTGGGTTGTAGAGTTAAATTTTTCGTTATACTTGCGCCCAACGTACAGGCATCTCTTACTGGTATGTTTAGAGATAATATTTTTTGTTATACTGTCTCCACAACGAGGGGATAATAATTTTTCGTTATAACCCATAACTTTTTTGTATTTTAACTTAGAGATCTACATTTTGGTACGTAGGATACTCTTTATGACAGAAACCAGCGTACCAAACGTTGCTGCTATAGCTTTATTGTTTGCGGGACAAAAATTTTCTGAAAAAGAACCGAAAATTTTCGTGTAAAAACATGTCTGATATTCCTGGCTAACGAACTTGTCCAATCCACTTGCAAAAGGAAGATTCGTACAAAATTTGATCAAAATCGGGCTATTATTTTTTGAGTTATCGGTGTGATAACTATATATATAAATTGAAATTGACTCTGGATATGGATTCTAGGGGGCCTAGTACGTGCTCAATTGAAGAATCTTTCCAAAATTCATAAGTGGGGATCTCCTCAATAGTGAATTTTTTTTAGTAAAATTCACTAAAAAATATATTTTATGGTAGAACTGACAACAGCGCTGATATAAAAGTACATTTATGGTATTTTGAAAAGTCACTTCAGAAACGTTGGTGAAACAGATGTCAAAATAAAGATTTGTTTCTGAAGTATAAAGAGGAGTATAAAAAATGAAATATAGATGATAAGATAAAAAATTTCTATAAGGCCTTATCTTTCATCCTATCTTTAATATGATCCCAAAAAAAAACTGAATGCAATAAAACCTGACCCCTTGTTAAAAATAATCACCTAAACCACTTCATTCAACGATCTCGAATGAAGAGAAACACACTTGTACAATAAATTAGGATCACTATGCTGACACCAAATTAATAAAAACACAAGCATAGTCCACTTGAGCTGCGAGATATTGGTTGGCCTATAAATTTATTAGCGAGATACTGGAAGAATTTGGCATCGCATCGAAACAACAAGCCAAACCGAAACTAGAACAGCATTAAAAAGAATCAGTTTTTTGACCCGGGAAGCTCAGCAACAGATTTATGTTTTCCCATGTGAGCAGCAACCAACTCGAAAGACAGCGCCAGATTTTTATTGTTTTATTTTGCAAGAACGCTATACAGAACACATGGGGCCCGAAAAAATTAGAACAAGGATACTTTGTATAACAAGAGTTGCTATGTGAGAATAAAGTAATACACACCCCACTGAAAATATACTACTCTGGTAAAACGAGATCAAAAATATGTTAATATTTTAATTTAATGTGAAATACGACTCTACTGAAATAGGTATTCAAAGTTACCAAAATAAGATTAAAAAAACTCTGGACGCAGCAAGTGCGTTATGGAAGTGAATTTTCATAAAAATGTTTTTAATTACAAATATATCGCTCTAATGCGAGCAGGCATCAATTTGGTTACCGGTATAACCTATATAGTAGGAACAATGTATCATATTTTATCAAAAGAATTATTTGAAAATGTACAAAACTTTTGGGAAAATAAACTTTAAATGTTTCTGAGAAAACTGGTCTCCTTGCCAATGAACCTTAGGTTAATAGCAAATTGAGTTGTTGAAACATTTAATGAAAATTCGCAACCAAAACGCCCCTGCTACGTTCATACAAAAATTTTCCGAAAATACAGTTAAATGTTGGTTTCCTAACCAACAAACCTTACGTTAATAGCAAATGAGCTATTGAAATTTGGAGGATTTAATGAAAATTTGCTACAAAAACGCACTTACTGTGTCCAGATTTTTTTCTTGCAAACATGCATCATATTTCGATAAAAAATGCTAAAATGCAGTAACGAATTTGTTCTACGAAAATTAGCTAAAAATTATAGACCGTTAAACCATAAACTTCACTAAACCTACAGCGAAAGCATCAACTTAACTAAACCGACAGCCAAAACATCAGAGAAAGGGTCTATTTGAAATGAATTTTCTGGGAATATTTTAGTAAAACGAAGGACAATGACGATTGAAACTAAGACTTCAGGCTTTGTAAAACATTATTCTTGAGACATTTTCCTTCCATAGTTCATATTAGTTTCAGGTTCATTGCCTAAATATTACCAATTTTGACGTTTAAAATCGCGACTTTTGACGTTTTGAGGAAAACCCAAATTTATTTTTCTTTAAATGCCTGTAACTTTTTTGTCCTTTAACCTACGGAGCTAAATTTTGGTAGGTAACTTGCCTATGATGCCTATATATATATATATATATATATATATATATATATATATATATATATATATATATATATATATATATATATATATATATATATATAAACATATAAAGTCTGAAACTGACCGCGGATTTGGGTTCCGGCGGTCCTAAATAGCGCTCATTTGAAGAAATTTTTTCTAAATTCAAAAGTCGGGATCTCCCCATTAGTGAATTTTTTTAAAGAAACTTCACTAAAAGCTACAATATGTAGAAGATGGTTCAAGTGAATGACCCCGCAGGTTCCGTGGGATATCGAGGTACTGTGAGACTGTACTCACTAAAACTTCCTCCCTGGGAGTACCGGACCTTAGTCCATACCTCCGTCGGAAAGAATTACACACAATCACTTTTTAGGGTATGAATGTTTCCATTCTGTTTTTGCCGCGGGGGCGTTAGCGGGTAAGTATAAGCTTTGGACGCTTATGCTTGTGTGAAAGTTGCTCGTCGTAGTCGGTGGCACTACGGAGAAGAGCATTTGGGTGAGAAGCGGTTTTTGCGAACTGGGTTGTGGATAGTTGAGTTATAAACTCAAGTATCGAAGGCATTTCCAGATCAGAGTGAATCTGACTGTTTCGGACAAACCATGGCGCTCCGGTAACCATTCTCAGAATTTTGTTCTGTATGATTTGATGGGTCTTGATGTGTGTTGCGGCCGCAGTGGCCCATGCGGGTGATGCATAGGTCAAGGCTGGCCGGATAATGACTTTGAACATGAGCAACTTATTGTTCATGGAAAATTTGGAATTGCTATTTAGAAGTGGGAACAGCTTCGAGATGAACATCGAGGCTTTCTTTCAAGCGTGATCGACATGGGGGCGCCAAGTGTTTGTCAAGGAAAACCCCGAGGTATTTGGCGGAAAATTGCCTGGGGATTAGACCGTTCTCTAATGAAACGTGTTCGTGAGGTGTGTGTCTCCTCTTGGAAAA
Source organism: Tillus elongatus (assembly GCA_964006375.1). Taxonomy (NCBI): domain Eukaryota; kingdom Metazoa; phylum Arthropoda; class Insecta; order Coleoptera; family Cleridae; genus Tillus; species Tillus elongatus. The sequence continues at coordinate 24,396,674 of OZ023268.1, read as the reverse complement.
TAGCACAGCTGAACATTTATCGGGGTTTATGGCTAGAAGGGATTTCCTGTACCGTGATTGCAGCTCGACTACGGCGGTCTGAAGTCCTTCGGTTATTATCCTCGGCTGAGTGAGTGCGTACAGTGCGTATGTCACGTTTAGGGGGGCAGTCGGAATGTTTGCGACAAATATATTGTACAGCAGAGGGGAGATAGCAGAACCCTGAGGGAAACCAGCCGTGGCTGGGTACGTTATGGATTTGGCTCCAAGGTGTTTGACCTGGTACTTCCTCTGTTGCAGGTATGACCTGATTAGCAGAATCAGAGGGCGAGGATAATTAAATGATAGAAGTTTGTTTAGGAGGCCCGCATGCCAAACCCTATTGAAAGCTTGAGCAATGTCAAGAAATATTGCACCAGTTTACTTGTTTATTTTAAATCCTTTGGTGATGTTTTCCACCACACGAAGGACTTGGTCAGTGGTGGAGTGCTGGTGTCTGAAGCTGAATTGCTCATCCGGGAGGATATGATTTTCGGCGATGTTGCCGATGACTGGTAGCAGGCTAATGGGCCTGTAGTTCTGAGGTAACATCTTTGCTGGGTTTCGGTATGTTGATAATGTCGGCAAGTTTCCACATGGAAGGAAAATGTTGAAATCGCAGCATGGCATTCATAATCGTAACTAGGAATACCACGGCTTTGCGGGGGAGGTTTTTCAGGGCTACGTTGGAGATTCCATCGTATCCCGGAGCTTTCCTATTTTTTAATGCTTTGATTATTTGGGAAACTTCTTCGAAAGTTATGGGCTCGATAGTTGTGCCTGGAGTGGCGCGAAGCGCACTCCTGACGTAGCGGTGCGTTCTTGCTACATGCGACAGATCAACGTTGTTATAATTCGGGCTGAATTGCAACTCCAGATGATCTGCGAATGCAGTAGCTTTCTCCGCATCCGTGTATACGACCATTTCGGCCGTGAAGCGGGGATATCGGAAGTTTTTGGGAGAGAAGGGCTTTTGCCATTTGCCAGACAAAATTGTCTTGGGTAGACAGGGTTTGCAGGCGCTCCTCCCAACGAATGTTGCGGAGTTCTTGTAGGGTGGATCGTACTTGCTTGATGAGTCTGTTAGCGTCTCGTTTGTCGGTGGGGTTTCCGGTGCGTTGAGCTAGTCTACGCACGCGGTTCTTTTCGAGTATCATTTCCCTGATACTGGACGGAAATGGTGTATATATATATATATATATATATATATATATATATATATATATATATATATATATATATATATATATATATATATATATATATATATATTTACTAGAGCTAGAGATTTCAGTTGTTTTCATTACACATACTCTTACCGAATACGGTTCTCATATTTGCACTGCCTTAAAGATAATCTTGCCTTGCCTAGATTATATTCAGAAGGGAGCTCTTCACTTTGTAGACGATTTATCTATTACAATCAACCTCTGGATTACAGGTGAAATATTGGAAATCTCTGCCACTATCAACACTATCATCGATATTAAAATTTCCTCGTTAATACCTCCACTTGCGACTTTAAATCGGAAAACCTATTTTAGATGAAACGCATACCTATTTGTGAACAGTTCGTCACGAGTCGTCATTTTTGCCTAGCGGATTTAAAGTCTGGAATGCTGTCCCATTTTCTGCTATTCAAAGCTCGAGTGAACAGACATCTTGTAGCATAAAGTTAAGATGTTTTACAGACACATAGGTTTTGGCATTTACAAACAATTTCATTAAAAAAAAAACAACGTATCACATTAGTCTTAATGTATATACTTGCTTAAATCAGGCCACGGATACTTCAGACCCTACGCCAAACCCATGGAAAGGGCAGACGAGAACAAGAGCAGATCTCTATGCGGGGAAGAGGACACGGTTGAATACTGCATTTTTGTTTGCCCAAAGTTCAAAGAGATGAGAAGTACCACCCACAACTCTGTAGCGATACATAATATCGACGACCTGGTACCAGTAATGTTGAAAAGCTCATGGAATAATGTCGTGAAATTTGCCCGACAGGCTATGTTCATAAAAGAGAGACGGAGAACTGGCGAAGCGAAGAAAACAACCAACTAACCAACTAGACCGGCCGAAGGTCTAATCGCCAATGTTAGGGAAATAGTGGAATGGCAAGAAGAGTGTGTGTGTGTTGCATCCTGATGGCCTAAGAAACTAGGTTCATTAGCCACAAACTGTTGTATTAGACAAACGAAGGAGAAGAAGCTCTACACTCGTAAAAATATGTCGCAAAGATAGTACCAGTGTTTAATAAAGCGGTTAATGGGAGCCGTTAGCTCGGTTAGGAGATACGCCAACTACGCCCCACATTAAAAAAAACTTGCCTAAATACCCTCGGTGCCTCTTTCCATTCACTAAAAATTGTAATAGAGAACTAAACAAAATAATTGTATCTAAGTCCGTCTCTGCGGTGGGTCGAAAATTTATATGCAAATTGTCAGAGCTAACGAGCTAGAAATAAAATACAAAGTTTAGATAATGTTTCACCTAAATTTACTATTCTCCTATATTTTCTTGTATTTTAAAACTCTCCAGTGTCCAACACGTTCTTATGTATTATATATAACGAATTTTATAGACCACAGGTTGCTTTCTTGACGTTAGTGACATAAAACAATAATTTAGTAAAGAAATCGCAAGGTATACATGTGTGTTATTTTAAACAAAAATGGCAGCTATTAGATTTGTAGCTAAAAATATATGAACACCCAAAGCTCATTTTAACTTTATTTTTATTAATGAATGTTTATAAAAAATCGGTGATATTAAGATCGCCAGTAAAAAACTTTTAGAATGTTTCTTGAAATGTGTGCGCATACATCCTTTAGGGCCCACATTGAAGGTTCATTTTAGTTAGACAATTTTCGTATAAAAAATTTTCTGTTGACAAAATCGTGAGTGTAAAACTTTCAAAAAGTTTCAAGTGAGGCGTGAACATATCACTTTTTTTTAAAATAAATATACGAAAATTCAAAGTTTAAGGGAAGTTGAGTTGTTAAGCAATAAAAAACTGTTCCCATTGAAAATCAAAAGAAGACACGAAAAAAAAAACAATGTTTGCTGGATAAACAAAATTTTACTAGTTTTACAGTAAAAATATATTCTGGCGCTAAAGGTGCAAAAACTATAAAAGCTCGGGACGCAGCAAGTGCGTTATGGTAGTGAATTTTTATTAAATGCTTCAAATTTGAAAAACTCAATTTTCTATAAACTTAGTAAGTTTAATTTTGGTATGTAGTAAGGCCTTTCCTAGGGCAAAATATCCACAAAATTTCATTAAAATAACTTTGTAATTTTCGGAGAAAAAAATTTTCGAAAGAAAATTTAAAATTTGAATAACTCAATTTTCTATAAACTAAGAAGCTGAATTTTGGTACTTAGTAAGGTCTCTCCCAAGGCAACATATATAGTAAATTTCATAGAGCAGCTTTGTTATTTTCGGAGAAAAATTTTTTTTTTGAAAGAAAACTCAAATTGATGTGATTTTAAAAAAAAAAATTCATTTAAAGTAATATGAAACTTGTAACACCATGCCTTGGCGTGGCCGTGGTGTTTCATCCCCATCGAAGCGGCAGGGTGCGGGGAATACAGGAGAGTCGGCTGTTAAGTAGGCGACAGTTAAGTAGCGCCAAGCGAACGATATAGACATTTACACAACTTGTTATGTCTTTGTTTTGTTAAAGTTTGTCATTATATTTGTTACCCTCATGTACTTGTGTTTTCAGTGAGCGCTCCCCAGAACCCCGTGTAACAACAACCTCCTGTTATATATTCTGGCGCCCAACGTGGGGCCTTTCATACGAAAAGCAAGTGCATCTCTGACATTCGGAAGTAAATGGAAATAACAAGATGTGTAAATGTCTATATCGTTCGCTTGGCGCTACTTAACTGTCGTCTACTAAACAGTCGACTCCGCTGTATTCCCCGATGCTTCGATGGGGATGAAACACCACGGCCACCACGTCTTACAAACTTTAAATTTAAAACAGTTTTTGAGAAATGTCAAAGTAAAGGATTGACTGTCAAGCACTTTTAATGCCAAGTGGGTTCGAAAAGACTGACATAAAAATCAATAGGTATTCATGACTTGCAATGATATCACTTATGTCCTCTATGAGCGAAACCGGTTAAATTCATACCTAGACAGAGTAGAAGACTTTTATGCGTATCTACCCACTCGGGGTATTATTAGAAAGCTAGATTTGCCGACAGCAGTCAAACCTGCAAACCTCTAAATTGTGGGCATGTAGAATAGAAAAAATCACCCTAACTGGAGCAGAGAAAAATTTCATTTTGAGCAAGGCTTAACGCCCACAAAGGAGACATTTAGTAGCCTCAATATTTGGTGCGACCTGATGGGCTTCAGAATAATTGGCCTAATTTTCTATCAGGGAAACCTGGCAGTGAAGCGATATATGGAGTTAATTATGTCCGTACTGTAAGATCTTCTAGATGACATGGACTTGGCTAAACAGGAGGAGTGTGTTCATGCAGCAAGATGGGATACTGGCTCATAATTTTTTAACTGTAACTGAAATGTTAGAAAAGGTTTTCTATTAGGTGTATTGAAACCTGTGGTCCCAAACCTGATAACTTCATAACTAGACAAAGCAGAAGTTTTTTATGCATATTTAACCATTCATGGTATTACTAGAAAGCTAGATCTGTCGACAGACTGTCACTTATGACCTCTATGAGCCAAACCGGTTCAATGGGTGAAGATTAGAACTTGTGACGAGCACTGATGAGTACAATTTGGGCAATCCAGTTCATCACAATACAGTTTTTAGACCTGACGATCGTTTCGCTAACAAAGTTAGCGTCATCAGAGGGATGAATAAACTGATAACTTTGTTATCGAAACGACCGTCAGGCTTTAACGCTATATTGTGTTGAATTGGCTTCTCCAAATTGTACTTACCAAACCAGTTTACTTCGTAACTAGGCAGAGCACAATAATTCTATGCTACCTGTGAAGAAGTAGATCGGTAAAATTCACATTACATTTTATTTATACAAACCACTTTTGTTATTGAAGGAAGTGAATAATCGCTTGGGCTTTGGTTAAGAATATTGCTTAAGTAACACATAACAAAAATACTTGGCAAAAACTTTACAGGAGATAATTTATTAGGTTCAGTGGAAAGTATTTCTACCAAATTTTTTATTACGTGTTTTTGTTATTTTCCACTTAGATGCTCCTCAATTGTCACCTAAAAAACATTTTGGGTTTTGGTTTCGACCACAATTGTACAATTTCATATTATACATTTAACAAAAAGAGATTAATATGAGATAATGTAGGTAGAAACCTTTAATACATTTTGAAGCACATCAATTATGAAGGTGGTCATAGTGTCATCGTCATCAGGTTACCATAATCATGACTCACCTGGATTAAATGCGCAGGCTTAACCTAGTGCCATGTGACTGAGGTTAATAACCCAGATCGCGATATCTATTTTCGACACAGCTGTTTGTTACTTTGTTTATTTTCCATTATATGTGGATGCTACACCCAGAGATATTTGTTTATTCTAAATACATGCAGTGTACTGAAGTCTTTATACAATTTGCTCTATAAAAGAGTAATTTAAACGGCGTTGCCAGAACGTGTAAAATTCACCAATTATTTCCCTCTATTTTTTTTACTGTGTCTCATGTAATCGCGCCAGCTGCAGTCGACCCGATCCAATCCGTGGAGTTATAAACCGGGACGACTTCTTTTCCGATTCAGGTTTTTCTTCATCTAAAATAAGGGTAGAAAACCGTAGCTGCCTTCTCACACTATGCATCTTAAAAATAAATTTTACTTTTTTAGTGCCGCCTAGTAGTCATTTTAAGCCTTGTTCTGTCAATAATGTCGCCATTCTTTCTTCTGGTGACCTACAAAAAAAAACAGGCTTACCGTTTTGAAGCCGTATCTTCTAGTTCCTGACCTTATGCCTTATTATAATGGAAGCCTCATATACACTTATATGTTTTACTAGGTATTTTGTTTGTTTGCTTCAGTAGGCATTCCCTGACTACATAAAAATTAGCTCAATGTAATAAAGACATTTGATTTATATAATGTAGGACATACAATATGTCAACTCTTATTAATATATGATATTGCGGGGGCCGATACTTGATGTAAATCCATTGTCAACTTGAATAAATAAACAAATTGTTTTACACAATTTTTTTAAACGTATAACTGCAGTTTCGCTGAAGTTCTCAGCCTTATCAGACACAGAATAAAAGCACAGCATAACTGTTGAATATGCTGTGATGAAAGTAAGATATTAAATTTTAATATCTACTCCGTGTCGAATAAACTTTACTGTCTCCTCAGGTGAACGGTATCGACTCGGAACTACTGAACGGTATCGACTCGGAACTACCTGTTTTGACATGGTCAGGTCAGCAAACTCCCCTCTCTTAATTTGAAATATGAGGTTGTTATCTGTGACTTCTGTCAGTAAAATGTTGTATTATTTTTTTGTTAAAAAGGTCATTGTTCGGTTTTTCTGTATTATATCTTGTAAGAAAATAGGGAAAACTCTAATTAAAGGGTTTATTGAAGTAAGAAGGATATCGTAATGTGCCGAGAACCGATGCCTATTGGAATGCGTCACTTCTCTGGCCCATCTCCGCACTCCTGGGCTGCCCTTGTCAGCTCCTACCATCAGGACCCACAACCTCAGGGAACCGCACCGGCTGAGTGTTATGGGAGATGCGGTGTTTACAGTATAAATATTGTTTTTATTTATGTATTTTTGACAATGCATTTTTTTTAAATATAATTGACTTTGCAATTGTTTTTTATTTAGAAACATTGAGACCTATAACATTGAATATTTCGCTTTACCCAATATTGCCATTACTCTGCGTTTTAGGGAATTTTGTTTAAAATTTTTAGTAATGAACAGATCGCGACTTTTGAATTTAATAAAAATTTCTTCAAATGCGTGCAAACTAGGCGGCCTGGAACACATATCCGGGGTCAGTTTCAATTTTTATATATATACATACACACACACACACACACACACACACACACACACACACACACACACACAATATATATATATATATATATATATATATATATATATATATATATATATATATATATATATATATATATATATATATATATATTGCTATAGATAGCAAATGATAGGAAATATTACGAAATTTTAATAGGAAAACGGGAAATTTATGCATACTAGTATATATAAAATAAGTGTATACACCCTAATGTAGCAATGAAAGAGTTTTGGCAGGAGATGTCAACGCCCGACATGAATGTCAGTGACCCATGTAGCAACCCTCGATGTTAAGTTACATTCGAGTAATAAAAAAATTATATATTCTAGAAATATCCACAAAGAAACCAAGAACAATGCTTCAGTTTTGTAGGGAGAATGAGATTGTAGATAATATAATTGTGTAGTTCTGTTGATTTTATTGTATAAAAAAAATTAGATATGACCAAGCTAGCTAAAGACTCACCATAGTGAAAGAGCGGAGGTCATTTATAAAAAACAAAGGTTTGTAGAATATTAAGGTGATGTGCGCGTCAGAAAAAAACGTAAAAAGACGTTAAAGGTTTGACGGAAAACTTAAACACAGGTGTGTGACGAACAATGGCGTTTTTTCACCTGTAGGAGAGTTAATAAAAGCAACGGTCCGAGAGAGTCCGGGAGATAGTCTTGTCTTTTCCATCCAGTGAAATCATCTGTATCACTTTACCAGACCAGGTGATCGTCGTCATAACTAAGATTCCAGAGTGCATCAAAGTGAGGGTATAAAACACCTCCAGAGTGCTACGACTATGGAATAAATATATCAATATGTTAACGAAGTAAATCCGTTAATAATCAATGGCATGGACAAATGAGAAAGATAATAATAATTAATCAAGGTCCGTATTAATGGAAGAACAATAAATAATCCAATGGAAAATATGTCAGTAAGTGTTACCTTTTCTTAAATTGACCAGTGCGGGTGGAATTTCACCATTTTTACAACAACAATCAAATATTTTTGTGCTAATAAATTTCAAAGAAAAAAATTTTTGTTTGAAATAAACGGAAAGAGACCGTTCTGTAGAATTATCGATGTATATTGATTATGTAGTATCCATGTTTAATTAATTGTGTAATTAGTTATAATGTTACCAGAATGTTTTGTTTTTTTTTTAATAGGATTTTTCAAGTTATATTTATGTAAAGAATGTTTTAAAATATCTCTTTGTATTTAACAAGTGTCATATCGGCACAGTTAAATGTTTTAATAGGATTTTTCAATTTATGTTTATGTATTGAATGCTTTAAACGTTTCTGTTTGTGTTTAATGTGTGTCAAATAGACACCGTAAAATTTGTGTAATAAATTAAATGGAATGTATAACAGATTGTAATTAACGGAAGTATTGTTTTTGTTTGATATTTAATCAGCAAAATTGTTATATAGCCATCTGTGCAAAGCGATAGTAATTTTGATCAAGTGAAAATCAATAAATGAATTTAAATAACACATATTAGTGAATTTTAATTAGTAGAAGCTAGCTGTAATTATAAGGAACCCAACCTGATGATTAGGACGTATGTTCTCAGCTCTATAATAAATTTTTGCAGGTATATGCTACCCATAAAGTAAAGTAGAATACCATAGCAAAATGGCGCCCAAGTCGTGGGACTTCTAAAAAAAAAAAAAAAAAAAAAATTGACCTAAAAAGAACATGATTACAAAAAAAATTTTTCTTTGTGTGTAAAAATACAGTTATTTTCATAGAAAATTTTAATGAAATAAACATTTGTTCGCAATATAGCACATGATTGGCACAAATACAGGGTTTCTGTTAAATTTTAATAAAATTTTGATTACGTTAGAATAAAGCAAATTTTCATAAAAACGTAATAGTATTGTAACACAAGGGATTTAGAAATAAACCAATTTTAAATAAATTAGCACGACTCATTTAAATACAGTAAACTTAAATAAATCAATTCAACCGATTTATTGAAAATTAGTAAAAATTCTAATACCGTATGATATTTTAATATGAAACAGTAAGTTGCACATATTACCAATTGTTTTATGAAAAATAAATATAGGTGGTGTATTTGAAAGGGTCAAAGCTTAGAAAGGGGGACAATTAAATTTTAAATTCACAAGGAAATTAAATAAATCAAGCTTGAACATGTCCGGGGAAAAACAGTTAGAAAGTGATGAACCAATTGGGCAAGAATCAAAAATGGAGAAGTTATTCGCCGTCTGGTTCAAGAAAATCGAAGAAAACAACAACAAATTGGAGAAAAACATAATTAATAAATTAAAAGAAACCAACAACATATTTTCCAAATGGGGAAAAGAAATAAATAATAAATTCGAAGAAAATAAAAACGAAATTAAACAAGATATTGACAAGTTGGAACAACAACAAAACAAAACGGAGATTTTAACAGAAGTGAATAAAATTTATCAACTGGATACTGAGGTAACAGTAACGCAAGAAAAATGCCAAGAAAGCCATGAAATAATCAAGACGGAACTGGACACGGTAATACAGTCGTGCCGTGACGAAATACAGGAAGAAACGGAAATGATGAGGTACGACATTAAAAAGGTCGAAACGCGTGTGGAGCCAATTGACGGAAATGAAGCCCGAGTCGAGCAGGAAACTGATGAACAACTAATTAAAATCGAAGAAAATATACCAGAAACAAGCCCAGAAAAATACATAGAAGAGGAATTACTACCGGACGAAAATATACTAGAAATGAGCCCGGAAAAATTCATATATACTGCCGAAGAAAAATTAATAAGGGCAACACATTATTTTTACTGTATCAATATTGGAAATGACCAGAAAAATGAAACTATGCTTCAATGTAATAAAAATTATGCAGAAAATAATAGCAATAGCCGCAATTATAAATATAGAAACCTTTTCGTTAAAAACAATAATTTTCACGATGAATACAAATCCAGTCATAGTCAGAAATTTTATAAAAACAGAGATTCTGGAAATTATAATAAATTTAAAAGGTATAAGCCGGAAATTAAGAACAGACATATTTGGCATAAAAATTTAAATAACAAGACACGATATTGCAACTATAGCAATTTTAATTTCGAAAGCAAAAAGCAAAAATTTAAGATAAAGAAAAATTAATCTGCATGAATTTGATCGAATCCGATATGACCTAAGCAATGAAAAGGATAATCGCATGCCGAATAGACGAATTTTAATGTACAAAATAAATAATAAAATTACCAGACAAAGAAATTTCTCCTAAAATAAATAAAATTGATTAGTTAGAACTATATGACGAAAAGTTGGTCAATTTAAAATATAAATACCACTAGCTAGAATTTATACCCTGAGTATAGAAAATAAAACAAGTAGGCATTTAAATAACCCGAAGAATTTATACCCTGAGTACAGAAAATATAACAAGTAGGCATTTAAATAACCCGAAGAATTCATACCCTGAGTACAGAAAATATAACAAGTAGGCATTTAAATAATGACCCAAAGAAATACGAATCAGAAAAGCGAAATTTCATAAGAAAATTTAAATGATAATAAATAAGGAGCAATGCTCGAATTAGATGGTTATTGGATAAGTCAATTAATATAATCATAATTCAACGGTAGAAAGGGGGAAATAAGTTAAAATAAAATAGAAAATTATTAGTATTATTATTGAGTAATAGGAAACATGGAATCAGTAGACGAGAAAAATATGTAAAAGGTCTAAAAGACAGAAACCGGTTAAGTACCGAGAAATAATTATAATTAGCAAAAAGATAGAATATATAAGGGTCGGATTGATAGGAAAGAATTTGTATAGATGGTGTAGCGATAAGATTGAAATATGAAAAAGGTGAAGTAAAATGATTAACGATACAAAGATATCGGTCATTTAAAATGAAGTATAGTATAAGGGCGATCCCAAAGAGGTCGGTCCCGAACTATTGAAGTATATATGTGAATAGAATATTGAAAAGAATATTGAAAGTATATAGAATGAATAATGAAAATATAATATGATGCAAGTAATAGTGAAATATGTATAGGGGGTATGTGAAAAGTCAGAAGTAGGGAGACCGTATATGTTATGTAGAAAAGATAAATTATTAGAAGTTGATAAATAAAAGAAGTATTACATAGTCCTATTCCATGGTAGTATAAAGATATAATAATTTAGCATAATGAAATAAGATTGAAAGGAAAGAAACCCCATAAAAATATGACAAATAAAAATACCAATAACTGTCATTTATTGAAATGAAATCTGAGGGAACGTTAAATAAGTCGAAATAACCAGGGGATGGCATAAATTTAGATCATATAGAACAATCAATTGATTTGCCAAAAGAGAGACATATATAAAACCAATTGGTGAGCCATAAAAAGCGGTGTTGAATAAAATAAAATGTTTTTGTTATTAAAGTGTCATACAAGTCGATTATGAATTAAATTTAAGAGTTTTAATATTAGAATGTCATGAAAGGCAATTTTAAATAAAATAAAGGGTTGTAATGATTGAAATGTCATAAAAGTCGATTTAGAATAAAATAAAATTTTGGAATGTCAAAAAAGGCGATTTTGAACAAAATATTTTAGTCAATGAATAAAGATGATCTGACTAGCAAACAGTATCCAGACTCACTTTTAGAAAGGGGGAATTGCTATAGATAGCAAATGATAGGAAATATTACGAAATTTTAATAGGAAAACGGGAAATTTATGCATACTAGTATATATAAAATAAGTGTATACACCCTAATGTAGCAATGAAAGAGTTTTGGCAGGAGATGTCAACGCCCGACATGAATGTCAGTGACCCATGTAGCAACCCTCGATGTTAAGTTACATTCGAGTAATAAAAAAATTATATATTCTAGAAATATCCACAAAGAAACCAAGAACAATGCTTCAGTTTTGTAGGGAGAATGAGATTGTAGATAATATAATTGTGTAGTTCTGTTGATTTTATTGTATAAAAAAAATTAGATATGACCAAGCTAGCTAAAGACTCACCATAGTGAAAGAGCGGAGGTCATTTATAAAAAACAAAGGTTTGTAGAATATTAAGGTGATGTGCGCGTCAGAAAAAAACGTAAAAAGACGTTAAAGGTTTGACGGAAAACTTAAACACAGGTGTGTGACGAACAATGGCGTTTTTTCACCTGTAGGAGAGTTAATAAAAGCAACGGTCCGAGAGAGTCCGGGAGATAGTCTTGTCTTTTCCATCCAGTGAAATCATCTGTATCACTTTACCAGACCAGGTGATCATCGTCATAACTAAGATTCCAGAGTGCATCAAAGTGAGGGTATAAAACACCTCCAGAGTGCTACGACTATGGAATAAATATATCAATATGTTAACGAAGTAAATCCGTTAATAATCAATGGCATGGACAAATGAGAAAGATAATAATAATTAATCAAGGTCCGTATTAATGGAAGAACAATAAATAATCCAATGGAAAATATGTCAGTAAGTGTTACCTTTTCTTAAATTGACCAGTGCGGGTGGAATTTCACCATTTTTACAACAACAATCAAATATTTTTGTGCTAATAAATTTCAAAGAAAAAAATTTTTGTTTGAAATAAACGGAAAGAGACCGTTCTGTAGAATTATCGATGTATATTGATTATGTAGTATCCATGTTTAATTAATTGTGTAATTAGTTATAATGTTACCAGAATGTTTTGTTTTTTTTTAATAGGATTTTTCAAGTTATATTTATGTAAAGAATGTTTTAAAATATCTCTTTGTATTTAACAAGTGTCATATCGGCACAGTTAAATGTTTTAATAGGATTTTTCAATTTATGTTTATGTATTGAATGCTTTAAACGTTTCTGTTTGTGTTTAATGTGTGTCAAATAGACACCGTAAAATTTGTGTAATAAATTAAATGGAATGTATAACAGATTGTAATTAACGGAAGTATTGTTTTTGGTTGATATTTAATCAGCAAAATTGTTATATAGCCATCTGTGCAAAGCGATAGTAATTTTGATCAAGTGAAAATCAATAAATGAATTTAAATAACACATATTAGTGAATTTTAATTAGTAGAAGCTAGCTGTAATTATAAGGAACCCAACCTGATGATTAGGACGTATGTTCTCAGCTCTATAATAAATTTTTGCAGGTATATGCTACCCATAAAGTAAAGTAGAATACCATAGCAATATATATATATATATATATATATATATATATATATATATATATATATATATATATATATATATATATATATATATATATATGTATGTATGTATGTATGTATGTATGTATCACATCAATGACTCAAAAAATAATGGGCCGATTTAAATTTGGTAACTTCCTTTTGCAAGTTGCTTGGATTAGTTCGTTAGCCAGGGAAAACAGCACATTTTTGTCCGGAAAATTTCTATATCTCAGGAAATAACAAAATTAGGGCAACCAACTTTGGTACGCGGGCTTATATTATAAAAGGTAAACTACCAAAATTTAGACCTGTAAGTTAAAAGTAAAAAAGTTTATAGAGTTTACTGTTTAATAGTCTATAAGTTTTGGGAATTTCGAATTTTTACATGTATACAGGGTGATGCATTTCTACTGCAAAACTTAATATATCCGTTATTATACAAGATACGAGAAAAAATTGTATACGTTAATTATATGGTGAGCTGCATCTTATAAAATTATTTTAACAATCACAGGTTGTCCCATAAGTCGGTGGTGATACAATTTTCTTTTCTTTTTTCTTTCGAATACCCATTATATGATGTAGTTGTAGTATATGGTGTTTCCAGAGAAAAACTTACAGCGTTCATTCTTTTTAAGGTATTTCAATTGTTTTGCAACTTTTCACATTTTTGGCACATATCAAAAGTTGTGATGCGGCGTTTTCCCAATAGGTAACAGAGTCCCATTAAATTGACGCATTTAGTAAGGTCTTCGTTTATATTATGCGCCGAAGAAATCGAAATGCTGTATACAGACGCTCTGAAATAATCATTGAATTTAAAAAAGGTCCAACTGCCATAACTCAATTGTTTCAAATGAAATATCCTGTACTTTGTGTTTTATATGTTATGCGCAATAATACAATATAATAATGTTTATTAAGTTATTGTACAAAATATTTTCGGATATTCGTGAAAAAATTGTAAATTTTCATGCAAACTTTTTTTTTGCGTGTTTTGTCGAAATGCTTTCAGCGATTAAAGGCTTGAAGAGGTTCTTTGGCCAGGAAATTCGACCAGTTTTTTCTGGAACAGTTTAAGTTTGTTTTCGAAAAAATTTCGTACTTTTTTAAATACTATAGTTGGTACATTGTTTCTACTATATAGGTTATACAAATGTTATGCCTATTCCCATTAAAAAAGACATGTTTGCTATAAAAATATTTTTATGAAAATTCTCTACCATAACGCACTTTCTGCGTCCAGACTTTCTGAGTTTACGATAGAAATAAACGAACTTGCCTCGGGAGTGCTCACTGAAAAGTTTTATTGTAAATCTCCTAGAATTTTATAGTAAATTACAAGAAATTTTTCTGTCTGAGCAGATTATATGCAATTTAGGCATTTTTTTACCAGATTCTCTTCGTCTTAGTGCTAAACCTACATCGTGGACTTCAACTTATATGGAGCGTCTCCGTGGCCGTGCGGGAAAGTCGATGACTTTCCAATACGGACTCGGGGGGTCGACGGTTCGAGACTCACCGGCGGCGGATGATTTTTCAAATCACTGTCGTCGTGGAGATCGAGCTCAAGGTGGAGGGTAGGTTAGTTTAAATGACCAAAAAGGGTCAGCAATGGCCTAATTGCCAGTAAGCATCTTACCTTTACCTTTTAAACTTATATGGCAGTAAGTTTCTTTTGATAGTTGTATACATAAATCCTATCAAAACACATATTGAGTAATTAAATAAAAGAAAAGACTGTGTCCCCTAACTAGGAGACTATTCAGATTGAATTGGCAACTGTGCATTGTAAAGTCGCGTGTCTGAAAATGACACGAGATAATCTTTATGTGGTTAGATATGTAATAATTACATCGATCAAAGTATTAGCGGAGACAATGAACTCAAGTCGAGCATGAGACGGTACTACATTAGCTGTTTATTTTCGCATCTTGTAAAGTGCAGTTGGATGATGTATCGGAGATGTTTTTATAATGCCACAGCTACTGGCACTAGCCACGAGATAATATCTGTATGTTTTTAAAGTGTTAATCATCGTGTGTTATTAATAAAATATCATTATCTTAGAATTCCAACAAACCTTAATAAGAACTGTCTTGAGAAATACATATGATGTCCACACATCCATTACCCACGGAGAAAAAAATATGACACTTGAAGGAACCTATCTACACCCAAATATGAATAGAGCAGTCAAATGAGGGTTTGGTCTTGGAAATAAGTGTTAGACAGCTAAATTATTGTCTTCATCGGTTAATTTGACGTCAAATAGAAGTATCCTAGGTTTGCACAGCCCCTTGACTGCCGCTTGAGCGAGGAAGAAAAAATAACGCAATATTATCTGATGTTTTAGTGAATTTTGTTAGAAAAGGTTTACTAATCGTGCGATCCGACTTTTGAATTTTGAACAAATTTCTTCAAATGAGCGTGAACTAGGACCCCTAGAACCCACATCCGGGGTCAGTTTATATATATATATATATATATATATATATATATATATATATATATATATATATATATATATATATATATATATATATATATATATATATATAGGCTGGCGAATTGAAAAGGAAACAGACCGATTTGCATCCAAAGAATACTTTTTAAGAAACGCTGAAACACATCAATTTTAATATTGAGGGGGACATGTTTTGACATAAAACTTAACTTTGTCACATCAACCCCTTAAGGGTGGTGATAACAACCCTTATATTTTAAATAAGGAACACGGGTCGAGTGTTACATCATTTGAAAGCTCACTCTTTTCTAAATTCGGCACACCAATTTTTTTGGAAGTTTTATCAACTTGTTTAAAAAATAAACACAGTTGGAGTTGCAAGAACGTATTTCATTCATTGTGATAAGAAATGCACTAATTAGTCAATTTTTCGTTAAAAAACTAAAAAACAAAACCAAACGTTCAAAAATATTTATACAGTTGAGTAAGTGTTCAAACTGTTGACCACCAGCTGCCATACAAAAGTACAAACTTTGTTCAAAACGAGCTCTGACATTCTGGAGCATTTGTGGAGTTATTAGACATTTTTCAACAATGCGTCGTCGAAATTCTTCCAAAGACTCCGGTTCTGTTGCGTAAATTCTACTCTTTAAATGGCCCCATAGAAAGAAGTCTAAAGGAGTTAAATCCGGTGACCTAGGGGGGCACTCAGTAGCACTTCTACGCCCGATCTATTGTCCTGGAAACTCTCTGTTCCAAAACTCCCTAACAAGTTGTGAAAAATGCGGAGGAGCTCCATCTTGTTGAAACACCAATTGATTTTCTTGATAGCGATCATAATTTTCAACAATGTCAATTAGTAGAGGGTAAACGATATCTTCTAGTAACTCCAAATACCTTTCGCCACTCAAATTACCATTAAAAACAATTGGTCCGATTAAACGGTCTCCGAAAATACCAGTCCAGACATTCAATTTCTGTGGAGTTTGAGTGTGAACTTCGTGAAAATTTCTTGGATTATTATCTGCCCAATAGCGTCAATTATAACGATTGACTGTAGAGTCTAACAAAAACGTACACTCGTCTGAAAAACAGATCTTGAACAGAAAGTTCCTGTTATAAGCTATTCGTGCAGTCATAACTTCACAAAACTCCAGCCGCCGATCAAAATCATCTTCATTCAGTTGTTGTACAAGATGAATTTTGTACGGGTGAAATTTATTATGCTTTAACATTCGCTGAATAGTTCTTCTTTTGATGTTCGAAACAGTGGCCAATTTTCTTGTGCTCAAAGTTGGGTCTGCAGCAATTTGTCCTAAAACTTCAATCTCAGTAGTCTCATTTCTAACCAGAAATTCACGTTCAGGAGCCCGTTTTTGTTGGCTACTGAACCACTCTGTCGAAACTTTGCAACTAACTCCAAAATGTATTTTCTGTTAACATGTCTGTTCGGTTGTTGTTAATTAAACAAATTTGCGGTACGGTTGGCATAGTCATCGTTTTTGAAAAAAAGAGTAATTATTTCAACTCTTTCTTCTATAGAATACACAATTGTAAAATTAATTTTCGGTAGTACTATCAAGTATCAAACCGACCGATAAACTGAAATAATAAACCGCATTTCTCTCATTCTGATAAGAAATGTTCTGATAGTCAATTTTTTGTTTACAAACCAACAAAACATTGACTATCAGCACATTTCTTATCGGAATGAGGGAAATGCGTTTTTGCATCTTCAACTGTGAATAATTTTTGAACGAGTTAATAAAACTTCCAAAAAAAAATTTGATGGCTGAATTCAGAAAAGAAAGAGCTTTCAAATGATGTAACACTCGATCCATGTTCCCTATTTTAAATATAATGTTTATTATCACCACCCTTAAGGGGTTGATGTGACAAAGTTGAGTTTTATGTCAAAACATGTCCCTCTCAATATTAAAATTGACATGTTTCAGCGTTTCTTAAAAAAAAATTCTCTGGACGCAAATCGGTCTGTTTCGTTTTCAATGCGCCACACTATATATATATATATATATATATATATATATATATATATATATATATATATATATATATATATATATATATATATATATATATATATATATATATATATATATATATATAACATATAAAAATTGAAACTGACCCCTGATATGGGTTCTAGGAGTCCTAGTTCGCGCTCATTTGAAAAAATGTTTGCAAAGTCTCACCATCGATACCTTTCTAATAGTGAATTTTTTAAGTAAAAATTCACTAAAAAGTGTCTTCTTGGGGTTGGTCTAATTATTTTGTTCTTTATTTAGTATAAAAAAGAAATACCACGTTTGTAAGAATTATGTTTTTCATTAAAGAATCTAAGAAGGATGTAACTTGAAGCGCATATTAACGGCACATGACACCAGAAGCGTGACATAATTTTATTTCTATGTTCTTTTACTGACAATAAAAAGAAATAAGTAACACGAATAATATTCTAAAAAAAATTCGTAAGCACATAAGCTATTTTTCTAATTTAACTAGAGACTATTGACGTATCCTTCAGATATGACATATTATTATTCTATTCCCATATTTATTAAAATAAAGGACAGTTAGATAAGATAAATACAACGAAGCCTATAATAGCGGTGTATGTAAAACGGAACTCTCTGGGGGTTTTCAACCTTCCCATCTTCCATCAACCAATTTAGTTTTATTTTTCCAATATGAATCCGCACATTGACGTCGGCTTCTTGGCGTGGGCGACTTGTTAGATTTATAGTGACAATTTAGAAGTCGCTGAACCTATTTAGAAAGACAATGTCACTTCCCTACGCTAATAAGATATTCTATCAGGGAAGAAAGCGGCTCAAACGGCTCGTCTTCAACACACGTCGCCTGTGAAAGTAACTTGCAGAAACATAAGCAAGACAAAAGTTATTGATTTAACATTTTCACATGTTTCGTTTCTTTTATTCATTGCTTGCAACAAAAATGTTGAAATCACTGTATTTTTAGCAAATTTTCATGGCAAAAATTCGTTAGTAGAGAGGTCAGGACTCAGGAAGTTCAAAAACTTTCTTTAGATAAGCACGAATTAAGAGCCACTGGAACCCATATTTGTGGACAGTTAAGGTAAATATATGTTCATTTATTGTTGTTGACCTGACTTGGTGAAACCGCTGCATACTAAATACTTCACCTTTTGCTTGAGAAGTCCTTGTATTCTTCTTTGCCGCAGGTTTTGGCATTATACGGAATCCTCAAACAGAAGAAAATTGAATTTATCTATGCAGATTCATAACAACTACTATAAATAAAAATCAATTGCTACCTTAGGGTATTTATGCAAAAAATTGAATAGAAATATAAAATAAAAGTAACAGATGGCGTCTCTAACACATGTGATATATATCAACATTTAATATAAAAAGAAAATCAACTTATAACCATAACAACAACAACAAGAATTATAAAGATCTAGAAAATAGAAGCATTATAAGTAGAGTAAAATATGCAACGGAATGGGTGAACAGTATAGTGATAGTAGAAAAGCCCAATGATCAGATCAGGTTGTGCCTTGATCTGAGACATTTGAATAATGCAATAAGGAAAGAGCAGTTCCCTATACCCACTAACGATGTAAATGACTCAATTCTTAGCAGAAACAGTATGTAGCATTATTTCCACCATACACTGCGACCCTAAAAACACAAAAAAAACACGAATGTAACTAGTGCTAAAGCTACCACATGATTACCTTATACCTCCTATCTGAGGGCAATTAAATTACTTCCAGGTTGAAATATATAATTAATTCACACGATTACCAGTGTGTGACTTCCTTCCAGGCTTTAAAATTCCTGAAACTACGTCATCGAAAACGCGGCGCACCAAGATGTCGTATTGGATCCTAGACTCGATTCGCCTCTCCTGGATACACACAACCATCAAGCAAGTGTGCATAAACCCCCAAACTCCCAGGGTAGGTACGACCTAACTGTCTATCTAGCTTTCCACACCTAATTTTACACCAGCTCTCTGGTACAGCCACTTGCTTCTTCTCACGCTCTCCAACCACCTGTTTTACTTCCGCCTGTCTTTACTCCCTTCCTCTTTTTACCACCGCCCGTCACGTTGTTCCTCGCCCGCGACTCTTTCTTGGCAGAGCCTACGCCGGCGGCATCTCGCTCTCTCTGTTCCACCTAGTCGTTCGACATCTATCCAACGCTATCCCTCCTTCCGTGATAGTCTCAATATGTGCCACTAGCTGTCGCCATCCAACCTCGCTCTACATTGGCGCTTCCAACTACACAGTATGTGGCCATATACAGTCTGTCCCATAAAAAGCAAAACGGCAACAAGTGAATCATTCAACAAACCAAGTCGTAAACTATGTCAAGCAATCATAATTTAAGGCCATAAAAAATCAGCAAAGTGAGAAAGGCTATTTTTAATTGATGAAAATCATAGTAAATATACCAAAAATTATAGCCAACGATTTTATACCGTTACAATTTAAAGGAGATATGCAATTGGGTTGAGAAAAGATCACAAAACTGGTTAAAGGCCGGAAGAGAAGAATCAAGTTGGAAATTAAGAAACGGACGAAGGAAATAGTGTATGTGAAAAATTTGAAGTTTGTGGCCAGAATAGGTTAGGACAGAGTGATATTGGAAGTGGTGAAATTAGTGAAGGGACAAGTGAGACAAGAAGTGGCAGAATTGTTAAAAAACCTACAAAGCTCGATTTATATATAATATAATCTTAAGTTGGGAGCACGTATCGTTTTTTTTTTAGTTTTTTTTTGTGACATGTTAGTGCTAATTGTGATTTCGATCCACAGAAATGCCAACAAGTCAAAAGGACTCATTCCTTTGAATAACTTGGTTGTTCATTTTGATGGACCTAGGGCTGGTGTATCCCTTATGAGAAGAAAGCAAGACTGAGACTTGGTGGGGTTGAATTGTACAAGATTTCTACATTCCGAGTCTAATATTTTTTAGAGGTCCACGGAGACAGAACCCTCCATGAGTCTACGATCCTCATCTAATTGGGCTTAAGAGACAGGCTTAGAATATTGTATATTTGAGTGGAGGGTGCTGTCGTCTGCGTAACTGTGAATTTGGTTGGATGTGCTAGAGAGGAGGTCATTGATGTGGAGAAGAAACAAAGTATGGGCTAAGGCTGAACGTTGGGTGACTCCTGCATTAATTGGATACAGTTTGGAGGAATGGCCATCCACGACAACAGAAATGCTCCGGTTTGAGAGGAAATTTGCTGTCCAGGTACAGAGTTTTGGTGGTAGGCCGCCGGAAATTTATTAGGCAGCGCTGCGTGCCAGACCTGGCCGAATGCTTTGGATATGTCTAGAGCGACAATCTGGAATTCACCGTGTACTTCCATAAACTTGTTCCAAGAATGGGTAACAAAGAAAAGGAGGTCGGCAGTTGATCTGCGCTGACGGAATCCATAGTGCGTGTTGTGGATTAGACTGTGTTTTTTAAGAAATTTTAGTAATTCAGTGTTTATATACTTTTCCATCACTTTAGAGACGACTGAAAGGAGAGAAGGCAGCCTGTAGTTGCTAGGAAGCGCTTTGGACCCTTTCTTGGGGACGGGTTGTACTCGAGCAGTTTTGCAGTTACTAGGGAATATGCCTCTATTGTAAGATGTCTGAAACAAACGAGTCAGGACAGTAGCAAATTCTGGTGCGCATTTTTTTAGAACAATTGCTGGGATCCTGTCAAGGCCAGAAGCTTTCCTGGTATTAAGAGAAGAGAGTATCTTTCGTACCTTTTTAGTTTTGAAAATTATATCCGTCATTTTATGCGCGACATTGGGGACTGTTGGTGGTTGAACATTTGGAGGTGTGTTGAGAGTATAGTTGCCCGCGAACAACCAGCCAAAAAGTTCAGCCTTGCTCATTGCGGTAGAAACAATTTCATCCCCTGAAGCAAGAGGTGGGAACGCCCTTTTGCAGAAATTATTCCCAGTAGATTTAGCAAGAGTCCAGAAGGGTTTGTTGGAGCTTGAGAGTACTTTGTTTTTGATGTGGTTATTAAACGAGTTTTTTGCCTCAGAAAGAATGCGGACATAGCGTCGTTAAATGCTGGACGGTTTTCTTGACTGGGATTATGTAGAAGCGTTTTGTGAGCTTTGACCTTTTCAAGTCTGGCCTTGTCGCAGGATTTAGATAACCAGGGCTTTTAGTGGCTGAAGAGGTTTTCTGTGTACGTGGAATAAATAATTCCATGCCAGCTTGGATAATTTCGGTGACGTTTTGTGAGATATCAGAGGGGTCAGGGTGAGAGAAGCACACGCCCATGGAAATGAGGAAAAGTAATCCCGGATTTCTTCCCTTTTCGCGGAGTTGTATTGCCAAACGATACGTGGGTGTGATGACTGTGTGACCTCGGGTTGTATTGCGCAGGAAGCAGTGACAATGCCGTGGTCTGAGCGACCAAGGGCGGTGACAAATATCTTATAGCATTCAGGTTTTGTAGTAAGAAGGAGATCCAAGGGATTTGAGCTGTGTGTTGGGATGAGAGGAAAGTAAGTAGGTTGCTGAAACATATTGGATAAAGAATTGCTGACTGCAAAGGCCTCTGCTGCTCTCCCTTGTAGATCGGTTTTTGAAGATCCTAGCCATTCCTTATTATGGACATTGAAGTCACCAAGAATAGTGACCTCGGTGGAAGGATATTTAGAAATCAAATGGTCGGTTTTTCCTGAAAGGTAGTCGAAGAGTTGGGCAAAGTTGTTGTCAGAAGGTAACAATAAAATGTAAATATACCCATCATTCTACACATTGTTTGTTTATAACTGTATTATAATCCTAACACATTGCGTGTTTATCAAAAAGTGCATCACAAGGTGATTGACCTCGTTTGTAATTGAAAAAGAATCACCATCTACCGCAAGAGTCGCATCGTACGACAGGCAGGAGTTACCATGGGCCTATTCTTTTAGTTAGTCCCCGGAGCCACAGGGTTATGAATCGATCCATTAAGAATTTTATTTTTATTGTCAAGTTAATTCTTAGCTTGTAAGTAGAACTATTGTTTATTTTAATGTTAATGTATAGATAGATAGATAAAGGGAAGATCTCATGATGAGTTGTGCTCTATGGTTCTGCATTCTGTTCCGTCTGTCATCTGACTGTCTGACATGTAGACAGACAGAATGACAGACCGCACATGCTATGCAGGGCTTGTGAGCTGACACATCAGAACATGAACGTTATTGTCTTATATATCCTGTAGTTAATATGTTACAATGCTCGTAATTCATAATATACAATAAAGATACATAATAGTGAACATAACACCCATAGACTGTGATGATGCGGGTATTCGTATATTAAGTTTTTCAAAAAACTTAAAGACTAGAACTACTAGAAACAACTATGTTCGTGGTAGAGTCTCACCTTAATTCCATATAATATAATTCTCTACTATCGTCACGAGATAACAAAAAATAAGGCTATGCATTTTTTTATATCAATCTGGCAAAGCAATAAATCTTTGTATTCACTAAAAACCTAGTTGACAATTACTAATGATAGCATTTCGAAAGTAACCATTCTCATAACTTCTCTGAACCTCTCTAAAATGTTTCCTTTTATCATTCCGCAACAAGTAAAACTACTACGTAGACGATTATTTTAGTGGGTTAATGATCGTATTAGATTCGGCGATAGTTTGGTTTGCTAAAAATACAAATGATTGGGCGTAAAAGTCAAGATATAAATATATTTAAATTGTTTTGCATTGAAGTAGTTCATCATCATCGCAATCTAAAGGAAGCGTTGCCTTTTGCCACCACTATAGTTCCATGTTTCTAGGATTTTTTTTCAGGTCATTGAAGCTTCACTGGGTCAGCTTTTTCAGAAGTTTTCCTCTTGGTCTAACTCTTCTTCTGTCTTAAAGTTTGTGTCCTTGCCAGAAAATTCTGACGTCTTAGAACATTACAGACTTGAATTAAGTATACTTGGAGAACCTAAATCACCACAACATATTTTAAACAGACCCGACGATCGTTTCACGAACCAAGTTAGCGTCATCAGAGGATGAAAAGTTCTAGACACAGCAAGTGCGTTATGGTAGTGAATTGTTATTACATCCTTAAAATTTGAATAACTCAATTTTATGTAAACTTAGACAGTTGAATTTTGGCACAAGGCAACATATCCACCACATTTTATTAAAATAGCTTTGTAATTTTTGGAGAAAACTTTTTTTTTCGAAAGAAAACTCAAAATTTTAAATAACTCAATTTCCTATAAACTTAGAAAGTTGAGTTTTGGTAAGGTCTTCTCCGAGGCTATATATGCCCCAAATTACACTAAAATAAATGTGTAATTTTCTAAACAAAAATTTTTTTTTCGAAAGAAAACTCAACATTTTCCCGGAAAACCTTGTTCGATTTTCTTCTTGGCTAACGAACTCGTCCAAGCCACGTGTAGACAGAAGGCACTTACCGAATTTTATCAAAATGGGCCCACTATTTTTAGTAAATTTTCTTTTAAAAATTCACTGATCAGGAGATCCCAACTTTTGAATTTCGAAAAAATGTCTTCAAATGAGCGCCCCCTATACACAATCAACCAAAGGTTGCAGTGCTATCGGGGCAGCAAGGCCGCAGACGAGCCCTTGGGGAAAAAGCCGCCTAGAACCCATAATTCCCGGGGTCTGTTTGATATATATATATATATATATATATATATATATATATATATATATATATATATATATATATATATATATATATATATATATATATATATATATATATATATATATATATATAATTGTACTCGCGCGCGCGTGTGTGTATGTGTGTGTCACACCGATAACTAAAAACATTATTATGCTGATTATGATCAAATTTGGTGAGTACATTCCTGTTGCAAGTGGATTGGATGATTTTGTTAGCCAAGAAAATCTGGCCAGTTTTCCTGGAAAATTAGGCGTTTTGTTTCGAAAAATTTTGCGTTTTCTTTCAAAAAATTTGCGTTTTCTTTCGAAAAGTTTTTATATCTCCGGAAATACCAAATTTAACGCAACCAAATTTAGTACGCAAGTTTACGTCATAAAAAGTAAACTGGGTACCAAATTTTAGGTCTGTAACTTAAAAGGCATAAAGTTATTTAACAAAACTTTGGGGTTTCCCTCTTAAAACCTCACATGTCACTAAGAACCTGAAACGAATACAAGTTATGTGGAGAAAGTCTTGCAAGAAGAGTGTTTTACAATCTCTTGAGTTCAAGTTTCAACCGTCATTGTCCTTCATTTTACTAAAATATTTCCAGAAAATTCATGTATTCATTTCAAGTAGACCCTTTCTGTGATCCTTAGGCAGTAGTTTTAGTTATAGAGTGTACGGGTTAATAGTCTATAATTACATTTCGCGAATTCTCTTCGAAAAAACTCGCTAATGAGGAGACTGGGACTTTTGAATTTTGAAAATATTTCACCAAGTGAGCGCCAACTAGGCACCCTAGAACCCACATGTGGGCTTAGTTGCAGTTTTTACCTGTTCGGTGACGCATTTCTACGGTGAAGCGTAATATATCCGTTATTACACAAGATACGAGTAGAAATTGTATAGGTCAATTAAAAGGTGTCTTGAGCTGCATCTTATAAAGTTATTTTGACGATCGCACCCCTAAGTCGTTGGTGATACAAATTTTCTTTTTTTTTTCCGAACACCTTTTATATTATATAATTTTTTCATTTTCATTGAATTTTAATGCATTGTTTTAGGGAAAGAGATTGATAGGGTTTATAGTTTTTGAGTTATATCAATTGTTTTGCAAGTTTACACATTTTTAACACACATCAAAAATTATGACACGGCGTTTTGACCAATAAATAGGAGAGTCTCATGAAAGTAACGCATTCAGAGAGGTTTTTTATAATATTCGTCAATTGACCTCGGCTGTTACATTATATAAGCATAAGAAAGAATGAAATCGTAAACTCTCATAACATCTTAGTACATAAAATGTGTCACTCTCATTTCTACTCCCACACGAGATGAAGAGAATATAAGCTTCTTAAAATGATGATATCAAGAAGAGACAACTACACTGAAAGGAAGGCAAATAAAAGTCTGCCAGAGGTGACGTAAGAAGATTAATGCGTGTCGAATTTAAGTCTAAGTGAAGATTGGAACCTGTGATGAGCACTGATAAGTACACTTGGAGAACCCAAATCACCACAACACATTTTAAAAAGACCTGACGATCGTTTCACTAACCGAGTTAGCGTCGTCAGAGGATGAAGAATTATCTCATAATTTTTAGTTAATTTTTATTTTAAAAAATTCACTAATAGAGAGGTATCGATGGTGCGACTTTGCAAATTTTTTTTCAAATGAGCGAAAACTATGACCCCTAGAACCCATATCCGGGGTCAGTTTCAGTTTTTATATGTTTATATATACATACATAAATATATATATATATATATATATATATATATATATATATATATATATATATATATATATATATATATATATATATATATATATATATAAGACACTTGCCAAGTTTCATCGAAATCGGTTATTTATTTTTTGAGTTAGCGGTTGGATATATATATATATATATATATATATATATATATATATATATATATATATATATATATATATATACATGTGAGGTTTTAAGAGGGAAACCCCAAAGTTTTGTTATATAACTTTATGCCTTTTAAGTTACAGACCTAAAATTTGGTACTCAGTTTACTTTTTATGACGTAAACTTGCGTACTAAATTTTGTTGCCTTAAATTTGCTATTTCCGGAGATATAAAAACTTTTCGAAAGAATACGCAAATTTTTCGAAAGAAAACGCAAAATTTTTCGAAACAAAACGCCTAATTTTCCAGGAAAACTGGCCAGATTTTCTTGGCTAACAAAATCATCCAATCCACTTGCAACAGGAATGTACTCACCAAATTTGATCATAATCAGCATAATAATGTTTTTAGTTATCGGTGTGACACACACATACACACACACGCGCGCCTGAGCACAAAATTATTATATATATATATATATATATATATATATATATATATATATATATATATATATATATATATATATATATATATATATATATATATATATATATATATACCTTTCTCCTTGTATAGTACATAAATGCCGTGTTATCAATCCTGTTTTAGTTTATATATATATATATATATATATATATATATATATATATATATATATATATATATATATATATATAACAGACACCGGGAATTATGGGTTCTAGGCGGCTTTTTCCCTCAGGGCTCGTCCGCGGCCTTGCTGCCCCGATAGCACTGCAACCTTTGGTTGATTGTGTATGGGGGGCTTAGTTTGCGCTCACTTGAAGACATTTTTTCAAAATTCAAAAGTTGGGATCTCCTCATTAGTGAATTTTTAAAAGAAAATTTACTAAAAATAGTGGGCCCATTTTGATAAAATTCGGTAAGTGCCTTCTGTCTATTCGTGGCTTGGATAAGTTCGTTAGCCAGGAGAATCGGACCAGGTTCTCCGTAAAAATTTTGTTTTCTTTAGAAAAAAATTTGTATCTAAGAAAATAACTAAGCTATCCTAATCAAAACTGGCATGTGGGTTTATGTGATAAAAAGTAAAATGTACCAAAATTCAGATCTCTATGTTATAATGTCATGAGACAAAAAAGCTATCGGCATTTCATTAAAATATTTCTGATGTCAGATCATCTCTATAACAATTCACTACCATAACGCACTTGCTACGTCCAGACTTTTTCTTGGTTAAGAAAATGTTAGGAATGTATTTTCTAGCCCTAGTCACAGCGCTATTTTATTATGAAAATTCTCTGTAGGTATTAGACACTGCAATATGTGAACAAGTTTCACGTTAAGTTTCGCATATATGGTCCCATTAAATTAAAGTGTAGGCGTCTAGCCCATCGTCGCTTGTTTAAAATCTTTACACAAAGTTGGACGTGAAGGGTGGGTTAAGTGCGAGTTATCTCATCTCAGTTCAAGTTTTTTACGTTAGGGGAACCTGCTTATCGGGCATCTGGTTCACCTAAAGAAGGCATTAGCTATTGTACCATTTAACACGTTGGTTGCAGTAGAAAATTAGTGTGGTGTTCATTGTTTTCTGGAAATTTACAGTGCACGTTATATATATCTTCATTCAGGTGAGTCATCTCACAGAATTCATAGTCGTTTGTTTATTGTACAGCTATTCTTTGTCTAATTATAAATTGAGAAATAATTTCAATAAGTATATGACTAAGGGTGGTTTTAGGTAATCATTTAATAAATAGCCTTTATGAAATAATTTGAGAAATAGCTAAGTTTAGATTACGTTTATTATTTATATAAGGCTAAGTTATAAATTGAGAAGTAATTATCATATTTAAATAAAGGGGCCTTATGAAATAATTTAGGGACTAGCCAAGTCTACACTATGGTTATTACTTATACGAGGTTAGGTCAATATTCATAAATTAAGTAAGAGTTGAATTATGTCAGTTTGTTTAGAGTAAATAAAGTACAGCCTGTTTGAAAGTAAATTGATGATAGTTTGGAAGGTGTGAGAGACACATTCGCTGTTTGCTCACCCAATAGGGCGCCATACTGGTAGAGGCGTTGGGTTTAGGACCAGGTTACGTAAGCGCAACACGGTTGTTTGTTTGCATCGATGGATTTCGGTAGGGGTACAGCTGAGCTTGCTCTAGGTATCCATTCCGCCTACTCCCGTCGATAGCCGGATATTGGAGAGGACACATCGTAGAGAATACTCCGATGCATCCACTGCACTTCTCAGTATTCACGGTGGTACCGTGGTTGCTTTTTGGTCGATCTGGTAAGTTGACCGAGACACTGTGGTCAGTTCACCCGTTGGTCTCATTGCACGTGTCAGTCCAGGGTAGGAGTTGGGCTACTTGGAGAAGGACACACCCTGGAGTGTGCATCGTGTGCCCATTGCACTTCTCGGTATCCAACTCTGACAGTTACGAGCACTCTAGGTGAGGCATTGAACTGTGCCTCATTGCACACCTGGAAGCCGGCACTGACCTGGTGTCGGGTACGGCACCCAATTTAACACACAAGCTCAACTATTGTTTTAGGAACTATTATTTGTGTAACTATCGTGTGAGTAACTACTTGAGTAATTATTGTCTGAGTAATTATTGTTTGAGAAACTGATTGTTGAGCAGTTAGAGACATTGTTGAGAAGCAGTTCTGAGGCACTGATGTGCGTTGTTGATGGAGTATAATGTGGGTCAGTGGAGCCTTGAGTATGAACCGCTATTAATGTTAGAGTTGCTCAGTGGAGCGTTATGTCGAAACTGCTCTTAAGGTTAGTTTGCTCAGTGGAGCTTTGGGTATAAATAGTTATTGATGTTGAGTCGCTCAGTGGAGCGTGTAATTGGTAATTGTTTGATGAACTAATAATTGAATGCCCCTCGTATATATGTTAGGTTGTGCTTTAGATGAACGATGGTGTGTTCAAGTATATTTTTAATTATAGGTTAGTAATGTTGTTACTGGACACTATTGGCACCCGCTCGCCCGACTCATTACGCCCGTACATTAAGGCTTCGCCATCATTCTGACAAGTAATAAACTTTTTGCCTTATGCATGATTACCCTTAAGTAGATAACACAACTGCTAAGTAATATATCGACTGGTGATTGATTGTTGAGTTATGTAATTATATTATGTGAACGTTAGTCGATTGTTATTGTTATAATAGGTTACTTTTATTGTTTACTAAGAGGGTTGTAATCTTGTGTCATCGAAGGGTTGCATTCGAGATATTTATTCAATATATATGAAAAAAAAAACGTACCCGTTACATTTCTGATGTCAGATCATCTCTATAAAAATTCACTACCATAACGCACTTGCTACGTCCAGACTTTTTCTAGATTGAGAAAGACTGTAGCTAAAGGAACGTTAGAATTTCAAAGACCTCTTGTTCATTTAAGCTTTTCCAATTCTGGAATCTATTTAAAACAAGAAATGAGATTCAAGGACGCCACACCGTCAATATTCTTCGATATACGATACAGTCAACAAGTGGATTGGAATATAAACTACAATAATGCCTTAATTATGTAAAATGAGTGGATCTAAAAGCTGCGCAATCCATTATGGCATACCAACAGTAATTGGTCTATAATTTTATTATAAATCACGATAAAGTAAGTGACAAGTTAACAGTCTTCTCGACTGCTGCCGTCAAGAAATCTCGAGTAGTGTCTCGTTTACTTCATTAATGGTTTATTAGATACAAGCATGGTTGCCATATTTAGTAATAATGTAATTACAAATAATACTTTATTGGCTTTATAAAGTATTAACCTACAAGGAAGCCTACGCTTGTTAATTTGTGATTTTTCCTAAAGTTCCCCTCTCAAAAATTGCTAATGAAAGTCGTTTCTTAAATTTTTTCTAATCTTGCGTCTCGTTTTTTTTTTTCATTGCATCCATGCATCTTATTTCGTTAAAAAATGCAAAAATGCAATAATATAAGGGTGAACGAAAAAGAAATTGTAGGTATCACTGACTTATGGGCCACCTGTCGTTGTCAAATTAATTTTATATGATGTAACTCAAGATACCCTATAATTCACGTATACAACTTGTTGTCGTATTTTGTATAATAACAATAACTGTGTGTGTGTGTTTTGTTTCTTTAACGTCGGCCTATTTCCGCGACTATGGCCAATCACCGACGCCAGGGAGCAGTTTCACCTCACTATCCTGGAAATTTTGCCGAACCCCTGTCTTTCTGTAAGGAGGGTAGGGATCTTTAACGTGCCCAACATCGCATGGACACGGGACCGACAGCTTAACGCCCCCTCCGAAGGGCGGAACGTGCAGACATTCAACTTGCTCAAATACAATGCCAGAACCTCGGTTGATGTTAATTTTACAGTTTGTACTGGAAAAGTGAAAGGAGTACGCCGGGATCGAACCCGGTACCCTTCGGTTCAAAGGCACACGTTCTTACCTCTGAACCACCGAGGTCATAACAATAACTATATTGAGCTTTACCGTAGAAATGTGTCATCCTGTCTATATGTAAACAGATAAAAACTGAAACTAAACCCGGATATGGATTCTAGGGGGCCTGCTTTGCGCTCATTTAAATAAATGATTTTGATATTCAAAAGTTGCCGTCTCCTCATTAACGAATTTTTTGCTACGAAAATTAGCTAAACATTATAGACCGCTAAACCATAAACTTAACTAAAACTACTGCCAAAGCATCAGAGAAAGGGTCCATTTGAAATGAAATTTCTGGAAACATTGTAGTAAAATGAAGGACGATAATGATCAAAGCTGAAACTTATGGGTTTGCAGAACACTCTGCTTGGGACATTGTCTTTATATAGCCCGTATTTGTTTCAGATTCTTTGCCTAGATGTTACCAGTTTTGACTTTTCAAATTGCGACTTTGACATTTTGAAGAGAACCCCAATTTTGTTTTCTTTAAATGCCGATAACTTTTTGCCTTTAAGCTTACAAATCTAAATTTTGGTACGTGGTTCCCCCTTTAGAATAGAAACACGCGTGCCAAATTTGCTTGCACTTGTTACTTCCGGAGATGCACATTTTTTTCTGAAAGGAAACAAAAATTTTCCGGGAAAGCATGGGGCGATTTTCCTGACTAACGAACATATTCAAGCCACTTGCAAAAGACAGGTACTCAAAATATCTGATAAGCACACTTGGAGAACCCCAATCACCACAACTCATATTTTTTAAAGACCTTACGATCGTTTTACTGACCATGTCAGCATCATCAGGGGATGAACAATTCTTTAGAAAAAGAGGATGAAAAAATTAGAATTTTTCATCCTCTGATGATGCTGACGTGCTCAGTGAAACGATCGTAAGATCTATAAAAAATATGTGAGAAATACGGATTATGTCGAAAAAATCTTGTAATAAGTGTGTTTTACAAAGCCTTAAGTTTCAGCTTCAACCATCATTTCGGAAAAGCCATTTCAAATAGATCCTCTTTCTGATGTTTGGGCAGTAGTTTCAGCTATATAATTTATGGCTTAATAGTTTATATTTTAGCAAATTTTCGTAGAAAAAATTTGTTATTGAAAAGACCGCAACTTATGAATTTTAAAAAGATTTCTTCAAATAAGCACGAACTAGAGCCTTTAAAACCCATATAAGGGGGGATTTTCAGTTTTTGCCTGTTTACACATATACAGGTGACGCATTTCTACGGTAAAGTTCAATATATCCGTTACTATACAAGATATGAGAAAAAAAGTATATACGTTAATTATAGGGAGTTTCGAGCTGCATCTTACAAACCTATTTTGACAATCACAGGGTGGCCCATATGTCGTTGAGGATACATACTTTATTTTTTAACAGAACACCCTCTTATGTTATTGCAGTTGTGTGTTTTCCATCGAATGGCAATGCATGTTTGTAAGAAAAACATTGAGATCGTTCATTATTTTTGAGTTATTTCAATTGTTTTGCAACTTTTCACGTTTTTGGTACATATTCCAAACACATATCACAAATTACGATACGGCGATGTTAGCAATAGATAGCGGAGCCCCATAGAAATGACGCATTCAGCGAGCTTTTTGTTTGTATTACTCGTCGAAAAAATCGAGCTGCTGTATACTGGCACTCTCAAATAGTGGCTGAATTTGAAAAGTTTTTGCATAAATGTTTTTAGTGTTTCCGTAGAAATCATTTTTTGTAAGATTTTTGTGATATTTTGGTAACTAATAATAAATGTTTAATAAGTTATTGTAAATTAAAGTTGTCGAATTTTTGTGGAACCATAATTTAGTGTAACATTACTGAAGGCAATTTCTGTGAAACAAAATGACGAATTTTGTAAAACAACAACTTTTCATATATTTTTTTTGTTTAATTTTGCTCCTAAAGCTGTTTGTGAATAATTAAATCTTAGCAGGTGTGTAAATAGTTTAAAGAGGTTCGTTGACCAGGAAAATCGGACTAGTTTTAACTAGAACTTTAAAAGTTTATTTTCGGAAAATGTACTTTTTAAAACCACAAAGCTATTTTAA
Organism: Tillus elongatus; assembly: GCA_964006375.1. Lineage (NCBI taxonomy): Eukaryota > Metazoa > Arthropoda > Insecta > Coleoptera > Cleridae > Tillus > Tillus elongatus. Next base: position 24,363,900 of record OZ023268.1, on the reverse strand, counting down.
TGAGATATGATACTATATAGGTTGCAATGCCAACCAAATGTCCTTCTTTTAAAATCAAGACACATTTGCGATTAAATACATTTTTACGAAAATTCGCTAACATAACGCATTTGCTGCATACAGACTTTTTGTTGTAATTTTCTTTACAGGGATACATTGTTAATAAGCTAATGCCCAGTTTCACAAATCTTTGTTAAATATTTAAGGTCCAGTTAGTTAACCAACTTCGAATACTGCTCCCACATCTGGAATGCCGCTGCCGCTCCTACACTCGCTATCCTGGACTCCATTCAGCAAAGAGCTATGCGTCTCATCGGTGACCCTACCCTCACCCAAAGACTGCCATCCCTTGCCCACCGACGTGCGGTTGGTGACCTCTCTCTCTCTCTTTTATAGATATCTGCACGGGTACTGCTCAGAGGAGCTTTTATCCATAGTTCCTCCACCTGCTGCTTCCAACAGATCTACCAGGGGAACAGAGCGAATGCACCCTTTTACTGTCCAGGTTGCCAGACATAGAACATCTTGTTATGCCCGCTCTTTTGTCCCGAGGACTTCCAAGTTGTCGAATTCCTTGCTGGCACATGTTTTCCTTCTCCTCCAAACCACCAAACCTTCCAGAATTAACAAGTTGCCTCTTTCCCCCTTGTCGACACCCACGGTACGATAGCATTTAGGCTGTAAGCCCTCATGGTGTGTTGTTGAAATATATTTTTTTTAAAAGACGGCCAATCAAAATATTTGGTTTTTCTGGCAAAAACCCGAATCATAGTTTATGATTGGTCGCCTGAAACATTGATTAACGAATCATCCATTAAATATTTAATCGAGCCTTGCGAAACTGAGCAAATGTATGTCACTTGCTTTCAAATATTGCAAACATAGCCCCTAATCTACTTAGAGTTTCTGAAAAGTGGCAACAGTGTTTGATTCAGGGGATAACTACAAGAACGTAGATAATCACTTTTCAGTGAGAGATCGGCCTAAGTCGCTGGAAACTGGTTGTTTAATTGACAATGGCAGACAGTTGATTACAATACTATATTACTGCAATTCTATTTTATTATTATTGTATTAAGTAAATCCTAACTTTTCTAAACTATTTTTAACAGCTTGTATCCATGCATTCAGAAAAAAGTTTAGAGCATTTAACAAAATTGAACCAACAAACAAAAGTCTGCGCAGCAATTGCGTTATGGTAGTTAATTTTCATTAACATGTTTTTAATAGCAACTATGCGTTCTTTTTTAAGAAAGCTGGCATCAAGTTTGGTTACCAATATAATCTATATAGTAGAAACAATGTTTTATATCAAAATAACTTTATTGTTTGAAAATGTACACAAATTTCCGAAAGTAAACTTAGTGTTCCCGAAAAAACTGACTTTTTGGGCAACCTTATATGTTAATAGCAAATTGAGCTGTTTAAATTTGAAGCATTTAATGAACATTCGCTACCATAACGCACTTGCTGCGTTCCGAATTTATTTTCTTACAAACATGCATTATATTTCGATGGAAAATGCAAAAATGCAATAACATAAGGCGTGTTCGATTAAAAAAAATTGTATCACCAACAACTTATTTTTTTTCGTAATTTATATAATAACGGATATATTTGTCATTGATTTTTTACGAAAATTCGACAAAAATTATATACCATTAAACGATAAACTCTATAGCTAAAACTACTGCCAAAACATCAGAGGAAAGGGTCTATTTGAAATGCATTTTCTGGAAATAGTTTAGTAAAATGAAGGACAATGACGGTTGAAGCTAAGACTTCATGGTTTGTAAAGCATTCTTCTTGAGACATTTTCTTTCCATAGCCCGTATTAGTTTCTAATTCTTTGCCTAAATGTTGCCAATATTGACGTTTTAAATCGCGACTCTAACGTTTTGAGGAAAAACCCAATTTATTTTTCTTTAAATGCCTCTAACTTTTTTGTCTTTTAACTTAGAGAGATAAATTTTGGTAAGTAATTAACCTATAATGATATAAATCCGCGTATGGTTGCCCTTCCTTTGTTATTTCCGGAGATATAAATTTTTTTGGAAAGGAAACACAAAACTTTCCAGGAAGACCTCAGTAGATTTTCCTGGCTAACGAACTTATCCAAGCCACTTGCAAAAAGATGGTATTCACCAAATTTAATCAAAATCGGTTTATTGTTTTTTGAGTTATCGGTGTGATTATTAACACTTATAGGTAAATTAGCAGATTAGAGTATTGTTCGTTTTTTGAAAAAAAAATCAGAAACGTGCTTAGAGGAATCCCTCTATGCATTAACCATCGGATAAATGCTGTGATCTCAACTCCACAATACAGTTAAGAGACCTAAAGCAAATTTGAGGTTCTGTGCGGGGTAAACATACTACAACGGAGCTAGAAATGCAAACTGTAAAAAACTCACCTTACAGAAGTCCATATAAAGGAGAAATTCCTTACCAACACCGTTTCTCCATAAAAAACTTCCACTTTTCCCAATTAAAAAAAACTCTAAATAAAAACGTAATCTGATTATTAAAGTTAAATAAATAACTGAAACCCCTACCAAAGCATCACATAAAGGGTCTATTTTAAATTAATTTTCAGCAAATAGGTTAATAAAATAAAGAACAATGAAGATTGTAGCTGAAACTTAAGGCTTTCTAACTTCTTACGACATTTATACTGCATATCCGAATTCATTTAGGTACCCTTATGTAGAACATGTCAATTTTGATGTTTCGAATCGCGACTTTTTTGACGTTTTAAGAAGAAAAACTCAAAAGCTTCTAACTTTTTTTTTATTTGTTATTTCCGGAGATATAAAAATTTTCCGAAAGAAAACGCTACATTTTCCTGGAAAAGCCAGTCCGACTTTCCTGGATAACGTACCTGTCCAAGCCACTTGCTAGAGGAAGGTACTCACCAAGTTTTATCAAAATCCGTCCATTATTTTTTAATTATCGGTGTGACACACACACACACACACACACACACACACACACACACACACACACACACACACACACACACACACACACACACACACACACGCACGCACACACACACGCACACACACACAGATATATATATATATATATATATATATATATATATATATATATATATATATATATATATATATATATATATATATATATATATATAGTGGCGTATTGAAAACGAAACAGACCGATTTGCGTCCAGAGAATTTTTTTTAAAGAAACGCTGAAACACGTGAATTTTAATATTGAGGGGACATCTTTTCACATAAAACTCAACTTTGTCACATCAACCCTCAGAACATTTCTTATCCGAATGAGAGAAATGCGGTATATTATTTCAGTTTATCGGTCGGTTTGATACTTGATAGTACCACCGAAAATTAATTTCACGATGGTGTATTCTGTAGAAGAACGAGTTAAAATATTTTCTTTTTTTTTTTCAAAAACGATGACTGTGCCAACCGTACCGCAAATTTGTTTAATGAACGACATCCGAACAGACATGTTAACAGAAAATACATTTTGGAGTTAGTTGCAAAGTTTCGACAAAGTGGTTCGGTAGCCAAAAAAAAACGGGATCCTGAACGTGAATTTCCGGTTAGAAATGAGACTACTGAGATTGAAGTTTTAGGACAAATTGCTGCAGACCCAACTTCCAGCACGAGAAAATTGGCCACTGTTTCAAACATCAAAAGAAGAACGATTCAGCGAATATTGAAGCATCATAAATTTCACCCGTATAAAATTCATCTTGTACAAGAACTGAATGAAGATGATTTTGATTGGCGGCTGGAGTTTTGTGAAGTTATGACTGCACAAATAGCTGATAACGGGAACTTTCTGTTCAATATTGCTTTTCAGACGAGTGTTCGTTTTTATTAAACTCTACAGTCCATCGTCATAATCGTCGTTATTGGGCAGATAATAATCCAAGAAATTTTCACGAAGTCCACACATAAACTCCACAGAAATTGAATGTCTGGACTGGCATTTTTGGAGACCGTTTAATTGGATCAATTTTTCTTGATGGCAATTAGAGTGGCGAAACGTATTTGGAGTTACTAGAAGATATCGTTTACCCTCTACTAATTGACATTGTTTAACATTATGATCGCTATCAAGAAAATCAATTATTGTTTCAACAAGATGGAGCTCCTCCGCATTTTTCACAACGTGTTAGGGAGTTTTTGAACATAGAGTTTCCAGGACAATGAATTGGGCGTAGAGGTGCTATTGAGTGGACCCCTAGATCACCGGATTTACCTCTTTTAGACTTCTTTCTATGGAGCCATTTAAAGAGTAGAATTTACGCAACAGAGCCGGATCTTTGGAAGAATTACGACGACGCATTGTTGGAGAATGCCGTCTAATAACTCCACAAATGCTCCAGAATGTCAGAGCTCGTTTTGAACATAATTTCTACTTTTGTATGGAAGCTGGTGGTCAACATTTTTGAACGTTTGGTTTTGTTTTTTACTTTTTTAACGAAAAATTGACTAATTATTGCATTTCTTATCACGATGAATGAAATACGTTGTTGCAACTCCAATTGTGAATAATTTTTAAACGAGTTGATAAAACTTCAAAAAAATTCGTATGCTGAATTCAGAAGAGAAAGAGCTTTCAAATGATGTAACACTCGACCCATGTTCCCTATTTAAAATATAAGGGTTGTTATCACCACCCTTAAGGGGTTAATGTGACAAAGTTGAGTTTTATGTCAAAATATGTCCCACCCAATATTAAAATTGACGTGTTTCAGCGTTTCTTAAAAAAAGATTCTCTGGACGCAAATCGGTCTGTTTCGTTTTCTTTTTCAATGCGCCAGCCTATATATATATATATATATATATATATATATATATATATATATATATATATATATATATATATATATATATATATATATATATATATATATATATACTTATAAAGTCTTAAACCGACCTCGGATTTGGGTTGCAAGGGTCCTAAATAGCGCACATTTGAAGAAATTTTTTCAAAATTCAAAAGTCGGGATCTCGACATAAGTGATTTTTTTTAAAGAAAATTCACTAATAAATGTCAAACACTATTAATAATCAGAAGTTAGATAATTAACCCAATTACCATAGTACCTATGTATTACACAAAACATAGAATGTTACTTGTAATTTTCTAATATAAATGTATAATTAAATCAAATGTGAACGACCTGTGCCGAAATCACAAAGTAAAACACAATAAACCACAATTCCCAACAAGACCTCAATTAGGATGAAATATGTCAGACTGTGCGTTATATTTTTGTTCATGGTAACAAACAGCGCAAATGATTGCCGCAATTTCGTAAGTATCAAGAGAAACGATCCATGAAAAAGGAAGCTAATGCAATACATAATAAGCAGAGATGTTTGCCAATGAGACTTTTTATCTGATTTGCGTTTGTTCCGAGCCACGGAGAATTCCTTTCAGTACAGGCTTCCCTCCAACAAAACTACTTCTAGGGTGGATATAAAAAGAATGATGACTTTCCGTAACGTGAATAGAAACCATGGCGATTCAAAGAAAATGTCCTGAGGCGCGATGTGCATTCTGGTAGCAGATTTTCATTAAAGTTGGCATGCTTTCCGAAAATAGATATTGTGTGTACAAAAAGTAACATAATGTCAGGGGCGGCTCCTCAATAAATGCGCCCGTGCGCGCGCACTGCGGCGTGCCGGGGAAAAATAATCTTTTTGCTATGCTATATTTTAATAGATTTTTATTTTTTTACCTCCTGCATTCCACACAAACAAAATTAGTATATCAAGGATCGCAGAGTCGGCAGCCATTAATAGAGCATCAGAAGAAGTATAGTGTGTTAATGGTTGCCGACGTTATATACATCCATATACACAGTCCCGCGTCGGTGTGTATTCTTCGGCGCTCTACCTAAATAGGAAACTTCAATACGAAATGATCGACTATCTTCGTCAAAAACGACCGAATAAGCAATCCCGTTGTGCGATTTAAAATTCCACACTTGCAGCACAGCACAATAAGACCCAGCACTGAATCTTGTAGGGCGGCCCTTTGATGTTGTGAGAATACAATATTTGACCTTGTCCCCATCGCTCCAGCTTAACGGACCAGGGTGGGACTCGGCATAGAGTTATGCTGTTTTCGAATCACAGGTGTAATCGCTCACTTTACCGCCAGGACCGTACTATCTTTCTTAAAGCAATGTTATTATTGATTTGTATACAGCAAAATATTACGTAATTGAAACAACGATAATTAAATATAGTGTTAGTAGAAGGAGTATAACTACGATAGATTATATCCTCGTGAATAGCATCTCACATTTAGACATTTTAAAGTATATTAAATTATTTAGTCAAAATTTATAATAAGTTTGCGTCTATCAAGAACGGCATTCTGGCGTATTTTAATAAAATTCATTCAATCTTAAAATTCAAAAAAAGTATATATATATATATATATATATATATATATATATATATATATATATATATATATATATATATAGTAAAATTGAAAAGATACGTGCAGTATAAAACGACAAAGCTCACATATTGTCATGTTTTTATGTCAAACAAAACATTTAAAATTATATAATGCTAACCTACATAGACTTAGCCGTTTATAAATATATAAATGAATAGACGAGTAAATAAACATATAAATAAATATAATAAAATTGAAAAGATATGTGAAGTATAAAATGACAACGATCACATATTGTCATGTCTTTATATCAAACAACACATTTAAAATTATAGTTAGTTAGTAATTATCAAAGGAAAGGACTTTTTAACTACTATAACATATAACTACGTAGAGGAAAACTTGGTAAGTAGTTAATAATTATTCTTAGTAAGTAGGTTTTTTTATAATACATTTTCGGGAAAAAAAGAGGGGAGCCTTTCTTTTTTTTGCGCACCCCCAATGCATTAAGGCACGAGCCGCTAATGCATAATGTGTACAAAAAGTTTTAGGAAATAACTAAAGCTATAAGTTCATATAACTCCTTAGTATACAGGGTGCACCATTTTTCCAGAATAGTGACGTGAAATTGCTCACTGGCGTCGGTGATTGGCCATAGTCGCGGAAATAGACCGACGTGAAAACAAAAAATTACCCAAGAACTATTGAAACAACTTATATAACATATCTTTTCTCTCAACGTTTTTAGTTTTAATAATCCATATGAATAAAAAAAATGTTCGGAACGCAGCAAGTGCATTATAGTAGTGAATTTTAATAAGAACTGTACACTATTGCTAAGGTATATTATAAAAACTAATTTTATTCATTTAAATGGACCTGGGAGACCGGTTTTAGAGGTCCCAGTTAACGATTATTTGAATAAGTTTGTATTTTATATGGAGCTAGAAATATATAATTTGGTAGAGATATATGTAAGTACCGCAAGTCTTTTTAAAAAAAATTGTGCTACAAATTTAATTAAAGTCACAAAAGTTTGCTAAAAATTTTTTAATTATTTACAAAGGGAATATACCTGCCAAACCATAGATATGGCAGGTATTTTTCCTTTTAATTGCTTGGATGGTTTTGTTTTAGTCAACCCAATCAAACTATTTTTTGCAAAAAAAAAAATGTTTTTTAAAACCAACTTGTAGTCTTCCGTAAAGTTCATTATGTTATTTTTCTTTAATTTAGTACACACGCTGCGTTTACACAGGTATTACTATGGTTCAAAATTGAAGATTCTAGCTTAATAGGAAATTGAGTTACCAGATTTTAAATATATGTACAAAAATTCTCCACCATAATGTATTTGCTGCAGCGAGACCTTTTTCAACACTTATTTACTGTAGCTGTATCCACATTTTTAGAAAATGATGAAATATTGTAGCAATCTATGTAAGACCGACAAACAAGACAACCAAAATTTTATTTTTGGAAAAATATTTTAAACAAATGAAATGGAGTAACAATTTAAACATAAATTAAAAATCTTGGTTGGCTGCTTTGGCGCAGGGGTTCCCCTTTCCTTTCTGCATGCCAACAAGCACCCTCAATATATAAACAAGAACAATGTAAACAAGAAAAGTTTCTTGGGAACAACCCGCAAGAATGTTATGGGACCTGCGGTGAATATAGGGGTTCTGGGCGGGATAAACAGATAGCTGCAAAATCGGTTATAGGCAACTTATAGAGGTCCAAGCAAGCTGTTTTTTCCGCACGTGGCAGGTATTTTTCCTTATTAGTCGCGTGGATGATCCGCTTTAGTCAACTCAATCAAAACAGTGTCTGCAAACAAAATAACAAAAATGGTTTTCTAAAACAAATGTATCGTTGCCTGTGAAGCTCATTGTGTTATTTTTTAAATTTAGTTCCCACGCCGCTTTTATATAGGTTTTAGTATGTATAAAACTAAAGATTCTAGTTTAATGGGGAATTGAATTATCACCGTTTGCAATATTTTTAGGGAAGTTCGCTACTGTAACGAACTTGCTGCACCTAAAGTCTTTTCAACACTTATTTACTATTGCTGTATCCATACTTTTTGAAAATGAAATAAATAAATATAAACAATACAAAGTTTTTAAATTAAGATTTTAATCATTTACACTAAAAATGTGTTTATGGTTATGGATTAAACTACTGCATGATATTATGTAGTTTCATTTACCTCAAATTTTCCATATACGACATGAAGAGTAAATAAAAAGTAAAAGTAAACAATAAGTACCTTATTATAAGATTGTAAGGTATTAGCGTAGTCGATTTAGAGGTTACCTTCTTCTTCTTTTTTTATGACGTCTGTAAACAAAGAAGAAGATAACCTTGGACTCGACCCCCCCCCCTGCTGTCAATTAGCAAATAACAAATGACCAATAGCTAACTGGCGTTGTCAGATTTAACTAGGAGAGGGAGATGACTTTTAAATACCCTGAAGAATGGTTTAATATTTATACACAATAAAACGTAGTTCTAGATTGGCTACATTTTATTAATAAATTTTTATTTATTACCATATATTTTTCTGATATATTAAGATTCAGATGAGAGTTTTGGCAAATGGCAACCCCGCTGATTGTTTATTGTGACATATTTTTGTAACCTGTTTGTTTGAAGTTTAATTTGAAGCATTTCTTGCAATTGCAGCGTAACGCTGAAATATCTGTCTGACTTTGTCTAACACTATAGGCACCCATTCAGAGGTAATGTCGGGTTATATCGTACATTTTTTATTTGGTTATAACTCAAAATTTACTGAACCGATAAAGTTCAAATTTGTGAAAGGGGACCACTTGTATGATATCTACATGAGTGTAAAGTTTTAGATTCATTCTTCTAATAATTTAAAAGATGTTCCGTTTTCAAACAGTTTTTCGCATTTTTTATGAAAGTATTTGAGTATCAAAACTGTCTAACGAACTCATCCAAGCTATTAACAAAATTAATTGCCAAATTTGGTTTCGATTGGTGAAGTATTTTTTGAGTTATCGGTTGGATACCTATATATATATATATATATATATATATATATATATATATATATATATATATATATATATATATATATATATATATATATATATATATATATATATATATATATATATATATATATATATATATATATATATATATAAACTAATTCCCTAATTCGCGCTCATTTGAAGAAATTTTCCAAAAATCTTACCATCGATACCTCTCTATTAGTGAATTTTCAAAATTCACTATAAATTATAAGAACAAAAGAAAAATTATTATTTTCTTTTTAGTGCGTTTATAAAAAAGTTTGTTTTGAAAGCTTATTTATATAATATTTTATTTGCCATCGAGGCCTAAATTTCATATCAATTTAAGTGTCAGTTTTTCTGGTATTAGATTATAATAATAATAATATAATAATACAATTTATTTGCTCCCTTCTCTGTACAAAATAGTAAAGGTATCACAAAACAACTTTTTAGACTAAGCATACATCAGAAAATGGACAAATAAATAAATTACAAAACTGTGCTAAGTCTGTGACTTGTGCACACATTAAACAAAGAACACATTAAAACAAAACAAAAAACAAAAAAAAACTACGCGTGATGCGAAGAAAGTATGACATATATACACACACATATAAAACCAGACGCATAATCCTGGCATGTAGTATAATCCCCGGGATTAAAGGTCTTATAAAATGCTTGAAGATTAGAAATACTTAATAGTCTTACCCAGGGCTAGCTCGTGCCACAAGTTCATACCTGAAACAAAATTAATAATTAGCTTGGAGTTCGGAAAATGTTAAATGAGACATTCAAATTCTCACACAGAGAGAGCGTTATGGTAGCGAATTTCCATAAAAACATTGTTACTTAAAAAATGTAGGTATCTATATTTAATACTTAATGATGAAAAATATATGCGAAACGGTAGAAATTAACAAAAAAAAATACAGGAAATTTACTAAACGCTCCAAATTGACCAAACAAATAACAGTCCATTGTTAAACATGTTTGCACCAAGTAGTAATTCAGCGGAGAGATGTTGCTGACCTCACTATGTAATAAAAATAGGTAGTTTTGGGCATTAGCCATTCAATTCGGGAGACATAGAAGTGCATTCAACACAGAGTAGGTATTAAATTTAAAATCTACCTTCGGTGTGTATTTGACAAAGCTGAGAACTTCAGCGAAACTGCAGCAGTTATACATATACATTATATCAAATCGGGTAAATCAATTTGTTCATTTACCAAAGTTGACAATGGATTTAAATCAAGTATCTGCCTCCACAATATCATAAAAATTATAATATTTATCAGTACCTACACTGCAATTTACTTTTGGTCAAAATTAATCACGATTTTGTGGCACTGACGTGGTCAGTGAAACGATTGTAGGGTCTTTAAAATATGTGTTGTTGTAATTTGGGTTCTCCAAGTATATATAATATATAAATATATATATATATATATATATATATATATATATATATATATATATATATATATATATATATATATATATATATATATATATATATAGGCTGGCGCATTGAAAACCAAACAGACCGATTTGCGTCCAGAGAATTTTTTTTAAGAAACGCTTAAACACGTCAATTTTAATATTGGAGGACATGTTTTGACATAAAACTCAACCTTGTCACATCAACCCCTTAAGCGTGGTGATAACAACCCTTTCGAGTGTTACGTCATTGGAAAGCTCTTTCTTTTCTGAATTCAGCACACTAACTTGTTTGGAAGTTTTATTAGCTCGTTTAAAAATGAGAGAAATGCAGTTTATTATTTCAGTTTATCGGTCGGTTTGATACTTGATAGTACTACCGAAAATTAATTTCACAATGGTGTATTCTGTAGAAGAAATAGTTGAAATAAGTACTCTTTTTTTCAGAAACGATGACTGTGTCAACCGCACTGCAAATTGGTTTAATGAACGACATCCGAACAGATATGTTAACAGAAAGGAGTTCGTTGCAAAGTTTCGACAAAGTGATTCAGTAGCCAACAAAAAACGGGATCCTGAACGTGAATTTCCGGTTAGAAATGAGTCTACTGAGATTGAAGTTTTAGGAAAAATTCCTGCAAACCCAACTTTGAGCACGAGAAAATTGGCCATTGTTTTAAACATCAAAAGAAAAACTATTCAGCGAATATTGAAGCATCATAAATTTCACCCGTATAAAATTCATCTTGTACAACAACTGAATGAAGATGATTTTGATCGGCGGCTGGAGTTTTGTGAAGTTATGCCTGCACGAATAGCTGATACCGGGAACTTTCCATTCAATATATGTGTTTCAGACGAGTGTACGTTTTTATTAAACTCTACAGTCAATCGTCATAATTGTCGTTATGGGGCAGATAATAATCTAAGAAATTGTCACGAAGTCCACACTCAAACTCCACAGAAATTGACTGTCTGGACTGGCATTTTTGGAGACCGTTTAACGGACCAATTTTTCTTGATTTGGGTGGCTAAACGTATTTGGAGTTTCTAGAAGATATCGTTTACCCGCTACTAATTGACATTGTTAAAAATGATGATCGCTATCAAAAAAATAATCAGTGTATCAACAATATGGAGCTCCTCCGCATTTTTCACAACGTGTTAGGTAGTTTTTGAACATAGATTTTCCAGAGCAATGGATTGGGCGTAGAGGTGCTATTGAGTGGCCTCCTAGATCACCGGATTTAACTCCTTTAGACTTCTTTCTATGGGGCCATTTAAAGAGTAGAATTTTCGCAACAGAACTGCAGTCTCTGGAAGACTTACGACGACGCATTGTTAAAGAATGCCATCTAATAACTCCACAAATGGTCCAGAATGTCAGAGCTCGTTTTGAATAAAATTTGTACTTTTGTATGCAAGCTGGTGGTCAACAATTTGAACACTTACTTAACTGAATAAACATTTTTGAACGTTTGGTTTTGTTTTTAGTTTTTTTTACCAAAAATGACTAGTTTGTGCATTTCTTATCACAATGAATGAAATACGTTCTTGCAAATCCAACTGTGAGTAATTTTTAAACGAGTTGATAAAACTTCCAAAAAAAAATATTTCAACACTTACTTAACTGAATAAACATTTTTAAACGTTTGGTTTTGTTTTTTAGTTTTTTTTCAACCGAAAAATTGACTAATTAGTGCATTTCTTGTCACAATGAAGGAACTACGTTCTTGCAACTCCAACTGTGAATAATTTTTTAACGAGTTGATAAAACTTCCAAAAAAAATAGTGTGCTGAATTCAAAAAAGAAAGATCTTTCAAATGATGTAACACTCGACTCATGTTACCTATTTAAAATATAAGGGTTGTTATCACCACGCTTAAGGGGTTGATGTGACAAATATAATATATAATATAATATATATATATATATATATATATATATATATATATATATATATATATATATATATATATATATATATATATATATATATATATATATATAGTAGAGAGTATTGTGAGACAACTAGCAGGATGTTAACTTAAGACACAATAAAAAAATAAAAAATAAACAATCAATTTCTTTAACGGCAATGTCTTCGACCTACCCAGATAGTTTCTTGAATTTCGTTGAGCTATATCAACATTTGATTTCTACAGACGACTACAACTTTATCGTAGGCGATATAAATATTAATCTGTTGTCAAACTCAGGACCCTCTCATGAAAAATGTCAAAAATTGTAGAAAAAGTCATAAAATTTAGCCTAACAGAAGTCTTAGATAAACATAAGCTTTCCGATAGACAATTCGGTTACAGCAGAAACTTCCACCATCACTAACAACAGTAGGTGGATAGTTTTTTCTTTTGGATGTATGGATAGAACACCTTCATAGGCATCCAAAATAGAGAAGGACTTGAATAGGAACAAGGTTTTTTGGAATTCAATTCTCAATCAAACGCAATTTATTTTAATGCTATGGGAATCGAAAAGTTTATTTGCGTAGCAACGCCATCTCCATATGTGGTAATAAAAATATATTCTTTCTGCAAAGCTCAAGTCTTTCGGGTACTTAATCTAACATCTTCAACAATTTTCAAAGATCCTTTTTTGTTTTGAAGCAAATGGCGAATGGAGTTTTAAATGGCACAGCCTGTACAGATATTTCATTAAAGAAGTAGGCATTTTAAAGATATTTCTCAAATTTGAGATTCAATTATTTCTTTTTTGCATAATCATGATCAACTCATAAACAAACATGCGTTCGCTAATTTAACAGACCTGCACTTCTAAAGATAATGAGGTTGGTTATGGTCCCGACTTCGTTTGATACACACTGTATAAGATCCATTTACTTACTCCTCTCTTCTTGGTTCCGGTGGATTTCCACTTCTTTGTTTCCTAAATATAATTTGTGACAATGGATTTTGCATCATTTTCTACAGAATACTGAAGAACCACAACCAAAAACAGAACTACATAAACCGTCAAAATCCAAAATGCAATTCGTATCAAACATAAACACGCACAAACGACTGAACAAACTAAAATAATTTGTAGAACGTACTGAAACATATTTGTTATCTTATCCATTTTATTAACAATAAAACGATAAACGAATAAAGTGATAAATTTTATTAAATACAGTAGTTGCCAAAAGAATTGAGAAAATAAAGTCCAGTGGAACTAACATATGAACTTTTTTTTTAACATTAACTTTTATTTTTAGTGCATTTTCATTAAGAAAATTCACTAATAGAGAGGTATCGATAGTAAGACTCTCGGAAATTTATTATTTTAATAAGTTGTTGTAAAAAAAGTTGTCGAATTTTTGTGAAAAATATAATTATAATTAACATTACTGAAGGCAATTTCTGTAAAGAAAAAATGGTAAATTTTTTGTTCAATTTTGGTCCTAAAGCTGTTTGTGAATGATTATATCTTGGTAGGTGTGTAAATAGCTTGAAGAGGTTCATTGGCCAGGTAAATCGGACCAGCTTTTTCTGGAACTTTTAGGTTCATTTTCGAAAAATGTTTGTACTTTTTGATACAACAAAGCTATTTTAATGAAATATGGTAAATCGTTTTTACAATAAAGGTTATACTGCCAACCAAATGTCCTTCTAAAAACAAGACACATTTGACATTAAAAGCATTTTTACGACAATTCGCTACCATAACGCACTTGCTGCGTCCAGACTTTTTTTCAATTATTTTCCAATTTATCACGTTTTTTGGCATATATCAAAAAATGTGGTGTAGCGTTTGTACCAACAAATAGCTGGGTCTGATAGAAATGACGCATTTAGTGAGGTCTGTGTTTACATTATTCATCGCAAAATTCTGAATGCTGTATACAGGTTACTCTCAAATAGTGCCTTAATTTGAAACAATTCAAACTGCCGTAGTAGAGATACCCATTCTAACTGCGAACTGTGCTACTACAATTTTTTTAATAAGTATTTTGCCATTCGGATTTTAAGTACATATTGTACAAAGATCTTAATCTGCAAATAAGGAGATTATTGAAATTGGCGTATAATTTTCTTGCAAGCTGGGATTACCCTTTTAATGAGGAGACCGCGACTTTTGAATCTTGAAAAACAGAGCGCGAACTATGACACCTAGAACACATATCTCGAGTCAATTTCGATTTTTATATGATTATATATATATATATATATATATATATATATATATATATATATATATATATATATATATATATATATATATATATATATATATATATATATATATATATATATATATATATATGTATATATATAAATGGATATGTATGTATGTATCAAATCGATAACTCAAAAAACCACATCCCCTCCCCTTTTGCAAGTTTCGTGGATAAGTTCGTTAGCAAGGAGAATCCGCCCAAGTTTTCCCGGAAAAGTTTGTATTCTCTTTCCGAATTTTTTTCTATTTCCGGAAATAGCAAGGTAAGTACGCGTGTTTGTATTATAGAAAGTAAACCACGTACCAACATTTAGGTTTGTAAGTTAAAAGACAAAAAGGTTATAGGCATTTAACGAACAAAATTTGGAGGTTTTCCTCATAACGTCAAGGGCGCGATTTAAAACGTCAAAATTGGCAACATTTAGGCAAAGAACCTAAAACATTATGTTAAGGAAATCTTGCAAGAAGAGTGTTCTAGAAACCCTTAAGTTTCAGCTTCAACCGTCATTGACCTTCATTTTACTAAAATATTTCCAGAAAATTCATTTCAAGTCATACTCAACGTAGCCCAAGGGTGAAAACGGTTGGCACCAGGATAATATAGCCCACTAATACGAGTTTCAATCCTAGTGTTAACTAAGGTTTAAACAAAAATTCGTTTCTATTCCATTTTAGCGTTTAATCCGATCAGATTATGGAATTCCAATGAATTTTCTAGCGAACATTTGGGGAAAAAATCACTGAAGAATAGATGAAAACTTTTAAGACTTTTAATTCAATTTAAGTAGTAGATCTAGTTGCTTTCATTCCTATTACTAGGCAAAACTTGAAAACTTTTAAGACTTTTAATTCAATTTAAATAGCAAATCTAGTTGTTTGTTATTTCCATTATTTGGTAAAACCGTTCCATATTTCATACAGACGTAGAATGTTCCCGCACTTGCTTTTAGTGAATTTTAGTAGAAAAAATTCACTAATGGGGAGATCCCGACTTTTGAATTGTGAAAAAAATTTTGCAAATGAGCGCGAACTAGGACCCCTAGAACCCATATCCGGGATCAGTTTCAATTTTTATATGTTTATATATATATATATATATATATATATATATATATATATATATATATATATATATATATATATATATATATATATACATATATGTATATATATATATATATATATATATATATATATATATATATATATATATATATATATATATATATATATATATACACCGATAACTCAAAAAATAATGGGCCGATTTTGATAAAATTTGGCATGTACGTTTCTTTTGTAAATGTCTTTGACAAGTTTGTTAGTCAGGAAAATCGGATGAGGTTTTCCGGTAAAATTTTGAGTTTTTATTCGAAAAAATTTTTTATTTCAAAGAATAATGGGCCGATTTTGATAAAATTTGGCATGTACCTTCCTTTTGTAAATGGATTTGATAAGTTCGTTAATAAGAAAAATCGGACGAGGTTTTCCAAAAAAATTTTGAGTTTTCATTTGAAAAAAATTTTTATCTTAAAAATAAAAAATCTATGATAACTATATTTGGTAGGTAGGTTTACGATATAAAAGGTAAACTATACACCAAAATTTAGATTTCTATGTTACAAGAAAAAAAAGTTATAATAGAATATTTTGTGCCAGATCATTTCTATGAAAATTCACTACCATAACGCACTTGCTACGTCCAGGCTTTTTTCTCTCCAACCGACTTCTATTTTCACATCGTCAGCCAATAAAATTTTCTCTGTGAAGCGAGAGAAAAAGTCTCTACATCTGTATTTAAATCAGACTGTAAAATTTGTCGTCATTTATATTATCAGCGAATTGTCATGTGCAAAAAGTTCTTGAAATATCAAATTTTCTTCGAAAAAATTTTTGTGAATTTTCTTGAAAGGAAATTTTGTTTCGAATTTTTGTTAAAAGAATATCTGATGGAACATTTTCTTACAAAAATTCGTGAAAAACTATGTTCTAATTAATTTTCGTGCCAATTCGTGTTTAGGCGAATTTTGGTAGAAAATTTTTTTTCAATTTTTAAACGTAAAATTTTACAACCAGTTTCTGTACAAGTAATTGTTTTCAGGAAATTTTTGTGGACATTTTTTTTGCGGATTTTGGCAAACAATTTTTTAGCACATGCTTGTTGATTTTTGCTCACATTTTTGTGGAAACGACCTTTCTAGAGAATTTGCATCGAAAAAATTCGCTTATGACGAGATCATGACTTTGGGACTTTTGAAACATTTATTTAGCTTAACGTGAACTAAAACCCCTAGAAACTCATATACGAGGGTAGGGTAATCATACAATTGAGCTCTTTTCACCAGCCAGAATATCGTGTTGCCACCTCCTTCTCTTTATTTCTTTCTCTTTTATTGTTATGTAAATTCGCTACCCTAACGCACTTGCTACGTCCAGACTTTTTTTAAAGTGATTTTCGAAAAAAAATTAAATCGATTACCGTCGCGATCTCGTCAAAACCGACTTTTTGTAGAAAAGTTCGTTATTAGATGAGAAATAATACCAAACGTAAGGAATGTATTTTCTCACCCTGCTCACAACGCTATTTTATTATGAAAATTATCTGTATGTATTAAATAGACACGTCATTATATGAGCAAGTTTCAGATATTCATGTTGCAGTTATCTATACACTTGAGAACTAGTTCGAATAAACCTTCTCGGGAACGTTTTTGTCTACCATCTTTTTTTTGCCGGGTGAGGAAACTCATGTTCTTACCTCTGCGCTCGACCTCCATCGCGACAAAGAGTGTGGGACTCAGAGTACTATAGGTGCAAGCCTCTGCCTCCCCACCAAACCTCACCTCATTTCTTCATCATACCTACTGGAACCACTTTTCGTAAATCATCAGTAAGTAGGCTGTCTTTAGAATTTTTTTCTTTTCAATCCGCTCTTTGCCTCTCCTCCTCCTCTACTTCTTTAGTTCTTAGGACATTTCGGACGTAGCTGTGGAATTTTTCCCATTTTTCAGAATCTTCCATCATGATGTCAAGGATGTTGTACATGGTCAGGTCAGTCTTCATACCCTGTCTTAGGGTTTCTCGCTAGTTCTCCCATCTTACGCAGTCAAATATGGTGTGTGTTACCATTTCTGTCATCCCACAGTACAAACAAGCGTCGGTTTCTGCTCTTCCTATCCGGCTTAGATATTCCCTGAAGGAGCCATGGCCTGTGAGCATTTGCGTCAGGAAATAATCTGTTCTCCTGCGCTTGCATTCCACCCATTTCTTCAGATCTGAAATTAACTGCTTGGTACACTGAGCGACATGGGTTGTGTTATCCCACATCTCCTGCCATTTTTGAAGAGTGCTGGCCCTCTCCTCTGCTTTTGCTTTCGGTTTGTTTCCATCTCTTCTGTGATATAGCCTCGATCTCTCTTCTACGGCAATCTCGATTGGTACAATTCCTGCGACCACCTGTACCGCCCTTGCCGACACAGTGCGGTATGCGCTAGTAACTCTTAGCAACATTCTACGTTGGACTTTTGCAGCTTGTCTGTTATACGTATCTTTTTTCATATGTTCGGACCAGATGAGTGATCCATATAAAAGAATTGATTGGACCACGTTATATGGAATCTCCCTCTTTTTCGATCCGGGGCCTTTTATGTTTGGCGTTATTCTGATCAATGCTGCCACCTTTTCTTCTGCTTTTTGTATTGCTGTTTTTATGTGTCGTCCAAAGTTTAGATTTTCCCCGATGGTTATACCCAAATATACATCTAGTTTAGCCATCGTACCCTTAAACGCGTTAGTTGCAGTAAGTTTACTGGTGTGTTCATTTTGTTTTTGTAATTCAGGTGAGTCTTTTCACAGAATGCATATTCCTTTGTTTATTGTACAGCTATTCTTTGCCTAATTATAAACTGAGAAATAATTTCAATAAGTATATGATTAGGGGTGGTTTTAGGTAATCATTTAATAAATAGCTCTTATAACATAATTCGAGAATTAGCTAAGTTTGAATTAGGTCTGCTTTAATACAAGGCTTAGTTATAAATTGAAAAGTAATTATCTGATATAAATAAAGGGGCTTTATGAAATAATTTGATAATTAGCTAAGTTTAAATTGAGTTTGTTATTTATACGAGGTTAAGCCAATATTAATAAATTAATAAATTGTTGACTATGTCAGTATGCAGTAAGAAAATAAAGTAAAGTCTGTTTGTAAGTAAATTGATGATAGTTTGAAAGGTGTGCTGGACACTTTCGCTGTTTGTTCACCCAGTAGGGTATCATGCTGGTGGGCGTGGGCTTAGACCCGGGTTACGTAACCGCAACACAGTTGTTGCATTGATAGCCGAAATGGTAGCTAGACCGAGGTCGTTGCCGCATTGCACAGTCAGGGCCACTGTAGGCGTTGTATTTGATAGCCGATATGGTAGCTAGGCCGAGGTCGTTGCCTCATTGCACAGCCAGGACCAGTCTAGGCGTGTATATTGGAAAGGGACACAGCGTAGCTTCAACGTTGTGTCCATTGCAGTTCTCAGTATTCACGGTGGCAACACAGTAGTTGTATTTGAGAGCCGATCTGGTGGCTAGATCGCGGCATCGTTGTCTTATTGCACAGTCAGAACCAGTGTAGGAGTGAATATTGGGAAGGGGCACATTGTTTGGTCGGGCTCTTTGTATCTATTGCACCTATCAGTATTCGACTCTGGCTGTAGGCGAGCACTCTAGGTGAGGCAGTTGCTGCCTCATTGCACTCCTCGAAGCCGGCGCGGACCCAGTGTTGGGTACAGCACCCAACTAAACCCACAGGTTAACTATTGCCTGAGAAACTATTGTTTGAGTAACTATCGTGTGAGTAACTACTTGAGTAAATATTATCTGAGTAACTATTGTTTAAGTAACTAACTGAGTAATTATTGTTTGAGAAGCTATACTTTGAGCACTAAGAGACATTGCTGAGAAGCAGTTCTGAGGCACTGATGTGCGTTGTTAAGAGTTTATAAGGTAGCTCGGTGGAGCATTGAGTAGGAACTGATGTTAATGTTGAAGTTGCTCAGTGGAGCGTTATCTCGAAACTTCTCTTAGTGTTAGCTTGCTCAGTGGAGCTTTGAGTGTAAATAGTCATTGATGTTGAGTCGCTCAGTGGAGCGTGTAATTGGTAAATGTTTGATAAACTAATAATTGAATGCCCCTCGTATATATGTTAGGTTGCGCTTTAGATGAACGATGGTGTGTTCAGGTATATTTTTAATTATATCTTAGTGATGTTGTTACTGGACACTTTTGGCACTCGCTCGCCCGATTCATTACGCCTGTACATTATGACTTCGCCATCATTCTGACAAGTAATAAACCTTTTGCATGACTACCCTTAAGTAGATAAAACAACTGCTAAGTAATATATCGACTGGTAATTGATTGTTGAGGTATGTAATTATATTATGTGACCGTTAGTCGATTGTTAGTAATATAATAGGTTACCTCTATTGGTTACTAAGAGGGTTGTGACCTTGTGTCATACAAGGGTTGCATTAGATATATTCAATATATATGAAACAAAACGTACCCCTTATACAAAGAGACAATTCTACATTACTTTTAAAACGCACGACAATATTAATAACAATGATAATGCAGTATTGGTGACATAAAAACATTAACCAGTTTATACCAGTTGATTGTTATGTTTGGTAAATTATACAGTAGCGTTTGGAAAGAGATAATTATAATATTAATCGGAACAGTCACGCCTGACCAACGGTAACAAAACGAATCGGTGACCTTCTGATTTTAACCATAATCGAAATTATTCTAAGAAAAACATCCGCGAATACTTTCACCCACATGCCACAGGCTGTGGTAAGCTGCTCATTACCCAGATGTTGTGTAAAGTTCTTTAAACGTATATATGTTGTTTTCTATGGGTGTTTGGTTACAAAGTCACTCATGCGTAAGTAAAATTTTGCTACCGAGATTGGAAATCTATGAGAATATTAAATTCTGTATGCATTGACGGTCTGCGAGATCATTTATATCTATAATTAACCTACATAGTTATCGGCAATAGTATATGTTACGCACAACAAGAAAAACAGTAGTTTTTCATTGTTTTACATAAATGTTTATATATCATTATTATACATGTTTAGTTACTTCACGTGTATAGATGAGTTTTAACTTGGCACCGACGGATATTCGACAATATTTAAGAAATATATACAGGGTGGCGCATTGAAAACAAAACAGACCGATTTGCGTCCAGATAAATTTGTTTTTAAGAAACGCTGAAACACGTCAATTTTAATATTGAGGGGGGACATGTTTTGACATAAAACTCAACTTTGTCACATCAACCCCTTAAAGGTGGTGATAACAACCCTTATATTATAAATAGGGAACATCAGTCGAGTGTCGCATCATTTGAAAGCTCTTTCTTTTCTGAATTCAGCATACAAATTTTTTGGAAGTTTTATCAACTTGTTTAAAAATTATTCACAGTTGGAGTTGCAAGAACGTATTTCATTCACTGTGATAAGAAATGCGCTGATTAGTCAAGTTTGCGTTAAAAAAAAACTAAAAAACAACACCAAACGTTCAAAAATATTTATTCAGTTAAGTAAGTGTTCAAATTGTTGACCACCAGCTTCCATACAAAAGTACAAATTTTGTTCAAAACAAGCTCTGACATTCTGTAGCATTTGTGGAGTTATTAGACGGCATTCTTCAACAATGCGTCGTCGTAATTCTTCCAGAGACTCCGGTTGTGTTGCGTAAATTATACTCTTTAAATGGCCCCGTAGGAAGACGTCTAAGGGAGTTAAATCCGGTGATTTAGGAGGCCACTCAATAGCACCTACGCCCAATCCATTGCTCTGGAAACTCTCCCTTCAACAACTCCCTAACACGTTGTGAAAAATGCGGAGGAGCTCCATCTTGTTGCAACACTAATTGATTTTCTTGATAGCGATCATCAACGATGTCAATTAGTAGAGGGTAAACGATATCTTCTAGTAACTCCAAATTGCCATCAAGAAAAATTGGTCCGATTAAACGGTCTCCAAAAATGCCAGTCCAGACATTCAATTTCTGTGGAGTTTGAGTGTGGAAATTTCTAGGATTATTATCTGCCCAATAATGACAATTATGACGATTGACTGTAGAGGTTAATAAAAACGTACACTCGTCTGAAAAACAGATATTGAACAGAAAGTTCCCGTTATCAGCTATTCGTGCAGTCATAACTTCACAAAACTACAGCCGCCGATCAAAATCATCTTCATTAAGTTGTTGTACAAGATGAATTCTATACGGGTGAAATTGATGATGCTTCAATATTTGCTGAATAGTTTTTATTTTGGTGTTTGAAACAGTGGCGAATTTTCTCGTGCTGGGTCTGCAGCAATTTGTCCTAAAACTTCAATCTCAGTAGTCTCATTTCTAACCGGAAATTCACGTTCAAGGTCCCGTTTTTTGTTGGTTACTGAACCACTTTGTCGAAACTTTGCAACTAACTTCAAAATGTATTTTTTGTTAACATGTCTGTTCGGATGTCGTTCATTAAACAAATTGACGGTTGGCACAGTCATCGTTTTTGAAAAAAAGAGTGATTATTTCAACTCTTTCTTCTACAGAATACACTATTGTGAAATTAATTTTCGGTAGTACTATCAAGTATCAAACCGACCGATAAACTGAAATAATAAACCGCATTCCGATAAGAAATGTTCTGATAGTTAATTTTTTGTTTAGAAACCAACAAAACATTGACTATCAGCACATTTCTTATCGGAATGAGTGAAATGCGTTTTTGCATCTTCAACTGTGAATAATTTTTAAACGAGTTAATAAAATTTCCAAAAAAATTTGTGTGCTGAATTCAGAAAAGAAAGAGCTTTCAAATGATGTAACACTCGACCCATATTCCCTATTTAAAATATAAGGGTTGTTATCACCACCCTTAAGGGGTTGATGTGACAAAGTTGAGTTTTATGTGAAAACATGTCCCCCTCAATATTACAATTGAATTGACGTGTTTCAGCGTTTCTTAAAAAAATGTCTCTGGACGCAAATCGGTCTTTTTCGCTTTTAACGCGCCACCATATACATACATACATATATATATATATATATATATATATATATATATATATATATATATATATATATATATATATATATATATTTATATTGTCCCTGGATATAGTTCACATGAGGTGTAAATACCAAAAAAAAATTCAAGTTGAAATTAAAGCTTATGAGGTTCAGCCCTGCTTAGTCTTAAATTTAGATATTAAAGAAATTAGGTTAATCAATTAATATACACCGTATTTTTATAAAGAATAGTCTAAAATTGGCAAGAGTAAGCTACCGTTTTAGTGAATTTTTATTTTAAAAAAATTCTCTAATAGAGAGGTATCGTTGGTGAGACTTTGCAAAAAATTTTACAAATAAGCGCGAACTAGGACCCCTAGAACACATATCCGGGGTCAGTTTCGATTTTTATATGTTTATATATATATATATATATATATATATATATATATATATATATATATATATATATATATATATATGTATGTATGTATGTATCCAATCGATAACCGATAACTCAAAAAATAATTAACCGATTTGGATGTATTAATCACTTGGATGAGTTCGTTATCTAGGGAAATCGTATAAGGATTTCCGGGAAAATGTTGAGTTTTCTTTCAGAAATTTTTTTTTCTCCGAATACTACAAAGCTATTCAAATAAAATTTGGCAGACAGTTTGGCTTGGAAAAGACCTTATTACATACCAAAATTTAACTTTCTGAGTTTATAGAAATTTGAGTTATTCAAATTTAAAGCATTTAATGAAAATTCACTACAATAACGCACTTGCTGCGTCCCGAATTTTTCAAATATACAATGAATTGATATTTCAAACAAGGTATCGCAAGCCCCTTCTTCCTATTTTATAATTTAGGAGCTGAAACCGTCACTCGCAGGGGGTTTAATGTAGGGGTGGAGTTTTCACGTTACAGGGGGTATGTTTTTCATCTAAAATTGACGCGTTTCGGGATTTTTTTATAAATAATATACACAATAATTGAGATACTGAATTTATTCCATTGCATTAGAAAAAAACATGTTCGTATCAATATCTCTAAACCGCAATGTTTGATTGTTTTTTTAGCTTAGATTATCGTAATCAAAAATACAGAAGTTTGTTAATTCAACTGATCACGTGGATCGGTTAGGAAAACGCATAGAGAACTTTTATAACTTAATATTTCATTGTTATTATATGTAAATTTGAAACAGAATAAGTAAATACTAGATAAGCCGGAGGCAATATAGCTAAGAGGTATTTGCTCTATAATTTCTTGTTACAAAGTTTGGAATGGAAACGTAGTTTAGTGGAGAAAGTTAGGCAGTACGTTTCATAAAGTTTAGTTTACATAACACATTACACATGTTTGTTTTAACAATACAAACTTCTCTAATAACATTCAGGAAATGAAATATCTCATCATTTACTTAACAAAAACTATATCATAATTTGAGATACAAAGGTTGTCAAGTTTATTGCTCTTTTTCTTATGAAAGCACTACCTACACACACTTAATTACATACATACATACACATATATATATATATATATATATATATATATATATATATATATATATATATATATATATATATATATATATATATATGGGTACCGACTTTGCCAAAGGGAATTAATGCATGTATGAATTTCCCGTTCACCTGCCAATTATATATATATATATATATATATATATATATATATATATATATATATATATATATATATATATATATATATATATATATATATACCGGGTGGTCAACTTTGCGGAAAAAGCCCAGTTTTCCATATTAAACTCAGTTTTATTAAAAAAGTTTCAACTCAAAGTTGTTCCCATCAATCAGCTGCGTAATCAAAAATACTTTAATTTACACAGGCTGTTCGTTTTTTCCGTGGCAGACCAAACTTACCTTTTTTTTTTAAATAGAACGCCCTGTATTTTATATCATTTTTAAAAAGACGGTATCGCGACAAGCAAATTGATACCCCACATGATGGGTCTAGGCCCAACCGTTTCAGAGTTATTCATTTGTTTATTAAAAATAATGGTCTAGTTTGGTCCGTAAATGCTTCGATTCTGCACAATCTTTTGGCTGCATATTCACTGGAATTAATTTTGTATACTCCTCACTATAACAAAATGCAGCACGGTAATTCTTAATGTAACCTGCCTATACAGAGCGTTAAATTTCGCAAAACTTAAATTCTCTCAAAAATTTCAAATAGAACGCCCTGTATATTAGAACGTTATTAGTTGCACATTAAGATATAAAGCATTAATTCCAAAATTTATCATTTTCCAATATTTATGAAACTTATGTGAAAATCTAGAGGCGGCTTTGACAACGCCAATTGACATTTAAAAAATTAAATAAATTATTGACAGGTAGCTTTCTTAGTTACCCGCTTTTTTCTTGATATCAGTATGTTTTTTACTGAAGAACTTATGTCTATGCTGTACGTGATTGCTGAAAGTGATGGAAATGTTGCCTTAGCAAAGAGAACCTCTATGTAGAAATACCCTAAGCGACCACAACCTCAGTTGAAAGCATTTAAATTGGTGAAAGCTCGTTTTGATGCATACGGCAGTGTACAGTATCGGGCTCCCGTAAGAAACAAAACAGTTCTAAATGAAGGTACGTATGTAAACATCATAGCCTCAGTCATTGAAAATCCACATATCAGCCAGCGACAATTATCTTTGAATTTAAGTATCAGTAAAGCTTCTGTCCAAAAATGTTTTAAAGAAAACAAATATCACCCATACCGTGTCAAAAAAGTTCAAGAGCTGTCTGCAAGCGATAAGCAGCAAAGATTGAATTTTTTTATGTGGGCTCTACAGGACAACCAGGAACCAGGATTTCTTGAAAAGGTGCTATTTGCAGATGAAATAAATTTTTACAACTGTGGGGGAATTAACATGCACGATGTGCATTATTATGCTGATATAAATCCACATTTTTCCTGGCCAGTGGATCGTCAGCATAGGTGGTCCATAAATGTGTAGGCTGGAATTTTCGGTTCGTATTTAATCGGATCGTATTTTTTCATTGGGACTCTCACTGGTGAGCGTTATCTAAATTTCTTTAATAATGGTCTACCAGAGCTGTTAGAAGAAATTTCTCTACAACTCCGAGGTGAAATGTGGTATCAACACGATGGAGCGCCTCCACATTCAACAGGAGCTGTTAGAGCATTTTTAAACTATAATTTTGAAGAACGATGGATAGGTAGAAGTAAACCAACCGCTTGGCCAGCAAGATCTCCTGATCTTTCCAAAATAGATTTCATTTTGTGGGGTGGCATTAAAGGTAAAGTGTATGCGACTTCACCAACAACCAAGGAGGACATGCGCGGAAGGATTTCAATTCTGTACGCGGAGCAACATTGTTGAAGGTGCAAAACAATTTAAGACAGAGATTAAAAATTTGTGTCGATAATGACGGCTCCTAACTTGAACATTTGCTGCGTTGAATTTTTTTTAATTAATTTCGTGAATTTCGATTTAGTATTGTTCTTGGTGATTTAAACCTTGTAATATATGCTTTGGATGTTTTGCTCTTTTACATCACACACACTTTAGTTTTTATGCAGTATGAATTAAGGCTATTACGTAAACTATTTGAAAATGATATAAAATACAGGGTGTTGCATATTAACGTGAAGTATTTACTTAAATTTATATAAAAATGGTTAATTCAGTAATTGAGCCTTAATATCTTTGAAGCCGTTAAAAATAATGTCATCAAACTGTTATTGCTGAAAAGGATATCAAAATACGCATCTAATAACGTTGAAATATACAGGGAGTTCTATTTGAAATTTTCGAGAGAATTTAAGTTTTGCGAAATTTAACACTCTGTATAGGCAGGTTACATTAGGAATTACCATGTTGCATTTTTTTATAGTGAGGAGTGTATAAAATTAACTCCAGTAAATATGAAGACAAAACATTGTGCAGAATCGAAGTATGTACGCGCCAAACTAGACCAATATTTTTAATTTTAATAAACAAATGAATAACTCTGAAACGGTTGGGCCTAGACCCATCATGTGGGGTACCAGTTTGCTTGCCGCCATACCATATTTTTAAAAATGATATAAAATACAGGGTGTTCTATTTAAAAAAAGGTAAGTTTGGTCTGCCACGGAGAAAATGAACAGCCTGTGTAAATTAAAATATTTTTGGTTTACACAGCTAATTGATAGGAACAACTTTCAGTTGAAACTTTTTTAATGAAACTAAGTTTAATACGGAAAACTGGGCTTTTCCCTCGAAGTGGATCATCCTGTGTAAGTACAACGTAATTCATTTTCCCGATAAAGTCCAATAGACTTTTTAATGTACAGTTTTTGAAAAAACTTTTAGACAACAGTGTTCTACGATGTTAAGGTACATAACCTACAATTATTTTCAGCTACACAGCGTGGTCCATATTTCACTGGCAGTAGGTAACTTTGTTTTTTTAAATTAAACACCCTGTATATTATTATATTTTTTGATTTTAAATGAAATTCTGAATAAAAATTATAGGAAGGGCTATGCCATAGAAGTCAATGCTTTTTAAGTTATTCAAATTTCTTCAAAAAAATTGACAGATGTTTTTTCAGGTACTGGTATCATTCGTACACCACATTCGCGAAACTTGCAATTCAGCGCAAGTAGTTGACAGGTGTTCGTCTATCTAGTGATGGTGTGAAAAATCATAATTTATATACAAATTGGTTGCTAGAAAGGCGCCTATTTGCTGAATTGACAATATAAATAGCTCCAAATTTTCAAATGGAACAGCCTGTATATGAGCACCTGAATCAATGCAAAAATTGATTATCTTTGGGGTGAATATGGGTTTTTTACATGTAGAGCTGATAATTTCTGAATTATTCAAAAGTTATCAATTTGATTGCAACTACATGATTTGATGATTGAGTTATGGCCGTTTGCCCCTTGGTTTCTAGCATTCACAAACAGTGTTTCTCCCCTTGAAAACAACTGACAATTTTGCCGTTAAAAAGAAATTCGAGCTGGATTATTCGATGCTTTTGAGGGCATCAAAATAGAAAAACTTTGCTGCTAAAGAAAATGTTCTTATCAATTATTGAGAGGCTAACATTGTTTTGACAAAAATCTATCACTTTTGCCTGATTGGTTTTTTTTCCATAAACTTGACAAATGTAAACTATTCCTAAATATTACATTCTCGAACTAAAAAAATAAATAAAGTAACTACAGGAGGGTTATCGAGGACGCTCTGGCATCGGCAGTGTTGCCAAGTTTACCATTTCCAGAAATGGGTAACTTTATTTTTATAAATGCAAAAAGCGCCTTCTTTTCATTGCAGTGAATTTACGCTCTGCTGTGGCCTAAACTTGCAATATTTTCATTTTGAAATATGACAACACAGCGTTTTCCTTCAAATGTCACAAAATAGTCTTGTATTTCAGAAACTGCTTGATATAAATTAAAACTTGCTACAGAAAAGTTACTAAGAATGCTTGTTTCAATTGCCAAGTTTCCATTTTTTTTTTCTCAGATAAAGTGGGTAACTTCGCCTTTTTAAATGCAACACCAACCTGACTTTAATTTTGGTGTTTTTAGCGCTCTACTGCCACTAAAACCACCAAATTGCTCGTCTTTATTTTATTTTGATTTTGAAATATGACGACACAGAGGTTTCTTTCAAGAGTTACCTTCATTATCTAGCGCCTCCGTGGCCGTGCGGGAAAGTCGATTCAGACTTTCCAATACGGACTCGGGGGTCGACGGTTCGAGACTCACCGGCGGCGGATGATTTTTCAAAATCACTGTCGTCGTTGAGATCGAGCTCAAGGTGGAGGGTAGGTTAGTTTAGATGAGCAAAAAGGGTCAGCAATGGCCTAATTGCCAGTAAGCATCTTACCTTTTTACCTTACTTTCATTATCTAAAAAGCGGAAAACTTGACAACATTGCCATTATCTTACATAACGCAACTGAAGCAATTTTTTTTCGCAAGCGTTTGCTGAATATACGAGGCCCTACCGGAACTTTGGAACGGAAACGCAATGTCATAATTTAAAATTCAAATAAAATAGAGATCTGATATTTATGCCCTGTAGAATTTGTTTTATTTTAGCGGTTTCCGAAATACGAGACCGTCCTCAGATATTTGAATCACAGACATTTTTAAGCCTGAATATCAACTTAAAATAACTTCCGCTTTAACCGAAGAACGCAACTTACTTATTTTAGATTTTAGTGAATTTTTGTAGACAAAATTCACTAACGGGGAGATCCTGACTTGAAATTAAAAAAAAAATTTGCAAATGAGCGCGAAGTAGGACCCCTAGAACCCATATCCGGGGTCAGTTTCCATTTATATATATATATATATATATATATATATATATATATATATATATATATATATATATATATATATATATATATATATATATATATATATATATATATATATATATATATATATATATATATATATATATATATATATATATATATATATATATATATATAGTGTGTGTGTGTGTGTGTGTGTGTGTGTGTGTGTGTATCACACCGATAACTCAAAAAATAATAGGCCGTTTTTGATAAAATTCGGCATGTACCTTCCTTTTTGTACATGGCTTGGACAAGTTTGTTAGTCAGGAAAATCTGACGAGGTTTTCCGGGAAAATTTTGAGTTTTCATTCGAAAAAAATTTTTATCTCAGAAAATAATGGGCCGATTTTGATAAAATTTGGCATGTACCTTCCTTTTCTAAATGGCTTTTTTCCCCCAGGACTTGTCTGCCGCCTTGCCGCCCCGATAGCACTGCAACCTTTGGTTGATTGTGCATAGGACAAGTTCGTTAACCAAAAAAATCGGACGAGGTTTTCCGAGAAAATTTTGAGTTTTCATTCGAAAAAAATTTTTATCTCAAAAAATAAAAAAGCTATGATAACCAAATTTGGTAGGTAGGTTAACGATATAGAAAGTAAACTATACACCAAAATTAAAATTTCTATGTTACAAGAAAAAAAAGTTATAATAAAATATTTTGTGCCAGATCATTTCTATGAAAATTCACTACCATAACGCACGTGCTGCGTCCAGGCTTTTATAGATTTACATAACTGAACAATCTTTTCGATTTACTTATTGTACCTATACGTATCTACTTCTTGTTTTGTTTTTTATAAATAAAAGGCAGCCAACCGAGCTTTTCAGATTGCATAATGACTCTGTGGGAAGAGACGTGGAGTATTATTTCTTTGTTCGTCACATTTAAAGGGAAGCAAACGAGGGATATCATGGAAAGGTAGATTATATTAGAAGTTCCTTGTTCCTAATGAGAGAAGTTTGTCGGCTCTAAATCTCTGGATAATAAAGCTATCAATTTCTGTCCGCACCAGGCCCGCAGGAATTTACCAGCATCCCAGAGGATCCCTCATTACATCACTGCATTTCCTATTATCGAACGTTGTAATCGTAATACCCTTGAGGCGTTTCTTCCTCGAAAAGGAATTTAAATATAACGAGCTTTAAGACATAAGTACACTTGGAGAACCAAATCACCACAACACATCTCTTTAAAGACCTGACGATCATTTCACTAACAAGGTTAGCGTCATCAGAGGGTAAAATATTCGAGAATACCTCTAATATCCTGATCAATACACGCCTGCAAATTCTCGATAACCAATTTATTTTTAAGCACAGTTTCCCCTTTAGATGTGTGGCATAGTTCAACTATTAAAAAATTGTTTAGTTAATAAACTGCGTAGGTTTATTAAATATTGAATTCCTAACATCTGGGCTATATTTGCTCAGGATAAGTAGGAATTCTTTGTGTTTTACTAAAAAAAAAGTCTGGACGCAGCAAATACGTTATGGTAGTGAATTTTGATTAAAATGCTTTGAGTAGCAAATAAGTCTTTTTAATGCAGGCAGTCATCAATTTGGTTACTGGTATAACCTATATAGTAGAAACAATGTGACATATTTTATCAAAATAACTTATTGTTTGAAAATGTACAAATATTTTCCGACAATAAATTTTAAATGTTGGTTTCCTAGCCAACAAACCTTAGGTTAATAGCTAATTAAGTTATTGAAATTTGAAGCACTCAATGAAAATTTGCTACCAAAACGCACTTACTTCTTCTCGATTTTTTCTTACAAATATATTTCAATAAAACATGCAATAAAATAAGGCTGTTCGAAAAAAATTTGCGGGGATCACCAACTACTTATGGGCCAGCCTGTGATTGTCAAAATAATTTTATAAGATGTAGCTCAAGGCACCCTATAATTAACTTATACAATTTTTTTTCGTCTCTTGTATAATAATAATTATATTGAGCTTTACCGTAGAAATGCGTCACCCTGTATATATGTAAACAGATCAAAACTGAACGTAAACCCGGATATGGAT
Source organism: Tillus elongatus (assembly GCA_964006375.1). NCBI lineage: Eukaryota > Metazoa > Arthropoda > Insecta > Coleoptera > Cleridae > Tillus > Tillus elongatus. The sequence goes on along the minus strand of OZ023268.1, from coordinate 24,332,287 downwards.
TCCAGGGGGCCTAGTTTGCGCTCATTTGAAGAAATCTTTTTAAAATTCTAAAGTCTCGGTCTCCTCATTGACGAATTTTTGTACGAAAATTTACTAAAAATTATGGACCGTTAAATTATAGACTTAACTAAAACAACTGCCAAAGCATCAGAGGAAGAGTCTAATACAACTGAGAAGACTCAGTTTCTGTACAGATTACCCTCAGATTGGCACCTAAACGACATTTTAATAGCGTTTCTTTTAAGTGTACAGGGTGATGAAAATTAGCCGTGCCATCTGGTAAAATTGAAATCACAATTACTAGCTTATATCAAACAGAACACCATACATATTCTAAGCTATTTCGGTTCGCACCCGGCTTCCCTTTCAACGTGTATTAGCATTCCCTATACCTAAATTCTACCGTTTCCCGAATATTTCAATTTTATTGGATTCACTTAATTCAAATTGCCACAATAGATGTAAGACAGGCTTTGGAACTTGATAATATGCTTGTTGACGTCTACAGGTCAAAAGAGCGTCAAGCTAAGCTTATTGTCATAAAAATCGAGATACTATCAGTCAACGCGGTGCAAAAATGGCAAATTTTCAGTACACAAACGACGGTTTTTTGGAGCTTCTAATTATTTATGGTGAGTGTCAACGAATTGTGGGCCGAACATGTCGTGGATTTGCAGAAAAGTACCCGAAAAAAACGAAACCCAGTCACGACATGATAAAGAGGTTGCTGCAAAATTGTTCACAGCATGGAAGTTTTCGCCCAAAAGTACAGAAGTGTAAGCCACTCGTCGGTAACGAGGTAAACGAAGTGAACGTATTGGCATTTTTTGCTTCTGATCCCAACACATCCATCAGGGATTGCGAAAAAGAATTACGCTTGTCAGCGAGAACGATTCACATAATTTTGAAAAAGCATCATTGGAGACCCTTCTCTTACCACCCGATACATGGTTTGCAACCAAACGATCTTTCTGGACGTGTTGAGTTCTGTGAATGGTTCCTATTGAAACCACAAGAAGATGAGAATTTCTGCAAGAGAATTATTTGGTGCGATGAGGCGAAGTTCTCCAAAAATGACATGCACAATCGCCACAATAGTCACTTCTGGTCAGATGTGAATCCCCATGTCTAGGATCAACTATTTCCAAGACAGGTGGTCATTGAATGTGTTTCGTGCAATTAAGAACGATAAGATTTTTGAGATTAAAATATACGATAAAAATATCACTGGTATGAGTTATAATGATATTTTGCACGAAGTGGTTCTAGTTTCTCGCAACACATTAAATTTAGAAGAAGCTAGAACAAGCTGGTATCAGAAAGACGGAGCACCGCCCCACAGTTTTCATTTAGCTCATGATTTTTTGCAGCAACATTTTGAAGACAGGTGGATTGCCAATAACGGCCCACATAGATGGCCACCACGGTCCCCTGACACCTCTGGATGCAGGCATCTGGGGCTACATCAAAAATAAAGTTTACCACGAACCTGCCACCACAAAAGAAGACATGGTAGGTAGAGTTTTACGTGCCTTCAATTCACTAAATTCGAGACAAATCAGAAAGGCTACGAACCAAAACATTATAGGACGAATAAAATAATGCCTCCATGCCAGTGGGAGTAATTTTGAGCATTTGTTATAAGTTCTATAATTTTTTTATTTGTTTTTGTGTTTTAGTTTTCCACTAGCTATTAGTTAAGTTCTGTACTCATTTATAATAAATAACTACCTATATTGTTGAGTTGTATTTTGGTTTTACAAGTTAGTTGACAACACATTGATTCTACAGAACTAAAACAAGGGAAATGCAGCGATTTGGATGCAAATACAAAGTCTTCTCTTTTTTTTACACGAGAAGGCCCAACAAATGTTATGTTCTCATTTGTAAGGGGTGGGACTTGACATGTAGACGTCAACAAGCATATTATCAAGTTCCAAAGCCTGTTTTAAATCTATTGTGACAATTTGAATCAAATGAATCTAATAAAATTGAAATATTCGGGAAACGGTGGAACTTAGGTATAGGGAATGCTAATACACGTTGAAAGGGAAACCGGATGCGAACCGAAATAGCTCATAAAATATAGGGTATTCCGTTTGAAATAAGCAAGTAATTGTGATTTCAATTTTACCAAATGGCACGGATAATTCTCATCACCCTGTATACTTAAAAAAAAACGCTATCAAACGTGTCATTTAGGTGCCAATCTGAGGGTAATCTGTACAGAAACTGAGTCTTCTCAGTTATATTTCCACAGAGAGAGAGAGAGAGAGCGTGCAACGATCACTTTGGTTTTCGCGAGAATTTTAAAAGAAATCGAAAAATTTCGAAAACGGTTGGTTTTTGACATATGGTGTATTAGTAATAATTTACCTAAAATTTAATGGAGAGCTCTAAAATATAATGAAAAATATCATGTTGTGTTTAAAATAAGCAAGTTGATGGTCACTTCCGGTTAAACCGGAAGTTTGACATAAAGTAAGCTACTTTCACTGAACTGGAATTTATCTCGATCGTATGCGTGTAAATTTTCAAATCTCAAATCGGGGTAGTTATTGAGAAACGGCTAACTAAAGGTCTTGGCGCCACACCCTGTATATCCCTATCTTCTGTCCCACTACATAGAGCCTTTGTTTTAGCCCACTATGATGACAAAAATAAGGGACACTTGTTATAAATATTTAAAATAAATAGCTAATTAAAAAATCACCAAGCTTCCGCGGCGAACTGAAGTAAAGATGTTTCCATCTCATCAAATTCACTATCGTGTCTTCTTTATTACACAGAACAACGTATTAATCTTTGATTTGGAAAGTCCCGGTGACATTTTAATTAAGATTTTATCAAAGCCTTCTTAATTTCGAAAAAGTTATTTAAATGTTATCTGTTAAAAATAACATCGATGATTTCCTAAGGGGAAAAGAAACTACGGTTACACGATGGACCATTTTGATGAATTTTTTTTTCTGGATGCTGATCACATTTAGACGATTCATCTCAATATCCGTCACCTTCTTCTCGTCAGATGTTGTAGAGACGGCGGACGTGTCCATGCATAAAGATAAAATGTCATGGGTATCTTGGATCCCTGCTGCAGCCACTTACTGCTGCTGGCTCGAGGAAACTTTCGCGAAAGTTCATCGACCTGCGGCCCACTTCTTAGTCAGTCAGTAAAACGGCGAATAATAAAGCCAGAGCACGGGCGCCAGCACTGTTGCCGTCTGACCTAGATTACCTTATATCTCAGGAAATCTGCAAAAGCACGATTATAAATATCGAGCGATTATTAAACAAAAGATGTATTGTTGCTGCGTTAATTATGGTTTGATAGTTCTTGCAAAACTCATTTCGAAAGAAACTAATAAATTTGTTTACCATGAAATTATTACCAATAATTTCTGTACAAACTGATTTCAAAAACGCATAATTTTTAATGCATGATTCGCTTGTTAATAGATTTAATTGCGTTTTATTACGTTTTATTACAAGGTAAGTCAAATATTGAATATGGTAAGCTTGTTATTTGTGGGAAATTTGTTTAAATAAAATGTATAAAGGTGTCCCATAATATATGCGCAACCTCTCAGATTCTGATAGAACACAAAAAAATAAATGTTTCTATATTTTTTTCCTATGGAGATGCAGGCATCTAGAAGTGGCCCCTGGAAATCGATTTTTAAATAACTTTTAAAATACTTTGTGTATTTTAATTATTTTTTAATACGATGGATAGAAGAAAATTGTTTCTACCGCCCTGGGCAAGGCTGAACTTCTTGCCTCGTTGTTCTCCAGAAATTCTACTCTCAACACACCTCCAAATGTCCAACCACCAACACTCCCCAATGTCGCGCATAAAATGACGGATATCACTTTCAAAACTAAAAAGGTACGAAAGATGCTCTCTTCTCTTAATACCAGGAAAGTCTCTGGCCTTGACGAGATCCCAGCAATTGTTCTCAAAAAATGCGCACCAGAACTTGCTCCTGTCCTGACTCGTCTGTTTCAGACATCTTACAATAGAGGCATATTTCCTAGTAACTAAAACTGCTCCAGTACAACCCGTCCCCAAAGAAAGGATCCAAAGCGCTTCCTAGCAACTCCAGGCCTATTTCTCTCCTTTCAGTCGTCTCTAAAGTGATGGAAACGTATATAAACACCGAATTACTAAAAATTCTTGAAAAACACAGTCTAATCCACGACAGGCAGTATGGATTCCGTCAGCGCAGATCAACTGCCGACCTTCTTTCCTGTGTCACCCATTCTTGGAACAAGTCTATGGAACTACACTGTGAATCCCAGATTATCGCTCTAGACATATCCAAAGCATTCGACCAGGTCTGGCACGCAGCGCGGCTTAATAAACTACCGGCCTATGGCCTACCACCAAAACTCTGTACGTGGAGAGCAAATTTCCTCTCCAACCGGAGCATTTCTGTTGTCGTGGATGGCCATTCCTCTAAACTGTACCGAATTAATGCAGGAGATCCTCAAAGTTCAGCTTTAGCCCCTACTTTGTTTCTTCTCCACATCAATGACCTCCTCTCTAGCACATCCAACCCAGTTCAGAGTTACGCGGACGAGAGCACATCTCCGTGTATCTCCAAAAATTATTAGACTGGGAAAGTAGAAATCTTGTACAATTCAACCCCACCAAATCACAGTCTTGCTTTCTTTCTCATAAGAGATACACCAGCCCTAGACCCATCATAATGAACAACCAAGTTATTCAAAGTAATGAGTCCTTTTCACTTGTTGGCATTTCTGTGGATCGAAATCTCAATTGGCAGCAACATGTCACATCAATTGCAGAAGCGGCTGCTAAGAAAGTATGTTTCCTCTTCTGGGCTCGCAAATACTTTTTACCGGCTAATCTCTATACCTTATATACTTCACAAAAAAGGCCGAACCTCGAATACTGCTCCCACATCTGGGGTACCGCTGCCGCTGAATTTATTTTTTATTTATGACGAATGTGGAAAAATCGCCAGAAACCCTGTGATACTGCGACAGACAATTTCTGTCAAACATTTCCCTACAGTGAAAATATATTTTCTTTTTGGAACAATAGAGTGGCAAGAAGAATTATAAACACCAATTTGTAAGACTTTGACGTAGCCGTTACTACAAAGTAACTATAAAATGTTTAGTCGTGGCAGCTTTTTGTGAAAGTGACTTTAAAGTCCCCGGCTATCCAGTATACGCCACCAAAGCCAAGTTGCAACTACTTTCAAGTTCCATATGTTAGTGCTACTTCAAAGTGTTTGTTTTGAAATGCGCCATTTTTGTAGATATTGATTGACGACGCCATTATTGCCTCCACTGATAGGATAAATACCTAAAAGTTAATTTGCTTCTATTTTTGCAATTACCATAGCAGATTTTTAAAAACTCATTAGTTGTATGGAAAAGTAAATTAGAATACAAATTTCAGCGCTTTGCGGATAGATAATGGTATCGAAAGTCCTGTATAACATGATACAAAGGTTTTATTACAAACTGAATGGCCAGACAATTATTTTGAACAGTAACCTTTCACCCTTTTAGATCTAAACACATCCAAATATAAAGCATCTAAAAGTTAATTATCAATGTTGACCTGTAGTCTGGCTAGTATCCATAGACTTGGAATAAAAGACAAATATGGTTTTAGAACATAAGAGTAGGAGAGATATATTATTCTGTGAAATAATTTTCAAGATCTAGAAAGCGAGCACATGACAGAGTAGGTAGTGATAAGTTGCGTGATAGTGGCTGTAACGCTTTGGCCACGTCGTCGCTCCGTGAAGGCTACGATGTCGGAGCGTAGCCGGATAAGTTGCCAATACCACGCCGTAACTTTACAACCACTCCCCAATCTGGTGGTGACTCAGTGAGAGCAGTGTTCGTATAACGAATCACTGACTACCGGCATTAATTACATTAGTCGCTGCCACTCGTTCCAGCGACCAATTGTGCCAGTTGGGAATCAGCTATAGAAAACACGACGCTCTCTATATACTGTTATCCAGGCACACATCGCGCATATATTGTGTTGTAGTGAGTCTGAGCTGAGGGATGTTGCATCGCTGCTTAGTAATTAGAGATCTTTTTCTGTTGGTAATTTTTCTAGCTCATGTTTTATGTAATATGTGAGATTCATATTCTTTATTTGAAATTTTCTCGTTAAGTATATGTACTAATAAATGAAACTACAGTTATTCACCACATTGGTTCCACCTAGTACATTGTTTTACCATTACTTGTTGTTTCAGTACAGTGGAGCTTCCGATAAATGCTGTAAGACCAAACGACAATTTTATAAACACTTTATATAAAACCCGCATTAAATTATTTGCCAAATTTTTATATGATCACAAAAGGAGTTTGCATAGCATTGTTTATGTAAACTTTTTGAAAATGTAAGCCGCTCCTTAAGACCATTTATAATTAATTTTATTCCAGATTTCAGAACGTAATAGTCTTGGCTGTCCGTTGTTGTACTACTGACATAGTCTTGTAACAGTTGGCAACGCTGCCCAACATATTGCCACACATCTGTATCCTGGACACACAGACGTGTCCACACGACATCATCCGCTATATAGGTATGGCAGTTCAAGCTTCGAAAAACGGTATATGAAAACACTATCGGTGCCCAAACGCTGCGGGTCAAAACCGCTAACAACATTCCTTAAAAATATTCGGCAGGCCCACACGTAAGTGTGTTCACTATTGCGTAGGCGATTGCGTAGCTTTATGGTCGATTTACTATTTGACAATACCACCAGCGTGATAAGCATTAAAATGACTGACCTGGAGAGTTCTGAAATAAAGACAGGAACAGGAAGTTTAAAAAATTATCTGTAATAAAATACTTTTTAAAAGTGTACTGAAACGAAAAATGTGAATATATAAGTAATTAGTTGCCCAATGTTTAGTTAATTGGCAAGTGAACGGGAAGTTCATAAATGCATTGATTCCCTTTGGCAAAGTCGGTACCCATATATATATATATATATATATATATATATATATATATATATATATATATATATATATATATATATATATATATATATATATATATATATATATATATATATATATATATATATATATATAGGGTGGCGCCGTGAGAACGAAACAGACCGATTTGCGTCCAGATAACTTTTTTTTAAGAAACGCTGAAAAACGTCAATTTTAATATTGAGGGGGACATGTTTTGACATAAAACTCAACTTTGTGACATCAACCCCTTAAGGGTGGTGATAACAACCCTTATATTTTAATTTGGAAGCTCTGTCTTTTCTGAATTCAGCACACCAATTATTTTGGAAGTTTTATTAACTCGTTTGAAAATTATTCACAGTTGAAGATGTAAAAACGCATTTCACTCATTCCGATAAGAAATGTGCTGATAGTCAATGTTTTGTTGGTTTGTAAACAAAAATTGACTATAAGAACATCTCTTATCGGAATGAGAGAAATGCCGTTTATTATTTCAGTTTATCGGCCGGTTTGATACTTGATACAGAAAATACATTTTGGATTAATTGCAAAGTTTCCAGAAAGTTGTTCAGTAGCCGACAAAAGACGGGATCCTGAACGTGAATTTCCGGTTAGAAATTGCTGCAAACCCAACTTTGAGCACGAGAAAATTGGCCACTCTTTCAAACATCAAAAGAAGAACTATTCAGCGAATATTGAAGCATCATAAATTTCACCCCTATAAAATTCATCTTGTACAACAACTGGATGAAGATGATTTTTATTGGCGGCTGGAGTGTTGTGAAGTTATGACTGCACGAATAGCTGATAACGGGAACTTTCTGTTCAATATCTGTTTTTCAGACGTGTGTACGTTTTTATTAAACTCTACAGTCAATCGTCATAATTGTCGTTATTGGGCAGATAAGTAATTTTCACGAAGTCCACACTCAAACTCCACAGAAATTGAATGTCTGGACTGGCATTTTTGGAGACCGTTTAATCGGACCATCTTGATGGCATTTAAGTGGCGAAACGTATTTGGAGTTACTAGAAGATATCGTTTACCCTCTATTAATTGACATTGTTGAAAATGATGATCGCCATCAAGAAAACCAATTAGTGTTTCAACAAGATGGAGCTCCTCCACATTTTTCACAACGTGTTAGAGAGATTTTTAACCGCGAGTTTCCAGAGCAATAGATTAAGCGTAGAGGTGCTATTGAGTGGCCCCCTAGATGATCGGATTTAACTCCTTTAGACTTCTTTCTATGGGGCCATTTAAAGAGTAGAATTTTCGCAACAGAACCGGAGTCTCTGGAAGAATTACGACAACGCATTGTTGAATAATGCCGTCTAATAACTCCACAAATGCTCCAGAATGTCAGAGCTTGTTTTGAACAAAATTTGTACTTTTGTATGGAAGCTGGTGGTCAACAATTTGAACACTTACTCAACTGAATAAACATTTTTGAACCTTAGGTTTTGTTTATTGTTTTTTTAACGAAAAATTGACTAATTAGTGCATTTCTTATCACAACGAATGAAATACGTTCTTGCAACTCCAACTGTGAATAATTTTTAAACGAGTTGATAAAACTTCCAAAAAAAATTAGTGTGCTGAATTCAGAAAAGAAAGAACTTTCAAATGATGTAACACTCGACCCATGTTCCCTATTTAAAATATAAGGGTTGTTATCACCACACTTGGGGGGCTGATGTGACAAAGTTGAGTCTTATATCAAAACATGTCCTCTAATATTAAAATTGACGTGTGTCAGCGTTTCTTAAAAACAATTCTCTGGGCGCAAATCGGTCTGTTTCGTTTTCAATGCGCCACCCTATATATATATATATATATATATATATATATATATATATATATATATATATATATATATATATATATATATATATATATATATATATATATATATATATATACTTGGAGAACCCAAATCACAACAGCACTTATTTTAAAGACCCTACGATCGTTTCACTGACCACGTCAATTTTTCCAGAAAATTTATATATATATATATATATATATATATATATATATATATATATATATATATATATATATATATACTTGGAGAACCCAAATCACAACAGCACTTATTTTAAAGACCCAACGATTGTTTCACTGACCACGTGAATGTTTCCAGAAAATTTATTTCAAATAGACACTTTCTCTGATGCTTTGGCAGTAGTTTTAGTTAAGTTTATGGTTTAACGGTCTATAATTTTTAGTTAAATTTCGTAGGAAAATGCGTTAATGAGGAGACCGCGGCTTTTTAATTCTAAAAAGATTTCCTCAAACGAGCGTAAACTAGGCCCACTAGAATCCATCTCCGGGTATACTTTCTGTTTACATATATACAGGGTGATGCCTTTCTACGGTAAAGTTCAATATAATTGTTATTATACAAGATACGAGAAAAACTTATATACGTTATTTATAGGGTGTCTTGAGCTGCATCTTATAAAATTATTTTGACAACCACAGGCTGGCCCATAAGTCGCTGGTGATACCTACAATTTTTTTGAACATTCCTTATTGCATTTTTGCATTTTTCATCGAAATATAATGCACGTTTGTAAAAAATCGAGACGCAGTAAGTGCGTTTTGGTAGCGAATTTTCATTAAAAGGGGTAAGATACAGTATGCTCTCAGATGACCGAGATATGGGGGTTTGTCAAAAACGCACCATATTGGCTTTTAGCGATTATTTCAAAAACAAAAACAAAAATTAGAAAATGTGATCGCAGCTCTCAAATGGTAATAGAATCCTGAGAAACATTTAACTGACTTTGTAGCTCTTATAATAACCGAGATAGTAATACATACAGCACCAATCTGTAACACGCTGTATAACAATATAATTTATTTCTTTTAGCTTAGTTTAGCTTAATTCTAATCTAACTTACTATGAGGCAAGAAATTAAACCTTTGTTTGCATAAGAAGTTAGAAATAACAAGTAAATAAAACACCACCACTCTTCTATACAATTATCTATGCAGCTAATAGATACAAGTTACGTCTACTAATGAACATAATAACAATGGTCGGCTCGGGTTGAATGACCGCATCAATTTGTTAATGGGTATTATTCTAAATTCTAATCGATTTTTTGATTTCTCAAGTAGTATTGTCTAGGTTTACACATGGCTATGCATATTCATTAGTTCTTAATCTATTAAAGTGACAAATTATACGACAGTCCAGAACCATACTTTACGCTAATGGAATTATTTTAGTCTTATTGTATGTCTATTTATGTGTTAAAAATGATCACACAAAGTATATGTCAAGGATGCTGATTGTTGTAGAATATTTTGATACGAAAGCTGCTATAATATTAGAAACAAATTGTATATTCCAAATAAAGATCTGGACGCAGCAACTGCGTTATGATGCGTATTTTCATAAAAATGTTCTTACTGTCAAATATGTATTGTTAATGAAAACATCAAATCTGATCAACAGTATAACCTTTAGAGTAGCAACAATGTACGATGTTTCATTAAAATAACTTGGTTGGTTGAAGAAGTAGAAACATTTTTCGAAAATAAACTTTAATATGTTACTAAAAAAACTGGTGCTCTTTTCCTGGTCAACAAACCTTTTCAACAAATTTACACACCTGCTAAGATAAATTTATTAACAAAAAGCTTTTTGACAAAAGCTGGAAAAAAAAATTCGTGAATATTTGCAAACCGTTTCCTTCACGAACATTTGCCATTTAGTGAAGTTTCTTTAAAAAAATTCACTAACGAAGAGATCGAGACTTTTGAATTTTGAAAAAATTTCTTCAAATGAGCGATATTTAGAACCCCTAGAACCCAAATCCGAGGTGACATTTAGACTTTATATGTATATGTATATATATATATATATATATATATATATATATATATATATATATATATATATATATATATATGTTTATATATTTATGTGTCACACCGCTAACTCAAAAAAATAATGGACCGATTTTGATAAAACTTTTTTTTTTGATAGAGGAGGGGGAAATGCTCATGCAGACCCCATTCACGGCCCCGTAGGTGCCGTGGGTTATCGAGGTACTGTGAGACTGTACTCACTAAAAAACCCTCCCTGGGAGTACTGGACCTTACTCCATACCTCCGTCGAAAAGATTTCACACAATGACTTTTTGGGTATGAATGTTTCTATTCTGTATTTGCCGCGGGGGCGTTAGCGGGGAAGTATAAGCTCTGGACGCTTATGCTTATGTGGAAGTTGCTCGTCGTAGTCGGTGGCACTACGGAGAAGGGCATTTGGATGAGAAGCGGCTTTTGCGAAGTGGGTTGTGGATAGTTGAGTTCTGAACTCAAGTATCGAAGGCATTTCCAGATCAGAGTGAATCTGACTGTTTCTGACAAACCATGGCGCTCCGGTAACCATTCTCAGAATTTTGTTCTGGATGATTTGAAGGGTCTTGATGTGTGTTGCGGTCGCGGTGACCCATGCAGGTGATGCATAGGTCAAGGCTGGCCGGTTGATGACTCTGTACATCAGCAATTTATTGTTCATGGACAGTTTGGAATTTCTATTTAGAAGTGGGAACAGCTTCGAGATGAACATCGAGGCTTTTTTTCAGGCGTGAACGACATGGGGCCGCCATGTTAAGTGTTTGTCGGGGTAAACCACGAGGTATTTGGCAGAATCTTGCCAGGGAATTAGACGGTTGTCTAATGATACGTGTTCGTGAGGTGTGTGTCTCCTCTTGGAAAATAGGACAGCTGAACATTTATCGGGGTTTATGGCTAGAAGGAATTTCCTATACCATGCTTGCAGCTCGATCACGGCGGTCTGAAGTCGTTCGGTTATTATCCTCGGCTGGGTGGAACTGCTAAGGATGGTGGTGTCGTCTGCGTACAGTGCGAATGTCACGTTTAGGTGGGCTGTCGGAATGTCTGCGACAAATATATTGTACAGCAGAGGGGAGATAGCAGAACCCTGCGGGAGACCAGCCTTGGCTGGGTACGTTCTAGATCTGGCTCCCAGATGTTTGACCTGGTACTTCCTCTGTTGCAGGTATGACCTGATTAGCAGAATCAGAGGGTAATTAAATAATAGAAGTTTGTTTAGGAGGCCCGCATGCCGAACCCTATCGAAGGCTTGAGCAATGTCAAGAAATATTACACCAGTTGACTTGTTCTTATTAAATCCTTCGGTGATGTTTTCCATCACACGAAGGACTTGGTATGTGGTGGAGTGCTGGTGTCTGAAACCGAATTGCTCATCCGGGAGAATATGATTTTCTGAGGTGAATGAAGCTAGCCTTTTCTGAATCAGATTTTCGGCGATTTTGCCGATGACTGGTAGTAGGCTAGGGGGCCTGCAGTAGGGAACAGTGAATCTTTGCTGGGTTTCGGGATGTTGATAATGTCGGCACTCCTGACGTAGCGGTGCGTTCTTGCTACATGCGACAGAAACGTTGTTATAATTCGGGCTGAATTGCAACTCCAGATGATCTGAGAATGCAGTAGCTTTCTCCGCATCCGTGTATGCGACACCGTTAGGGCCGTGAAGTGGGCATATCGGAAGTTTTTGGAAGCGAAGGGCTTTAGCCATTTTCCAGATGGAATTGTCTTGGGTAGACAGGGTTTGCAGGCGCTCCTCCCAAAGATTGTTGCGGAGTTCTTGTAGGGCGGCTCGTATTTGTTTGATGGGTCTGTTTGCGTCTCGTTTGTCGGTGGGGTTTCCGGTGTGTTGAGCGGTTTTTTTCGAGTATCATTTCTCTGATACTGGACGGAAATGGTGACAGATTGCTCGGGGCGGGGTACGTCCTTGATGCATGTTCGATAGAGCATTGAATTTTGGACTGTAGATTATCCACTGCACCCTCGAGTTCGGGGATGCTGCGGATGACCGGAATATTGCCAAGGGTGTTTTTAAGGTGATCTGTGAAAACTTACCATAGAACCTTTTTCCTTGGGAGGACGGGTTCGTCGCCAAGCTGCAATATGACTGGGTTATGGTCCGAGGAGAGGTCGTTTTGGGTTGATAAAACTTGGTGAGTACCTTCCTTTCGCAAGTTGCTTGGATAAGTTCGTTAGCCAGGAAAATTTTGCGTTTTCTTTCGGAAAATTTTTATATCTCCGGAAATAACAAAGTTAGGACAACCATATTGGGTACAATGATTTATATTATTAAAAGAAAACCAAAATTTGAATTTCTACGTTAAAATAAAAAAAAAGTTATAAGCTTTTAAGCTTTTCTTCTTAAGACGTCAAAAAGTCGCAATTCAAAACGTCAAAATTGACATGTTCTACATAAAGACTTGAAACTAACAATACGGGCGATGCAGCAGAAATTTTGTAAGAAGTGTGTTCTATAAAGCCTTAAGTTTCAGCTTCAGCCACCATTATTCTTCATTTTACTTAAATATTTGCAGAAAATGAATTTCAAATAGACCCTTTTTCTGATGCTTTATCTGTGGTTTCAACTATAGGGTTATAATACATGAAGAAAAACTTTGTACCTACCCCTTGTTAAGCACATTGCGCCCACGAAGCACTGTGAGATTTGCCATAGTTAAAGTGCATATAAACAAGGAGAGCAGAAAGATAAAATGTATGTATAATATGTGATTAATAGATTAAACATTGCTTTCTTCTAATTAGACAAGCGTTTCGCGACAGTAAAAACTTTGATGAGTTTTTTGTCCTTTTAACGAAATTAAAAGCTCCCTGACTGTGCTGTGTACACATAATCCTCCCAACTGACCTTCCTGACCTGCCCTGACATCAGTTTTCCTAATCAAAAGATAAAAGAAGTTAAAAAGCAAAGGAAAAGCTCATTTTGCTCGCATAACCTTGATATATGGCAGGGTTGATTTTCCTTCTCCTTTTAGCTTTTAATTAAGCAAACTGACGTCACGGCAGGTCAGAAAAGTCAGTTGGTATGATTTTTTGTAACATCACGTTAGGGACGTCTTTTATTTCGTTAAAACAACAAAAAACTCATCCAAGTTTTTACTGTCGCGAGATGCTCGTCTAATTAGAGAGTAGGATTGATTCCCAGTGTGACGGGTAATATATTCATGTCAATGTAAAACACATATTACTCTTATGGTCGAACATTTGAGAAGAACAGTTATGGGCAGTTAAAGAAAGAAAAATGGAGTTTTCCTCAAAACGGCAAAATCGCAATTTAAGACGTCAGAATTGACAATGTTTAGGCAAAGAACGTGAAACAAATACGGATTGTGAAAAAAAAAATGTTGCAAGAAGAGTGTTCCGCGAGTCCTTAAGTTTCAGCTTCAACCGTCATTGCCCATCATTTTACTAAAATATTTACAGAAAATTCCCTTTCTCTGATGCTTTGGCTGTCGGTTTAGTTAAGTTGATGCTTTCGCTGTAGGTTTAGGGAAGTTTAAGGCTTAACGGTCTATAATTTTTAGCTAATTTTCGTAGAACAAATTCGTTAATGCATTTTTGCATTTTTAATCGAAATATGATGCATGTTTGTAAGAAAAAATCTGGACGCAGTAAATGCGTTTTGGTAGCGAATTTTCATTAGATCCTCAAATTTCATAAGTCAATTTGCTATTAACGTCAGGTTTGTTGGCTAGGAAACCAACATTTAAGTTTAGTTTCGGAAAATCTTTGTACATTTTCAAACAATAAGTAATAAAATATAGTACGTTGTTTCTACTACATAGGCTATACCGGTAATCAGACTGATCCCCGCTCGCATTTGCTGTTAACAACATTTTTATGAAAATCCACTTTCATAACGCACGTTGCCTAAACATTGCCAATTTTGACGTGTCAAATCGCGATTTGGACGTTTTGAGGAAAACTCCATTTTAGTTTTCTTTAGATGCCCATAACTTTTTTGTCTTAATACAAACACGCGTACCAAATTTGGTTGCCCTTACTTTGTTATTTCCGGAGATATAATTTTTTTTATAAAGGAAACACACAATTTTCCGGGAAAACCTTAGCCGATTTTCCTGGCTAACGAACTCGTCCAAGACACTTACAAAAGGAAGGTACTCACCAAATTTTATCAAGATCGGCCTATTATTTTTTGAGTTATCGGTGTGATACATGACCTGCCCCCGAATATGTGTTCTATGGGGCCTAATTAGCGCTCATTTGAATATTTTTTTTTTATAAATTCAAAAGTCGGAATCTCTTAAGTATTGATTTTTTTTTAAAGAAAATTCACTAAAATCATTACTTATCTATAAGCAAATTATTTTCAATGAGAATTTCTTGAAAAAACACTTCTTTGTCACCTTGTAACCCGTAAGTGTCTATTGAACCGGTGATAATTTCTTTTCCTTTGCCTATCGATTAAAGCTAATGCTATAGAGTCCCTGTTTTATTTTGTGGCAATATAAATCGCGGCAAAGTACACACAATTAACCTACATAGCTTGATTTAATTAGATTAGGCTAAAGCCATCACAATAAAAGTTGCATGTATAGCGTGTGCTAGTTCAACTCGTTGCTATTTTATTGACGTTTAAAAAGGTTTATCCTTAGATGCAGTTTGTGTGCTTTTATTACGCAATCGAAAGAAACAACCTACTTTTTAAAATTATTTTTATTTTCACTATGTATACTGCCACAAAGGGACTCAAGCTTCGGTTACTAAAGTAGATAAAAGTCTGGACGCAGCAAGTACGTTATGGCAGCGAATTTTCGTTAAAATGTTTTTAATGGCAAATATGTCTCGTTCTTAAAAGAAGGACATTTGGTTCGCAGTATAACCTATATAGTACTAACAATGTACGATATTTAATCAAAATAGCTTTGTTGTTTCAAACAGTACAAACATTTTCCGAAAATAAAAGTTCCAGACAAAAACTGGTCCGATTTTCCTAGCCAGCGAACCTCTTTAAGCTATTTACACACCTGCAAAGATATAATCATTTACAAGCAGCTTTAGCACTAAAAACGTTAAAAAATATGAAAATTTGCAAAAATTTCTTTTACAAAATTTCACCTTTTTTTTACAGAAATTGCCTTCAGTAATGTTACACTAAATTATATTTTTCAGAAAAATTCGACAACTTTTTTTTACAATAACTTACTAAACATTTATTATTAATTACCAACATATCCCAAAAATCTTACAAAAATAATTACTACAGAAACAGTAAAAACATTTCTGCGAATACTTTTAAAATTCAGCCACTATTTGAGAGTGCCTGTATACGACAGCTCGATTTTTTCGACGAGTAATACAAACAAAAAGCTCCCTGAATGTGTCATTTCCATGGGCATCCGCTATCTATTGATAAAAACGCCGTATCACAATTTGTGATATGTGTTTGAAATATTTGCCAAAAACGTGCAAAGTTGCAAAACAATGAAATAACTCAAAAACGATGAACAATATCAATTTTTTCTTACAAACATGCATTATAATTCGATGGAAATGCAATAACATAAGGGGGCGTTCTATTAAAAAAAGAAAATGTGTATCACCAACGACTTATGGGCCATGTCAAAATAGGTTTATAAGATGCAGCTCGAGATACCCTACAACTACGGTATATACTTTTTTCTCATAAATTGTATAATAATGGATCTATTGAGCTTCACCGTAGAAATGCGTCACCTTGTATATGTGTAAACAGACAAAAACTGAAACTGACCCCGTATATGGGTTCTAGAGGTTCTAGTTCGCGCTCGTTTGAAGAAATTTTGTTAAAATTCATTAGCCACGGTCCTCTCGATAATTTTTTCTACGATAATTTGCTAAAATATAGACTATTAAACAATTAACTCTATAGCTGAAACTACTGCCGAAGCATCAAAAAGAGGGTCTATTTGAAATGGATTTTATGAAAAGATTTTAGTACAATGAATGAGAATGGTGGTTAAAGCTGAAGCTTAAGGGTCTGGAAAACATACTTATTACGATATATCTTATTTTATATTCATCCAAATAAGTCTAAAATTTAAATTAAAGTTTGAAATGTATAACCTATCTGGTAGAAGCAATGTACCACATTCATTATCTCCGTTATTATTAGAGATAGGGAGACGTTTAAATTAGCAATGTTTTGTAGAATTGTATGCTTGTGACAAAAATGACTTGTATTTTGCTCTGCCTCTCTTCGTTTTCAAGTTATCTTAAAAAACAAAAATTTGTCGATTTCTTTTTTCTTCAATATCAAGTAGGCGTTGATCTGACATGTCTAAGACTTGCACAATATCAGGACACTTCTTACAGAGTAATCTTTTTGTGCTATTCTCAACTTTGGATTTTCATTTGTTTTTGAGCTACAGGTATCAACGTTTGTTTTTATTATGGCAGCCATATTGGATTTTTTGCAAATGCGATAGCCTGTGGAAAGAGATTTCCAATGATGTACAACATGCTTGAGAAATCTTGTAATTGCACTGATGATTTTGAGAAAAACTGTTTTGAGGATAGTAGGCTATGATATCCAATACCAGAAAACAAATGACAAAAAAAGTATATTGAACGACGGTAGCTTCCACGCAAAGAAACTACCAATGCCTAGAAATAAAGAAAGAAAACTGCCGTCTTACAGGTTTCAAACGAAAACCCTCCGCAATCTGTTCGGTTTTATGGTGAACAAATTGACGTTCCAAAAAGTAGGGTACACCGTGTATTAAAACAAAGTCATTACCATCCATACAAAGCTACAATCGTACAAGGCTTAAATGTTGACGATTACCCTAAGCGACTTCAATTCTGCAGACGGTATCACGGACAATGTCTGCAAGATGAATATTTTTATTTGAAAATAATATGGACTGATTAATCCAGATTTACAAATTGTGGTATGTATAATCGCTATTATAGACCTTGTGGGGAAAATGAGAAATCCCCATCTACAGGAAGAAATACGATTGCAAGACAGATTTGGTATTATTGTTTGGTGCGGCTTATTGGGTAAAAAACTGTTATTTTTATTTGTAGATTGAACAGTTAATTTTTAAAAATTTCAGGTAACATCATTGTTGGTTCGTTATTTTTTGAAAATAATTTAACTGGGCAAAGGTATCTTAATCTATTAAGAAATGATATCTTACCAACAATTAGAAGAGTTCATGATAATTTAGACGAGATTTGGAACCAACAAAACGGTTGTTCAGCTTACAATGCTAGGATCGTCAAAGAATTTTTGTACCGAAATTTTAATAATCGTGTCATTTGTAACAATGGGCCGGTTCATTGGTGTGCTCGAAGTCCTGATATAATACCCATGGATTTTTATTTTTGGGGTACTCTGAAGAATGATGTGTATAAATTCGATCCACCACCAAATATCAATGAACTACGAAACAGAATAACGGAAGCTATAAATCATATTAACCAAAACACCCTGACCAGATGGCAGGCATGTTTCAAAAAGGTGTATAAAGTTCATTGAACAAAACGGTGGCCATAGTGAACATTTTTCTATTTAGTGTATTTTTAAGTTTCTATTTTATTATCTGTTAAGTTCCGTTTCTAATTGTGTTGTTTTGTGAAGTTTAAGTTTCTATTTGTTATTGCCGGGTTTCGTTATTAAAATGTTTCACATAATATTACCTAGCATTATTACCTAATTAAGTATTGTAAATTAAATCACAATATTTTTTTTTATCGTGAATCATTACGGAAAATTATGTAAAAAGTAGAAGTCTATTGTTAAACTTCATGACCTACTGCCTTTTGAACACTTTCTTTTGTCATTTGTTTTCTGGTGTTGGATTTCATAGCCTACTATCCTCAAAACGGTTTTTCTCAAAATTGTCAATTACAAGATTTCTCAAGCATGTTGTACATCATTGGAAAGCTCTTTTCACAAGCTATCACACGAGCGAAAAATCCAATATGGCTGCCATAATAAAAACAAACGTTGATACATGTAGCTCAAAAACAAATGACAATCCAAAGTTGAGAATAGCACAAAAAGATTGCTCTGTAAAAATTGTTCTGATAATATGCAAGTCTTAGACATGTCAGATTAAGGCCTACTTAGATAGTGAAGAAAAGAGAAATCGACAAGTTTTTTTTTCAAAATAACTCGAAAACTAAAAGAGGCAGGGCAAAATACAAGTCATATTTGGAACGAGCATGAAATTCTACAAAACATTGCTAATCTAACCGTCCCCTATCTCTAACAATAACGGAGATAGCAATACATTCCCATCCAGTTTTGGTACACATTGGATATATATATATATATATATATATATATATATATATATATATATATATATATATATATATATATATATATATATAATGACACCGGATGGGTTCTCTTACATGTACTTATATAATAATCACTAGCTTATATAAGTATTACTCTCAGTGTCCACCGCTGCATCACCGCCAACTTGGAGAGGTTGTATTTAAATGCTCCTGCAATCATCCCGATACCTGATATGTGGCTTGACATGAGCATAATATTGAATCTTTATATATATATATATATATATATATATATATATATATATATATATATATATATATATATATATATATATATATATATATATATATATATATATATATATATATATATATATATATATATATATATATATATATATATATATATATATATATATATATATATTATAAATGACACCGGATGGGTTCTTTTACGTGTACTTATATAATAATCCAATAAATTCATTTATGTTAGACTATAATATCTGATTTTACTAGAAGCAGCATTTCAAGGAAATTAACACTAAAACAACTCTTGTACTAAACTGCTTCCAGTAAATGGCCAATTCTAATTACACTTATTATTTAATACTCAATAGTGTCTTGAGTCACACATTCCATTGGATGAGTCACCAATTGCTTAGAAAGCAATATACAAGACGATTTTTAGCATGATAAGACATTAAATAGTGTATAATGACAGTTCATAGAAGTGACAGCTGTTGGTAAAATAATAGCAACAAATAGTGACCGCAACATATTTATCTAAACTATTACGTAATACAACTACTATAAACATTAAACAGGACACACAGGTTATGAAATAATGAATGGAATAGTAGTCGTAGACTATTTTTATGGACTCTCATTGTATTTTACGTGCCGACTTTAATGTAAAGTCAATGAATAAGCATTGTTTTGTGAATTCACCATATTTATTATTGATACACATCAGTAACTGGACGAAATGCAACGTGCCTTAACTGAAAGAATAGTAAAAAAAAGCCTGGACGCAGCAAGTGCGTTATGGTAGTGAATTTTCATAGAAATTATCTGGCACAAAATATTTTATTATAACTTTTTTTTCTTGTAACATAGAAATCTACATTTAGGTGTATAGTTTACTCTTTATATCATAAATGGTTATCATAAATTTTTTACTTTTTGAGATAAAAAAATTTTTCGAATGAAAACTCAAAATTTTCCCAGAAAACCTCGTCCGATTTTCCTGACTAACGAACTTATCCAAGCCATTTAGAAAAGGAAGGTACTTGCCAAATTTTATCAAAATCGGCCTATTATTTTTTGAGTTATCGGTGTGACATATATATATATATATATATATATATATATATATATATATATATATATATATATATATATATATATATATATATATATATATATATATATATATATATATATATATATATATATATATATATATATATATATATATATATAAATTAAAACTGACCCCGGATATGGGTTCTAAGGGTCCTAGTTCGCGCTTATTTGCAAATTTTTTTTTAATTCAAAAGTCGAGATCACCCCTTTAGTGAATTTTTTCTACGAAAATTTCCTAAAAAAACATTTTTAAAATGTTTTTTCTTTGAAACACCAATTATATATATTTTTTTAGAACAGAAAATTATGTCTCGACCACTAAGGTCATTGACATGTATAAAGTATATAGGAAAACATTTTAAATACAATATAGGTGGAATAATAATATATGTATTCTTGATCCAATAGGCTATACAATAGAATGATTACAGTTTTATGTGTTCATAGAGTTAGAGCTAGATTTTAAGAAATTTATTATGTTCTCTGGGGCAGCTGTGGTTAAGGTTACCATAGATAGATTTTTGCCTAAAAACATCCTTCTTTGGAGTCTGTGTTTAGTGCATTCTATGACAATGTGACTTGCTGAAAGGCTCACATTGCAGGTATCACAAACTGGTGGAATTTGTTGTTCCAGTAGGTACTTATGTGCGAGTACTGTGTGTCCTATCCGGAGTCTTCTTAGGACGACCAGGGACCTACGACTTAGTACAAATCGTCGACAATTTTGAGAAGTTGGCGGGGAAGATGGGAGTTAAGTACAAAGTATCAAAATGTTTGTAGAAATAAATTTATGCGTTTCGATTTTTTCGGCCAATTTTTGTAAAAAATGTTTGTTTGTGCCTATGTCTATATATGTACATAACTCAAAAAGTAACAAGCAGATTCTAAAGAAGTATGGTAGGTGTTATATAGGGCTCATATAGGGACCATAGCACCTGCTAAATTTTAAGTTTATAGCTGTTTGGCAAACTGAGTTATGAGCACTTGAAAAAAGCTTCTGATATTTCAACTGTATTATCCAGTTAAGATATTAAGCTAACATTCTTCATAATTCATCAAAATTATATGCCGACTTTCCATAAAATCCATATACCCAGTAAGAGTCGACTAATTGCAATGCAATTTTATACAGGTGTGCCAAATTAAAACCCCCCTGTTGGAAAATATCGAAATTAAAAAAAAACGAAAAAAAAAACGAGACACGTCGACTTTGTTTTCAAACAGGACACATGATGGCGTAAGTTTTGGTGGAACCTGCCTCAGCAGAGTAAAGTACCCTCAAATTAAAAAAATTAAAAGTCGTATGTTGTTGTAACCAAAAATTAGAAAGCTTTAAAATGAGATGTCACTTAACATAGGGTGCCATTTAGAATTTGAGCGTACCTTTTTTTTTCTCCCTCGGGGCGCGTCAGCGGCTTTGCCGCCCCGATAACACTGAAACCTTTGGCCTATTGTGCATGCCCTTAGTCTTTTTACTCCACCCATTCCAAAAGCACTGTGCCTTAAACTAGTCTGCACAGCGATTGGTAGGGTAAAGTTTTATAATGCTCTGTCTCCGGTCTAGACTGACCGTAGATCAGTTGTTCTTTGCGGTCCAGAGCTTTACACTCGCACAAGATGTGCTAGGCTGATTCCTCCCCCTCGTCGCAGAGTCTGCATGCGAGGTCCCTCTCGAACCGCCCCATTTTACGCAGGTGTTTCTTGATGGCAATGTGTCCCGTCAAGAGACCTGTTATGTTTCTGAGTTGTCCTCTGCTAAGGTTTAGCAGCTCCACAGCTCTCTCTGAACTGGGTTCGTCAATTATTGACTTCCTATGTCCGAGCCATGAACAGTCTGCCCAGTACACCTTGTGTTGGTTTCTGACCCAGGACTTAATGGCTCCCCTGGCAGTGCTTATTGTCACGCCCAGATCCGGTTCTGGTCCCATAAATGGTTCTGCTGACCCTCTCTTCGCGAGACTGTCAGCTTTTAGCGTACCTTACGCCCCTGTCTAAGAGGTAGGTTGGGTAGAGAAGTTTGAAGTAATATTTTGTAACGATTTGTGCTCAATTTATTAAGTAATTATGCCTAGGCGCTGTTTATGGAACAATTACAATAATTTTAGTGAATTCGAAAGGGGACGCATTGCTGGTATGCGGGAAGCCAGTTTTTCAATCAGACAAATTTTCGACCGCATTAGGACACGGTGTGTCAACAGCCTTACAGTAGCTCCAGGTTGTCTGAAGAAAAAATCCATAACCGACGTGATGGATTCGGACGACCTCGAGCTACTCCAGCACAGGAAGATGGTGATTTGAGGATTGGAACTGTTTGGCTAGGAGTGTTACAACAAAGACTTTCTATGGCAGCGATGGAGAAACGATTGTTAGGCCTAAAAACTGTATTGTGATGAATTGGGTTCTCCAAATTAGTACTTGAACAGGGTGGTTAAAATTCGAGCCTCATCATTGGTATCTCGGAAACTGTAAGAGATACAACGTCGGTTAAATTATGACAAAGTTGCATAATTTGATGCTCAGCAAAATGCAGTTTAGAAAGTTAGAAAATTCCGAATACTTCCGGTGGTAATCGGAAAAAACTGAAAACTCATTATATCTGTTTTATTTTTTTCTGGCGTTATTTGAAAAGATATAACAAAATGAATCACACTTCATTAAGGTCACTTTTCCTTTCCTACACGATGGCATTTTAAAATTTGATATCCGATGTTTCGTCTTTCACAAACCATCATCAACTCCATTTTTTCAAATACGGCCCTGGATTTTTTATTTCATATTTTGTTACCTTTGGACTACCTCAAAATAATGCCTGATCACAACTTTTGAATTTCAAACGTTGTGGACGCTTGGGGTATTGCTCTAAATACCGTTCACATGAAATGTGCGCGTTTCTGTTATTACTATAATAAATCCGAAGCATATCACGTTTCTCGAAATTGGAAAACACCATTTTTACTCTCTTAATGTTAATTTTGAAAGTGAAATTGTCAAAAGTTCTATTGTCATATTATGACAAGCAGGCTTGATATTTCTGAATATCAAAGCCGCCGAGATGAACGAACAGATATGTCATTGCATTGCATTGGAGTGAACTTGAAATATTAGACTCATAATCATAAATTCGGGTTCATCTTTACCTACATAATCAAATTATATTATTGAAGAAATATTTTGTCTGAAAAGCAAAGTCGTATTAAATATTTTCAAGAAATACTAAAAATGTCATTTTTTTGTTATCAAAACGTTTGAAATTCAAAAGTTGTGATGAGGCATTGTTTTGAGGTAGTCCAAAGGTAACAAAATATGAAATAAAAAATCCAGGACGTATTTGAAAAAATGGAGTTGATGATGGTTTCTGAAAAACGAAACATCGCATTTCAAATTTGAAAATGCAATCTTGTAGGCGAGGAAAACTGGCCTTAATGAAATGTGATTCATTTTGTTATATCTTTTCAAATAACGCCAGAAAAAAATAAAACAGATTTTATGAGTTCTCGGCTTTTTCCGATTATCACCGGAAGTATTCGGAATTTTCTAATTTTCTAAACTGCATTTTGCTGAGCATCAAATTAGGCAACTTTGCCAAAATTTCATCGACGTTGTATCTCTTACAGTTTCCGAGATACCAATTATGAGGCTCGAATTTTAGTCACCCTGGACATTAAAATATTTTAATAAAAATTCGCACATAACGCGCTTGTTGCGGCCATACATTTTCTATGTAAGTTCACCTATTGTTCGGCAATATCTGAAACAATCTGAATAGTTTTGTCATAAGCATGTTTGTAGGTCATAAAAAGGTTTTTTTGTTTCCACACCTGTATAAAAAAACTCTGGACGCAGCAAGTGCGTTATGGCAGTGAATTTTCATAAAAATGTTTTTAAAAGAAAATATGTTTTTTTAAGAAAGCATGCATCAAATTTGGTTACCAGTATAATCTATATATTAGAAACAATATGCCATGTTTCATCAAAATAACTTTATTGTTAGAACCTCGGTGGTTCAGAGGTAAGAACGTTTGCCTTTGAACCGAAGGGTCCTGGGTTCGATCCCGGGGTACTCCTTTCACTTTTTCAGTACAAACTGTAAAATTAACATCAACCGAGGTTCTGGCATTGTATTTGAGCAAGTTGAATGTCTGCACGTTCCGCCCTTCGGAGGGGGTGTAAAGCCGTCGGTCCCGTGTCCATGCGATGTTGGGCACGTTAAAGATCCCTACCCTCCTTACAGAAAGACAGGGGTTCGGCAAAATTTCCAGGATAGTGAGGTGAAACTGCTCCCTGGCGTCGGTAATTGGCCATAGTCGCGGAAATAGGCCGACGTTAAAAGAAATAAAAAACTTTATTGTTTGAAAATGTACAAAAATTTCCGAAAGAAAACGTAAATTGTTCCCGAAAAAACCGGTTTTCTGGTCAATCTTACAGGTTAATAGCAAATTGATTCAAATTTGAAGCATTTAATGAAAATTCGCTACCATAACGCACTTTCTCGGTCCCGAATTTGTTTTCTTACAAACTTCGATTAATGCAAAAATGCAATAACATAGGGCGTGTTCGGTAAAAAAAAAGCTAATTTGAATCACCAACGACTTATGGGTCACCCTGTAATTGTAGAAATATTTTTAAGATGTAGCTCAAGACACCCTATAATTAATGTATACAACTTTTTTCGTAATTGCATAATAACGGATATATTGAGCTTTATTCGTTTTTTACGAAAATTCGACAAAAATGATATACCATTAAACGATAAACTCTATAGCTAAGACTACTGCTAAAGCATCAGAGAAAGGGTCTATTTGAAATGAATTTTCTGGGAATAGTTTAGTAAAATGAAGGACAATGACGATTGAAACTAAGAGTGCAGGCTTTGTAAAACAATATTCTTGAAACATTTTCCTTCCGTAGACATATTAGTTTCAGGTTCATTGCTTAAATATTATAAATTTTGACGTTTTAAATCGCGACTTTGACGTTTTGAGCAAAACCCAAATTTATGTTTATTTAAATGCCTGAACTTTTTTGCCCTTTAATCTACAGAGCTAAATTTTGGTAGGTAGCTTACCTATAATGATAGAAACCCGGGTACCAAATTTCGTTGCCCTTAATTTGTTAATTCCGGAGATATAATTTTTTTTCGAATGAAAACTCAAAATTTTCCCGGAAAACCTCGTCCGATTTCCCTGACTAACGAACTTATCCAAGCCATTTACAAAAGGAAGGTACGTGCCAAATTTTATCAACATCGGCTCATTATTTTTTGAGTTATCGGTGTGATACATATATATATATATATATATATATATATATATATATATATATATATATATATATATATATATATATATATATATCGAAATCCGACCAAAAAAGAAACAAGTCTCACTATTTGCAGTACTTTCATTCTACCAAAACTGTTACACATCTATTATTAGTGAATTTTCGTAGAAAAAATTCACTAATGGGGAGATCCCGACTTTTCAATTTTGAAAAAATTTTGCCACTGAGCGCGAACTAGGACCCCTAGAACCCATATCCGGGGTCAGTTTCAATTTTATATGTTATATATATATATATATATATATATATATATATATATATATATATATATATATATATATATATATATATATATATATATATATATATATATATATATATAGTTCGCGCTCATTTGCAAAATTTTTTTCAACATTGAAAACTCGGGATCTCACCATTAGTGAATTTTTTCTACGAAAAATTAATAGATGTGTAACAGTTTTGGTAGAATGAAAGTACTGCAATTAGTGTGACTTCTTTCTTTTTTGGTCGGATTTTGAATAAGATTTATTGAATAGTTCAAATGTTTGTAAGTAAAAATAGAGTTAATTATTACGAAGCACTCAACTCAACATTTATCCTGATATGCTGTTATCGTACGTCCGCAAGTTTTAAGCTCTAACCATATTCATGCATAAGTTACTATTAAGCGAAGCTTGCTGACGTTCAATATGTGATGGAATAATAGATTAAATCGATTAAATGCATGAACTCTTTAGCGAAATATCTGCACTAGCCAGGCATTTCGTCTGTATTGTTTGACCAGTGCTCATATTAAAGTTTTGAGCAAACAATGTGGCAGACAGGCGTCAGTTGCAGACCGCGACTAAGCGAATTTTAATCAAGTACAACCACAACGAATAAAGAGTAAATATACAAGAAGTTGGAGAAACGTTCGGGGCTAGTCTCTTTTTTATACAGTTCGTCTACATGGTTAAGCTTGATTGTTTGAATTTTGACAGACAGCGCTTTGCTCATGACACAGACATGTTTGTCTAATAGGTTCTGATGAAATGTATTGTTCTTAAAAAATTAAATCGCTTATAGAAAAGATAGAGCAAGTTCGATTTTAATTTTTTTGACATAAGCCCATTTTTGTCGTTCTAGATTGAGTTAATTCTTTTATTTTATAATCGCCACATATTAAACACACGACGTCCAAGATATAAGGTGATCCACGTCTTTTGGACAACTACATGGCGATTGCGCTGCTTTCGGTTTTTTATAAGATCTTTGAGAAGGCATTTATGCTAAGACTTAGGTCCTTTTTGGAGAGATACAATTTGCTGTCTGTTATGCCAATTTGACTTTCATGGGCAGCTGTCAACTCAGGATGCCGTGCTTAACAGTGACGTGCCTATATATGCTTGAGGCGCTTTGTTATGTCAGAAAAAATATTGAAATTTTTAGTACTTGCGGTAAAATTACAGCGTATGAAACAAGACAGGGTAAAGATTTGTATGTTCTCCCTTATAGTATCGAACAGATTAATCGGGCACATCGCAACACTGCAATACGCTTATATAATCATTTACCTGACAGCGTCAAAAATTTGAGCAGCCTCAGGCAATTTAAGTGTGCTTTAAATCCGTTTTTAGAGAGCATTCTTTTTATTCTGTGGACGAATATTTTGATTTTAAATTTTAGCACTGATAAGCTGTTTTTTGTATTTTGACTATTTCCGATATCTTGTAGAGATCTATGGAGCAGTTCTAATAAATAAATAAGAAGCTGATTTGAAAAACTGGTTAGTTTGTCCTGTGTTGATGGCCTATTATCGTTGACTGTGATTTTTTTCCGATTCATTACTACTATTAGGCAGTAGAGCTGTCTTACATCTCAAACCTGGGCCTCCTTAAATAATGCATCTCCCGGGTAGGTTATTTTCCCGTTTAGTATCACTCTCAGGGTCCACCACTGCATTACCTCCAGTTTGGAGAGGTGGTATTTGAATGCTCCTCCAAATGCAATCATCCCATACCTGATATGTGGCTTGACAAGAGCATAATATACAATCTTTATATGAGCCACATCCAAAATATTCCTTAACCTTGACGGTAGCCCCGAATTTTCTGTGAGACATTATTACCATCAGCATTTCACTTTAGACAACTATCAGTGGTGATTGCCAAATATTTTATTATATTCTTAGGGAGTGTTACAAGTTCCTCGTTACCGAGTTTGATAATTAATGGAGTCAAGATAGGTAACATGGCCTTGTTTATGGCTAGAAGTATTTAATTTGGTTTCTCCAGGTTTATCCTCTGCATTCATTAATTAATAATTAAAAAATTACAAAGCAAAAAAGGGAGTCTTGGCTGTGCTTTATTTCTCGTCATCTGGGACTACTTCTATTGTGGGGACGTATTTTTTTCAAAAATTAAATCTCACGTAAAAGTGCCCCGGCACTTATGTGAGTGATTTAATGTTTATTTTGTGTATACGTAATTAATAGTACCTTATCTTATTTATATAAATATTGTGATTTAATTTACAATACTTACTTAGGTAATAATGTTAGGTAATATTATGTGAAACAGTTTAATTACGAAACCCAGCAATAACAAATAGAAACTCAAACTCCACAAAACAGCACAATTAGAAACGGAAAACAACAAATAATAAAATAGAAACCTAAAAATACACCAAATAGAAACTTATTCACTATGGCCATTGGTTTGTTCAATGCACTTTATACACCTTTTTGAAACATGCCTGCAAACTCTGGTGAGGGTGTTTCGGTTTTATATGATTTATAGCTTCCGTGATTTTGTAATTCATTGATATTTTCTCGTGGATCGAATTTATACACATCATTCTTCAGAGTATCCCAAAAAAAACCATCCATGGGTGTTATATCAGGACTTCGAGCACACCAATGAACCGGCCCATTGTTACAAATGACACGATTATTAAAATTTTGGTACAAAAATTATTTGACGATCCTAGCATTGTGAGCTGGGCAACCGTCTTGTTGGTACTAAATCTCGTCTAAATTATCACTCTTCTAATTGTTGGCAAGATAGCATTTCTCAATAGATTAAGGTACCTTTTCCCAGTTAAATTATTTTTAAAAAAGAACGGACCAACAATGAAGTTACCAGAATTTTTTTAAAATTAACTGTCTAATCTACAAATGAAAATAACAGTTTTTTTACCCAATAAGCGGCACCAAACATTAATACAAAATCTGTCTTGCAATCGCCTTTCTTCCTTCAGATCGGGATTTTCATTTGCCCAACAACGCCTATTATGGCGATTATACACACCACAATTTGTAAATCTGGATTCATCAGTCCATATTATTTTAAAATGAAAATTTTCTTCTTGCTGACATTGTCCTTGATACCATCTGCGGAATTCAAGTCGCTTAGGGTAGTCGTCAACATTTAGGCCTTATACGATTGTAGCTTTGTATGGATGGTAATGACTTTGTTTTAATACACGGTGTACCGTACTTTTTGGAACGTCAATTTGTTCACCATAAAACCGAACAAATTGCGGAGGGTTTTCGTTTGAAACCTGTAAGACGGCATTATTTCTTTCTTTATTTCTAGGTATTGGTAGTTTCGTTGCGTGGAAGCTACCGTCGTTCAATAGATTGGTCACTATCCTGCGAAATATGTTGGTGTTTGGTTGTCGTCTTCCTGGGTAGTTGTTTTGATATGAATTTGCAGCTGCCTGAGTATTTCGGTTAGAACGAATAAAACATTTCAACATGTCAAAATATTCTTCATTACCAAACATATTATTGAATAATATTTAAAATAAACAGAAAACAAACTATTTAGTACAAAACTTTAAGCAACGTGTTAAATACACCTTAAATTGTTCAGATAATTAAGAATGACAGTATAGTTAATTGTCGCGATAGTGTTATATCCATATAAACCTTTCTTCTATTGTTGTTCAGTTGACTTAAGTTTAAAAATCAAACAATTTTCAAAGGCGTCTTCGTAAATCATTAATCTGATTTTTATTGAGTCCTGTTAGTAAATTCAGTTATTTACTAGGTTTACCTATTTAATTAAATTACAAAAATTTTTTAGGATAATATTGTAATGTAAAATATCATTTGTTATAATGGGCCGATTCATTGGTGTGCTCAAAGTTCCTATTTTTTATTGTGAATCATTACGGAAAATTATGTTAAAAGTAGAAGTCTATGGCCTACTGATTTTTGAACACTTTTTGTCATTTGTTTTCTGGTATTGGATTTCATAGCCTACTATCCTCAAAACGGTTTTTCTCAAAATTGTCAGTGCAATTACAAGATTTTTCAAGCATGTTGTACATCATTGGAAAGCTCTTTTCACAAGCTATCACATAGCTTCTTAGTTTTTCTCTTGAAGAACGATGGGCAAATCAAGCTTGAAATAAATGAGCTCTAAAGGAATGCAATGCGCAAAAGTCTATGAAAAGTAAATATCGAGACTCGGGGCAAATAGAGGTTATGTGTATTAAAAACAGGATTTTAGTAAGCTTTGCTTTGCTATCGGTAACATACGCGGCATTGGTCTGGTGGCCCAAGCTAGTGCCAAACAAAAACTAGGCAAGATCCAAAGAATGGCTTGCCTGGGCATCACAGGAGGCAAGACTTCAACCCCAACTGCCGCCATGGAGGTGTTGCTGGACCCCCCCCCCCCACATACACACTTAGTTATCAAGGGGAAGGTCAGGCTGGGGCTATAGACACTAGCCTGCAATGGTAGACTGAAGATCAACCCAGGCTTCAGGGACCACTGCAAAATTCAGGAGATCGTGAAGGAGCCATGCTTAAAATGAGGCCAGACTTCGCGACACCGCGAATCTGCAGGGAAAACAATTTTACAGTGGAAATCCCCGACCGTGAGGCATGGAGGAAAGAGACGCTGGGCTTACCACGGGACGCGCTCGTCTGGTTGACGGACGGATCTGGCGGGGAGCGTGAGACGGGGGCAGGTGTTAATTCGGAAGGACCGAGGTTAAGTCATAGTATTTCTCTCGCATGCAACGGTCTTTCAGGCCGAAATTTAAGCCATACTACACTGTGTGCGGGAGAACAAGAGGAGGAGCTATACCAACAAGCGGATCCTCATAGCCACGGACAGCCAGGCAGCCCTTAAGCCCTAAGTAGCCCACGGATAAATTCCAGGCTGGTAAGTGAATGCCGAGACGAGACGAGATACCTGGCTGGGCAGAATGAGGTCACCGTCATCTGGGTTCAGGGTCATTCAAGGGGGTCAAAGGCAATGAAGAAGCGACAGTCTCGCGAAGAGAGGGTCAGCAGAAGAATTTATAGTACCGGTCCTGGGCGTATCGAAAGGCACGGCCAGGGAAACCATAAAGTCCTGGGTCAGGTAACAGCACTGTCCAAAGAGAGCTGTGAAGCTGCTAAATCTTAGCAGAGGACAGCTCAGAAACATAACAGGACTATTGACGGGACACATGGCCCCCAAGAAACACCTGCATAAAATGAGGCGGTTCGAGGGGGACCTGGCATGCAGACTCTGCGGCGAGGGGGAGGAATCAGCCCAGCACATCTTGTGCGAGTGTAAAGCTCTGGACCGCAAAAGGCAACTAATCTACGGTCAGTCTAGACCGGACACAGAGCAATATAAAAGTTCACCACTAGTACCAACTGCTATGATTTTGGAATGGGTGGAGTAAATATAAAGGACGTGCATAATAAGCCAAAGTATGCGGTGCTATCTGGGCGGCAAAGATACGGACCAGTCCTGAGGGAGAAAAAAAAGATTTGCTGCAAAATGGGATAAAGGCAGCGTATGTAAGTTTAGCTCAGCTGTTTTTTTTTTCTCGCATTTTTCGTTATTACTTCCTTTGTATCTTCCCCGTCCAGCACCCCTATTCTAACCGGGTCCCGTAACTTTCTTGGGAGTTGTTTGCAAGAAATGTCTCTTGTGGTGTATGCATCCAAGGGGGGTCTAAGCATGATTATGAAAAAAAGGGCCTCAGTAAGCTCATCTGCAAATTTACCGCTAATTTTATTATTTCCCTTCTTCATTTAATTTATGGCTCAGATAAAAGTTTATCCAAT
The DNA here is from genome assembly GCA_964006375.1 of Tillus elongatus. NCBI lineage: Eukaryota > Metazoa > Arthropoda > Insecta > Coleoptera > Cleridae > Tillus > Tillus elongatus. Next base: position 24,300,428 of record OZ023268.1, on the reverse strand, counting down.
GCACTAAAATTGGAAATAGCATGCCGGTTTATATTTAGAAATCTTATGAAACAGTAGTTTACTTTTCTACATCAAAAACAAAATTTACATTTAATGTAGATTACAAAACATATTCTTTCTAACTAATAAAATAAAATCTATAAAATATTTACCTTTTATTATGCAGGAAGGCCAAATCCGTCGACTCCATTTCTTTTTAACTAATTTACACAATTTATCAAAAAAAGATTAAGAACATCAACAACAACACTTTGATCACCAAAGTTCAACGACCCGATGAACAATACACAGATCATGCGAGAGAATAAATAAATTGTTGATAATTAACTAAACTGAATTCAGATGTTAATGCCCTTCTGGAAGAGTATCGATTTACATTTTACATGCATTTACAACGGCCGTTTGCGGGACAGTGTCCAGATATTGAAAGATAAACATAATATTTGATACGGGCCTATTGAATTTCCTCAAAACAGTCACAGTGCATTTATCAAAGTTCATTGCCCTTTCGTTTTTAATCAACAATCAACATATCGTTCAACTTGTGTAGTTATGTAATACAGTGGGCTCCAGTAGAGCTTAGAGGATAATGCGACTTTTGCATGGGGGTAAGGTTTTTTTCAATTTTTCCTAAATTAGAAGATATTTTTTATGTTACTATATAGACAGAACCTAGAATTTTAAGGATATTATCTACCTATTAATGTTACTTTCATTTTACGTGAAATTTGTCCCTGACTTTTTCAGTTTAACGGGTTAAAAGGCCTTTGACTCTTTATATCATTGACAAGCATCAATGCACCTTTTAAAAATTAAATTACAATAACAAAAGCTGGAATTAAGTACTGTAAAATAAAAATCAGGAGGCAGCAAATGATAGCAAATTTTCATAGAAATGACCTAGACTATTTTACAAAAATTATATATATATATATATATATATATATATATATATATATATATATATATATATATATATATATATATATATATATATATATATATATAAGGTGGCGCATTAGAAACGAAACAGACCGATTTGCGCTCAGACAATTTTTTTTTGTAAGAAACGCTTTGTCAACTTTGTCACCTCAGATAAAAAAAAATTGTAAGAAACGCTTTGTCAACTTTGTCACATCAACTCCTTGAGGGTGGCGATAACAACCCTTATATTGTAAATAGGTAACATGGGTTGAGTGTTACATCATTTGAAAGCTCTTTCTTTTCTGAATTCAGCACACTAATTTTTCTGAAAGTTTAATCAACTCGTTTAAAAATTATTCACAGTTAAATATGCAACAACGCATTTCACTCATTCCGATAATAAATGTGCTGATAGTCAATGTTTTGTTGGTTTTTAAACAAAAAATTGACTATCAGAACATTTCTTATCGGAATAAGAGAAATGCGGTTTATTATTTTAGTTTATCGGTCGGTTTGATACTTGATAGTACTACCGAAAATTAATTTCACAATGGTGTATTCTGTAGAAGAAAAAGTTGAAATAACTACTATTTGTTTAAAAAACGATGACTGTGCCAACCGTACCGCAAATTTATTTAATGAATGACATCCGAACAGACATGTTAACAGAAAATACATTTAGGAGTTAGTTGCAAAGTTTCGACAAAGAGGTTCAGTAGCCAACAAAAAACGGGATCCTGAACGTTAATTTCCGATTAGAAATAAGACTACTGAGATTGAAGTTTTAGAACAAATTGCTGCAGACCCAACTTTGAGCACGAGGAAATTGTCCACTGTTTCAAACATCAAAAGAAGAACTATTCAGCGAATATTGAAGCATCATAAATTTCACCCGTATAAAATTCATCTTGTACAACAACTGAATGAAGATGATTTTGATCGGCGGCTGGAGTTTTGTGAAGTTATGACTGCACGAATAGCTGATAACGGGAACTTTCTATTCAATATCTGTTTTTCAGACGAGTGTACGTTTTTATTAAACTCTACAGTCAATCGTCATAGTTGTCGTTATTGAGCAGATGGTAATCCATCCAAATTTTCACGAAGTCCACACTCAAACTTCACAGAAATTGAATGCCTGGACTTAATTGGACCAATTTTTCTTGATGGCAATTTGAGTGGCAAAACGTATTACTACAAGATATCGTTTATTACCCTCTACTAATTGACATTGTTGAAAATGATGATCGCTCTCAAGAAAACCAATTAGTGTTTCAACAAGATGGAGCTCCTCCGCATTTTTCACAACGTGTTAGGGAGTCTTTTATTCGGACCAACTTTTCTTGATGGAAATTTGGAGTTACTAGAAGATATCGTTTACTCTCTACTAATTGACATTGTTTATGATCGCTATCAAGAAAATCAATTAGTGTTTTAACAAGATGGAGCTCCTCCGCATTTTTCACAACGTGTTAGGTAGTTGTTGAACAGAGAGTTTCCAGAGCAATGGATTGGGCGCAGAGGTACTATTGAGTGGCCCCCCAGATCACCGGATTTAACTCCTTTAGACTTCTTTCTATGGAGCCTCTTAAAGAGCAGAATTTACGCAACAGAACCGGAGTCTCTGGAAGAATTACGACGACGCATTGTTGAAGAATGCCATCTAATAACTCCACAAATGCTATAGAATGTCATGGCTTGTTTTGAACAAAATTTGTACTTTTGTATGGAAGCGGGTGCCCAACAATCTTACTTAACTGAATAACCATTTTTGAACGTTTGGTTTTGTTTTTTAGTTTTTTTAACGAAAAATTGAGTAATTAGTGAATTTCTTATTACAACTCCAACTGTGAATAATTTTTAAACGAGTTGATAAAACTTCCAAAAAAATTAGTGTTTTGAATTCAGAAAAGAAAGAGCTTTCAAATGATGTAACAATCGACCCATATTCCCTATTTAAAATATAAGGGTTGTTATCACCACCCTTAAGGGGTTTATGTGACAAAGTTGAGTTTTATGTGAAAACATGTCCCCCTCAATATTAAATTGACGTGTTTCAGCGTTTCTTAAAAAAATAATTCTCTGGACGCAAATCGGTCTGTATATATATATATATATATATATATATATATATATATATATATATATATATATATATATATATATATATATATATATATATATATATATATATATATATTGTTTGGATACCAACGGGGTTGCCCTCAAAACAGAATCACATACAGAGTATATAAATACAAATACAGCAGTGATAAGAAAAACATCATTCTAAAAACAAATCAAAATAATCTTTAATTTGAGTTGTAAATACAATATGCACATTTGTGCACACAGTTATCACATGGAGGGAAATAAAGAATAAAAAAATCAAGACAACAATATTAGTCGGACTTTCGGAACTTTTTATACCCGAGCAATGAGCCACTGAACATGTCGATGGCCGAGAAATTATTACCCGCTCTCAACATTCTTGACAGTGGCGAATTTAGAGCAACGTTAATTTTGCTAAAGGGCAAGGAAAAAGGTTCAGCCACCCTGAGAAGTCGGTTTGGAACATTGAAACGTTTCTGGAGAGTCTATTAAACCGTTTACCCTTTTAAAAGGGGAAAGGCAATCTGAGACAAGCCGGCCTTCTTCCAATGATAGAATTTCAAAAAAGTGTCGCATGATTTTGTAATTATTATTAAATTCTAACTTAAGTTTAAAGCACTAAAACCTTAAAAATCTATTTTGTATCTTTTCTAGGCGCTCCTTATAAATAAGATACTGGGGATTCCATACAGAAGACGCAAATTTTAATTTGCTGGTATACGCATTGTATAATGAGATAAAACATTTTTTATTGTAAAAAAACTGCACCTTGCCGCATGATAAGCCCCAGTATCCGATAACTGTCAGTAGCAAGATTGTCAATATGTCTGTACAACAGTAGCTTGCTGTCAAAGGCAACGCCTAGATCTTTTACATAAGTGACCCGTGTGATAATATTATTATCTAAGAGATACCGAAACTCTTGCCATAGTTTCCCACGAGTAAAAATTATAACACTACACTTATCTAAATTAATGTAAAGCTGATGTATGCTACAATAATTAGTCAAGAGGTTAAGGTCGTCCTGTAATTGAAAATAGTCGTGTTGACAATTAAGAGGAATCAATAATTTGAGGTCGTCGGCATACATCAAAAATTTACAGAATTAAAAATAGATATTTATATCATGAACGTATACCAGAAATAATAGTGGCCCAAGGTGGGATCCTTGGGGTACACCTGATGGTAATTCGTAAGGGATAGATTCATAACCTAATACGGATATAAACTGAGACCTATTTCTAATATACGAACTGACCCAACGCAGGAGAACTCCATGCGCACCAATCCCCTCCAGCTTTCTCAACAAAATGCTATGATTAATTTCATCAAAGGCCTTGGAAAAATCGGTGTACACAGCATCCACCTACTTTTCTGTTTCTCAAGATCTAAATAGAAATTCTGTATATGAAGTTAAGTTGGTGTAAACGGACCTGCCTCTATAAAAACCATGTTGCTTTGGAATAATTTTATGTTTGAGAAATTCAAAAAGCTTTACATATACTAGCGACTCAAACAATTTTCCAAATATATCTAAGATACTGATCGGGCGATAATTTTTAATAAATTTGCTAGGACCACCCTTATGTATAAAAATACCCGAGGCAGTCTTCCATTTTATAGGATACATTCCAAAATGCAGAGATCTATTAAAAAATCAACATCAGGGGTTCTAACAGAGAATCGCCATGCCAGGAGGATCCTTACGCAAGCGAAATTTTTTCCTTATAATGTATTACATTACGTATTATTATTAATGAAAAATTTGGTTTGTAAAATTTTTAGAAACTAATATAAATTCGCTAGCATAACGCATCTGCTGCGTACGAAGTTTTTTTTGCAGTTTTAGTGAATTTTCTTTAAAAAAAATCACTAATGAAGAGATCTAGACTTTTGAATTTTGACAAAATTTGTTTAAATGAGCGCTCATTAGGTCTCCTAGTAAACATTTTTGGGGTCAGTTTCAATTTTTATATATATATATATATATATATATATATATATATATATATATATATATATATATATATATATATATATATATATATATGCCCGATAACTCAAAAAATAATGGGCCGATTTTGATGAAATTTGGTGAGTACCTTGCTTTTGCAAGTAGCTTGGATAAGTTCGTTATCCAGGAAAATCGGTTCAACTTTTCCCGGAAAATGTTATATTTTCTTTCTGAAAACAATTAAATCTCCGAAAATAACAAAGTAAGGGCAACCAAATTTGGCATGCGTGTATTATAAAGAGTGAACCATGTACCAAAATTTAGGTCTGTAAGTTTAAAGAAAAAAAATTGGAGTTTTCCTCAAAACGTCAAAGTCGCGATTTGAAACGTCAAAATTGGCAATGTTTAGGCACAGAACCGGAAACAAATGCGGATTATGAAAAGAAAATATTGCAAGAAGAGTGTTGTGCAAACAGTTAGGTTTCAGCTTCAACCGTCATTGTCCTTCATTTTACTAAAACATTTACAGAAAATTAATTTCTGATATACCCTTTCTCTCATGCTTTGGCTGTAGGTTTAGTTAAGTTTATGGTTGAACGGTCTATCATTTTTAGCTAATTTTCATAGAAAAAATTCGTTAATGGGTAGACCGCGATTTTTGAATTATAAAAAGATTTCTTCAAATGAGGGCAAACTGGCCCCCCTAGAATCCATATAAGGAGTTTATTTTCAGTTCTCATCTAATTACATATATACAGGGTGACTCGTTTCTACCGTAAAGCTCAACATAATTGTTATTATACAAGTTACGAGAAAAAATTGTATACGTTAATTATAGGGTGTCTTAAGCTGCATCTTATAAAAATATTTTGGCAACCACAGGCTGGTCCATAAGTCGTTGGTGATCCATTCAATTGTTTTTTTCGGACAGCCTTAGATTATTGCATTTTTGTTGTTTTTATCGAATATGATGTATGTGAAAAGGATTTTGGTAGCGAAGCTTCATAAAATCCTTCAAATTTCAATAACTCAATTTGCTATTAACCTAAGGTTTGGTTGCTTGGAAGCCAACATTTTAAGTTTATTTTTTGGAAAATTTGTGTACATTTTCAAACAATAAGTAGGTTTGATAAAACATGGTACATTGTATCTACTATAAAGGCTATACCGGTGACCAGATTAATACCTGCTTGCATTAGAGAGACATATTGGCTATTAAAAATATTTTTATGAAAATTCACTTTCATAACGCACTTGGTGCGTGCAGACTTTTTTTAAAATTTTCTTTAACGTCTGTGTATTCCCCAACTATTACCAATCGCCGACCCTACTGTTCTGGAAATTTTTCAAATCCCTTTTTTTGTAAGGAGGGTATTGATCTTTAACGTGCCCACAATCATATGGCACACGGTACTGAAGGTTTAACGTATTTTCACCGGTGGAACGTGTCGACGTTCCACTTGCTCAAACACAATGCCACAACTTCGCTTGATGTTAATTTAGATCATGTACTGAAAAATAATTTGACGTTTCCACTGGGAATTGAACCCGGAGGTCTGGGCCCACGTTCTTGCCCCTCGACCACCGAGACTGATATTGTTTTTTAAGTTCCATACTGTTACCCTTTTAAGAAAAAATAAAAAAAATTAAACACAGATTTTTGCTTATTTATAACACTTCAATCAAAGCACTACAGAAAGATGGATAAGTTTAAACAGAATAAACTTTAAAATTTGAGTGCGCGTTTAGTGATTTAAGGCGCAATAAGCATTTTCTTTAATTAATTAAATGTGTATAAAAATGCCAGCCATAGCAGAATCCAACTCTTGAAAACAGCAGCTTCCTTATTGTCGTTTTCTCTTTCAACCCTTTTCTTTTTATTTACAATTAGCAGAATGCACTGTAGCGTACAAAAAAGCTGCATTTAGAGCTCCCCTAAAATATAAAGAGGTTTGGTGTAAGGCTGCTGTTGAAAATCCTGCAATAATACGAGAGCTAGGCTATGCAGTCGCAGGTTTCATGCAATTTACAGCAGACTAGTCAACGAGTTATTGCAGTGGATTACCAATCTTTACAATGTTGTCACTTTTTTTATGCAAAACACGTCTAAGAATATATCTCACCCTTTGCTAACTTTCATAAGCTAATGCTGATAATATATACAGACGTGGAGACTATTTCTCTAGCTTCACAAATGTTAGTTTTCCTATCCGTAAGCAGTTTCGCTGCTTTTTAGCATCATCAGATATAAAAATTAAATTAATTTATACCAATAAAAATCCGTTGCTATGCTATGATGTTTTGATAAAACAAAATCGGTAAAAACAAAAAATAAAATTAAAATTACGGATGTCTTTAAAATGTCCACGTTTTTTTTTTAATTTTAATTTCAACAACACATCACGAGGGCTTACAGCCTAAATACTATCGTACCGTCGGTGTCGACAAGGGGGAAAGAGGCAACTTGTTAATTCTAGACTTGAAGGTTTGGTGGTTCGGGGGAGAAGGGAAAACATGTGCCGGCAAGGAATTCCACAACTTGGAAGTCCTCGGGACAAAAAAGCGGGCATAACAAGATGTTCTATGTCTGGTGACCTAGACAGTAAAAGGGTGCATTCGCTCTGTTCCCCTGGTAGATCTGTTGGGGGCAGCAGGTGGAGGAACTATGGAAGAAAGCTCATCTGAGCAGTGCCCATGCAGATATCTATAAAAGAGAGAGAGGTCACCAACGGCACGTCGGTGGGCAAGGGATGGCAGCGTTTGGGTAAGGGTAGGGTCACCGATGAGACGTATAGCTCTCTTTTGAATGGAGTTCCGGATAGCGAGTGTAGAAGCGGCGGCAGCACCCCAGATGTGGGAGCAGTATTCGAGGTTTGGTCTTATTTGTGAAGTATATAAAGTATAGAGATTAGCTGGTGAAAAATATTTGCGAGCCCGGAAGAGGAAACCTAATTTCTTAGCGGCCGCTTCTGCAATTGATGTGACATGTTGGTGCCAATTGAGATTTCGATCCACAGAGATGCCAACAAGTGAAAATGACTCATTACTTTGAATAACTTGGTTGTTTATTGTGATGGGTCTAGGGCTGGTGTATCTCTTATGAGAAAGAAAGCAACACTGTGATTTAGTGGGGTTGAATTGTACAAGATTTCTACTTCCCCAGTCTAATATTTTTTGGAGATCCGCGGAGATAGAACCCTCCATGAGTCTGCGATCCTCATCTAGTTGGGCTAAAGAGACAGGCTTAGAATATTGTATATTGGAGTGGAGGGTGCTGCCGTCCGCGTAACTGTGAACTGGGTTGGATGTGCTAGAGAGGAGGTCATTGATGTGAAGGAGAAACAAAGTAGGGGCTAAAGCTGAACCTTGCGGAACTCCTGCATTAATTGGATACAGTTTAGAGGAATGGCCATCCACGACAACAGAAATGCTCCGGTTGGAGAGGAAATTTGCTGTCCACGTACAGAGTTTTGGTGGTAGGCCAAAGGCCGGTAGTTTATTAAGCAGCGCTGCGTGCCAGACCTGGTCGAATGCTTTGGATATGTCTAGAGCGACAATCTGGGATTCACCGTGTAGTTCCATAGACTTGTTCCAAGAATTGGTGACAAAGGAAAGGAGGTCGGCAGTTGAACTGCGCTGACGGAATCCATACTGCCTGTCGTGGATTAGCCTGTGTTTTTCAAGAAATTTTAGTAATTCGGTGTTTATATACTTTTCCATCACTTTAGAGATGACTGAAAGGAGAGAAATAGGCCTGTAGTTGCTAGGAAGCGCTTTCGATCCTTTCTTGGGGACGAGTTGTACTCGAGCAGTTTTCCAGTTACCAGGGAATATGCCTCTATTGTAAGATGTCTGAAACAGACGAGTCAGGACAGGAGCAAGTTCTGGTGCGCATTTTTTGAGAACAATTGCTGGGATCTCGTCATGGCCGGAGGCTTTCCTGGTATTAAGAGAAAAGAGTATCTTTCGTACCTTTCTACTTTTGAAAATGACATCCGTCATTTTATGCGCGACATTGGGGACTGTTGGTGGTTGAACATTCGGAGGTGGTTTGAGAGTAGAATTGCCGGCGAACAACGAGGCAAAAAGTTCAGCCTTGCCCAGGGCGGTAGAAACAATTTCATCCCCTGAGACAAGAGATGGGAACGTGCTCTTGCAGAAATTATTCTCAATAGATTTAGCAAGAGTCCAGAAGGGTTTGCTGCCGCTGGTGCTTAAGAGGACTTTGTTTTTGAAGTGGTTATTAAACGAGTTTTTTGCCTCAGAAAGAATGCGGACATAGCGGTTTCTTGCGTCGTTAAATGCTTGACGGTTTTCTTGACTGGGATTTTGTAGAAGCTTTTTGTGCGCTTTGACCTTTTCAAGTCTGGCCTTGTCACATGATTTAGAGAACCAGAGCTTTTGAGTGGCTGCTGAGGTTTTCTGTGTACGTGGAATAAATAATTCCATGCCAGCTTGGATAATTTCGGTGACGTTTTGTGAGATATCAAAGGGGTCAGGATGAGAGAAGCAGGCAGACGCCCATGGAAAGGAGGAAAAGTAATCTCGCATTTCGTCCCAGTTCGCGGAGTTGTAGTGCCAAACGATACGTGGGTGTGATGACTGTGTGACCTCGGGTTGCATTGCGCAGGAAGCAGTGACCATGCCATGGTCTGAGCGACGCAGGGGGGCGGTGACTGATATCTTATAGCAGTCAGGATTTGTAGTAAGAAGGAGATCCAAGGGATTTGAGCTGTGTGTTGGGATGCGAGGAAAGTAAGTAGGTTGCTGAACCATATTGGCTAGAGAATTGCTGACTACAAAGGCCTCCGCTGCTCTTCCTTGTGGATCGGTTTTTGAAGATCCTAGCCATTCCTTATTATGGACATTGAAGTCACTAAGAATAGTGACCTCGGAGGAAGGATATTCGGACATCAGATGGTCGGTTTTTTCAGAAAGGTAATCAAAGAGCTGGACAAAGTTGTTGTCAGAAGGTGACCGGTAAATGCAACAGATGAATTTAGTTGCAGCCCTGAGAGAGAGTTTTATCCATAGTATGTATTTTCTTCCAGCTTCTAAATTGGGAAGTCTGGTGCAGGGTAGATTGCTACGGACGTACGCGCACACGCTTCCATGCAATCTAAAAGAAGTAAGGAGCTCATACCCCGGGAAATTAAGGTGATTAGTGGCTGTTTTGGCACTGATTTGAGTTTCGGTCAGGCAGAGGAGTTGGGGCCTATTAGCCTGGAGGAAAGGTGGACGGAGTTCAGGTTAGAATTGAGACCACATATATTCGAGAAGGATATTGTAAATCTCGATGCTGGCGCCCCCTGTACACCCCTCTCCCGGAGATCCGAATGGAGGAGTATTTTGCCTCCCGAATCTTTTGTACAAGGAGGAGCCATCATCATTTTTGTTTGTAAGGGAAACCTACTCATACACCAGAACCGGAAACGTCCGTTGGAACTTCACCGGCCCCTTGATGCAAGGGGTGGTACCTCCTCGGGCGTGACGCGTGTCAACAACAATAATAATAATAATAATATTTTTATTTATTATTAGCTAGACGTATTTTGTTTCTGTATTCAATTAGGAAGAAGAATTTCCAAGAAAGGGGAATCCATTTGCTCATCTAAAGCAAGGAATTTGCTGTCCTGTATGAGGGAACAATTGACCAAGAAAATTAACAACGAACTAAGTAAGATCAGAGCTGAACCGAATGAAGATCCAAACATAATATGAAATACCATCAAAACCACGATAACGACTTCACCAAAAGAGTTACTGCAAACAAAGAATACTGTTCACAAACAAAAACCATGGATAACTGACGAAGTTTTAAAACTAATGGAAGAAAGAAGAACGTACAAAACTATAGACAATGCAAATAACCATATACATAGTGAGATAAGAAAAAGAATACGTGAAGCCAAAGAAAAGTGGGACAGAGAAAAATGTGCGGAGATAGAAGATTTGTCAATGAAACACGATGATCTTAACCTGTATAAAAAATTTTGGGAGGTGGCTGGTATAAAAAGGCAAAACCAAAGCAATATTTTCCTTGACAGAGATGGCAAAATAATCCCAGACACTGCAGGGAAGCTGGCAAGATGGAAGGAGTATATTCAGGAACTATTCGACAATGAAAGACAACAAGAAATGGTAGAAGAGGACACAGCAGGATATTTGGGCCCAACAATAACAAAGGAAGAGGTAATGCACGCGGTAAAAATGGCAAAGTCTAATAAAGCTCCAGGACCCGACGAAATTCCAGCAGAAATAATTAAACTAATCACAGAAGATCAAATGGGTATATTGGTGGAACCATTTAACACAATATACAACACAGGAATCATTCCCCGTGAATGGCTTAAATCGACCTTCATTACATTACCAGAAAAGGTTAATGCAAAAGGATGTAGTGACCACCGAACCATCGGTGTAATGAGTCACGCGCTCAAAATATTCCTAAAGATAATACACCAGAGAATTTTTAGGAAATTAGAACAAGATATTAGCGAAACCCAATTTGTCTTCAGAAATGCAATGGGAACAAGAGAGGCCTTGTTTGCCTTCAATGTGTTGACTCAAAGATGCATGGACATCAATCAGCCGATGTATGTCTGTTTCCTTGACTACAAAAAAGCATTTGATAGAGTCCGCCACAACCACCTTATTCAGTTACTTAAAAGTAAAAATATAGACATGAAAGATATTAGAATAATAAATAATTTATACTATAGCCAGATGGCCAATATTTAGGTGGACAATGAACTCTCAGAAGAAGTAAAAATACAACGTGGTATAAGGCAAGGATGTGTACTATCGCCGCTATTATTTAATCTTTACTCGGAAGAAATCATTCAGAGAGCGCCGAAGAAACAACAATAGGAGTAAAGGTCAATGGAATACCCATTAACAATATCCGGTATGCAGACGACACCATACTTATTGCCGAAACAATAGAAGATTTACAGGGCTTAGTAGATTAAGTAGCGACGAGTAGCGAGGAGAGCGGACTTACCTTAAATATCAAAAAGACCAAATTTATGGCCATTACAAAATCAGTTGAGCAACAGGTAAACTTATGGATCAACGGAGAACTAGTAGAGAAAGTCAGTAAGTACAGGTACCTGGGAACAACTGTCAATTAAAATAATGAGTACACTGAAGAAATTAAATCAAGAATTGGACAAGCCAGAACCATATTTAACAGAATGAGAAACGTGTTATGCAGTATAGATCTTAACTTACAACTTAGAGTCAGAATATTGAGATGCTACGTTTTCTTGGTGTTGCTATATAGGATGGAGTCATGGACGTTAAAGAAAGATATAAGTGATAGACTGGAGGCATTTAAAATGTGGTCATATGGGAGGATCTTGATGATAAGTTGGGTAGACATGGTAACAAATGAGCAGGTACTGGGAAGAATGAGAAAAGAAAAAGTAATATTGAACACAATTAAAATAAGGAAGCTGCAATATCTGGGCCACGTGATGAGAGGAGAGAAATATGTATTATGCAGAATGTTATGCAGGGAAAGATATGGGGAAAGAGAAGCAGAGGAAGAAGACGCATTTCTTGGCTAAATAACCTGAGAAAATGGTACAACTGTAGTTCTGTTGAGTTGTTCAGAGCTGCAGCATCAAAAGTGAGAGTAGCCATGATGATAGCCAACCTTCTAAGAGGAGACGGCACTTGAAGAAGATGTCATTTTTTACCTATAAATCTTAAAAAAGTCTAGTTTTCGCTTGTTATTACAAAACTGTAGTGGCTTCATGCGGTTATTTACTGTCGGTTTATGTGGAGTACCAATTACAAATGTAGATTTGTCCGCGTGGTTATTTCTAAGTGCAGACATGTGTTCCTTGTATCTGGTATTAAAATTACTAGAAGTTTGACCGATGTAGATTGCGCTACAGTGTCTACAAGCTAATTTATAAATTCCAGCTTTTGTTAAGAAGCATGATTTTTCTTTCGCATTAAATAACAATACACGTGTCGTGTTGTAAGACATAAACGTCATCTTCGTATTTGTACAGGTATTTAAAATTTTTGAATGTTTTATGTAATGGTTCTAAACTAAGTGATCGAAACACATCGAATATTGGCACCTAACAATTCGTCCGAGAAGAAATGGAAATTTACAAATACATAAATGGCTCCAACAAAAATGTTCTCAATGTTTCCAGCACCAGTGCGATGACCTTTCATTTCAATGATTGTTGTTGCCCTTACTTGGTGAAACTTGTCCATACTACATACAGACTTGGGGACTACTTCTCTGGCTTCACTGTTGGTAGTCGTTTTTGTAGGTGAAGGACGTAGCCAGCGCGTAAACTAACTGGAGCAAGTGGCCCTTATCGAATTCTGCTTGTTATAGGATGTTCTTCAACGTTTCTGTGACTATAGTTTCGCTGCTTGACAGCATTCTCAGACAGATGAAAATTGAATTAGTACGAAATCATGACAACTACCAATAAAGATCTGTTGCTATGTTATGATAAAAAAAATTTTTAGGTTGAAAATAAAATAAAACACAGATGACAGATGAGGCTTTCAAAATCTCTACGTGATGTATGTCAATATTTAACATAAAAATAGAACTAGCCTATAATAACTATGATAACAATTATGACAATAAAATAAATAAACAATAACAGTATAAAGGCAGTCTCTATACAACGAAAATATCGACATACATCAACTCATTATCTTATTAAAACTCTTTTGAAAGAATAGTTAAATTTATTTTCTTTGACTTATTTAATTAGAAAGAAGAATATCCATGCTCGTTTAAAACAAGGTAGTTATTGTCGTGTGTGTGCTTTTTGACTTCTAAAGCTTCAAAAAATCTAGTTTACGTTTGTCATTATAAAAATGTTGTGGTTGTATGCGGTTATTTACTGTAGGTCTATGTTCGGTATCAATCATATGTTTTGCAAATGTAGATTTGTCAGAGTGGTTATTTATAAATGCACAAATATGTTCTTTGTATCGGGTGTTAAAATTTCTAGAAGTTTGACCTCGGTAGATTGCGTTACAATGTGTACAAGCTAATTTATAAACTCCAGCTTTTGTCAGGAAACAAGATTTTTATTTCGCGTTAAATAGCAAATCACGCGTCGTGTTGTAAGATTTAAAAGCTACTTTTGTATTTGTACAGGTATTTAAAACTTTTGAAATGTTTTCCGAAATGATTCCAAAATAAGTTATCGAAACGTATCTGTTGTCTTCTTTGTCTCTAATATTTGGATAAATTAAATTAATCGCTAATTTGTATTCCTTTCTCCTTATCATTTTGTCTATTATTTTAACAGAGTATGTCACTCTTTTTCACAAAAGCTGTCAGCCTACCATTCTATGATACATCGTGCATTTTCAATATCTATGTCACAAAACAATTTTGAAAAAGAAATTTCAATAATTAAGCAAACAGCATTTAATAATGGTTACTCAGTAAGTATAATGCAGGTCTGCATCCAAAGACTTGCTTCGTGGAGTACCATACAAAATTATTTTTTTGTACAATTCAGGTTTATTATTATGATAAGTTTCTTTTTTATAATTATTTACTTTTATGTTATGCTTGTAAAATGTGTTTTGATGTTGTTGGGTTTATATCTGAATAAAATTCGTTTCAACATCCTCACTCTGCCTCTTTGTACCATTGTCCTTTATAAAGGATGAGCTAGCTGTATCTCAGATACTGTTGTGTTAATCACAAAACTGTAAAAGAATTTTCTTTTCTGAAAAAAATTGTCTTTTATAAAGGACGGGCTGGGCTGTATCTCACATACTGTTTTGTTAATCACAAAAAAATTATTCGAGAGTATCTGGGTTAAATAGAAAATGTCTTTTTTTATTTGTTTATTTATAATTTAAGTGCCTTAACAACTAAGGTCATTGACACTAACAACACTTTAAATAATTACACAACAAAATTATATATATAAAAAGAGGAACTAATAAATAGACTTAAATACTATTATATAAATTAAACTGTCTTGAAAATCTAAGTAAACAGTTTACATTCGTAAAATTTAGACCTAAGATTTCAGATAAGTTTCTTTCACCTAAATTTTTAAATCGTGGACTAGCATATAGGGGACATTCTAATAGAATGTGAAAAATTGAAATTGGTCGGTCACAGAGCTCACAAATACTGGCGTTGCTGTTGATTTGAGATAACCATGTGTATGTAGAGAGTGGCCAATTCGGAGTCACTTCTTCCCTGCGAGATAAATCAGTAAGTTTCTCGATTGCCACAGTTGGTTCAATTTCTCGCAGTTTGTTTCTTAGCGAAGACTAATGGATTTGCCATTTCTGTCTATAAAAATTTGTTATCTGTGCAGAAACGTCGGAGTAAAGTTGAAGAGGAATTACAGTATCGATTAAGACAGCATTTCTGGCACATTCGTCTGCATTTTCATTTCCAGTAATGCCACAGTGTGATGGGACAAATATGTAGTATGTAAGTATGATAGATTTGCCAGATTGCAAGGCACAATGAATAGATTCTTGTACTTGGATTACAAGATGGTCCTTTGGGTAAAGGTTTGTGAGTGATATAATCGACGAAAGAGAATCGGTGCATATTAAGGCGTTATTGAAATGAGAGTTGGCGAATGTGTTAGTTGCTCTCATTATCGCGTATTGTTCTGCTGTATAGTTACTACATATTGATTACAATAAATATGCCCGACTGTTTCGGTTTACCCTAGCCCTGGAGATGGGGTCAATTGTAGCAGACTTGACTTCGAAAATAAGTTGAAATTTACACAATGGAAACAATTTTATCAAAGACCTAAATTATCAAATGTTTGACAAATGTAGAAGGATTGTTTAGTAAAAATCTGTGTTAGTTTTAGGCAAAATATACAAAATCGAAAAAGTGTTACAAGTATCCCAATCTCCGCACTCGTCTATTGAGAACCAGTAACTGCAGCCTCTAAAAATAAAGGTTAGTTATATATTAGTGAATTTTCGTAGAAAAATTCACCAATGGGGAGATCCCGACTTCTGAATTTCAAAAAACAATTTGCAAATGTGCGCGAACCAGGACCCCTATAACCCATATCCGGGGTCAGTTTCAATTTTTATATGTTTATATATATATATATATATATATATATATATATATATATATATATATATATATATATATATATATATATATATATATATATATATATATGTATGTATCTAACCGATAACTCAAAAAATAATGGGCCGATTTTGATAACATTTTGCACGTACCTTCCCTTTGTAAATGGCTTGGATAAGTTCGTTAGTCAGGAAAATCGGACGAGGTGTTCCGGAAAAATTTTGAGTTTTCATTCGAAAAAACTTTTTATCTCAAAAAATTAAAAAACCATGATAACCAAATTTGGTAGGTAGGTTTACGATATAAAAAGTAAGCTATACACCAAAATTTATATTTCTATGTTACATATAAAAAAAGTTACAATAAAATATTTCCCTTACAACTCGCATCGTTTTTATTCTATTGTTATTATTAACAGTCAATAATTTCTTCCAAAAATTTGCTCTTACCGAACACACGTGGCTTCCATTGACTGCTGCTTCTGCTGCTGTTACAGTCTTTATTCTTAACATTACGCTTTGCTTACTCTTACTGCTATACGATTTTACATACGTATCACCCTACAAAAACCTACTTGTATTCCACCGCATAAGACGTTCCTGTAGCTTCACTTTCGGTTTATTTTTCTCTCTTTCTTCTTTATGATTCATTTGCAAAGCTCACTAATCTGTCACTATCTAGAATGAAAATAGTAGAAGCATCCTCTTACTAGGCATCGTGTGTCCATTTGCTATGTTTGTACCTTCAATTTACACTGTTAGTCAATGATCCCTCTCTATGTAACTTTTATTATTGTGACCTAACAAATAACAAACTACTTGAAATTTCCATGCAACATTTCTTTTTCCGTGCCTTACGTGGTCTCCTGCTCCAGACTACATTCATCACCTTTATAACGTGAGGCCCCTTACCTAATGGTAAGGGGCCTCACGTTATAAAGATGTATATATATATATATATATATATATATATATATATATATATATATATATATATATATATATATATATATATATATATATATATATATATATATATATATATATATATATATATATATATATATATATATATATATATATGTATGTATGTATGTATGTATGTATCACACCGATAACTCAAAAAATAATGGGCGGATTTTGATCAAATTTGGTATGTACCTTTCCTTTGTAAGTGGCTTGTTCGTTAGCCAGGAAAATCGGACTAGGTTTTCCGGAAAATTTTTCAATTTCCTTTCGAAAAAATTCTTATCTCAAAAAATAAAAAGCTATGGTTACCAAACTTAGTAGGTAGGTTTACGTAAAAAGGAAACTATAAACCAAGATTTCGATTTTTACGTTACAAGAAAAAGTCATGATAAATTATATTTAGTGTCAGATCATTTTTCTTCTGTAAATATCAGACTGGAGATTCGAAATGTAAAAACTGATATAATGCGGTTTATCATTGATAAATATTGCAAGAAATGTGTATTAGAATGTTCTTCATTTGTGTTACTCTTCTCATTTGTTAAAATAATGACAAAAATGTCTCTAAAACAGATCTAACATATTATTACAAATAAATAACCTGAGACCATTATGAGTTACCTGCCTGTCATTACACTTTGTTTCCCAAGCTTCGGTAGCGTTGAGGGTTCCATCACTGGCTCATGAGCAAAGGGGTATTGGTTCAAATCTCAGTGACGCTTGAATTTATCTTTCAACTTTTTTTCTTTTAGTGAATTTTTGTAGAAAAAATTCAATAACGGGGCGATTCCGACTTTTGAATTTTGAAAAAAAATTTGCAAATGAGCGCAAACTAGGATCCCTAGAACCCATATCCAGGGTCAGTTTCAATTTTTATATGTTTATATATATATATATATATATATATATATATATATATATATATATATATATATATATATATATATACATACATATATATATATATATATATATATATATATATATATATATATATATATATCACACCGATAACTCAAAAAAAAAAATATGATAACCAAATTTGGTAGGTCAGTTTTCGGTATAAAAAGTAAACTATACACCAAAATTTAGATTTCTATGTCGCAAGAAAAAAAGTTATAATAAAATATTTTGTGCCAGATCATTTCTATGAAAATTCACTACCATAACGCACTTGCTGCATCCATGCGTTTTCATACAATGAAATGTATCCGTATAGCTGTAACAATATGCCAATATCATTTAATTGATTTAATGGTAATCATGTAATTTAATATTTAACATTCGGCTACTCGTGAATACATACAGCCTTCCATTTGGAGGTAACACACTCATTAAATTAAAACTAATGTAGCATCCTTAGATTATTTACTGAAACGCACCTATCCCCTTAAGCGCTGTTGCCAATGCTGCTGGCCGGCGATCTATTATTAAAAACTATTATTAAACAGAAAAAGTCTTTCAGTCAAATATGATGAAGAGACTCGGTAGTTCAGTCGTAAGAACGTGTGCCTCTGACCTGAAGGGCACTGGGTTTGGTCCTATGGTTCTCCTTTCACTTTTCCAGTACATACTGCAACATTAACATCAACCGAGATTGTGGCATGGTATTTGGGCAAGTTGAATGTACGCACCTTCCGTCCTTCGTAGGGGGCGGAAAGCCGTCGGTCCCGTGTCCATGCGATGTTAACCACGTTAAAGATCCCTACCCTCTTTACATAAAGGCAGGTGTTCGGCAAATTTCCAGGATAGTGAGGTGAAACTGCTCCCTGGCGTCGATAGTCGCGGAAACAGACCGACGTTAAAGAGACAAAAACAAAATCAAATAATATAAAAGTTGTAGAAGTACTTTTCAGCAACTTATCATTTTCCAATTCTTCCAATACACAACAAGCAATATTTATTCAAAAATGTACAAAAAGAATTTTGTTGCTCGTTGATGGTTTAAAGTAAATGCAAGCTATTGACGACTTTAGTTTATTGATCACCTCTGGGTACATTATACAGTGTGAAACAGCTAAATGGAATTAACTGAGTGTCTCAATTCTTTTGAATATTTATTCAAAGAAATCCCGAACCCAGCCAATTTTAGACTAAAAAATTATATCCCGCAACATGAAAACTTCACCCCCCTTCGAGTAACAGTTGCAACCCCAAAATGTTTAATATAAAGTAGCGGCTAGCTCACTAATTGTTATTGCCTTTACTTGGGAAAACCGTTAAATACGAAATAGAATAGATGTGTGAACATATTCTCTGACATAACATCTACTTGTTCCTTCTCTGCAACCGGTTCCATTTATGGCTTGTTAAAATCGCCTCTTGATGTGGTTAGTCATTTATATATATATATATATATATATATATATATATATATATATATATATATATATATATATATATATATATATATATATACAGGGAGACTTTCGGTCGATGGGGTAGGTTAGACGAATGGGACGTACGATTACTTTGAAAATTTGGTTTCTTGGGTAATTGGTTCTGCTTTGTCTATCTAAAGTATTTTCAGCGCTGCGGCGTTTCCGTTTATATTGATATATCGAAAAGTACCAACAACGTTGATATTGTATTACTGCGGCCTAAGCGAATTCATTCTCTATCATATAGCATAGTTCAAAATTTGTGATTTTACCGATAGATACAAAAATAGTGAAAAGTTTATTTTTTAAGTGGAACATCCTGTATATTATCAAATATCCTGAAAGACAATTAAAGTTTCTTTCAAATGATGTATCATATTCTTATACCTAAATAGTTAGGTTTCCGAAATAAAAGCAGATTTCTATAAATATTAATTTGTCACATTTTATATGTAATAGAGTATGAAATATCACGGAGCATGTCATTATGAAAATGCATTTGACAGTTTGTGCATCAATAATAAACCGTTTGCGCGTTCTTTGACGAAATTTTGTTTTGAAAAGGATCAAAATGGACGGCAATAACCATTCAAAATAAGTGTTGATGAAATTGTTTATTCTTCATGGTAAACGTGATCAAATTATAGCAAGAACACGTAGAAGGTTCAATGAAATGTATCCCGATTTACAACCATCATGCAGAATTATTCATCCTCTGATGACACTAACTTAGTTAGTGAAATGATCGTCAGGTTTTTTTAATGTGTTGTGGTGATTTGGATTCTTAAAGTGTGCTCAACAGTGCTCATCACAGGTTCCAATCTTTTCTCAGTGATCTCACTTATTGTTTACTGTCCCATATCATTAGCTGTCAAGTGTTGTTTGTTAAAAAAATGCCCTGACAGCTGGGCAAGTATCCAGTATTGTTATCACCCCTAGTGAAAAGTAAGAACAGAGAAAACGTTTATCGTTCTAATCTTTGTTAATGTTGTAAGTGTGTAAGTGTACATTCCAAAAATTAAATAAACATTTTTGAAAGTGGTTGTTATAACAATGTATAAATAAATATATAAATTGTGCTTATTCACTGCAGAGTCTTGTCGCCAATGAATAAACGGTTACGCACGTACGCACCCACATACCCCCCCCCCACACACACACATACGCGCGCTTGCGCCCAAGCCCCCACGCATGCACACCCACGCACGCACACTCACGAACACAAAAGAACACACGCACGCAGTACTTTTATTGAATTTTCGTGAAAAAATTAACTAATGGGGAGGTCCCGACTTTTGAATTTAAAAAAATTCCTTAAATGAGCCCGAACTAGGACCCCTAGAGCCCATATCCGGGGCCAGTATGAGTTTTTATGAGTTTATATATATATATATATATATATATATATATATATATATATATATATATATATATATATATATATATATATATATATATATATATATATATACATGTATGTATGTATCACACCTATAAGTCAAAAAATAATAGGCCGATTTTAATGAAATTTGTCAAGTGCCTTGGATAAGTTCGTTATCCAAGAAAATCGGACCGGGTTATTCGAGAAAATTTTTGGTTTTCCTTCGAAACAAAATTCTATCACTGAAAATAACAAAGCTATGGTAACCAAATTTGGTACGTAGATCTACGTTATACAATGTAAACTACATCCAAGAATTTAGGTCTCTATGCCACAAGAAAAAAAGTATTTTATAAAAAAAGTATTTCTCTGAAAATGCGGTACCATTGATAAATTTAATTAGAAAGGGGAGTTTCTAAGAAAGGAGAATCCATTAAATCAGTTTGCTTATTTGAAACGACGTGGTTATTGCCGTGTATGTACTTTTTTACTTCTAAAGCTTCAAAAATGTCAATTTTGCGCTTTCTATTACAAGAATGTAGTGGCCCTATGCGGTTGTTTACTGTTGGCCTATATCTAGTATCAATAATATGTGGCAAATGTAGGTTTGTCAGCGTGGTTATTTTTTGGTGCAGAAATATGTTCCTTGTATCTGGTATTAAAACTTCTACAAGTTTAACCGGCGTAGATTGCGTTAAACTGTGTACAAGCTAATTTATAAATTAACGCTTTTGTCACGAAACATCATTTTTATGTCGCGTCAAATGGTACAGCAAGTAGAAGTACACTTGGATAACCCAAATCACCACAACACATTTCAAAAAAACCTGACCATCGCTTTCACTGACCAAGTTAGCGTTATTTAACCTGGCGTCGGTGATTGGCCATAGTCGCGGAAAAAGGCCGACGTTAAAAAAAAGGAATCAAAACATATTTAGTAACCTGTTTTGCCTCTAATGTTTGTATACATTAAATTAGGCGCTAATTTGTATTCAATTATTATCTTAAAGGTTTTAAGTTAATGTGAACTTTTAAAAACGATATATTAGGAATCGTTGCCACAACGCACTTACTGTGTATTTCATATTCCCAAGATGGGCAGACATTTCCTAATTTTCCCCGTCGTCAGGCAGCTATCTTAAACCTGACAACAGCGTCAGGAGTAACTGCATGAGATAGACGCGCGGATGGTGGGGAGACGGGAAAGAGAGAAAGTCCCAACTCTGCGCCTGCCTTCGTCAGAGGCCGATGAACCTACCAGAGCTGTACTCAGGAAACTATTCCTGCTACACATCTAACACTATATGCCCGCCGTATCGACTCGATTTCCATGTTAATATGCTCCGAGCTTTTAGGGAGAGCATCTTATTCAAATTAGACACTTTTAAGAGAGGCGGTTTTAATTTTTGTCGAGTCAGGAGAACATGCTGACGTAGACACTAACAGAACATCCTAGTTAAAAACATGTAGATTTCTATGTTTTGTCTACACAGCCGTGTAAATATTGCACTGAATTAAAATTAAATTCTGAAAATGTTTGTTTTGTAAGGTTTGTTTAGTGAAAAACTGATATGGAAATGTACACACGATTATTGTTCAGCGGAATAAAATTACTGTTTTAGTTGCATGTAGACGCTCTGCGTAGTATGATTTTGTGGATTTGTTGCAGGACAAATATTTGGCACAAGAGGCGTGTTCAGTTGAAACTCATCTTAGGACAAAATTATATATATATATATATATATATATATATATATATATATATATATATATATATATATATATATATATATATATATATATATATATATATATATATATATATATATATATATATATATATATTGTTACGTTCTACGAGGTTCTGGATTTGTTGATTAACAAAACACAAGTTTTCAAACTACTAATTTATTATTACCAACTATTTTCCAACATCAGTGTCAACTAAAATGTTTCTCTTCTCTATTATTAAATGTCCATAGAACTATATTTCCCTATCGCCTTCTATGATCGCTTCTTATACACCAACACTTACTGTTGACTCGCCTAATAATCTATGATCACTTTTCACCACACCGACCTAAAACTGAACTAACTTACTCTGCGCACCGCTCGTCTATTTATACTGTCTATAGAGATTCTAGACGTTCTACACTATTCTACACCTGTCACTTCTGGTCTATTCTAGAAATGTCATTCCAGAGTGTTCACTGTGACACTGCCCCCCTCTTATATTCGATCGTCCCGGTCGAATTCTGACATTCCTTGGTAGGGCGTAAGTCTGTGCATATGGACCACCTTCATCTTGCTCTTCGGGCTCCTCTGAATGCGATAGACAACGTCATTGATCCTTTTGACCACCTTATAAGGACCTTTTCATAATTTATGTAGTTTAGGTGACCGTCGCTTGCGTCATACTGGCTTGTAGAACAACACCCGATCTTCTTCTTTAAAACCAGCTGAATTAGGTGGTCTTCATGCAGTCGCTTTCTATTCGTATGTGCATTCCGACAGCAGAGTGGATGGTTTTCCTTCTCTTTAATATGTCGGGGCTTCCTTCAAGCGAAGTTCTTCGGTGGTACTGGTTCTTCCGTCTAGTTGCTGTTGTTCTAATGTTTCTACTTGCACAAATATCTCGGCGGGCTCTATTCATCCTTTCGACATCGGCTGTGTTCCAACAAATGTGTTTACTGGCCTTTTTCTGGGTTGGCTTCACATTTACTGGGTCGTCTCTTCCTCTCACAGCTCTCTTCACTGGAATGGCACTTTCACGGTAGGCGTTGCTATTTTCCTCTATGGTGATTTTCCGCACTACCAGGTTACTGCTAGGCGACATTATTATTTCTTCACCGCCGATAGTCAGAATGTTAGTGCCAAGATCAAGTTTAGCCCACTGGCCCTGAAGGATGTCCAAGCCAATTATATTCGGGTCTGATGTGGCTGCGACTATGGCTCTTTGTTTTTCCTTCCATGTTCCAATTTGCAGCTCGACGTCAGTCTCGCCAAATACCTGGATCTGATCACCACCGTCCGCATTTACTATGTACACTCTGTCTGGCTCTCTTACTCGCCATCTTGGAACCATGTCGCGACGAATAATCGTCCTAGGTGCGCCTGTGTTAACGACCATCTGGGTCTTATTACCGCTTACGTATTCGTCTACGATGAGAGCGCTGCCAGAATCGCTAGCTTGAGAAATGGTTACCTGCCTTAGCTTCACTTTCTCCCTTGCGCGTGATCATAGAGCCCAACATTCGCCCCTTATATGTCCCACCTTGCCGCAGTTCCAGCAGCGCAAGGCATTTGCACGGTGAGCTCTTATTGGGCGTCCATGAGACGTCGGCCTTATTTGTTCTGCTATTTTCTCTAGTAGCTGCATGATCTTGGATGGATCTCTTTTATTTTCTTTTTGAACTTGAAGACTTCGAAATTTCACATGACTTTCTGACGCTTCTTTTACCGCTTCAAACTCCAAGGAATGTGCCAAAGCATTTTCAAGTTTTTGTATCTCGCCATCCTCAGCGCCTGTTGCGTGTCGGTATCTCTGATGCCATCAATGAAGGTTTGCAGTTACAGCTGGTTTAGAAACTCTATCGGAGTTATGGGGTAGGCTATTCGTGTCAGTCTGACAACGTCGGCGTGGAGATGTTGGAGACTTTTGCCCGATTTCTGACTATTTTTCAACTGCAATCGATACAGCTGCTGTAAATGCTGATCGCCAAACCTCATCTCTAATTGATATTTAATGCTGTCAAAACTCAACGGTTCTTCCCTAGGATACCTTGGAGCACATCTAGGGCATCTCCTCTGAGAGCTACTATTAACGAGGTCGCTTTCTCTCTCTCTCTCTCTCGCCACAACCATTTGCCGTAGCAGCGGCTTCGAACTGCCGTAGGTAAATACCCCATGGGACTGAGCCATCAAATGTGGGGACCTTAATTCTTACGACCGGGCTATCTTCGAGTCTGATGTTTCACTCAGCTAGGGTATCACACCTCTTTTCTAGTGTTTGCATTTTCTGCTGAACTTCTTCTTGTATACTCATCAGCTTGTCATATACATCCTCGCTGATACCCCTTACTATTCTACTTGCTGGAAGATGTCGTCTTTTACCTGCTTCATACGTTCGTCCACACACGAAGTAATATTCTCAATTCTGCTGGCTTGTTCTTGCAGAATTTTCTTTGTTTCGTCATCTCTTCTTCTAGCTTCTTCATCTCTTTTTCTCATTTCTTCTTTTGTTTCTTCATCTTTTTTCTCATATCTTCTTTGTATTCTTCGTCTCTTTTTCTGGCCTCTTTATCTCCTTTTCTCATTTCTTCTTCGACTCTTTTTCTGGCCTCTTCATCTCTTTTTCTCAGCTCATCTTTAACCTCTTCATCTCTTTTTCTGGCTTCTTCATATCTTTTCTTGCTTCTTCTTTCATTTATTTAATCAATTCCAATATCTGGGCGTCCATATTGGCTGTTGCGCTACGTCTCTTAGGCAGAACGTACTTAAAGCTGGTACACAGTTTATTCTGTTTCAAGAACACACCTTGTTATGAATTACTGCTGACATTGATCTTCTAGAGATTCTAGAAATTTCTACGTTGTTCAACGAATATTCTGGAAAAAATTTCCCCAAGCAGCTTGAAAATCCCACTTCTGACACCAGTTGTTACGTTCTACGGGGTTCTGGATTTGTTGATTAACAAAACACAGCTTTCCAAACTACTAATTTATTATTACCAACTATTTTCCAACACCAGTGTCAACTAAAATGTTTGTCTTCTCTATTATTAAATGTCCATAGAACTATATTTCACTATCGCCTTCTATGGTCGGTTCTTATTCACCAACACTTATTGCTGACTCGCCTAATATTCTATAATCACTTTTTTACCACACCGACTTAATACTGAACTAACTTACTCTGCGCACCGCTCGTCTATTTATACTGTCTATAGAGATTCTAGACGTTCTACACTATTCTACACTATTTTACACCTGTCACTTCTGGTCTATTCTAGAAATGTCATTCCAGAGTGTTCGCTGTGACAATATTATTCAGAAACATAATTACAATTAGGTCTCAGCAAATTAGGGCACCTTCTCGATTGTTTCAGCATTCGATGTGTACCCTAGTCACAAAATTCTTGCGGTTTCCGCTTGAAAAATCTTTCACAATGTCGTGTACTTTGTCTTGTCCGACTAAACCCCAAAATATATAAACTGCAAGGCTGGGCTGGAGTTTAGTTTGTTGTAGATTGTTTTAATGAGTCGTATAGGCCTTTGCCCTCTCAGGGCTGTGACTCTGATGTGTCTTTTGTGCATCACCCTGTTTTCTAATGGTTGCCCAAAATGTTTAAACTTTTCATATAGTCCACTATCTTTCTGGAGGCTATTTTACCCATTTGCTGGTGTGCTAAAGTCACCCCTCCAAGATATTTAAGCCTTTTGCAGAGCTGAGTCGCATAGCAAGTGTTCTGTTGTTTCTGCTGCTTCAATGGAGTATCTGCAGTTCTAGTGAATTTTTATTAAGAAACTGACAGTGTCGAATTTGAGGTGATCTTCTTATTTGTTTACACAGGTTATAAACAAATATTTAGACTCAGCTAATACCTTAAAATCTTGGAATAAGGTACTTACTATTTACTTTTAGCTTTTAATGAATTTTCATTATTATTTACTCTTTATGTTGTATATGGAAAATTTGAGGTAAATGAAACTATATAATATCATGCAGTAGTTTAATATACACCTATAAACATATGTTCAGTGTAAATTATTGAAATTTTAATTTCAAAATTTTGTAATGTTTTATTTATTTCATTTTCTAAAAGTATGGATACAGCAATAGTAAATAAATGTTGAAAAGGGTTTAGGTGCAGCACGTGCGTTCTGGCAGCGAATCTTCGTAAAAATATTCAAAATGCTGAGAATTCAATTTCCCATTAAATTAGAATCTTCAGTTTTGATACATTCTAAAACCTATATAAAAGCAGCGTGGATCTAAATTAAAAAATAACACAATGAGCTTCACAGGTAACTACAAATTTGTTTTAAAAAAACATTTTTGTTATTTTGTTTGCACAAACTGTTTCGATTGAGTGGACTAAAACGGATCATCCAAACGACGAATAAGGAAAAATACCTGCCACGTTTTTTTGTGTTACCATGGCAGACTTGGTTTCGGGAAAGGAAGTTTTCCGACAAATTGGCGTTACAACTTGCCTTTTCTCTAGAATTTTGTTATAGAATGTGTAGTTTTTTTGGTAGCCATGGAAAATTGGGAGCATCTGCTCTCCAACGGTGTAAGTTTTTTGGGATGCTGCCGTTTAAAATTTTTGAAAAATATCACATTTTACGGAGGTCACTCCAAAATATATCTATTTTTATAAATTAACCGAAAAAAAACTATGTGAAGGTACAAGAGATCTTACCCTGCAACTAAATGCAAATCCAGGGCCCCGGTCCAATTCAGTGTATTTAAAAAAAAATCCAAAAAATTGTCGCACTGTGAGGATAAAATGTTTTAACAGTGAAACCACTAACTAAAGTTAGAGGTATAATATGTTACGTAAAAAAATACTCTTCGAGCACTTTCCAAACCTGCAATAAAATATAGTGTTCTTTTTAAAAAACATAAGTTTGTTACGCCACTGGAATACGGTACGCCACTGGTGACCAGAAATATTTTATAAATATAGCGACGGTAATTGTGCACAGTTTGGCTTTTAGAATTTTTTTAATATCTTGTAAGGCAGGAGAGCTATGGTCCGAGGCGTCTTAGGTGCTATTGTTTCTGAGATATCTTGATTCTTTTGAAAAATTTCAAAGATGTAGCCTTGATTCTTTTGAAAAATTTCAAAGATGTAGCCTTATTTACAACACTGCGCCATTTGCCCACTTTCGACTGCTGGTAAGCGCTTCTGTGGTAAACGGAAGCACAAGAATGGTACTTTCGAAATCCACATTGACAATTAATTTATTGCATGGAGGGTGTCCAAAATTTGATGACCAATTACACAATCTTGAAAAATTTATTACTTTCTCTTGAAAAAGTTCGTTTTTTCAAATATGACACCCTATATCTTATTACATGGTCGAATGCAGAATTTGATTCTGCATTGATTAGCTGTAACTTTCTCCATACCAATCTCCAACGGATATCTGGTTAATCCATAATTTTTAATTTAATGTGTCACATTTGTGAAAGAACGAACTTTTTCAACTTTAAAAATGATGTAATTGGTCATCAAATTTTGGACACCTCCATGCAATAAATTAATTGCCAATGTGGATTTCGAAAGTACCATTCTTGTGCTTCCGTCTACCACACACGCGCTTATCACCAGTCGAAAATGGGCAAAAGGCGCAATATTAAAAATAAGGCCACATCTTTGAAATTTTTCATAAGAATCAAGATATCTAAGAAACAGTAGCACCTAAGACGCCTCGGAGCATAGCTCTCCTGCCATACAAGATATCCAAAAAATTCTAAAAGCAAAACTGTGCATAATTACCGTCGTTATATTTCTAAAATATTTCTGGTCACCAGTGGCGTACCGTATTCCAGTGGCGTATCAAACTTATGTTTTTCCTTTCCCGAAACCAAGTCTGCCATGGTAAAAAAAAAATGCGATCAACATGGTGTTTATTCTGCAATGTCACAAGAATGTTAGTAAGAATCAGAAGTGCACTCTCAGAGATACTCTGACGCCAACAAACAAATCTTGTAACATTCTCCAAGGATCAACACCACGTCAACCATTTCTTCTTGAGTTCGGATCATTTTCGCAACGTTTATCACAAAACAGTGACTCTGCTGTTAGTTTATTCTTATTAGTAATATTTATTTTGACAATCACACTTTTTAGCGAATTTTTCGTAAAATAAAATTTATTTTACTAAAATATTTTCGGAAAATCAATTTCAAATAGACCCTATTTCTGATGCTTTGGCAGTAGTTTCAGTCATAGAGTTTATAGTTTAATAGTCTATAAGTTGAGCAAATTTTCGTAGAAAAAATTCGTTCTTGAGAAGACCGCGACCCATATACGGGGTCAGTTTCAGTTTTTGCTCGTTTACGCATATACAGCGTGGCTCATTTCTACGGTAATGCTCAATATATGCGTTATTATACAAGATATGACAAAACGTATATACGACATATTTGCCATTAAAAACATTTTTACGAAAATTCGCTACCATGACGCACTTGCTGCGTTCGGACTTTTTTGTTTTATCGTGGCAGACTTGGTTTCGGAAAAGTACGTTTTCCGACAAATTGGCGTTACAACTTGCTTTTTCTTTGGAATTTTGTTACGGAATGGCTTTATTCATATTTTCGTGGTTGAAAATACATTTCATACAGCGTGTTCCTTTTATACTGGTGTTTTAAAATGGTATTTAGTTTAAAATGTTAATTATGAAAATTTACAAAGTTTTGCTTTTCGAAAAAGAAATTAGGTTCATCGGAGCGAAACGGAAATTTTGTAACAAAACCCAGTCGCACGTCCCTTAAATATTATCACGAAATCTTTGGCCAAGCTTTCTCTACTCATTCTTCCTGGTTCGCACCCATTTAAACCTTTTTTAAAAATAATTTTACAGTTTCCTCATAAGCGTTTACTTTCTACGAATTTCGCTATAGACGAACGCAAGCTTCCTCACCAGCAGCGACTGTATCATAATCAAATTAATTAAACACCAACATCAAGCACATCGCCAAACTTGGTTCATTATATTCCACCTTGTCTACAACAACTAATAAAATTTCCTAAATACTTCATGCAAATAACTGTAAGCTACTTTATAGTCTACCATACATGTAAGTTACATAACCGTTCTAATATTAGCTTACAATGCATCAAAGGCATCGATGAAAAGTTCAATTAGTGAAATGATTTTGTTTATGTTAACTTGGCTACAAGTCATTTGAGTTTAAGGATTCGTGCGTCACTCAATTACTTCAAATTGGGGAAGTAATTCACGATAATATTTATAGGATCGTTATACAGGGTTCAACAGCATTTTGTGACCACTGAAACATGCTTTATTCAACAAGATGTAATCGTTTAGCGGAAAGGAGTTAGTTGAAGCCGTTTCTTGAGTAGCCGTTGTTTTGTTTGGGGATAAAATAATTATTCAATTAATATATTAGATCTAACGTATTCATTTTTTACGATGTAAGTGGAAGTTATTTCCAAGAAGCTTTTCTGTCTACACAGATAATTATATTAAACAAAGACGGGATCTGATGACATATTTTGAAAACAGGAGTAATAGTGGCAAACAATGCCATCGATCTATATCAAATTGCAAGATCTATGGTAGGATCTAGACCTAAATTGTATGTTTTGAGATCTTGATCTTTATTTTATATCATTTTCCTACTCCCCTTTGACTTACCTTTTACAAAACTGCGTGAATAGTTACATAAACTTGAATAAAAGCCCATTCTTCCAGACAAATTTGATTATTATCTTACGCGAGATAAATGGAGCCCCAACAATGGGACTTTATACTATAAAGTTGCCTTCCCACAGTCAGGACCGTCGAGTCAGCAGCAGACTTGGAGGAGCCCACAAGTATGCAGGCTCAGACTAGCAAGAACGGAATATCACTCGTGAGAATCTACGTCAGCCGATCCTTTCTTACACCCAGAGACAATAGTGCCTGGAATGTAGTGTATAAATAGGCTGCTCACAAGGATACAACCGTTCATTCTTGTTCCGAGTAGTTAGACTCTGCACATCGCGTGCTAGAGTTTAGATCACATGTATGTTGATTGTTGCCTTTGTCATTATTTTATATTATTCATTTTTGTATTAACTATTTAAGTATTGATTGTTTAAAGTAGTAAATAAATTGTTCAAACGTCTTAACCGTAAAGCTAAGTCGCCTGACAACAAAATGTTGTTAAAATCAGAGTTTTATTTATTGTGACAGTAGTCTTAAACAA
This sequence comes from Tillus elongatus, assembly GCA_964006375.1. Classification (NCBI taxonomy): domain Eukaryota; kingdom Metazoa; phylum Arthropoda; class Insecta; order Coleoptera; family Cleridae; genus Tillus; species Tillus elongatus. The sequence continues at coordinate 24,269,671 of OZ023268.1, read as the reverse complement.
CAGCAGCAGAAATGACAAATGTCAGTTTCTTCTCTTCTCTATCTGGAGCCGAATAAAAAAGTCTAGTTTTACTACAATCGTACCCTGTTGTAAAAAAACTTTTTCTCGAATAAAAATACTTCTTTGCCCGCCTTGGCTTCTGTAGAAAGAATGTTGAGTAGTGGAGCACAAATCTCTGTTACTCGTGGCTGCAATTTAAGCAAAAAGATGTGTGACTTTTAACAAAGAGGTATGGATGGTAGGAAGAAATTCTTTTAATGCGAGCGAATTTCGACCCCTAGAACCCATATCCCAAGGCGCGTGTATATATATATATATATATATATATATATATATATATATATATATATATATATATATATATATATATATATATATATATATATATAGTATGTAAAAGCCAAATGGAATAAATTCATTATTTCGGTTACTGTACATTCTTATAAAAAAATCCCGAAACACGTTAAATTTAGATTTTAAATTGACATTTTTCAACGTGAAAATGCGATCCCTACTTTCAACCCCTTCGCATGACAGGTATAACCCCCAATTTTTTAGAGTGGAAGTATAGGCTTGTGATATGTCGTTTGAATGGTCTGTTCATTCTCTATTCAAAAATCATTTTCAAGTTTATTGCAACAATTAAGATAAAATAAAATCATGTGGTTACCTAAATTCGCTACAATACAACAAAAAACTAAAATGTAATGCAAAATTTAATAAAATGTAAAACACTAGAAAGAACTATCAATGTCAATGAAGTAAATGTTCAAAATGTTCACCGCGAACTTCTTGGCAACACCCTAATCTTAAATAAAACTGTCTTCTAACATTATTTAACATATCAGGCGTGATCGACCTAATCTCAAGCGTTATTCGTTCTTTTAAGTCATTTAGATCAAAGGATTAGTTTTGTACACAATGCTCTTCACATATCCCCATAAAAAGAAATCAAATAAGGTAAGTTCAGGTGATCGCGCTGGCCATTCTATCGATCCTCGCCTCCCTATCCACCGATTGGGAAATATTGCATCGACATACTGCCGGACATTAAGTTGGTAATGTGGTGGTGAAACCATAGCGTATTCACTGGAACTTGAGGGTTTTCTGGATCAGGATCTAAATTTGCCAAAGTGGGAATGACATCATTTTGAAGTAGTGCCAAATAATTATCGCCATTCAAATTACCCTCAATGAAAAAGGGGACCAATGATATGGTTTTCAACAATGCCTGCCAAAACATTAACCTTCTGAGGGTATTGCGTGTGTTCTTCTCTCATCCAGTGAGGATTTGTCGTTGCCCGGTAGCGACAATTTTGCCGATTAGCATGACCGTTAAGTGAAAAAGTGCACTCATCACAAAATATAACGTCTTCTAATTGGATAATATTGTTATCCAACATGTCCATCATTCGCTCAGAAAAATAAGCTCTACTATCATAATCGTCTTCTATGAGCTCCTGAGTAGGTATCATTTTATAGGGATGCATTTTCTTTTCTTTTAATATGATAACTATCGATGCACGGCTAACATTAAATGTAGTGGATGCCTGCCTAGCCAATGTATGTGGGTGTTTCACAAATTCAAGCATCACATCTAATTTGATTTCATCACTCAGTGCATTGGCTGCTTTTTTTATCTGCCTTACATGACCAAACTCTCGAAACTGTTTCTTTATTTTACTAATTGTTCCTTGGGATATAGGCGGTAAATCAGGAAATTCCTCATGAAATAGGCGAGCTACTTCATGTTGTGTATGAAATTTAATGCACTATCACTTGAAGTATTTGAATTATTCAACTGAAAATGAACAACCAACGACATCAGTTTAATTTCCATAGGGCATTTCACATATTCAACGTTGACGAGGAAAAGTAGAGTATGTATGTATTTTATTTTACACTTAACTAAATGGAGAGAAATTCAAAATCAACATAGGTCACAACAGTCATGTACGAATAAGCATGGATGAGCCGGGTTGTCAGACGTAATAAAATATCGTTTGAATCTTAGAAATTGGGCAAAACACATATTCCTAATTATTGATGACAAATGAAAAATTCAATCCGTCCAATAATTGCGGTTAAGACCCTTAAATTTTGAATTGCCAATTCCTCATGATTCTTATAATATATTAAATTATACTTTATATCATCTGTCAACTCTGTGAAGCTCTCATTTGCGTTTATAGTAGCTGCGAGGAGGCTGGCGGGCTGGGGTCCGCTACTTCGTTGTGTTCTACTGTTTCCCCTCCTGGATGCCTACAAACACCCTCAATGGAAAAACTACATAAAAAATTTATTGTGAACAACCCCCAAGAAAGTTACGGGACCTGGCGCGAATGCGGGGTAGACAGGGTTTAAAGGAGTTATGGCTGAAAAATGTGAAAAGGGCAGCTTCTAGTGGTCTGGCTAAGCTGCTTTTTTTTCGCATTTTCCGCTCATAAGTCTCTTTCACCTTCCCCGCCCAACGCCCTTAGGTATTTCCTGGTCCCCTAACTTTTTGGTGAGTTGTTTGCTAGACATTTTTCTTGTGGTTTGTGCATCCAAAGGTTCTAAAAAACCTTCGTGAGTAAACTGCAAATTTACCGGCTATATTGTATATTTACTTGATTTGAGTGCTGTTTTGCTAAGACAAATTACATTCCTATTTGTCGCTTGTTTTGTTGGTTTTATTTATACAACTGACTGTTTAAATTTTTAGTAAAGATTTATGTAGTGATATTGTATTTTATTTGTCATTTTTTGCATTACCTACCTACTTTTCTTTTACTAAATCAAAAATCTGAATCTTATGAAAATTCACTACCATAACGTACTTTTATTAAGACGTGGCGGGGTCCTATTCAAACAAACGTTGTTGTTTATTGCCTTACAGATATAAATACTCTTGTAGGCGTCTAATATCATCGGTTGTATATCATTTTTCATAAGCTTCAGGGTTTTTTTTGGTGGTGATAATTATCCCAAATATGCAGGGCCGCGCATGACTTGTCTATAGTACTGTATCTCAGCTGTGCCAGATATATAATCTTGTTCCAATGGCCCTTTCTAGTTTGCCGAAGGTAGTTAAGATTGCAATCTTTACAACTTATTTCATAGATAATACCCGCTATTTCAGTGGCTTTATCCTTATTTTTGGATTATCTAACACATTTTTTAAATTATTTTTTGTCGAGAACGTTAGCTGCAAATCAGGTATCATAAAAATGATGTGGAGACGTCTCGTGGTTTACAGTTCGAACGGAGCGAGTTAGTAGTTGTTGCGTGATGCGTGCAGAAACAAACACTATTTCTGTGTAACAAACAGACCAAAATTCCAAAAAAGATCTTAGATCATTTTATGTCTATCACTTAGCCTTCATCCAATCAATAACTTTTGCAAATTATTTCAGTGTATGTACAGGCATGCAAAGTTTTGAGTTTTAGTGAATTTTCTTAGAAAATTTCACCAGTGGGGAGATTCCGACTTTAGAATTTTGAATTTTTTTTCAAATGATCGCGAACTAGGACCCCTAGAATAAGTGGCTTAGATACGTTTGTTATCCAGGAAAATCCAACCAGATTTTCCCGGAAAATTTTGGGTTTACTTTCCGAAAGTTTTGTTATCTCAACGAATAGAAAGGCTACGGTAACCAAATTTGGTACGTAAGTTTACGATATCTAAAGGAAACTATATACCAACATTTAAATTTTTTGCCTTACAAGAAAAAAGTTATGAAAATATTTTGTGCCAGATCATTTCTATGAAAATTGACTACCATAACGCACTTGCTGCGTCCAAACTTTTATTATATTTAATAATAGAGATAGACAAGTGCATTACTTTTTTATTTTTAGTTGAACCCCATCATCAACTACAGAATTACACATGGCGTGTCAATGGAATATTAAAGATAATTTGAATACGATGTCAACCGTCTATTAGATGTTAGACGACACCGTGCATGTCGCATGTAGAGTGTATACAATATGCGAAGGGGAAAATTGAAGATAATAAAACAATTAATGTGACCTTATCACTCACAAACCATGTTCAAGGTCACGGTGTAAATGGTTCACGTTTGCATTCTTAACTCGCGCTCGTCCCGGTGTGGTTTTGGGATCAGAATATCGAAGCCTGACATTTGATGTTACATTTTTAGCCGTGCAACATTTTTCTTCACATAATATCTATTGTAATTAAAAAGCTTGTATTCCTACTTATAGTGAATTTTTATTATAAAAAATCACTATTAGAGGTATAGATTTATAAATATATATATATATATATATATATATATATATATATATATATATATATATATATATATATATATATATATATATATATATATATTTATATATATATATATATATATATATATATATATATATATATATATATATATATATATATATATATATATATACTTATGCCTATGCGGAAGTAGCTGGACCATTTCGTATACCAAGTGTATAATAGCTGGACCAACCGTGCAATAGCTGGACGTCCAACTATTAACATGCTGGTATTAATATGTACATGCGTTATTGGCTGGACCTATTTCATGAGAACATTAAAAGTAAAAATTAATGCGCCTGTGCGGTGTTGCCAAATGCTCAAAATATTAATTCTATTTAAATATTTACATGTTTTAGTGAATTTTATGTACACTAGGACCGCAAAAAGCATATTACTTAAGACTTTACTTAAGACTTTATTTAATAATAATATCGTCAGGATATTTCTTACGAATTTCTTGATTAAAAATGATTATTGCATAAGTTACTATTCATGTAATATAGCAAAAAATCGACAGGTGGTTTGTAAAAATAATGTTTTGCAAGAGACAAAATATGAATTATTTTTTGATATTTGCAGTAGATGTGCCAAAATCATAAAAACACAAAATGACTACCAAGGCCCTAGTGTATAATAAGATTGCAAATTAAATTTTGTCACCCTTTGCAAAAGTGAGAAAAATGCATATGAAGATCGGGATAGCAATTAAGACCTTTCCGAAATATGAATTATTTTTTGATATTTGCAGTAGATGTACCAAAGTCAAAAAAACAAAAAAAGATTACCAAGGCCCTAGTGTATAATAAGATACACAAATTATTTTTTGTCACCCTTTACAAAAGTGAGAAAAATGCATATGAAGATCGGGATAGCAATTAAGACGCTTTCCAAATATTTAATATTTTATCACATTTGCAGTTAATGTGTCAAAATCATAAAAACAAAAAATTATTACTTAAGCCCTTGTGTATGAAAGACCATGCAACAAATAATTTTTTGTCACCTTTTTCAAAAGCGAAAAAAATGCATATGAAGATCGGGATAGCAATTAAGACGTTTCCGAAATATGAATTATTTTTTGATATTTGTAGTAGATGTGCCAAAATCATAAAAACAAAAAATTGCCAAGGTCTTAGTGTATAATAAGATATTCAAATTATTTTTTGTCACCTTTTGAAAAAGTGAAAAAAATTCATATGAAAATCGGGATAGCAATTAAGACGTTTTCCAAATATGTATTATTTTTTCGCATGTGTCAAAATCATAAACACCAAAAATGACTTCCAAGGCTCTAGTGTATAATAAGATATGCAAATGATTTTTTGTCACCCTTTGCAAAAGTAAAAAAATGCATAAACAGATCCGGATAGCAATTGAGACGTTTCCGCAATATGCATTATTTTTTGACATTTGCAATTTTTTAAACAGGAATCTTTTTTTTATATTTACATTTAAAATCATAAAATCACAAAACTATTACCAAAGCCCTAGTGTATAATACTACAGCATACACAACTCTCAACTCGGACAGTTTTAGAATGAATTGAATATGATTCTATTCCTATTTTTTTAGTTGCAGATTTTTTAACGCGCTAAAATCTAATATACAGTCACAGCATAATAATTGATTGATTATGCTGTGCTACAGTTACTTTTCAATTTTTTCTAAACATATGTTTGACAGGTCAGGTAAAAGCTTTGAAATTTACAAAAGGATGGTACAGAAACAGAGCTGTAAAACTTTCTGGGATCAATGTCGTAAAAGCGGTATATCAAAGCCCAAACGTTCTTTATCTATGCGACGCTTTTATATACAAATACATAATATTTGAGAAAAAATGCTAGGTTTAATATTTGACTATTACCAGCCACTAACTGCTATACTAGAGTGACTAACATTAATTAGATTCTCATAATTTTTATGTTGCATTGTTCAAGTATGCAGTACAGCATAAGAAACAGTCTTCTTATGCTATGTAACCAAGATTTATGCCACTAAAAATAAGTTGCACTTTAAACCTAATTTATAGCAAATTTTTATAATAAACATATTCTTATGACGAGATTGGGGTAGTTTCTTTGTATACACAACAAGTTTATTAAATTTTTTTAAATTCATCATTTTTCTAAAACATAATAAAAATAATCTGTATCACTCTCTCACTGACTGATGGCAAAGTCGCTTAGTAGTCGCAACGATAGGTTAAAATAAGGTGGTTTCCCGTTGCCTTTCATGTGGCACATTGACTGAAAAAAAATACATTCTTGGAAAACCTCTTAACTGCTATCCCGATGTTTAAATTCTTTTTTTTTTTCTTGCCTTTGCAAAGGGTGACAAAAAATAAATTTGGTGTAGTATTACATAATAGGGCCTTGGTAATGATTTTTGGTTTTGTGATTTTACCACATTAACAGTAAGTATCACAAAATCATTAATGTTGAAATGAAAAACGTGGTAGTAACTATCCCGGTGTTCAAATGCATTTTTTTTATATTTCCAAAGGGTGACAAAAAATTATTTGCATGAGCTTTTATGCGTCAGGCCCTTAGTGATATTTTTGTTTCTATGAATTTGGCACATTAACTGCAAATGCGAAAAAATAATACATATTTGGGAAACGTCGTAATAGCTATCCCGATTTTCATATGCATTTTTCTCACTTTTGCAAAGGGCGACAAAAATAATTTGCATATCTTATTATACACTAGGGCCATGGTAATCATTTTTTCATCTACTGCAAATATCAAAAAATAATTCATATTTCGGAAACGTCTTAATTGCTATCCCGATCTCCATATGCATTTTTCTCACTTTTTCAAAAGGTGACAAAAAACAATTTGCATATCTTATTATACACTAGGGCCTTGGTAATCATTTTGTGTTTTTATGATTTTGGCACATTTACTGCAAATATCAAAAAATATGACATACTTCGGAAACGTTTTAATTGCTATCCCGAATCTCTTATGCATTTTTTTCACTTCTGAAAAAGGTGACAAAAAAAATAATTTGCATGGTTTTTCATACATAAGGGCCTTAGTAATAATTTTTTGTTTTTATGATTTTGGCACATTAACTGCCAATGCGAAAAAATAATACATATTGGGAAAACGTCTTAATTGCTATCCCAATTCTCATATGCATTTTTCTCACTTTTGCAAAGGGTGACAAAAAATAATTTGCATATCTCGTTATACACTAGGGCCTTGGTAATCATTTTTTTTTGATTTTGGCACATCTACTGCAAATATCAAAAAATGATTCATATTTCGGAAACGTCTTAATCGCTATCCCGATCTCCATATGCATTTTTCTCACTTTTTCAAAAGGTGACAAAAAACAATTTGCATATCTTATTATACACTAGGGCCTTGGTAATCTTTTTTGGTTTTTATGATTTTGGCTCATCTACTGCAAATATCAAAAAATAATTCATATTACCGAAACTTCTTAATAGTTATCCCGTTCTTCATATGCATTTTTCTCACTTTTGCAAAGGGTGACAAAATATAATTTGCAATCTTATTATACACTAGGGCCTTGGTAGTCATTTTGTGTTTATATGATTTTGGCACATCGACTGCAAATGCGAAAAAATAAACGTGGTAATAGCTATTTCGATCTTCATATGTATTTTTTTCACTTTTGCAAAAAGTGATATTTTTTTCAAATCCTACCATAGTGTGTTTTTGTTAAATAGGTTTAACTTCCACATTAATTTAAAAAAAAACAGCACATTTTTAATTTTTATTTATTTATTATTATAAATCTAAAGGAATTAGTAGCACGAATAAGAAATGAATGTTGACTTATTTTCCCTAGATAACCAGAAATGTGTAAAACGAATTTCAATTCCGTTTATACTACTAACAAATAGTCAATCGACAACAACCTAAGCATTTATTAAAGAAAATTGATTTAGATTATCTATTTTTAATTTCTGTTTTCAAAATAATATAATGTATATTTTTGTGGGAAGGAATATAAACTTGGTGGTTTAGCATAATTTGACATGTACTTTAGAAATAGCCAAAAAACAGTAGGATTGTCGGTTAAACAAATTATCGACGTCATATCTAAAATTTAGGACAACTTCATATTATTAAAGAAAGATCACAGCTTAAAAACCACTAATTGACGTGTTCGCACATTTGAAAAAGGTGTATTTGATTAACTGGATGTATTCCAAGTTACCAACATGCATTGTGTAATATGGCAGTAATAATGCTGATAATTGTTTATCTTTTTTTGTATTTTCCTCAACGGCGACGTATTTCTGCGACTATGACCAATCACCAACGACAGGGAGCACTTTCAACTCACTTTCCTTTAAATTTGGCCGAACCTCGTTTTTTCTATAACGATGGTAGGGATATTCAGCGTTCCCAACCTTGCACGGTACACGGAACTAACGACTTCACGACTCCTCAGTGAATCGGAACCTGCAGAAATTCAACCTGCTCCAACTAAATGATAATTTTACAGTAGGGGCTGAAAAAATGAATGGGGAACCCTGGAAATCGAACCTAGTACCCTTGGATCCAGCGGCATACTTTCCTACCACTGAATCACTCAGGCTTTTTGATAATAATTGTAAAATCTCTTTCGCAACAATTGGATACAATAATCTAAAATATATAACTCTATAACACTAAAAGTAGATCTCGTAAGTTTATAAAACAACAGTCATTATACACCTTGTCCTATTTTCGAATTAAGTTTTTGTGTTATCTTCTAAAAAAAGCAGGAGTTGGATTAATTTTAATTCAAAATACTATATTACAAAACAAAAAAAAGGTACGAAAGATGCTCTCTTCTCTTAATACCAGGAAAGCCTCTGGCCTTGACGAGATCCCAGCAATTGTTCTCAAAAGATGCGCACCAGAACTTGCTCCTGTCCTGACCTGTCTGTTTTAGACATCTTACAATAGAGGCATATTCCCTAGTAACTGGAAAACTGCTCGAGTACAACCCGTCCCCAAGAAAGGATCCAAAGCGCTTCCTAGCAACTACAGGCCTATTTCTCTCCTTTCAGTCGTCTCTAAAGTGATGGAAAAGTATATAAACACCAAATTACTAAACATTCTTGAAAAACACAGTCTAATCCACGACAGGCAGTATGGATTCCGTCAGCGCAGATCAACTGCCGACCTCCTTTCCTTTGTCACCCATTCTTGGAACAAGTCTATGAAACTACACGGTGAATGCCAGATTGTCGCTCTAGACATATCCAAAGCATTCGACCAGGTTTGGCACGCTGCGCTGCTTAATAAACCTCCGGTCTATGGGCTGCCACCAAAACTATGTATCTGGACAGCACATCTCCTCTCCAACCGGAGCATTTCTGTTGTCGTGGATGGCCATTTTTCTAAAGTGTATCCAATTAATGCAGGAGTCCCTCAATGCTCAGCTTTAGCCCCTACTTTGTTTCTTCTACACATCAATTACCTCCTCTCTAGCACATCCAACCCAGTTCACAGTTACGCGAACGACAGTACCCTCCACTCAAATATACAATATTCTAAGCCTGTCTCTTTAGTCCAATTAGATGAGGATCGCAGAATCATGGAGGGTTCTGTCTCTGTGGATCTCCAAAAATATTAGACTGGGGAACTATAAATCTTGTACAATTCAACTCCACCAAATCTCAGTCTTGCTTTCTATCTCATAAAAGATGCACCAGCCCTAGACCCATCACAATGAACAACCAAGTTATTCAAAGTAATGAGACCTTTACACTTGTTGGCATATCTGTGGATCGAAATCTCAATTGGCACCAACATGTCACATCAATTGCAGAAGTGGCTGCTAAGAAATTAGGTTTCCTCGTCCGGGCTCGCAAATACTTTTCACCAGATAATCTCTATACCTTATATAATTTACAAATAAGGCCAAACCTCGAATACTGATCCCACATCTGGGGTGCCGCTGCTGCTTTTACACTCGCTATTCTAGACTTCATTCAGAAGAGAGCTATACGTCTCATCGCTGACACTATCATCATCCAAAGGCTGCCATCCCTTGCCCACCGACGTGCCGTTGGTGACTTCGTTCTCTTTTATAGATATCTGCACGGGCACTGCTCAGATGAGCTTTCGTCCATAGTTCCTCCACCTGCTGCCCCCAACAGATCTACCAAGAACAGAGCGAATGCACCGTTTTACTGTCCAGGCCACCAGAAATAGAACATCTTTTTATGCCCGCTCTTTTATCCCGAGGCCTTCCAAGTTGTGGAATTCCTTGACGGCACATGTTTTTCCTTCTCCTCAGAACCTACAAACCTTCAAGTCCAGAATTAACAAGTTGCCTCTTTCCTCCCTCTCGATACCCACGGCACGATAGTATTTAGGCTGTAAGCCCTCGTGGTGTGTTGTTGAAAAATTAAAAAATAATAATAATAACCCTTTAAGTACGTTACGCTCCAACATCTACTATAATTACTGAAAATAGTCCAGGATCAGTTTGACTAACTTATGGATTTAGACCATGTCGATTTATAAATTTCGGTCGGAATATTTTTTGAGAATAAACTTTGGCAGAAAATTTTTAAAACAAGTTTCATTTCTTAGGTAGACTAAATAGTTGTAAGTTTTAAATTACCAGTGCTTTCTTTAGACTGAGCCTACAATATGTTTTGTTGGTGTACTCATTAATCAAATGACCTTGCGGTTAGAAAACATTTTATGTCCGAATTTTCTTAAAGGGTTTCTTAAGCAATTACGGAGCAAGGGGGTTGGATACTGCCCACTAGACGATGTGCGTTAACTAAACGTTTATTATGAGGCTACTATAACAGTTAAATAATGTAAGTACATATATTTATAATCTCGGAACCAAGACACCCTACAAAAAGGCATTATGGGAGCCGAGACTATAATGTAATGTGTGGGAAGTGTCATCGTTGCATTTTGTATTATAAAATACATATTATCGTGTCGGATGACTCCTCCCCTGATGAATGGGATTTTATGGGGTGCATAAAATTTAATTTGCAAAAATTTATATTCTAAGGTAAAACATTTAAAATGATCAAAAATTGAAAACAATTACATCAATAGATCAATAATTCGATAAAATTTAGAAAATATAACATATAACATGGTTATTCTTTAGGCAACGGAAAAGCCTTTTGTTTGCTGCATTTTCGTTAACCTGTACGGAAATTTAAATATCAAGTATTTAAAGTTAACAATAAACAATGATTATGAAACACCCGTTAAAAGTAGCTTCCGCAGTATACACTTTATCACTGTTGCACTTCTTACTATAAGCTTAGCATAAACAATATGCTACTGTTTTCCTCTAGGTAAAGGAATAATGCCTTCCTTAAAGTAATTTTTTAATTTTTAAAATTTGAATAAACTAAGTTTATTTATCCCCTTAATGACGTTAACTTTGTTAGCGAAACGATCGTCGGGTCAAAAAACTGTATTGTGATGGATTGGGTTCTCCAAATTGTACTTATCAGTGCCCATCACAGGTTCCAATCATCACCCATTGTACAAAGCTAATTTCTATGATTATTGTTTCACAGCAGCACGACCAAGATGGAGTTCTCCTTAAAGAGAAGCAGTTAAGGAGACCATTAGAACACATTTAAAGGACGGAAGCAACCCCTCGATAGCTTAATGTGAACTTCTGATTGAAAATTGTCCAGTGTTAAACAAACGAACTACCCAGTCTCTAAAACCTTACATTTATAGTAGCACGAAAAAAGACAGACAATATGATAAATATTTCTTTTTAGCTATATTAAAATAAAATAACATAAAAATACATCAATGACTATTTATATTACATTTGACAAATTTGCCTACTTTGTACAAATTTTCTTCTACTAAATTCCTGAGTTTTCCACTTTTTCTGCATTTTCTATTTATTTACGACAACTATTTTCACCTATTTCTCACGTTCAATTCAAACCATAACACAAGAATTGTGTTTCATATGTAACTTATGCAAAAGCTTTGGTCATCATAGTTTTGTTAAGAGTTTGAATTATGTTACTTCCATTATGAAAACAGATCACATGCAATGTATTCAGATCCAGATAACTAATTACAATAATTTTGTTTTCTAGGAACTCAATGTATTACATTTTGAGTTAAAACACGTGTGTTTTTATACAAGACTGTCATAAATACATTTTTATACACAATTTATTTAATTTAAAATAACTTGTAAAAAATTACAACACAAAATTTGTCTTTTAACATTTTTCTGCTTTACCACACCGGTGTGATAATTTATGTAGGCAAATAATTTAAAAATAATTTGTAGTCACTTTTTATAATTTTAATATTATTCACGAAGTGCTTCACTGTAAAACTGTCAAGGTAAAGAGAATAAATAATGTATTAATTAAAACATATCATCTTTGTATACTAGCAAGCAGACCTTAAAACCGTAATGCTACCTGTTTAAGCGTACAACATAAAACTAACCAGAAAACTTTTATATATCCTACTAAAAAGTGCGGCAACACTGTGAGGTTAGGTCCAGCTACTTCCTTTTGGACATATCAATTTTTATGGCTGAAAGGTCCAGCTACTTCCTTATAAACATATATAAACCCCAAGAGAGAAAGGTCCAGCTACTTCCGCATAGACACAAATATATATATATATATATATATATATATATATATATATATATATATATATATATATATATATATATATATATATATATATATATATATATGGTGGCGCATTGAAAACGAAACAGACCGATTTGCGTCCAGAGAAATTATATTTTTAAGAAACGCTGAAACACGTCAATTTTAATATTGAGGGGGACATGTTTTGACATAAAACTCAACTTTGTCACATCAACCCCTTAAGAACGGTGATAACAACCCTTATATATTTTAAATAGGGAACATGGCTCGAGTGTTACATCATTTTAAAGCTCTTCCTCTTTTGAATTTAGCACACTAATTTTTTGGAAGTTTTATCAACTCGTTTAAAAATTATTCACAGTTGGAGCTGCAACGTATTTCATTCATTGCGATAAGAAATGCACTAAATAGTCAATTTTTCGTTAAAAAAAACTAAAAAACAAAACCAAACATTCAAAAATGTTTATTCACTTAAGTAAGTGTTCAAATTATTGACCACCAGCTTCCATACAAAAGTACAAATTTTGTTCAAAACGAGCTCTGACATTCTGTAGCATTTGTGGAGTTATTAGACGGCATTGTTCAACAATGCGTCGTCGTAATTCTTCCAGAGACTTTAGTTCTGTTGCGTAAATTCTACTCTTTAAATGGTCCCATAGAAAGAAGTCTAAAGGAGTTAAATCCGGTGATCTAGGGGGCCACTCAATAGCACATCTACGCCCAATCCATTGCTTTGGAAACTCTGTTCAGAAATCCCTAACACGTTTTGAAAAATGCGGAGGAGCTCCATCTTGTTGAAACACTAATTGATTTTCTTGATAGCGATCATCATTTTCAACAATGTCAATTAGTAGAGGGTAAACGATATCTTCTAGTAACTCTAAATACGTTTCGCCACTCAAATTGCCATCAAGAAAAATTGGTCCGATTAAACGGTCCCCAAAAATGCCAGTCCAGACATTCAATTTCTGTGGAGTTTAAGTGTGGACTTCGTGAAAATTTCTTGGATTATTATCTGCCCAATAACAACAATTATGACGATTGACTGTAGAGTTTAATAAAAACGTACACTCGTCTGAAAAACATATATTGAACAGAAAGTTCCCGTTATCAGCTATTCGTGCAGTTATAACTTCACAAAACTCCAGCCTCCGATCAAATTCATCTTTATTCAGTTGTTGTACAAGATGAATCTTATACGGGTGAAATTTATGATGCTTTAATATTCGCTGAATAGTTCTTCATTTGATTTTTGAAACAGTGGCCAATTTTCTCGTGCTCAAAGTAGGGTCTGCAGCAATTTGTCATTAAACTCCAATCTCAGTAGTCTCATTTTTAACCGGAAATTCACGTTCAAGATCCCGTTTTTTGTTGGCTACTGAAGCACTTTGTCAAAATTTTGCAACTAACCCCAAAATGTATTTTCTGTTAACATGTCTGTTCGGATGTCGTTCATTAAACAAATTTGCGGTACGGTTGGCACAGTCATCGTTTTTGAAAAAAAAAGAGTAATTATTTCAACTCTTTCTTGTACAGAGTACACCATTGTAAAATTAATTTTCGGTAGAACTATCAAGTATCAAACCGACCGATATACTGAAATAATAAACCACATTTCTCTCATTCCGATAAGAAATGTTCTGATAGTCAATTTTTTGTTTACAAACCAACAAAACATTGACCATCAGCACATTTTTTATCGGAATGAGTGAAATGCGTTTTTGCATCTTCAACTGTGAATAATTTTTAAACGAGTTGATAAAACTTCCAAAAAAAATTTGTGTGCTGAATTCAGAAAAGAAAGAGCTTTCAAATGATGTAACACTCGACCCATGTTCCCTATTTAAAATATAAGGGTTGTTATCACGACCGTTAAGGGGTTGAACAAAACATTGACCATCAGCACATTTTTTATCGGAATGAGTGAAATGCGTTTTTGCATCTTCAACTGTGAATAATTTTTAAACGAGTTGATAAAACTTCCAAAAAAATTTGTGTGCTGAATTCAGAAAAGAAAGAGCTTTCAAATGATGTAACACTCGACCCATGTTCCCTATTTAAAATATAAGGGTTGTTATCACGACCGTTAAGGGGTTGATGTGACAAAGTGTTTCAGCATTTCTTAAAAAAAATATCCTCTGGACGCAAATCGGGCTGTTTCGTTTTCAATGCACCCTATATATATATATATATATATATATATATATATATATATATATATATATATATATATATATATATATATATATATATATATATATATATATATATATATATAGGGTGCATTGAAAACGAAACAGCCCGTACCTCTCTTTTATTAATGGTTTGGAGGAGTTCGTTAACCAGGAAAACCGGACAAGGTTTTCCGCGAAAATTTTAAGTTTTCCTTCGAAACAAATTTTTGTCTCCAAAAGTTACAAAGCTATTTTAATGAAATTTGGTGGATATGTTGCCATACCAAAATTCATCTTTCTAGGTTTATAGAAAATTGAGTTACGCAAATTTGAAGCATTTAATAAAAATTTGGTCAAAGTAGGCTAGTTATTTACTAACGCTATAATGTAGTTAACCTATTCAAGGAAGCTCGCACAAGCTTCACATACAAAATTGATTAAAGTTTTTTATAATTCGCCTAAAAAAAGTTTTTGAGGTGTTACCATTTCAAATGAAACACGCTGTATATATATATATATATATATATATATATATATATATATATATATATATATATATATATATATATATATATATATATATGTGTGTGTGTGTGTGTGTGTGTGTGTGTGTGTGTGTGTGTGTGTGTGTGTGTGTATGGCATTGAAATGGTAACACCTAAATACTCTAAAGCTTTCATAAGTTGAGTAAGATGACTGTAAATAAGCGACAGGTAAATAGTGGGTTCTGCTAAAATTTATCGTTCAAAGCTTGTACTCAAAACATTGCTTAATCTTTGTTAAATCAGTTTCTGATTTTTCCTTAAATAAATCCGAATATATCCCAATATATCTAAATATTGATTTATCATCCGCATGAGATATTATTTTCCCAGTACTCTGGGCAAAAAACAATCGTTTTATATAAACTTTAAATAACAGAGGGCCTAACACAGCGCCCTGCGCAACTCCATATGTATTCAAAGCTAGGTGGCAGTTTTTAAATCCTACACATTTAAGCCTATTGGTATGTGGCGCCATCTTGTTAGAATTATTAATTTTCTATGTTCAGGCTATCTAATTCAGGCCACAAAAAATTTGTGATCATTTCATGCTATCGTTTTCCATTGGAGGTAAGCGTATTTTTACAGTATCATCTTAAAAAAAAGTACCGCCTATCACGGCGTGTGCTAAAAAGCCACACCAAATGGTGGCCTCTAGAGGATGGATTTGCCGTTCGTGAATGTGTTTAGGATTTTTGGTTGCCCAGATTTGACAAAAATATTTAGATTAAAATGCGCCCCATCATCAAAGATGCTATTTCGTTGGAAAAACAAGGGGATGACCTGTTACAACTTTTTCAAATGCGAGCCAGCAAACCAGCATCGTGCTTGCTGGTCTGTTGGCCTTAGTCCTTGTGTCAGCTGAACTTTGTAAGCATGCAGGAACAGATCATTCACCATAATTCGGTGTGTGGTGCTTCTGGAAAGATGACACTCTTGTGAACGCCGCCGAATTGGGAATTTGTTGTCATCATTTGCACTTTGAACAACAATGGTAACATTTTTTTCTTGGACGGCCTTAGCGAGAACGAATACGTGATGCTTAGTCCTGCACAGACCCTATAGTTTTTATGATTCAACTAATCGTAAGTGTAGAAGGTCCCATCATAAACTCCACGTAATGCACGATGAGTTGATGTAATCAAACGAACATTTGGACCATAATACTAAACGATTTCAACGGGCTCTTGAATTATGTAGCGGTGCATGATGACTTGTCAAGTTTTATGAATTATTTGTCAAAGCTTACTAATTGCGTCTGTTTTACTAAAACACAAAATAAATTGATAGTTCATTTTAAAAGTATATCACTCTTATTGCGACATCTTTTATAAACCTCACACTTTATTTTGTATAGTTTTTCAGCAGGTAATAAATTTAACAACCGACTCGTGTAGCAAGCATTCGGTCACCTAAGTTTTCTTTGCCCTCAAGTTTGGTTAATTTAATTTTCGTAAAATGCTACACTTACAGAAAGTCATCGAATTGGGAAATAATGAAGATTAGTTATGGTTTTCTTTAATGAAAAACACCTATATTTTCTACCGTTGTCTAAAGAAAGTGTGTCTACGATACATGGCCACTTTCGTGAGTATATGCACGTAAAAGCGCTACTAACAAAACCTACTTATTATGTAGTTATTACTTTATTAACTTTCCCAGAACATTTAACAAAATCTATGCGTCAAGCTGCACGTAAATATTGCGTAAGTCATTTCATCTCGGTTTAAGATACCTGAAAGAAAGGAAAAGTGCGTTCTCATAAATAGTAACACCTACCAGAATTAAGGCATTGTTAAGACCATTTACAAGGTCTTTCTAAAAAAGTTTTTACACGGCGGTTTTTGAACTACCTAAAATATCTAAGATAGAAAGTTTTTATATGTGGGCAAAAACGTTTTTTTTTTCGAAGATACACTGTGTTGCAAATTATAATCTTAGTATTAATTTTTAAACTAAAAGTTTTGTAAGGTACCTCATTTCTCGTTCCCTTCCTTTCGGAGATTGGAAATCATCATAGCCAATATTACCTTATTTGTTGCGTGTCTAAAAAGTTCAATTGAGCTGCGTCTGTACCATTCGCATAGATTGCGCAACTACAAAGTTTTTCTTCTACCTACGCTCCTTTTACCTTTGATTTTTCCCTGCATAATATTTCTAAGTAAATCATACTTCGCTGCTCTCATGATATCAGCCCAGTACTCCAGCTTTCTCTTTTTCATAGTTTTCAGTAGCTCTTGTTGTTTGTTCAGTCTTTGCAGTCGCTTGCATTCGTCACACGATCCAACCAAGAGATTTTGAGAACTCGCCGGTAGCACCACATTTCCAAAGCTTCATGTTTTTTATATTTCTGCTCTTCAATGTCCAAGCTTCCTCTCCGCAAAGGAGAGTGGAGAAAACGTAGCATCTCAGCATATCGATGCGCAAATTCATGCTGATGCCCCGGTTGTAGAATATCTTTCTCATTTTGTTGAATACTGTTTTGGCAATTTCAATGCGGTTTTTTATCTTCTTTATTTGATCAGTATTGTCTGTGATCCATGCACCCCAATATACATAGGGCGATATTTTTTCAATTCGTGTATCGTCGATAACAAGATTAGCTCAAATGTTCTAGTTGGTTGTTATTACCATGAATTTGGTTTTCTTGAGATTCATTTTAAGCCTTCATTATTGGATTTGAAAACTAAGTGAGACACGAAACACGTGCCGCCATCTCGTTGCGGAACCAAGTAGTATGTTGTCACGGCAGCTCCAAATAACACAAAATGTTAAAAAATAGAGACTGTATACAACCAACTAACAAGTTAGTAAATTGTCAACCCTGGCCCATTTCTACCCCAATATAGGGACAAAGTATGTAAGGCTAGATGCATTCTCACCACAATTATAACCGTAGACCGGTTTCGCTTTAATTAGAGCTCGTCAGTACGGCATACTAATTACAGCGAAAATACACCTATAAAGTAATACGGATATGGTAGCCAGCCTCCCAAAACTAAGTGAGATACCATAGCCGTATTACTTTATAGGTGTATTTTCGCTGCAACTAGTGTGCCGTACTGACGAGCTCTATTTAGAGCAAAACCGGTCTACGGTTATAATTGTGGTAAGAATGCATCTAGCCTTATTAAGTTTTTGTATTAAATATGGTAGCTATATTTTGTGCCTGCTAATAAGACGGTGTCGTCTGCATATCTAATATTATTGGGAGTTTCTTCATTTATCACAAGGCCTTCAGAATTTTTGATAGTGAATTTTGAAGGGTTTCGCTATACAGATTGAATAGAAGGCGCGAGAGCATACAACCCTGACTCACTCCTCGACATATTTCATTTTCTGTTGTTAGTTATTTTCAACGTTCTTGCCTCGAGCGGTCATGCTGTACCCTGTCGAATGCCTTTTCAAAATCAACAAAGCAAGGATACACTTCCTGATTCATATGCATTCATTCTAAACAAAGTTTCTCGAGTACCCATTCATTTTCTAAATCCCATTTGAGTGTTACCAATATCCTCATCTAATTTCTTGAAAACTCTGTTATCTTCAAAACAGCTTTAGCTAGTGAATCGTCACGGCTATAGTACGATGTTCGCTATATACTTTTGCGTTGGCTTTGTTCGGAATGAGAACAAACGTGGAATGGAGCCAAACCTCTGGTAATAGTTTTACATATGTTGCTAAATAGTTTTAACATGATTGTGATATATTCTACGTTCATTAATTTGAGCAGCTCGACAGGAATCTCGTCGTGTCCACTAACCTTACCATCTTTGGCCTGTTTGAGTGAATATTCTATTTCTTCAAAAAAAGCTTTAGCGAGTGACTCGTCACGTCTATAGTACGATGTTTGCTATATTCTTTTGCGTTGGCTTTGTTCGGAATGAGAACAAACGTGGAATGAAGCCAATTCTCTGGTAATATTCCAGTTTTACATATGTTGTTAAATAGTTCTAACATGATTGTGATAGATTCTATGTTCATTAATTTGAGCAGCTCGACAGGAATCTCATCGTGTCCACTACCCTTACCATCTTTGGCCTGTTTGAGTGCATTTCTTTTATCATTATTTTAGGTCCTGTGTCTTCTGTGTATTTATCTTGGTTCTCTCATCTGTTCTTGTCCTCGAAATGCTCTCTTACGTATTCTGTCCATCCATCCAGTTTGTGTATCACATCTGTTATCAGTGTACCATTTGCGTCTTTTATTTGTCTCGATTGTTCTGGTTTTCTTATTCCTGCTACCTGTTTAATCTTTTTGTGTAAGTTGAAAGTATCATACTTTTTGGTCTAGTTCTTTAACCAGACGATTTTCACTAAATTTACATCCTTAATTTTTCTCTTCATCAATATATTAGTGGAGGTGTATTTGTTTGGATTTCCTGTTTTCAATTACCTTCTTTGTTCCATTAGTATGAGTATATCCTCTGTAAGGCATTCTTTATGTTTTGATCTTGTTGGTGTCAAGTTTCCTTTTCCTGCTTTTGCTATTGCCTATTTTATGAGTGGAGATTGGAACCTGTGATGAGCACTGATAAGTCCAATTTGTACAAAAAAACTGTATTGTGATGAATTGGGTTCTCCAAATTTTACTTATGTCTATTTTATATTCGTCCACTTTTGGTTGATACTGCTTGTTGCTTCATTTGATATTCTAATATCTTGCAGTCTCAGATTGATGTCTTGTAGTATTTTCTCTTATTTGTTCCTATTTTAGTCTCATGTTGTCCAGTTGTTTTATGTTTTCATTTTTATTTTCTTGAGTTTGGTTTTCAGTGTGGCCACTACGGGGTTATGGTCTGAACCGATATCTGTTCGTGGGTAAGTTCGAGAGAATGGAATTTCGAAATCTATGTTTAACAAGAATGAAAGAGATTTAATTCCTGACTATTATTTCAGGTCTACCCATGGGAGACTTCCATGTATATAGTCTTCGTTTGGGCAGTTTAAAGAATGTGTTGGCTACGCAAGTTTACTGCGTTTGGCAAAACTGTGGTAGTCAGTCTCCACGTTCATTGCGCTTAGTAAATTCAAATTGCCTGCAGTGCTACATTCTTTTTAAATTTCTTATCCCATAAAGCCACAGAGCCTACCTTGATGGCAGCTTATTATGGATTAGTCTATAGTTGCATTTCATATGCCAACTTGTTGCATTCATCGACTGCTTCTGCGGTCTTTGCTGTACAGAGGAAGGCTGTAAGAATTTTAGGCGTCTGATACAGAAAGGACTGTACATAAAAGTATACTAACCCTGTCCTGTATATTTATAAGAAACAGAGACAAACAGTGAATATAATTCTCTTTCAAGTATTCACCACTATCTTGCAAGAGGTGGAGACGAGATATCAATGAGTACTATATTTTAATGTTCTTCCGACCGAGACTGAAAAACACCTATAAACATATGTAAGTGCAAGATCAAGAAGTTTTTAATAAATAGGAAATTTTACTATTATTGTAATCAATTTTTGACTGCTGTATAATATATTTATGTTTCCTGGAGATCATGGCCAGCCCATTGTTTTGTGATTTTCTTAAATCTCTTAAAGTTAATTTTTTAAATAAATAGTACACGTCTCTCAATTTTTAGGCTATGGTTAGGATAGGTTAGGTTGTAAGCGAACCATAAGAGTCCTTCACTGCTACCTCGGCGTCTGTTGTGTCTCACACCTGTGTGTCTTATATTTTATTTATCAAGTCCAGCCTCTTACAAACCTAGATGATTTTTGTGGGCGAAGGCTGATCCAGGTCTTCTGGTACCAGTTCGCTCTTGCAAAAGAGGAGGTGTCTTGTCCTGTCCACAGCCGGAGAGGGACATAGCACGTGCTCTGCTGCTTTATCACTCTCCATACGCAGCCGGCACTCGGTTTCTTGTCGCCTAATTCCGTGCATGTTGTGACGCAAGCGCCAGTGTCCTCTATCCCGGCTGACCACAGTTCTCATTTGTTGCCTCTAGAAGTTTTTGAGCCATTAACTCTGAAAAGCCGTTTATAAAAGTCTAAAGGTGTGCTGGTCCTGGCAAATTTTGCCATTGTTGCATTGTCTTTCCATCTGTACAGGTCTTTAGGGTGTGTTTTTTGTGCATAAGAATCTCCCTAGCGCAGGTTCCGGTACGATAAAGTTCACCCCTACACCCCTCCTTCAATTTTTTATTTTATTTCAACAACACACCACGAGGGCTCACAGCTTAAATACTATCGTTCCGTGGGTGTCGACAAGGAGGAAAGAAGCAACTTTTTAATTCTGAACTTGAAGGTTTGGAGGTTTGGGGGAGAAGAAAAAAGGTGTGCCGGCAAGGAATTCCACAACTTGGAAGTCCTCATGACAAAAGAGCGGGCATAACAAGATATTCTATGTCTGGTGACCTGGACAGTAAAAGGGTGCATTCGCTCTGTTCCCCTGGTAGATCTGTTGGGGGCAGCTGGTCGAGGAACTATGTAAGAAAGCTCCTCTGAGCAGTGCCCGTGCAGATATCTATAAAAGAGAGAGTGGTCACCAACGGCACGTCGGTGGGCAAGGGATGGCAGCCTTTGGGTAAGGGTAGGGTCACTGTTATAGCTCTCTTCTGAATGGAATCCAGGATATCGAGTGTAGAGCGGCATCGGCAATCCAGATGTGGGAGCAGTATTCGAAGTTCGGCCTTATTTGTTAAGTATGTTAAGTATAGAGATTAGCTGGTGAAAAGTATTTGCGTGCCCGGAAGAGGAAACCTAATTTCTTAGCAGCCGCTTCTGTAATTGATGCGACATGTTGATGCCAATTGAGATTTTGATCTACAGAAATGCCAACAAGTGAAAAGGACTCATTACTTTGAATAGCTTGGTTGTTCATTATGATGAGTCTAGAGCTGGTGTATATCTTATGAGATAGAAAGCAAGACTGAGATTTGGTGGAGTTGAATTGTACAAGATTTCTACTTCCCCAGTCTAATATTTTTTTGGAGATCCACAGAGACAGAACCCTCCATGAGTCTGCGATCCTCATCTAATTGGGCTTAATAGACAGGCTTAGAATATTGTATATGTGAGTGGAGGGTGCTGTCATCCGCGTAACTGTGAACCAGGTTGGATGTGCTAAAGAGTTGGTCATTGATGTGGAGAAGAAACAAAGTAGGGGCTAAAGCTGAACCTTGAGGGACTCCTGCATTAATTTGATACAGTTTAGAGGAATGGTAATCCACGACTACAGAAATGCTCCGGTTAGAGAGGAAATTTCCACTCAAGGTACAGAGTTTTGGTGGTAGGTCATAGACCGGGAGTTTATTAAGCAGCGCTGCGTGCCAGACCTGGTCGAATGCTTTGCATATGTCTAGAGCGACAATCTGGGATTCACCGTGCAGTTCCATAAGCTTGCTCCAAGAATGGGTGACAAAGGAAAGGAGGTCGGCAGTTGATATGCGCTGACGGAATCCATACTGCCTGTCGTGGATTAGACTGTGTTTTTCAAAAAAAAATCAGTAATTCGGTATTTGTATACTTTTCCATCACTTTAGAGACGGCTGAAAGGAGAGAAATAGTCCTGTAGTTGCTAGGAAGCGCTTTGGATCATTTCTTGGCGTCGATCGTAAAATTGCCTTCAAAGTCCAAGTGCCCCGGTATCCCGACCGGTGCCATCTCATCGTCGCTACCCAGTTTGTTAAGGCCAGTCTTGCAACTCCATACCAATTTTGAATTGCAACGTTAGAATCCAAGTGCCTTTAGAGCAACTTGGCTATCAGACAATATTTTTATTGGTTTATGTGACTATACTTTTGCAACCTAAAATACAAATCGACGTGTCCGAGCATTTAAAGAAAAGAAGACATATTTGATTAACTGCATTTATGCCAGTATACACGACTGCACCGTATACCTAGAATTAAAAAAAAACAGATCGTGTCGACAAATGTCATAAAATTTTTGTACATTATTTTACCTTTTCCTTGTTGCTTTTGTTTTTATCAAGGTGTGAGTTTCTTGCCCTAGTGCGGCTTACCTAAAACAAAACAAACAAAATTAATAATGAAAGCTAACTTTAATATATTTCTAGAACAAAAAATCTATACACTAAAATTTTCATCGCAACTTGTTTATTACTAGCATAAACAACAATAGACTTGGACCCTTGGAAAAATGACTTGTGGCCAAGAGGCATATGTCTGAGGCGAGAGGTATGCACTCGAAAAGCGCGCACCACACACACAAACTCTAAGAAATAATAAAACGGGCTTAAGGATACCGTTGTTGGCCACTCACGATATACTTTGGCTAATTCTATTTGAATACTATACACAACTCCATCAATCTGGAGACAGTTTAGCGAAGAGTTAGATGAACTGGCCCCCGCACTGCGCATTCAGAAAATTATACCAAAGGATGATTTAAACGGTACTGGCCTACTTAAAAATCCAAAAGGCAAATACACAAATATCCCAGAGCAAAACATCAGAGTTCTCCTACAGACTCGCTTTCCACGCTTACAAAGCACAGAAGGTAATGTGCACCAGAGTAGCTCAGCTGATCAAGGGTTGTGAAACCCAGTGAGACTTAGAAAAAGACTGACCAATTAAATCTTTAACATTAATAGAATTAAATGGGCGATATACAGTTTCATATCTTATAAATCCCCTGGCAAGAACGAATATTCAGAGCTAGTTTTATCCTAGGCTCTATGTGCAGGCACGGAGAGAGGTGCTTATATAAAAAATAAGACGTCGCTCTATATATATATACCGCCCCATTAGCCTCATATCCTTTCTCCTAAAGACCATGGAGCAGGCATTAGATCAATACATTAGAAACAAAACCCTAGCAAGAAAACAGCTCCATGTACTACAGTTTGCCTATCAGCCGGCCAAATTTACATTAGATGCCCTACACTGTTCAGTAAAAAAAAAAACTTTTGTAACCAGAAAAGTAGCCCTCAGTGCATTCATTGACATAGAAGGTGCATTTAGCAACACCTCATATCAATCCATTAACCACGCCCTACAAGAAATGGAAGCGGAATTTCATATTGTAAGATTGGTTAATCGATGCCAAAAAGCCATGTTATAACAGTTATTGCATATAATACCCACGCAACAGTAAGGATGGCAAAAGGCTGTCCTTAGGGAGGAGTGATATCACCTCTGTTGTGGTCGCTCCTTCTTCATAACCCTATGACTATCTTGAGTGGAACAGGATTTGCAGGATATGCAAATAATATAGTCAAAACGAACAAGGCAATCATGATGCTGTAAGATCCAGCCCAATGTAAACCGCCCTAAATATAGTAAGAAACTGCTGTGAGACAGGGGGGGGGTAATGTCAATCCTCATAAGACAGCTCTGGTGCTATTCATAAACAGTAGAAAACTTAATGTCCCACTCTAAATGGAACACAAGTGCAAATTTCCAATGAAGTTACTTTTTAGCGATCTTCTTAGATCAAAAACTGAACTGGACCAAAACTCTTTCGAGAGCCACAATGACAATCTGGACTTGCCGTAAACTTGTAGAGAGACAAGGCGGCTGAATCCGAGGAAAATATATTCCAAATACTAAACTGTGGTTAAACCCATGGTCACATATGCATCTGTAGTACGATGGTAAAAAACGAAGAAGCCTCAGCACAAAGCAAATTGCAAAAATTGCAGATGCTGATTTTTCTTGGAATAACGGGAGCTATGGCATTGTGCCCTACAGCTGTAATATAGGCAATGCTAAATCTGACTCCAGTGCAGACACGCGTGAAGGGGATAGCAGCACTAACTGCCTAGGTATTATTTAAAGCAGACAAATCGAAACCAGAAGACTTGGCTCGCCACTTGGAGATCTTCGAATCTATTCCATTGAAGTCACTCTCCAAACCAGCAGATCAAGTGCGAGCAAAACTGGACTTTAAAGCCACGTGGTCATAAGTGAGAAGACTCAGAAATATACTGTAAAATCTTATAAAACCGAGTGGTAACTGACCTGGACTACAAAAAAATCTCGAGGCAACTGGTTACCAACATAAGTACAATTTGGAGAACCCAATTCATCACAATAGAGTTTTCTGACCGTCCAGTTTACTCATCCCCTTGATGACGAATTTTAAAAAGATTTCTTCAAACGAGGAGAACTAGAAGCCCTAAACTCATATACCGGGTCAGTTTCAGTTTTTGTCTGTTTATACATATACAGGATGACGCATCTCTACGGTAGACCTCAATATATTCGTTATTATACAAGATATGAGAAAAACCGATATACGTTAATTATAAAGTGGTGTCTCGAGCTGCATCGTATAAAACAATTTTGACAATCACTGCATGGACCATAAGTCGTTGGTGATACACACCTTCTTTTTTAATAGAAACCCCTTATGTTATTCCATTTTTGTATTTTCCATCGATTTATAATACATGTTTGTAATGGAAAAAAAATGATATCGGTAATTGTTTTTGAGTTTCAATTTTAATTGTTTTGTAACTTTTCACGTTTTTGGCACACATCACAAACACATATCACAAATTGTGATAGCGCGTTTTTACCAATATCGATAGCGGAGTCCCATGGAAATGACGCATTTAAAGAGCTTTTTGTTTGTATTACTCGTCGAAACAATCGAGCTGCCGTACCCAGGTACTCTCAAATAGTGGTTGAATTCGAAAAATTTTCGCAGAAATGTTTTTGTGTTTCCCTAGACACCATTTTTTGTCAGATATGTGATATATGTTGGTAACTAATAATAAATGTTTAGTAGGTGAATAAAAAAGTTGTCGAATTTTGTGAAAAAAAATATAATTTAGTGTAACATTATGAAGGCAATTTCTGTAAAAAAATGGTGACTTTTTTTTTTCAAAGTTTGCCCTAAAGCTATTTGTGAGTAATTATAGCTTGGTAGGTGTGATAGTAGCTTGGAGAGGGTCGTTGGCCAGGAAAATCGGACCAGTTTTTTCTGGAACCTCATAAGTTTATTTTCGGAAAATGTTTGCACTTTTTGAAACAACAAAGCTATTTTAATGAAATGTGGTACATGGTTACTACTATATAGGTTATACTGCCAACCAAATGTCCTTCTTTTGAAAACAAGACATATGTGCAGCTAAAAACATTTTTACGAAAATTCGCTACCATTACGCACTTGCTGCGTCCAGACTTTTTTTACTATTGAGTTTTGCAATAAATTTTAAAAACCACAGCACTTTTGGATAGAGAATGAACAGATATTTAAATATTTGACGTAACATTCATATAATATGTAAAGGATAAAAATAAAAAAATAGAACAACGAACAAACGGTATGTGAGTAATGGCGTAAAAAAAAGGTTACTTGGAAAATATTTTGAAATAGTTAAACAATTAATCAAAATTGCATAACAATCAAAATATAAGTAAAGTATCATGTAGACCGTGGAAAATCTGCAATTGTTCTGCTAATTCTGACCGTTTAAAAAATCATTAATTGTACTTTATACAAATATTATTCTTTTTTACTTTTTTCTTTGTAGGACTGCTGCTGCCATGAACATCAATCAAAAGGTTAAAAACCTCACATACCACGGCGGACCTAATTTTCGGACAGCTTGTTTTTAAATCTGCAATGGTCTGCTGAATGTCTGTGGCACTTCCACTCTTCCGAATTAGTGGAAAAACTACTTATAAACTTTCCCACGCTTATTTGCAGTTATGACAAGAAAATATAAATTAATTATCAGCAATTTATAAGTTTTTGTTGATCATTCGATAGCGAAATAAAACCAGTGTATAAATTTTAAATGAAGAAGAACTGAAATGTTTTAAGGCTAGTTACGAGTTTGTGCATACAGAAAGAGTGACTTTTGATATCCTTTTCAAAAGAAAACTGTCATTCAGAGAAGTATTATGGCCCAAAACTGTTTAATGGCATCGCTGAGAAAATAAAATGTTATAGCAGACAGAGATTTAAAGTTGAAAGAAAGTCTTACGTTATGAATAATATAAAAAGGTTAAAAAATATAAATTAATTATCAGCAATTTATAAGTTTTATTGATCATTCGATAGCGAAATAAAACTAGTGTATAAATTTTAAATGAAGAAGAACTGAAATGTTTTAAGCCTAGTTACGAAGCTGTGCATACAGAAAGAGTGACTTTTGATATCCTTTTTAGAAGAAAATTACCATTAAGAGAAGTATTATGGCCCAAAACTGTGTATAAATTTTAAATGAAGAAGAACTGTAATGTTTTAGGCCTGGTTACGAGGCTGTGCATACAGAAACAGTGACTTTTGATATCATTTTCAGAAGAAAACTGTCATTCAGAAAAAGTATTATGGCCCAAAACTGTTTAACGGCATCGCTGAGAAAATAAAGTGTTATAGCAGACAGAGATTTAAAGTTGAAAGAAAGTCTTACGTTATGAATAATATAAAAAGGTTAAAAAATATAAATTAATTATCAGCAATTTATAAGTTTTGTTGATCCTTCGATAGCGAAATAAAACTAGTGTATAAATTTTAAATGAAGAAGAACTGAAATGTTTTAAGCCTAGTTACGAAGCTGTGCATACAGAAAGAGTGACTTTTGATATCCTTTTCAGAAGAAAATTACCATTAAGAGAAGTATTATGGCCCAAAACTGTGTATAAATTTTAAATGAAGAAGAACTGTAATGTTTTACGCCTAGTTACGAGGCTGTACATACAGAAAGAGTGACTTTTGATATCATCTTCAGAAGAAAACTGTCATTCAGAAAAAGTATTATGGCCCAAAACTGTTTAATGGCATCGCAGAGAAAATAAAGTGTTATGGCAGACAGAGATTTAAAGTTGAAAGAAAGTCTTACGTTATGAATAATATAAAAAGGTTAAAAAATATAAATTGGCCGTTAAAGTTGAATCGTTTCTGTGATATAGTTTCTTCTTGTAATATAATATGATGGCAAACTTTAAAACAATTCGAACGCCTAGTAAGACTTGATACCTAATATATGTTTAATCAAACTTAAAAAATGGTTACATCTTCAAACTTATATATAAAAAATAACAAAGTTATGCAATAATGCCTGCCTTGGTCTCTTACGCATTCTATAACTCTTCGAAGTAAGCGTCAAATAAAATAATTTATGGTATCCCGAGGAATGTTCAGTTATCCCAGGCTTCTTGAATCCGGTGACCAAGGGCAACAAGGTTATTTGGTGGTTGGGGTAAGTTACCCAGTCAATTGCCAATGACATCTTACACCTGTCCGATAGGTGACAAGTATGGGAGCGAAAAGCCCATGGAAGGAGCGTCACGCTATTGTTTTGTAAGAACCTTATAGTAAGCTTTGGCGTATTAGAACGCACGTTTTCTTGCTGAAAAAGAGGTTGAATTAACCCTCGTATGTATAGCAGTGCAACAGTATGTTTCATATCCAATCATCTGCATTCAAATTTATGTCAATAAAGACTTGAGGAGACCTGCTACCGTATGTTATGGCACCCCATACCATCACCCCCGTCTAAGGACCGTATGCTGTTTCACAGCAAATTCTAAAATTACACGTTCTCCATGTCATCGTCTTACTGATCTGCGACCATCGTCGACACAAGAACAGAATCGGGACTCGTCAGAGAACACAACACGATTCCATTCACCATCCCAATTTGATCTGCCATTACACCACTCAAGCTGAGCAGCACGATGTCTAGGTGTCAGTGGAATACATAAAAATGGTGTAACGGAAGCCGAAAAACGCGTATTCTACGATATATCGTTGCCATGGAGACCCTTTGTTTTGAAACCCCCAACCAAGCATTTCCAATCGTCCGTGCTGTGATAACTCTGTCTTGTATAGTCGCAATCCTCAAATGATGATCTTCCCGTGCTGAAATTTCCTTATTCAGACCACCTAGACCAACACTGTAACACTGTTGACACGCTGCGCCCTCTGCGGTCGGAAATTTATCTGATTGAAAATCCAGCTTTCCGCATGCGCCCCCATTCAAAATGACTGTAATTGTAAAACATAATAAATTGAGAAAAAATCGCTAATCAAAGAGAATGTGAGATGCGATAAAGAATACACACAAGAATGAAGATCAAAGCAAAGAAAGCGAGAAGGGTAATGAGGAGGAGAATATTTAAATAAAAAAAGACAGTTGTTGAATAAGACTCCTTGGATAACGACTTGGGACAAGTTATCACGAATCGGCTCCTGAGCATGCACTACATAAAGAGTAAAACTAAGAATAAAAAGACCACCAGTACCTAGGCAGTATACTTATATCAGTTTGAAATAGGTAACTATATGTCGTCTTGAAATAATTTTGTTTTACTTACAATACCTACATGAATTGATTAAGAACCTGAATCTGATGCACACAACCGCTTTCTTATTTCTTTGGATGATAGAATTATAATATACTACAGTCGATAGCCGAAGGCATTTGTTAAAGTTAGGTTAAAAAGAAAAGTTGGGTTATTATTACCTACTATTTGTATTAACCTTAGAATATAGGTAGTTGTTTTATATTCTGAGATTCTAAGGTATTATCGGAGTCGATTTCAAGTTATGCGTAGAACGTACACGTTTCTCCCATAACTCCTGTTAGTTAACAAATGACAAATAGTGGTGTTGTCAGACAGATTAAACGAGGAGATGGAAATGACTTTTAAATACCGTGAAAATAGGAAGCTTTATATTTATACAAAATAAAACCTAGTTCTAGATTCTTTTATACAAATTGAATCACTTTCATGAATTTTTTTTATTTATTTATATTTTTCTGACATCTACAGATTCAGATGAGAGCTGTGGCAAATGGCAACCCCGCCGATTGTTTATTGTGACATATTTTTGTAGACTGTGCGTTTAAAACTTAATTTGGAGATTTCGTTTGCAATGGTAGCGGGACCCTGATTGGTCTGTCTGACCTTTTCTCACATTATAGGCATCCATTCATGGGTAATTTCTGGTGATATCGTAGATTATTTATTTGTTATATAGTTATAACTCAAGACTTACTGAACCAATTGGAATACAATTTGGTAGGTAGGACCACTGATACGATATCTACGTACTTGTAAAGTTTTAGTTGAATACTTCTAATAATTTAAAATATATTGCCTTTTCAAACAGTTTTTTTGCACTTTTTTCTAAAAGTATTTGAGTGTCAAAACTGTCTAACGAACTCTTCCACTCTGTGAACAAGATGAAGGGATTGCCAAACTTAGTTTTGATGATTGGTCAAGTATTTTTTAGGTTGAATGCATACATACATACATACATACATACATACATACATACATACATACATATATATATATATATATATATATATATATATATACATACATATATATATATATATATATATATATATATATATATATATATATATATATATATATATATATATATATATATATATATATATATGTTATATACAGTGTGTAAAAGCCAAATGGAATAAATTCATTATTTCGGTTACCGTACATTCTTATAAAAAATCCCGAAACACGTCAAATTTAAATTATAAATTGACATTTTGCAATGTAAAAATGCGATCCCTACCTTCAACCCCCTTCGAATAACAGGTACAACCCCCAATTTTTTAAAGGGGAAGTATAGGCTTGTGATACGTCGTTTCAAAGATCTGTTCATTCTCTATTCAAAAATGTTATCGTTTTCAACTTTATTGCAACAATTAAGATAGAATAAAATAAAATCATGTGGTTACCGAAATGCGCTACAATACAACAAAAACCTAAACTGTAAAACACTAAAAAGAACTATGAATGTCAATGAAGTAGATGTTCAAAATGTTCACCGCGAAGTTCTTGACAACACCATAATCTTAAATAAAACTGTCTTCTAACATTATTTAACATATCAGACGTGATCAACCTAATCGCAAGCGTTATTCGTTGTTTTAAGTCATTTAAATCAAAAGGTTTAGTTTTGTACACAATGCTTTTAACATATCCCCATAAAAAGAAATCTAATAAGGTAAGATCAGGTGATCGTGCTGGCCATTCTATCGATCCTCGCCTCCCTATCCACCGATTGGGAAATATTGCATCGAGGTACTGCCGGACATTGAGTTGGTAATGTGTCGGTGCTCCATCCTGCTGAAACCATATCGTATTCACTGGAACTTGAGGGTTTCCTGAATCATGATCTAAATTTGTCAAAATTGGAATGACATAATTTTGAAGTACTGCCAAATAATTATCGCCATTCAAATTACCCTCAATGAAAACGAAACCAATGATATGGTTTCCAAGAATGCCTGCCCAAACATTAACCTTCTGAGGGTATTGCGTGTGTTCTTCTGTCATCCAGTGAGGATTTGTCGTTGCCTAGTAGCGACAATTCTGCCGATTAGCATAACCGTTAAGTGAAAAAGTGCACTCATCAGAAAACATAACGACTTCTAATTGGATAATATTGTTATCCAACATGTCCATCTTTCGCTCACAAAAATAAGTTTTCCTATCATAATCGTCTTCCATAAGCTCCTGAGTAGGTATCATTTTATAGGGATGCATTTAATTTCTTTTAATATGTTAACTATCGATGCATGGCTAACATTAAATGTAGTGGAGGCCTGTCTAACCGATGTATGTGGGTTTTCCACAAATTCAAGCATCACTTCTAATTTGATTTCATTACTCAGTGCATTGACTGTTTTTTTTTATCTGCCTTACATGACCAAACTCGCGAAACTGCTTCCCTATTTTACTAATTGTTCCTTGGGATATAGGCGGTAAATCAGGAAATTCCTCATGAAATAGGCGAGTTACTTCATGTTGTGTTCAGGTTTTATCTTCGTAACCAATCATTTGTATAACTGTTATTTTATGCATTTCCGTTATTCTAACCATTTTTCAGAATTGAAGTTAACGAAATTCAAACTAAAATTATAATACTAACAATTTAAATGACAACTTATAATTACAAAAAAATTTGCTTAGGCGTTTTAAACAAACTAACATTGCCTCGGAAACTCTATAATGTATTTTTAATGGATACAATGTAAAAAGCACATTACTATGGTTTTTGCTTACTTTCTTATCTTCAAGACCTAAACGAGAAATACGTTTTGAGCATACTAATTACAATATTGTAATAAGTTTTGAGTATTTTATAGCGAATTTCGGTAAACACATGATTTTATTTTATTCTATCTTAATTGTTGCAATAAACGATAACATTTTTGAATAGAGAATGAACAGACCTTTCAAACGACATATCACAAGCCTATACCTTTAAAAATTGGGGGTTGTACCTGTCATTCGAAGCGGGCTGAATGCAGGGATCGCATTTTAACGTTGAAAAATGTCAATTTATAATTAAATTTGACGTGTTTCGGGATTTTTTATAAGAATGTGCAGTAGCCGAAATAATGAATTTATTCCATTTGGCTTTTACACCCTGTATATATATATATATATATATATATATATATATATATATATATATATATATATATATATATATACCTTTTAACTGACCTTGTATTTGGGTTCTGGGGGCCCTAATTCGGGCTCATTTGATGAAAATTTCCAAAAGTCTCACCATCGATACCTCTCTGTTAGTGAATGTTCTTAATGAAAATTCACTAAAATGGAAACCATAAGTGTCCACATCATCCCCGGTCTCCCCTAATTATTAAAAAAAAGAGATAAAAATTGCCATGGCTGTAGACTAGTAGCTCTAGTTCGTTCTCCCAAAAAAACATTATTTCAAACTTTTCCTGTCAAGACCACGTTATTGGCTAATTTTCCCTCAAAAATTCATTCCTAATTACCTTCAAGTTCTAAAAAATGTATTTGTATTACTAACAGTTTCTAAGATAAGGATCCAACACTATTAATATGTATTACTAAAATAACCAAGAGTGTAAATATATGAGCTAATTACAGGGTTTATTGTATCCTGTTCAGGATGTCTACTAAAATTCAACTAATTGCAACACCTAATATGTAGATAATATTACAAACCACACTTCCAGGCTGTTATTAATTTCTCTTCAATAGTTTATTGTTTATACGGGCATGAGGTGAACGACCTGAAACGAATTTTACGTTAGATTGCACCTTAGTTTTTCGACCTTGACATACATTCCTGTAGCGTTAGTTCGTTTTATGTTATGG
Organism: Tillus elongatus; assembly: GCA_964006375.1. NCBI lineage: Eukaryota > Metazoa > Arthropoda > Insecta > Coleoptera > Cleridae > Tillus > Tillus elongatus. Next base: position 24,235,986 of record OZ023268.1, on the reverse strand, counting down.
TTATTTGACTTTGTGACTCTAACGTTAGTTCATAGTGTGTTTGTGAACTAACTGTAAATATATGAACACCTGGAGACCCGACACTTCAATTAACAACTCCTAATTAGTTACGTTTTAATGTTAATCTTTGTATTTTACGGTTCTTTTTTATTAAGTTTTATTCATAAATACAGTTTTATAATTAAAAAGTCAGTGCTATTTGCATACTAATTTATTGTTAGAGATAGATAGTGACTTTTACGGGACTGGCTATTTTTTCTCCTCCTACGTGAAAACAAGGGTATATTCTTGTTTTCTTTTTGATTATTCATAATGAGAGTCTATGATTTACATCGATAAAAGCCAAATGGATTTTTGTGTTCGAAACACATGAAATTAATATGTTCAGTAATACAGTGTATACAAGCTCTTTGACTACCTATTTAGAGACATTCAAAAATAGCAAGTTCTAAAGCTGGTCAGCTCTTTAATAGTTGGCTGGTGTGGTATACTTGCAATATGGTAGGTGGTAGTGGAATTTTCCTTTACGTGATAGTAAAGGATTTTTTTCACGCCCGAGGAGGTATCACCCCTTGCATCAAGGGGCCGGTGAAGTCCCAACGGACGTTTCCGGTTCTGGTGTATGAGTCGGTTTCCCTTATAAACAAAAATGATGATGGCTCCTCCTTGTACAAAAGATTCCGGAGGTAAAATACCCCTCCATTCGGATCTCCGAGAGAGGGGTGTACAGGGGGCGCCAGCATCGAGATTAACAATATCCTTTTCGAATATATGTGGCCTAAATTCTAACCTGAACCATTTCCTCCAGGCTAATAGACCCAACTCCTCCTCCTGACCGAAACTCAAATCAGTGCCAAAACAGCCACTAATCACCTTAATTTCCCGGGGTATCAGCTCCTTACTTCTTTTAGATTGCATGGAGGCGTGTGCGCGTACGTCCGTAGCAATCTACCCTGCACCAGACTCCACAATTTAGAAGCTGGAAGAAAAGACATACTATGGATAAAACTCTCTCTCAGGGCTGCTACTAAATTCATCTGTTGCATTTACCGGTCACCTTCTGACAACAACTTTGTCCAGCTCTTTGACTACCTTTCTGAAAAAACCGACCATCTCATTTCTGAATATCCTTCCTCCGAGGTCACTATTCTTGGTGACTTCAATGTCCATAATAAGGAATGGCTAGGATCTTCAAAAACCGATCCACCAGGAAGAGCAGCGGAGGCCTTTGCAGTCAGCAATTCTTTAGCCAATATGGTTCAGCAACCTACTTACTTTCCTCGCATCCCAACACACAGCTCAAATCCCTTGGATCTCCTTCTTACTACAAATCCTGACTGCTATAAGATATCAGTCACCCCCCCCCCGGGTCGCTCAGACCACGGCATTGTCACTGCTTTCTGTGGAATGCAACCCGAGGTCACACAGTCATCACACACACGTATCGTTTGGCACTACAATTCCGCGAACTGGGACGGAATGCGAGATTACTTTTTCTCATTTCCATGGGCGTCTGTCTGCCTCTCTCATCCTGACCCCTCTGATAATTCACAAAATGTCACCGAAATTATCCAAGCTGGCATGGAATTATTTATTCCACGTACACAGAAAACCTCTGCAGCCACTCAAAAGCGCTGGTTCTCTAAATCCTGTGACAAGGCCAGACTTGAAAAGGTCAAAGCTCACAAAAAGCTTCTACACAACTCCAGTCAAGAAAACCGTCAAGCATTTAACGACGCAAGAAACCGCTATGTCCGCATTCTTTCTGAGGCAAAAAACTCGTTTATTAACCACATAAAAAACAAAGTCCTCTCAAGCTCCAACGGCAGCAAACCCTTCTGGACTCTTGCTAAATCTATTGGGAATAATTTCTGCAAGAGCACGTTCCCACCTCTTGTCTCAGGGGATGAAATTGTTTCTACCGCCCTGGGCAAGGCTAACTTTTTGCCTCGTTTTTTGCAGGCAATTCTACTCTCAACCCACCTCCAAATGTTCAACCACCAACAGTCCCCAATGTCGCGCATAAAATGACGGATATCATTTTCAAAACTAGAAAGGTACGAACGGTGCTATCTTCTCTTAATACCAGGAAATCCTCTGGCCCTGACGAGATCCCAGCAATTGTTCTCATAAAATGCACACCAGAACTTGCTCCTCTCCTGACTCGTCTGTTTCAGACATCTTACAATAGAGGCATATTCCCTAGTAACTGGAAAACTGCTCGAGTACAACCCGTTCCCAAGAAAGGATCGAAAGCGCTTCCTATCAACTACAGGCCTATTTCTCTCCTTTCAGTCATCTCTAAAGTGATGGAAAAGTATATAAACACCGAATTACTAAAATTTCTTGAAAAACACAGTCTAATCCACGACAGGCAGTATGGATTCCGTCAGCGCAGATCAACTGCCGACCTCCTTTCCTTTGTCACCCATTCTTGGAACAAGTCTATGGAACTACACGGTGAATCCCAGATTGTCGCTCTAGACATATCCAAAGCATTCGAACAGGTCTGGCATGCAGCGCTGCTTAATAAACTACCGGCCTATGGCCTACCATTAAAACTCTGTACGTGGACAGCAAATTTCCTCTCCAACCGGAGCATTTCTGTTGTCGTGGATGGCACATCCAACCCAGTTCACAGTTACGCGGACGACAGCATCCTCCACTCCAATATACAATATTCTAAGCCTGCCTCTTTAGCCCAACTAGATGAGGATCGCAGACTCATGGAGGGTTCTATCTCCGTGGATCTCAAAAAAATATTAGATTGGGGAAGCAGAAATCTTGTACAATTCAACCCCACCAAATCACAGTCTTGCTTTCTTTCTCATAAGAGATACACCAACCCTAGACCCAACACAATGAACAACCAAGTTATTCAAAGTAATGAGTCCTTTTCACTTGTTGGCATTTCTGTGGATCAAAATCTCAATTGGCACCAACATGTCACATTAATTGCAGAAGCGGGTGTTAAGAAATTAGGTGTCCTCTTCCAGGCTCGCAACTTTTCACCAGCTAATCTCTATACCTTATATACTTCACAAATGAGGCCAAACCTGGAATACTGCTACGACGTCTGAGGTACCGCTGCCGCTTCCACACTCGCTATCCTGGACTCGATTCAGAAGTGAGCTATACGTCTCATCGGTGACCCTACCCTCACCGAAAGGCTGCCATCCCTTGCCCACCGACGTGCCGTTGGCGACCTCTCTATCTCTTTTATAGATATCTGCACGGGCACTGCTCAGAGGAGCTTTCTTCCATAGTTCATCCACCTGCTGCCCCCAACAGATCTACCAGCAAAACAGAGCGAATGCACCCATTCACTGTCCAAGTCACGAGACATAGCATCTTATTATGCCCGATCTTTTGTCCTGAGGACTTCCAAGTTGTGGAATTCCTTGCCAGCACATGTTTTTCCTTCTCCTCCGAGCCTGCAAACCTTCAAGTCCAGAATTAACAGGTTGCCTCTTTCCTCCTTGTAGACACCCACGGTGCGATAGTATTTAGGCTGTCATTGTCATTTAGGATTTTAAGGCTGGATCGCATTAACGGTTTAGGGCTGGTGTTGCAATGTTGAAAATAAGCCTAGAAGTTTTGCTCCTAAAAGCAAAATCAGCCCTTTTGGGAGATTTTAAACTAAATAACGATAAGTGCCCTAAAACGCTTCTATTTCTTTTTTCAAGTAGTCTATAAGCTTTTCTGTATGTACCATTAGCTTCTTAAATGGAAATTTTAAAACACACCAGCAAGGTGTAAAACTAAAGAGGTCTGAAGAGTGAATGTTGTCTTTCATTTTGTGTAAAGGCAACTTTCTGGGAAAAATAGTTGTGAGGTTCAGCCAATTGGATGTTTTGTGGGCTTAAGAAAAATGCTTTGAAGCAGGGCTGACGTCGCTGATATGTTTCCGCCTTTCCAGAGAAACCACATTATTTAGGCGATAAATAAGTTTGCAGGAAATAAACCTGCATTAAAAGATTGAATATCTAGCGATAACATTCTAGAACGACAGTAAATATTTTGTGATCACACTATAGTATAGAAGTGGGTCTTATGGTTACTAGCTACACAATTAAAACAAAAGGTTATAGTTGAATGAAACCATAATGCGAACTCTCTAAATTAAACGTTTGCGATGCATCGCATTTATCATTAAAAAATGGTTTTGTTTGCAAACAAACCTTACAAACGAGGTCATCTGACTGTAGTTAGTAATTGAATGCTGTGAAAGCTGTTAGGAAGGAGTATAGCTTTTAATATAATTGAAAACATTAATCCATGGAAATTACATTAATACCTGAACAGTCATTATACATATACAGGGTTAGTTTAAAGTATGGAAACATCTAAATATCTCACAAACGGAAGACGATAAAAACAAGATTTTCACACACGTTGCAAGGTTGCCGTAGATGGATATTTTCACGTTGCGACAAAACATACAGGTGGTCCTGAAAAGCGTAGTGGTTGCAATGATTGATTTTTGAATAGAAGAGCCTGTACATTATATCATTTTATGAATCATTTTGAACTCTAGAATAACTTAGTTACAACATACCCTCTGCCAAAATTCTATGGTTACGCAGATATCGGCACTTTAATTATTGCATTACATGTATTGATAAAACTAATAGTAACACGGAAAACAACAAATAAAAATCTTTCCACGGGTATTGTAGGGTTACCACGGAAATATAAAATACACGAGGTGGTAACGAAAGGCGTTGCCAGTAAACCTCAAAATGTTTATTCTAGTATTACAATTTGAATCATATTAATAAAAATAATCAACATTTAAAGAAATAAAGAAAATTAACCAAACAAATTCGAAAGTAAATGTTCAAAGTGCAAACCATTTACGATTTGACAGTATCCAAGTATTTTACAAAATTGTGTAATGAGAGGAAGCACCATCTTGTTGATACCATATGTCATCAGAAGGTAACTTGGGATTGCTTGGATTTGGAAATATGGCTGTTATAGCTGGCAGAATATTATTTCTTAACAGGTCCAGTTATCTGTCACCATCTTACCTTATATAAAAAATGGTCCGATTATGTGATTATTAATAATTCCCGCCCAAACATTTATTTTCTCCGGCCACTGCGTGTGTCTCTGCCTCATCCAACAGGGATTGCGTCTAGACCAAATCCGGCAATTATGTCTATTTATTTCTACGTTGAGTAAAAACCTTGCCTCATCAGAAATTACATTTTTTTTTTCAAAAATAACACCAACCTTCTTTTTTTCTTCAACTATTTCACAAACCTGCAATCTGCGGCCTGGGTCATCTTCTCTAAGTTCTTGGTTGTAGTGAATTTTATAAGGTTTCATTTTTTTTAATTCAAAATTCTTATTGCGAACGTCTGAGGGATATTGTTATCTACACCAGATCGTTTGAAGGCATTTGAGGATTTTCCTCAAGTTAGTAGCACATTTAGTTTTGTTTCATCTTTTGTAGCAGTTTTCGTCATGGCAGGTCTAGGACACTTTTTAACATTTCCAGTCTCTCTATATCTCTTGATGGTTTTAAAAATGGTTAATCCGTTAATAACGTGTTGCGGATTCAATTCATTAAATGTGTGTGTAACTTCTTCATACGTTCTTTCCTTGCCGCCAAAGCCTCGTATGCGTTCTGTATCACTAAATTATGCCATTTTATAAAGTGATTGACATCAACTAATTTTGACAGTTCACTAATATTTACAAAGCATAGCCAGCCTTGTGAGAATAAGTACTTATTATGTAATTGTCGTTATCTGCGTAACCATAGAATTTGGGCATATGGTACCTAATAACAAAGTTAATCTGGAATTCAAAAGGATTCATAAAATCATATAATATACAGGATGTTCCATTTAAAAAATCAACGATTGCAACCACTACGATTTTCGGGACCATCCTGTATATTTTGGGTAACATTGAAAAGACGATTTTACGGCAACCCTACAATACCCGTGGAAAGATTTTTATTTGTTGTTTTACGTCCATAAGATATTTATGTGTTACTATTAGTTTTATCAATACATGTAATCCAATAATTAGTACCAGATTTAGAAAAGACAAAAGTGTTGTCTATTTACCATTTGACTGCTAATCACGAGAGATGTTCTATAAAAAATCATTAAAAAAATTGCTGGGTAACCCAACGGATGAAAATAAAATAACAAAATTGTCGGGAATCTATGAAATAGGTTGTCAGGATTGTGAACTTAAATACGTTGGGCAAACTCAAAGAACTTTTGAACCTAGATTTAAAGAACATTTAGCGCAACTGAGATATTGCACTATTTTTTTTTTGTTCCCTCAGGGCTCGTCCGCGGCCTTGCCGCCCCAATAGCACCGCAACCCTTGGTTGATTGTGCATACCCTTAGTCTTACTCCACCCATTCCAAGATCACTGTGCCTTGAACTAGTCTGCACAGCGATTGGTAGGGTGAAGTTTTATATTGCTCTGTCTCCGGTCTAGAGTGACCGTAGATCAGTTGTCTTTTCCGGTCCAGAGCTATACACTCACACAAGATGTGCTGGGCTGATTCCTTCCCCTCGCCGCAGAGTCTGCATGCGAGGTCCCCTTCGAACCGCCCCATTTTAAGCAGGTGTTTCTTGACGGCCATGTGTCCCGTCAAGAGACCTGTTGTGTTTCTGAGCTGTCCTCTGCTAAGGTTTAGCAGCTCCACAGCTTTCTTTGAACTGGGTCCGTCAATTATTGACTTCCCATGTCTGAGCCCCGGACAGTCCGCCCAGTACACCATGTGTTGGTTTCTGACCCAGGACTTAATGGCTCCCCTGGCAGTGCTCTTTGACACGCCCAGAGCCGGTTCTGGTCCCATAAATGGTTCTGCTGACCCTCTCTTCGCGAGACTGTCAGCTTCTTCATTGCCTTTAACCCTCGAGTGACCCGGCACCCAGATGAGGGTCACCTCATTCTGCCCAGCCAGGTCGCTCGTCTCGTCTCGGCACTCACTCACCAGCCAGGAATTTACCCGTGGGCTACTTAGTGCCTTAAGGGCTGCCTGGCTGTCTGTGGCTATGAGGATCCGCTTGTTGGTGTAGCCCCTCCTCTTGTTCTCCCGCACACAGTGCAGGATGGCGTACATCTCGGCCTGAAACACCGTTGCATGGGCTCCGAGGGAAATACTATGACTTACCCTCGGTCCTTCCGAGTAAACACCTGCCCCCGTCTCACGCTCCCCGCCAGATCCGTCCGTAAACCAGACGAGCGCGTCCCGTGGCATGCCCGGCGTCTCCTCCTGCCATGCCTCGCGATCAGCGATTTCCACTGTAAAGTTGTTTTCCCTGCACATTCGCGGGCTCGCGAAGTCTGACCTCATTTCAAGCATGGGCTCCTTCACGATCTCCTGAATTTTGCAGTGGCCCCTGAAGCCTGGGTTGATCTTCAGTCTACCATTGCAGGCTAGTCTGTATAGTCCTAGCCTGGCCTCTCCCATAATAAACTAAGTGTAGGGGGGGTAGATCCAGCAACACCTCCATGGCGGCTGTTGGGGTTGAAGACATGGCCCCTGTGATGCCTAAGCAAGCCATCCTTTGGATCTTGCCTAGTTTTTGTTTGGCACTGGATTGTGTCACCTTAGGCCACCAGACCAGTGCCGCATATGTTATAGATGGTCTGACCACCCTTGTGTACAGCCAGTGGGCCATACTAGGTCTTAGTCCCCACGTTTTTCCATATAATATTGCACTATTGATAACTCATGTATTGATCAGCATATTTGGGATAATAATCATTAATTACATAAAGAAAATCTCAAGTTAATAAAAAATGCCAGGCAATCACGGCAGTTTGATGCTCACGAAAGTATATAAATCTATCGTTAGATATTTAAACAAAAATGTTGCGATGAACCAAGCAGGTATGGTTTTGCGTAGTTCATTGTTCGAATTGTTATCTTAATAATCACTGCCTCTTTCTTGGATGTAATATTAAATAACAACAAGCCGTTTTACAAAAGCAGGTAATTTAATCTTAATTACAGAGATTTTCGTGTAAACGTTGGGGCTGGTGTGTGCATCTTCGTAAAGGATGCTGTTTGTCAAGGTAACATATAAAGAAAAGTGCTAGCTTGTATTCGTTGGGTTTATTTATCCCTCTGATGACGCGAACTTTGTTAGCAAAACGATCGTCAGGTCTGAAATCTGCATTATGATGAAGTGGGTTCTCTAGATTGTACTTATCGGCTTCTTTTGCTATAATATATGGTAGAATTTTGTAAAAAGCTTTCAGAGACGTCTGCATATTTCAAAAATTTTTACACATTTACATTGTTGTAAAGCAACTTTTCCAAATAAGCCAGTTGTCCTCAATGCTCTATAATCTTCTTTGCAATATTCTCACAACCAGAGGTACGTAGAAGCAGCATTCTAATATTCTCTGAAGACATACCTTCATGTCTGGAGATGGAGACTGACTCTTGCTTACGCGGCAGAATGATAGATCATTGATAGAAATTGAACCGGCTTTAAAAAGTACTAAAACCGTTAGAAGAACACGTAGAAAAACTAGGCACAATTCCGTTCTAGCGCTGAATAGCTGTATCTTGTGTAGACGACCACTACCAGTCACGAGTGTGACTTTTTTGTTGTAGCGTCTAGTGAGGCTGCAACAACCATTTGTTCATTTTTTGATTGATACAAGTCGCCGATTGGTAGAATGAATTTGTTAGAATCCAGTCTTTGGTTATCCTTTGATAAAGTGACCTATGTTGACAGCGTTGCCAAGGTAGAAAATTAATTCCTAACAATAGAAAGCAACTGTGCGAGCCTTGTTATCATTATTTTTACTTTCTGTCAAACACTTAATGTCAAGATAATGGCATCTAAAAAGGAAGTCATTTTCAGCAGTCTAGGCTATATATAAAATGGGATTTAGCGACTTTTAGTGAATTTTCGTAGAAACATTCACTAAAGCGGAAAACCCGACACACACACACAAATATATATATATATATATATATATATATATATATATATATATATATATATATATATATATATATATATATATATATATATATATATATATTTCAACAATACACGACGAGGGCTTACAGCCTATATACTATCGTACCGTGATTGTCGACAAGGAGGAAACAGCCAACTTGTTAATTCTGGACTTGAAGGTTTGGAGGTTCGGGGGAGAAGGAATAACATGTGGCGGCAAGGAATTCCACAACTTGGAAGTCCTCGGGACAAAAGAGCGGGCATGACAAGATGTTCTATGTCTGGTGACCTGGACAGTAAAAGGGTGCATTCGCTCTGTTCCCTGGTGGATCTGTTGGGGGAAGCAGGTTAAGGAACTATGGAAGAAAGCTCGTCTGAGCCATGCCCGTATCTATAAAAGAGAGAGAGAGAGGTCACCAACGGCACGTCGGTGGGCAAGGGATGGCAGCCTTTGGGTGAGGGTAGGGTCACCGATGAGACGTATAGCTCTCTTCTGAATAGAGTCCAGGGTAGCGAGTGTAGAAGCGGCAGCAGCACCTCAGATGTGGGAGCAGTATTCGAGGTTTGGTCTTAGTTGTGAAGTATATAAAGTATAGAGATTAGCTGGTGTAAAGTATTTGCGAGCCCGGAAGAGGAAACCTCATTTCTTAGCAGCAGCTTCTGCAATTGATGTGAGATGTTGGTGCCAATTGAGACTTCGATCCACAGAAATGCCAACAAGTGAAAAGGACTAATTACTTTAAATAACTTGGTTGTTCATTCTGATGGGTCTAGGGTTGGTGTATCTCTTGTGAGAAAGAAATCAAGACTGTGATTTGGTGTGGTTGAATTGTACAAGATTTCTTTGGTATTTACACCCCTCTATTCGTGGGCAAACTGTTTATATATATATATATATATATATATATATATATATATATATATATATATATATATATATATATATATATATATATATATTGTACATATTTTGTACACATTTTTGTACATTTCAAACAATAAAGTTATTTTCATGAAAAATGGCACATTATTTCTACTATATAGATTATATTGGTAACCAAATTTGATGCCTGCTTTCATAAAAAAAACATACATATTTGGTATTAAAAACACTTTTATGAAAATTCACATTTTAGTGATTTCCCCCTAGGTTTCGATAGTAGATTTTGAAAATGTAGATTTGTCAGCTTAGTGCAAAAATATGTGCTTTGGATCTTGTGTTAAAAACCTCCAGAAGTTTGACCGATGTAGATTGCATTATAATGTGTACAAGCCAATTTATAAATTCCAGCTTTTGTCAAGAAACATGAGTTTTTGTTCACGATAGTAAATAAATGGTACGTCGTGTTCTAAATAAAAAGTTCGAGACGCAGCAAGTGCGTTATGGTAGTGAATTTTCATAAAAATGTTTTTAATAGCAAATATTGGCTGTTTTTTAAGACAGCAGGCATCAAATTTGGTTACCAGTATAATCTATATAGTAAAAACAATGTGCCATGTTTCATCAAAATAACTTTATTGTATGAAAATGTACAAAAATTTCCGAAAGTAAACTTAAAGTGTTCCGGAAAAAAACTCGTTTCTTGGTCAACCTTATAGGTTAATAGCAAATTGAGAAATCAAAATATAAAGCATTTGATTAAAATTCGCTACCATAACGCACTTGCTACGTCCAGAATTACTTTTCTTACAAACATGCGTTAAATTTCGATAGAAAATGCTAAAATGCAATAACATAAGGCGTGTTTGGTTTAAAAAAAAAGAAAATTTGTATCACTAACGACTTATGGGCCAGTCTGTGATTGTGGAAATATTTTTTTAAGATGTAGCTCAAGACACCCTATAATTAATGTATACAATATTTTTTTCATATCTTGTATAATAACGGATATATTGCTTTTTTACGAAAATTCGACAAAAATTATATACCACTAAACGATAAACTCTATAGCTAAGGCTAGTGCCAAACATCAGAGAAATTGTCTATTTGAAATGAATTTTCTGGAAATCTTTTAGTAAAATGAAGGACAATGACGGTTGAAACTAAGACTCCAGGGTTCGTAAAACATTCTTCTTGAGACATTTTCTTTCCATAGCTCGTATTAGTTTTAAGTTATTTACCTAAATGTTTCGAATTTTGACGTTTTAACTCGCAACTTTGACGTTTTGAGGAAAACCCCAATTTATTTTTATTTAAATGCCTGTAACTTTTTGTCTTTTGAGCTACATAGCTAAATTTTGGTAGGTAACTTATCTATAATGCTATAAATCCGTGTACCGTGTGGTTGCCCTTACTTTGTTAATTCGGGAGATATAAATTTTTTTTGAAAGAAAACACAAAATTTTCCGGGAAAACCTGGACAGATTTTCCTGGATAACGAACCTATCCAAGCCATTTGCAAAAGGAAGGTACTCACCAAATTTAATCAAAATCGGCCCATTATTTTTTGAGTTATCGGTGTGATATATATATATATATATATATATATATATATATATATATATATATATATATATATATATATATATATATATATATATATATATATATATATATATATATATATATATATATATATATATTTATATATATATATAAACATATAAAAATTTAAACTGACCCCAGATATGTGTTCTGGGGGGCCTAAATAGCGCTCATTTGAAGAAATTTTTTCAAAATTCAAAAGTCGGAATCTCCTCATTAGTGAATTTTTTTAAACAAAATTCACTAAAATCCTGAAAATTTACTTTTTTTGCGATGATTCAAAAACTAAGAGCATCAGCTGGGATTTTTTTCGGCAGGATTATTAAGCGATAAAATACCCAACTTTTCCCTAATCTAACCATCTTCGTATCTCTTAGCGTTTCCGATATCCCCCATGTTGAGGCTCGAATTTGACTAAGCCTGTATAGTGTACTGTTTCCTTGTTGACTTAATAGTATATGACTCATGCACATAATCGTTCTAATGGCAGATGCATTATGCTTTAAAGGCAATAATTTACTTCAGAGCATTGTCGTCTCAACCAACTTTTGTTAACGCAGTATGTTTAAAAATTATAACATCAAAGAGATAAGCAGCTTGAATTAGGTGAAGGTTCATAAATGATGAGCTGGACAATATAAACTATGGTAATAAATATATATTAAGGATTTAATCATGTAATATTAATTCTCCTATTCATCTGTGTGCTATTTAGACCAATGTCTTTCAATCATATTTTGTCGTTAGAAATTTTGGATTCATTGTGGAAGTGGCCTTAAACCTATAAATGCAATATAAATGAGCTGGTAAGCAAATTATTTTTCATGGCTAAGCCACACTTATTCTAACACTAATGGTGACATCGATTAAATCAAGTACGCCTTGTTGGGGTACAGAGTTCAAGAGTACACAGTCTTTTAATCCATCCGAAGTAGCTGGAGAATAAAGCACTTGTTTAAGTGTTCTTTCTTTTGATACTATTCCACACATAATATTTTACTGGTGACAAATCGGTCAACATTGTAGGTTAATTTAGTGTTTCTATATTAGCATCTGCTAAAGAATTTGGTAAGAAGTGCTGTATGTGCTCAGGTACTATCTTGCTGAATAGTGAAATTTGGAAAGCCTTGAAAGTATAAAAGAACATGGATAGATATTATTCATTTGTTTTTCTTGAACCATGAGACAGTACAATCTGTATAGACCAAGTTAAAATGTATAACATATATAAAAAGTCTGGTCGCAGCAAGTGCGTTATGGTAGTGAATTATCATAAAAATGTTTTTAATAGTAAACATGTATTTTTTAAATCAAAGCAGGCAACAAGTTCGGGTAGCGGTATAATCTATATAGTAGAAATAATATACGATATTTCATCAAAATAACTTTATTGTTTGAAAATGTACAAAAAATAAACTTAAAATGTTCCCTAAAAACTGGCCCGATTTTCCTGGCCAACGAACCTCTTTAAGTTATTAACCCACCTAGCGAGATATAATTATCCACAAAAAGCTTTCCGACTAAACTCCCAAAAAAAATTTTCGTGAAAATGTACAACCAATTTTTTCACGAAAATCCGAAAACTTTTTTTTACAATGACTGATTAAACATTTATTACGTAAATGTCACAAAAATCTTACAAACAATTATTTCTGCGGAAACACACAAAATTTTCTGTGAAAATTGACTATTTTTTACAAAAAAATTTGCCTAAAGAATACGCAAAATGGGAATTATATACCGAATCTGTAATTAAGCTAGAAAAATAGAAAATTCAATAAAATATTTAAAACTAGAGTCTGTAGGTAGGTATAGGAAGTTGTCTCATTTGAAAGAAATTTGTTACCACAGCTTGAATTTTTTCAAATTCAGGCACTATTTGAGAGCGCTCTGTATACGGCATCTGGATTTTTTCGACAAGTAATATAAACGAAACCGACTCTGAATGCGCCAGTTTTATGAGAAAGAAAAAAGCAAGAATGAAATAATATAAGCGGTATTAAAAAAAAGAAAATTTGTAGCACCAACGGCTTATGGGCCACACTGTGATCGTCAAGATAATTTTATGAGATGCAGCTCAAGAAATCATATAATTAACGTATGCAATTTTTTCTCGCATCTTGTATAATAACGGATATATTGAGCTTTACTGTAAAACTGAGTCAGTAAACAGATAAAAACTGAAACTAACCTCGCGCTCATTTGAATAAATCAATTTAATAAAAATTCTGGACGCAGCAAGTGCGTTATGGTAGTGAATTTTCATAAAAATGTTTTTAATAACAAATATGTGTGTTTTTTCTAAGGAAGCCGGTATCAAATTTGGTTACCAGTATAACCTAAAAACAATGTGGCATGTTTCATCAAAATAACTTTATTGTGTGAAAATGTACAAAATTTTCCAAAAGTAAACTTAAAGTGTTCCCAAAAAAACACGTTTCTTGGTCAACCTTATAGGTTAATAGCAAGTTGAGCTGTTCAAATATGAAACATTTGATCAAAATTCGCTACCATAACGCATTTGCTGCGTCCAGAATTTCTTTTCTTACAAACATGCATTATATTTCGATGGAAAAATGCAATAACATAAGGCGTGTTTGATAAAAAAAAAAAGGAAATTTGTATCACCAACAACTTATGGGCCACCCTGTGATTGTAGAAATATTATTTTAAGATGTAGCTCAAGACACCCTATAATTAATATATACAATTTTTTTTCATATTTTATATAATAACGGATATATTGAGCTTTATTGATTTTTTACGAAAATTCAACAAAAATTATATACCATTAAACGATAAACTTTATAGCTAAGGCTACTGCCAAGCATCAGAGAAAGAGTCTATTTGAAATGAATTTTCTGCAAATATTTTAGTAAAATGAAGGACAATGACGGTTGAAACTAAGACTTTAGGGTTTGTAAAACATCCTTCTTGAGACATTTTATTTCTATAGCCCGTATTAAATTCAAGTTACTTACCTAAATGTTGCCAATTCTGACATTTTAAATCGCCACTTTGAGGTTTTGAGGAAAACCCCAATTTATTTTTCTTTAAGTGCCAATAAATTTTTTGTCTTTTGAGCTACATAGCTAAATTTTGGTAGGTAACTTACTGATAAGGATATAAACCCAAACGTCCCAAATTTAGTTGCCCTTACTTTGTTAATTCCGGAGATATAAATTTTTTTAGAAATAAAACACAACATTTTCCGGGAAAACCTGGGCAGATTTTCCTGGCTAACGAACTCATCCAAGCCATTTGCAAGGGGAATTTTTTCACCAAATTTAATCAAAATCGGTTTATTATTTTTTGAGTTATCGGTGTGATACATATATATATATATATATATATATATATATATATATATATATATATATATATATATATATATATATATATATATATATATATATATATATATATATATATATATATATATATATATAAACATATAAAAATTGAAACTGACCCCGGATATGTTTTCTGGGGGGCCTAAGTAGCGCTCATTTGAAGAAATTTTTTCAAAATTCAAAAGTCGGTATCTCCTCATTAGTGAATTTTTTTTAAAGAAAATTCACTAAAAGTCGCAGTCTGTATGTTTAGAGTATCTTAAACCATGAGATAGCTAAATTAAAAATTGAGGATGTATTTGAGTTCCTGCCTCGTGTATGCGTGTATTAGTTGTTATATAACCTTGTCAATTATTTTACAATGCTTTGAAACCTTCGCTTCAGAGGCACACGTTCTTACCATTGAAACACCGAGGCTCTTATTGAACATCTAAATGTTTAAAATTGGTTTGATCTTTAAATATAATTTAATCTGTTGGAAATATACTTAATGTAAAGGATCGTTATGTGAAAAAAGTTAGATGTTTCCGAACTCGATATTATATGAATAATATATATACAGTGTGGAACAGCCAAATGGAATAAATTCGATAACGGATAAATGAGGACGTGTTGGGAAAAACGCTTGGACACGTCGATTTGTATTTTTAACTGCGCATCTTTTTCAAGAAAAAAAATTTATTTAGGGTGCGTCATGTGACAGTGGCCAATACCAACTTTCTTATTTTAAATACAAGCCCCTGTATATTATTAATTTTTTGGATTCTTCAGAAAATTCTAGACATAATTCATGTACAATGTCCTATACCTATCTTCAACTGTTTCGGAAATATTAAGTATTTTCAGATTTATTACAAAAATTAACATTAAAAATAGAAAATTATTGTATTTCACAAATTCTAATAAGAAATACTGATTATTTCTTAATAATTTAAAAAACAAAAAAAAAATTAATGTCAATGTAGTAAATGTTCAAATTGCTCGCCACGAACATCTTGGCAACATGCTAATCTGGTATAGAAATGTCTTCTAACATTACTCAACATCTCAGGCGTGACTGATCTAATCGCAAGCGTGATTCGTCTTTTTAAGTCATCTAAGTTGAGGGGCTTAGTTTTGTATACAATACTTTTGACATATCCCCACAAAAAGTAGTCTAATAGCGACAGATCAGGAGATGGTGCTGGCCATTCTATCGATCCGCGCCTCCCTATCCACCGATTTGGAAAAATTTGGTTCAGGTACTGCCGGACATTGATTTGGTAATGGGGCGGTGCTCCATCTTGCTGAAACCATATTTTATTGGCAGGAACTTGTGGGTTTGCTGGATCTGGATATAAGTTTGTCAAAGTTGGCACGACATTATTTTGGAGCAGTTCTAAATATTTATCCCCATTCAAGTTGCCATCAATGAAAAAGGGACCTACGATATGATTTCCAACAATTCCTGCCCAAACATTAACTTTTTCAGGATATTGCGTATGTTCCTCTCTCATCCAATGAGGATTCTCATTAGACCAATAGCGGCAATTTTGACGATTAACATGACCGTGAAGTGTAAATGTGCTCTCATCAGAAAACAAAACATCTTCTAATTGGATCACATTGTTATCTAACATTGCCATCATTTGTTCACAAAAATACGTTCTCCTATCGAAATCGTCCTCCATGAGCTCCTGAGTTGGTATCATTTTATAGGGATGCATTTTACTTTCCTTTAATGTTCGAAAAATTGCTGTGTGGCTAACGTTGAATAGTTGGGCTGCTTGTCGACCAGAAGTATGTGGGTTTTCTTGAAACTCAAGCGTAATATCCAATTTCGTATCATCACTTACTGCATTGGCAGCTACTTTTTTTATCTGTCTCACATGACCAAGCTCGCGAAACTGCTTTTCTATTTTGCTAATTGTTCCTTGGGATACAGGCGGCAAATTTGGAAATTGTTCGTGAAATAAGCGAGACACTTCCATCTGTGTCCGTGTGTTATCTCCATAACCAATCATTTGTAGAATGGTTATTTTGTGCATTTCTGTTAAATGAACCATTTTTCTGATATTATTACGTACAGTTAACGAAATTCAAACGACAATAGCACTGACACTAATCACTACTGTCATGCAGGCAGACAACAAGTTGCTAAGGCTACGAGTTTTATACGAACAGAAAGAAAACTGTTTTTGTTTTTGTTTCATTTCATATCAGTAAAAAGAAACGCAGGAATGGTTTTTGTTTACTTTCTCATTATCAAGAGCTGAATGGGAAATAAGTATTGAACGCAATGTAGCGAATTTGTGAAATAAAATAATTTTCTATTTTTAATGTTAATTTTTGTAATAAATCTGAAAATACTTAATATTTCCGAAACAGTTGAAGATAGGTATAGAATATTGTACATGAATTATGTCTAGAATTTTCTGAAGAATCCAAAAAATTTATAATATACAGGGGCTTGTATTTAAAATAAGAAAGTTGGTATTGGCCACTGTCACATGACGCACCCTATATAATTTTTTTTTCTTGAAAAAGATGCGCAGTTAAAAATACAAATCGACGTGTCCAAGCGTTTTTCCCAACACGCCCTCATTTATCCGTTATCGAATTTATTCCATTTGGCTGTTCCACACTGTATATATATATATATATATATATATATATATATATATATATATATATATATATGTATGTATGTATCAGACCAAAAAATAATGTGCCGATTTTAAGGAAATTTGTCGGGCACATTCATTCTGTAGGTAGCCTGGACAAGTTAATTAACCAGGAAAATCGGATAAGGTTTTCCAGGAAAGTTTTCTGCTTTATTCCGGAAAAAAAAGTATCTCAGAAAACAACAGAGCCATGGCAAGCAAACCTAGTGAGTACGTTCACACTATAAAAAGCAAACTATGTACCAAAGTTTAGATCTCTACGTTAAAAGAAACAAAGTTGAATAAAAATATCAGTGCCACCAAAAGTCAGAGAAGACGCAATACCAAAATATTCAATGTGTTAAACAAAATCTATTACAAATACCGTTTATTTTTATTCGCGCAAAAAGGTCAAGTATGAGAAAAATTACTTTAAAAATTTTATATTTTTTTCTCTATTAAATGTCAAAGTGGAGATTTGAAACGTCAAAAATTAGTAAGGTGTAAATAAAGGTTCTATAACGAATGCGCGTTCTAAATTGTAATTATTGCAAGAAATGTATAATATTAGAAGGCACATTTATATTTCAATTGTGCTTATCGATTACAATATTAACAAAAAATTGATCTAAAACAGACGTTACATATTAAGTGAATAACCGAAGACCATTATGGGTTACCTTTTTTTCCAACAACACACCACGAAGGGATACAGCCTAAATACTATCGTACCGTGGGTGTCGACAAGGAGGAAAGGGGCAACTTCTGGACTTGAAGGTTTGGACGTTCGGAGGAGAAGGAAAACCTATGCCGGCAAGGAATTCCACAACTTGGATGTCCTCGGGACAAAAGAGCGGGCATAAGATGTTCTATGTCTGGTGACCTGGACAGTAAAGGATGCATTCGCTCTGTTCCACTGGTAGATCTGTTGGGGCAGCAGGTGGAGGAACTATGGAAGAAAACTCCCCTGAGCAGTGCTCGTGCAGATATATATCAAAGAGAGAGAGAGATAGAGAGAGGGGTCACCAACAGCACGTCGGTGGGCAAGGGATGGCTGCCTTTGGGTGAGGGTAGGGTCACCGGTGAGACGTATAGCTCTCTTCTGAATGGAGTCCAGGATATCGAGTGTAGAAGCGGCAGCGGCACCCCAGATGTGGGAGCAATATTCGAAGTTTGGCCTTATTTGTGAAGTATATAAGGTATAGAGATTAGCTGGTGAAAAGTGTTTGCGGGCCCGGAAGAGGAAACCCAATTTCTTAGCAGCCGCTTCTGCAATTGATGTGACATGTTGGTGCCAATTGAGATTTCGATCCACAGAAATGCCAACATGTGAAAAGGACTCATTACTTTGAATAACCTGGTTGTTCATTGTGATTGATGGGTCTAGGGCTGGTGTATCTCTTATAAGATAGAAAGCAAGACCGAGATTTGGTGGAGTTGAATTATACAAGATTTCTACTTCCCCAGTCTAATATTTTTTGGAGACCCACAGGGACAGAACCCTCCGTGAGACTGCGATCTTCATCTAATTGGACTAAAGAGACAGGCTTAGAATACTATATATTTGAGTGGAGGGTACTGTCGTCCGCGTAACTGTGAACTGGATTGGATGTGCTAGAGAGGAGGTCATTGATGTGGTATTGACGGATACGTTTTAGTATACTTTAGTTTACGTGCTTCGATGACCGGGACGTTTAGACAATTGACTAGTTACCATACAAACGTTGGGGGACGTCGGTTACAGTCTCCGTAGTGACTGAATTTATTTTGATTGTTTTAAACTTTTTTGTCTTTTATTCAATTTTAACATCGGGTCAGATTATGTAATCCCAATATTTTTTATAGCGACTGTTTGTTGAAAAAAAATACTAATAAGGGGATAAGGACTCTTCAGACTTCAATAATCAATTTTAATAATTAACACAGACCTACATGTTTTTTCTGTGACTTCAGAAATGTTTGTTTTCTTCCCTGCACCCGGTTCATTTTTTACAGCATCGCCAGGTCGCGTTTCTAGGGTAAAGCTCAATATAATTGTTATTATATAAGATACCAGAAAAAATTGTATACGTTAATTATAGGGTGTCTTGAGCTGCATCTTATAAAATTAGTTTGACTATCACAGGCTGGCCCATAAGTCGTTGGTGATATCTACAGTTTTTTTTTCGACCACCCTTATATTATTGCATTTTTGCATTTTTTATCGAAATATGATGGATGTTTGTAAGAAAAAAATCGGGGCGCAGTAAGTGCGTTTTGAGAGCGATTTTTCATTGAATGCTTCAAATTTCAATAACGCAGTTTACTATTAACCTAAGATTTGTTTACTAGGAAACCAGTTTTTTCGGAAACATTTTAAGTTTGTTTTCGAAAAATTTTTGTACATTTTCAAATAATTGTTTTGATAAAATATGGTACATTGTTCCTACTATATAGGTTATACCGGTAACCAGATTGATGCCTGCTTGCATTAGAAAGACATATTCGCAATTAAAAACATTTTAATGAAAATTCACTTCCATAACGCACTTGCTGCGTCCAGACTTTTGTTTAATTATTGGTTATCTGTTATGTTGTTTTTGTCTTAATTATACGATTAAGTATGCACTTTAATTCTGGGTCTTCGTCACAAACAAAATTAATTGCTTACGACACCCTATTTACGAAAGATAAATCCTGGCAGTTTTAATTTATCTGGGCCTGTCCTGGCAGTAGATAACGACCAAAGAAAATTAAATTTTAAGTGGTTACAGTTATAAGATGGCGTCTAGAAGGCTGTTATGGTGTTGCAGTGTACGGACGCAGAATTTGGGTCACCCGCTTTTAGTGGAAGAGGTCTGATAATGTTTTCTCTTGGACACGTGCAGTTTAGCACGAAGTATTTTATGTACTGTCAGTGTTTTATAGAACGGTAGGAAAACTGCTGTGAGAGAGAGGTTTGTTTCCAGTTTTTTCCTAGCTAACTTGTACATTATTTAGCAATGCTTTCAGGTTCCAATCTCTAAGGTAATTACATAAATGCCTTCTTGTATACTTTTATGAATGTTTTCATTGCTTTTGTTAAAATACTTTTCACAATTTTTGTTTTCTTTTAGAAACGCCAGGGCAATCTGACCAGTTCTCCCGGGAAAATATTAAACTTTCTTTTGCAAATTTGCATCTTTGAAAATAGCAAAGCTTTCGTATCTAAAGTGGGTCCGCAACTCGTTTCTATGTAAGGCATTATGGTATACGCAAAAATTTAAATCTTAGTTAATTAATCGTATTCAAAGTAAAAGAAAAAGTTTCCCAAAAAATCGGTTAAAAGGGAACAAGAAAAAATATTATATATGGTTAGCTGAATCTATTAGATACTACAGATGCACACGTAACTACCCAAAACAAACAAAAAATCACTAATGAAGAGATCGCGACTTTTGAATTTTGAAAAAATTTCTTCAAATGAGCGCAAACTAGCACCCCTAAAACCCATCTCCGGGGTTAGTTTCAATGTATATATATATATATATATATATATATATATATATATATATATATATATATATATATATATATATATATTTCTTTTCCTCCCTCAGGGCTCGTCTGCGGATTTGCCGCCCCGATAGCACTGCAGCCCACGATATGATATATATATATATATATATATATATATATATATATATATATATATATATATATATATGCATATATATCACACCGATATTTGGTGAGTACCTTCCTTTTGCAAATGGCTTCGAGAAGTTCGTTAGCCAGGAAAATCGGCGGGGTTTTTCGCGGAAAATTTTGTGTTTTCTTTCAGGAATTTTTTTTCACTCCGGAAATAATAACGCAATGGCCACCAAAATTGGTGATCGGGTTTATATCCTTAAAAGTAAATCACGCACCTACATACAGACTTGGAGACTACTTCTCTGGCTTCACTGTTTCGTTTCTGTAGGTGAAGGACATAGCCAGCGCGTAAGCTAACTGGAGCAAGCGGCCCTTTTTAATTCTAGATGTTCTAGGATGTTCTTCAACGGACTATGTAAAGAAAATATCGCAAGTTTTATAAACCCTGAAGTCTTAGCTTCAACCATCATTGTCCTTCATTTTACTAAAATATTTCCAGAAAATTCATTTCAAAGAGACCCTTTCTCTGATGTTTTGGCAGTAGTCTTAGCTATAGAATTTATCGTTAATGGTATATAATTTTTGGCGAAATTTGTAAAAATCAAGGAAGCTCAATATATCCGTTATTATACAAGCGAAAAAAAAATGTATATATTAATTGTAAGGTGTCTTGAGCTACATCTTAAAAATTGATTTCTAAAATCACAGGTAGTCCATAAGTCGTGATACAATAAATATTATTTTTTTAATCGAACACGCCTCATTGCATTTTTGTATTTTCCATCGAAATATAATGCATGTTTCTAAGAAAAGAAATTCGGGACGCAGCAAGTGCGTTATGGTAGCGAATTTTTATCAAATACTTCAAATTTGAATAGCTCACATATTTGCTATTAAAAACATGTTTATGAAAATTCACTGCCAAAATGAATGCGGACTATGGACCATAAATATTACAAAAAAGATGTTTAATATAGTTAAGCAGAATTTCTTTTATCTAGGGTTTCTTTTAAAAAGAAATTGGGGTTTTGGCGATAACTTAAATTATAGAGTTTGTGATTTAAACGTGTTATATTTTTCTGTTTAGCAAAATAAATTTGAAAAGAACGGATTTTGTTAGTTCGTCGGAACTGAGGAGATACTACTTTGCAGTTATACATTACAGAATATGTTACTTCTTGTCTCTTGGAGGTGTGATCTGACGCCGTAAAAGTTTTGCGGTTACCTAAGAGAGCCATGACGTTTATGCTGGATCTAAAACCTCAGGATAGTTGCAGGGAGTTCTTTTCGTAGATTATACACTTTTTAATCATAACACTAGTGCCATGTAAGCTTAATGTAGAAGCGAGCAAAAGATGTGGTTAAAAATATGACGTTGCTAGTCCAATGGACCATTCACCAATCAAAACTTGGATGAACGTATGGCCATACTGTAGGCGAATAAGGGAATATTTCACATTACGAGCATATTCTACATTAGGCTACTTTACTCCCATGACACTGCATGTTCTCTACATGTTTCTGAGTGGACACGTACCTTTACTATTATGGGTTACGTGTCCAACGTAGACTTATTATTGCTAGAGCCCATATAGCTTGGTGGATTTATATCCGTCACACTATTTTTAACAGTACCCTCCATGTCATAAACTATACAGGAATTAATCATTAAAATACTTTTTTGTTTATAAACCAGATAGTAAACATCGATTTATGACTTTATACAATGTAGCTAGTCTTTTCTGCAAGTACAGGTTGTGCAATTATATGGGGGCCAGACAGACACGATGATAATGTGAGACTTTATAACATTGTTATATCATATCGTGTTTTGTATTTGTTTTATTTCACCTTATTTGCTATTATTTTAGCTGTAGGGAGTGTCCCACCTAAATGAAACCACCATATCATTATTACTTCCACAACGTCAATACGAGAAGTATGGCATCGATGACAGAAATTTAAAAACATTCGCTTAAACGTAAAAACTGTCAAAACGTACAGAAAACATGATTGGGAACGAACTTTTTTTTTGTCTCTCGGTCTGCGTTTGTCTGTTAGTAGCCACAATAACTAGAACGTTGTGAAATATTGTCTTCAAATTTGGTATACAGTGTGCCCCAAACTGGATGGGAATGTGTTGCTATCTCCGTTATTATTAGATATAGGGAGACGGTTAATGCTTCACGATAAAAAAATAGAAACTTTGAGCACACCAATGAATGGGTCCATTATTACAAATGATATTTTACATTACAACATTATCCTAAAAAATGTTATTTTAATTAAATAGGTTACCAACAGAACTAAATAAAAAGCAGATTAATGATTTACGAAGACGCCTTTCTTTCCTTAGTCTTTCATTCTTTAGATGGGGATTTTCATTTGCCCAATAATGCCTATTATGGCGATTATACACACCACAATTTGTAAATCTGGATTCATCAGTTCATATTATTTTCAAATGAAAATTTTCATCTTGCTGACATTATCGGTGATACCATCTGTAGAAATGAAGTCGCAACATTTAAGCCTTGTACGATTGTAGGTTTGTATGGGTGGCAATCACTTTGTTTTAATACACGGTGTATCGTACTTTTTGGAACGTCAGTTTGTTCACCATAAAACCGAACAGATTGCGGAGGATTTTCTTTGAAACCTGTAAGACGGCATAATAATGATTTACAAAGACGCCTTTGAAAATTGTTTGATTTTTAAACGTAAGTAAACTCAAAAACAACAGAGGAAAGGTTGCTATGGATATAACACTATCGCGACAATTAAGAATACTGTCATTCTTAGTTACCTGGACAATTTGAGGTGTATTTAACACGTTGCTTAAAATTTTGTACTAAATAGTTTGTTTCCTGTTTATTTTAAATATTATTCAACAATATGTTCAGTAATGAAGAATATTTTGACATGTTGGAATGTTATATTCGTTCTAACCAAAATACTGAGGCAGCTGCAAAGTCATATCAAAACAACTACCCAGAAAGACGACAACCAAGCACCAAAATATTTCTCAGGATAGTGACTAATCTATTGAACGACGGTAGCTTCCACGCAAGGAAACTACCAGTGCCTAGAAATGAAGCAATATTTCTTTCTTCATTTCTATGCATTGGCAGTTTCTTTGCGTGGAAGCTACCGTCGTTCAATAGATTGGTCTCTATCCTGAGAAATATTTTGGTGTTTGGTTGTCGTCTTTCTGAGTAGTTGTTTTGATATGAATTTGCAGCTGCCTCAATATTCCGGTTAGAACGAATATAACATTCCAACATGTCAAAATATTCTTCATTGCTGAACATATTGTTGAATAATATTTAAAATAAACAGGAAACAAACTATTTAGTCCAAAATTTTTATTATTAAGAATGGTAGTATTCTTAATTGTCGCGATAGTGTTATATCCATAGCAAGCTTTCTTTGTTGTTTTTCAGTTGACTTACGTTTAAAAATCAAACAATTTTCAAAGGCGTCTTCGTAAATCATTATTATGCCGTCTTACAGGTTTCAAACAAAATCCTCCGCAATCTGTTCGGTTTTATGGTGAACAAACTGACGTTCCAAAAAGTACGATACACCGTGTATTAAAACAAAGTGATTGCCACCCATACAAACCTACAATCGTACAAGGCTTAAATGTTGCGACTTCATTTATACAGATGGTATCACCGATAATGTCAGCAAGATGAAAATTTTCATTTGAAAATAATATGAACTGATGAATCCAGATTTACAAATTGTGGTGTGTATAATAACCATAATAGGCATTATTGGGCAAATGAAAATCCTCATCTAAAGAAAGAAAGACTATTGCAAGACAGATTTGGTATTAATGTTCGGTGCGGCTTATTAGGTAAAAAACTTAATTTTATTTGTAGATCAAATAGTTAGTTTTAAAAAAAATCGGGTAACTTCATTGTTGTCCGTTCTTTTTTAAAAATAATTTAACTGGAGAAAGGTATCTAAATCTATTGATAAATGATATCTTACCAACAATTAGAAGAGTTCATGATAATTTAGACGAGATTTGGTACCACAAGACGGTTGTCCAGCTTACAATGATAGGATCGTCAAATAATTTTTGTACAAAAATTTTAATAATCGTGTCATTTGTAACAGTGGGCCGGTTCATTAGTGTGCTCGAAGTCCTGATATAACACCCATGGATTTTTATTTTTGGGGCACTCTGAAGAATGATGTGTATAAATTCGATACACCATAAAATATCAATGAATTACGAAACAGAATCACGGAAGCTATAAATCATATTAACCCAAACATCCTCACCAGAGTTCGCAGGCATGTTTCAAAAAGGTGTATAAAGTGCATTAAACAAAACGGTGGCCATATTAAACAATTTTCAATTTAGTGTATTTTTAAGTTTCTATTTTATTATTCGTTGAGTTCCGTTTTTAATTGTGTTGTTTTGTGGAGTTTAAGTTTCTATTTGTTATTGCGGGGTTTCGTTATTAAACTGTTTCACATAATGTTACCTAGCATTATTACCTAATTAAGTATTGTAAATTAAATCACAATATTTTCGTATTGTGAATCATTACGGAAAATTGTGTAAAAAGTAGAAGTCTATTGTTGGACACCATGGCCTACTACTACATATCAGATCAACGCCTACTAAAATGTGGAAGAAAAAAGAAATGGACTAATTTTTTTTTTCAAAATAACTCGAAACCAAAAAGAGGCAGGGCAGAATACAAGTCATATTTGGAATGAGCATGAAATTCTACAAAATATTGCTAATTTAACCGTCTCCCTATCTCTAATAATAACGGAGATAGCAATACATTCCCATCCAGTTTGGGACACACTGTACAAGTTTTTTTAAACGTCGGTCTATTTCCGCGACTATGGCCAATCACCGACGCCAGGGAGCAGTTTCACCTCACTATCTCGGAAATTTGCCGAACCCCTGCCTTTCTGTAAAGAGGGTAGCGATCTTTAACGTGCCCAACATCGCATGGACACGGGACCGACGGCAATACGCCGCCTCCAAAGGGCAGAACGTGCAGACATTCAACTTGCTCAAATACAATGCCAGGACGTCGGTTGATGTTAATGTTACAGTATGTACTAAAAAAGTAAAAGGAGAACGCTGTATACTCTGTATACTCATATTTCTAAAACAATGGCTCAAATCAAAAACCATTTCCTAGCTTAATTGTTGGTTCTACTTTTAGTTTTATTAGGTAAATTATCTTTAAACTAGTTACCATTTTATCAAATCAAACAATAAACAACAGTTGTTTGCAGTCTGAAACTGAAAAAAAAAACTCTGGACGCAGCAAATGCTTTATGGCAGTGAATTTTTATAAAAATGCTTTGAATATCAAATATGTCTTTTTAATGCAAGCAGTCATCAATTTGGTTACCGGTATAACCTATATAGTAGAAACAATATGCCATATTTTATCAAAATAACTTATTGTTTGAAAATATACAAAAATTTTCCGACAATAAATTTTAAACGTTGGTTTCCCAGCCAACAAACCTTAGGTTAATAGCAAATTGAGTTATTGAAATTTGAAGCATTTCATGAAAATTTGTTACCAAAACGCACTTACTGCGTCTTGATTTTTTTTCTTACAAACATATTTCGATAAAAAATGCAATAAAATAAGCCTGTTCGAAAAAAATATATAGGGATCACCAACGACTTATGGGCCAGCCGGTGATTGTCAAAATAATTTTATAAGATGCAGCTCAAGATACCCTATAATTAACTTATACAATTTTTTCTCGTGTCTTGTATAATAATAATTATATTGAGCTTTACCGTAGAAACGTGTCACCCTGTATATATGTAAGCAGATCAAAACTGAACGTAAACCCGTATATGGATTCCAGGGGGCCTAGTTTGCGCTCATTTGAAGAAATCTTTTTAAAATTCTAAAGTCGCGGTCTCCTCATTGACGAGTTTTTTGTACGAAAATTAGCTAAAAATTATGTACCGTTAAACCAGAAACTTAACTAAAACTACCGCCAAAGCATCAGAGAAAATAACTAACCTGTTTCATATCAGTCCCTTTTGTAAAACTTCCATCATTTATATGTGTTGATAAAACATAACAAACACTGTTTAGTCCACCCACTAACATTAATAAAGTAATAGTTTGCGCTTGTATATAAAAATGTCCCAAATAACACAAATAATTTGCAGCTGAAACTGATGACAATAAACATAACATATAAACAATCTCATATTATAGGATAAACGTCAGTTACAGCGTCTAACAGACCTGCGCAATAATATCAAATGTTCTGTTACCAGGCAACGACATACTAGATCTCATATAAGCGATGTTTGCCATTGTCAATGACACGCGGTAATATTACAAATAAATGTTTGAAATTTGAATAGCTCAATTTTCTGTAAACCTAGAAAGCTGAATTTTGGCACATAGTTAGGTCTTTCCCAAAGCAATATACACACTTCACCTTATCGAAATATCTTTGTAATTTTCGGAGAAAAACATTTTTTTAGAAAGAAAATCAAAATTTTCCCGGAAAACCTTAGCGGATTTTTCTGGCTAACGAACTTATTCAAGCTATTAATAATAAAAAGGCACTTGCCGAGTTTCATCAAAATCGGTTAATTATTTTTTGAGTTATCGGTTGGATACATATATATATATATATATATATATATATATATATATATATATATATATATATATATATATATATATAAACATATAAAAATCGAAACTGACCCCGGATATGGGTTCTAGGGGCCCAAATTCGCGCTCATTTAAAAACTTTTCTGCAAAATCTCACCATCGATACCTCTCTATTAGTGAATTTTTTAAAATAAAAATTCACTAAAAAGTAGCTACGTGAACTTGGTGCTGCACATATGCTGCTGCTTTAGCAAACCTGAATCTCTGTTATAGCATAGCTAAGAAATAAAACAAAATAAAACAACGAGTGCAGCAATAACGTTTCATTACAATCTGCAAACACAGCCTTTGTTTAACAACCGAAAAAAAAAAACATCGAGAGTGTAATGAAAAATGCTTGTCCTCTCTCATCGGTGCTGTATCAAATTTCTTTACCACACTTTGTCAGGCGTTGCGTTTTCTGCATTTAATAATAACTGAAATATTTCGCGCCACCCCATGTACTGTCGGTATTAAAAAAATAGAAGACTAGGTGAAGAGACATTTATCTCTTTCAGAAATTGCAGTAATTGGATTGGTTGTGTGCGCTGCACCTCGACTGAAACGTGACTGAATAGCTGGAACATTCGGCTATTTCGGAGTTCAATGACCTCCTAAAGCTTTTGCGTCTCTCTCTCTCTCTCTCCCTCTCTCTTTCTCTATCCATTGTGTCTAACAAAGTGGGTCGAATTTTAGCAAGATTATTTGTATTAGGCTTCCAAAGTAAATTCATGGCTTAATATAGGGTTCAGAGACTCCCAAGTTACTAATAATATATTCGCATTGTAATATATATCTAAATATTTGATTAGTATTAATTGCCAAGGATTTCATGATAAATTGTGTAAATATTTTACATATGCACTTTAATTAGAATGGAACTGCAGATAATTTTAAGGAGTTTTCTAAAGTGAATTAGCACATGTGTGTTTGACAAATACAGTGACCGGCAAAATTATGGAATAAATTCATAAAAATTTGAGCGGTTGCTGTTTTGACGAAATCATCGGATACGTCAATTATAGTTTTCAAAAACACACATTTTTGCATAAAATTTACGTTTCTTCCACTCTTGTTTTTCAAATATGACGTCATCGACATTTTTTAATGACAACCCCGCTTTTAGTGAATTTTCTTTAAAAAAATTCACTAATTCCCGACTTTTGAATTTTGAAAAAATTTCTTCAAATGAGCGCTATTTAGGACCCCTGGAACCCAAATCCGAGGTCGGTTTAAGACGGTTTAAGATATATATATATATATATATATATATATATATATATATATATATATATATATATATATATATATATATATATATATATATATATATATATATATATATATATATATATATATATATATATATATATATATACATATATATATATATATATATATATATATATATATATATATATATATATATATATATATATTGTGTGTGTGTGTGTGTGTGTGTTTGTGTCACTAAAAAACTAATGAACCGATTTTGATAAAACTTGGTGAGTACCTTCCTTTCGCGAGTGGCTTGGATAAGTTCGTTAGCCAGGAAAATCCGCCAAGGTTTTCCCGAAAATTTGGTGTTTTCTTTCGAAAAAAATCGAAAAAAAATTATATCTCCGAAATTAACAAAGTAAGGGCAACCAAATTTCATACGCGGGTTTATATCATTATAGGTAAAATACCAAAATTTAGCTCTGTATGTTCAAAGACAAAAAAGTTAACAGGCATTTAAAGAAAAATAAATTTGGGTTTTCCTCAAAACGTCAAAAGTCGCGATTTTGAACGTCAAAATTGGTAATATTTAGGCAATGAACCTGAAACTAATATAAGCTATGGAAGGAAAATGTCTCAAGAATAATGTTTTACAAAGCCTGAAGTCTTAGTTTCAACCGTCATTGTCCTTCATTATACTAAAATGTTTCCAAAAAATGCATTTCAAATAGACCCTTTCTGTGATGCTTGGCAGTAGCCTTAGCTATAGAGTTTATCGTTGAATGGTATATATTTTTTGTCGAATTTTCTTATAAATCAATAAAGCTCAATATATCCGTTATTATACAAGATATGAAAAAATATTGTATACATTAATTATAGGGTGTGTTGAGCTACATCTTAAAAAATTATTTCTACAATCACAGGCTGGCCCATAAGTCCTTGGTGATACAAATAATTTTTTTTAGTCGAAAACGCCTTATGTTTTCGCATTTTCCATCGAAATAAAATGCATGTTTGTAAGTTAAGAAAATCTGGACGCAGCAAGTCCGTTATGGTAGCGAATTTTGATTAAATGCTTCATATTTGAAAAGCTCAATTTGCTATTAACCTATAAGGTTGACCAATAAACGGATTTTTTCGGTTACACTTTAAGTTTACTTTCGGAAATTTTTGTACGTTTTCAAACAATAAAGTTATTTTGATGAAACATGGTACATTGTTTTTACTATATATGTTATACTGGTAACCAAATTCTTCACGCCCAAAAACTTACATTATATTGTGTCTCAAGCAATTCTGTGCAAACCATGATCTTGTTGCCTTTAAAGCAATAGGGGTTTGAAATTGTATATAGTGTTGAACTTTCTTGGGGAAAAATATACATATCGCAAAACAGAGCGATTTAAGAATTTTTGGACACATTTTATTAAATATTTTCTGTCAAAATAGGAAATCGGTTAAAATGAATGTGGTTTCGTACGGTACTAGATCCGGGCTTAGAATCTACATAAACAGACCCCTCTTCCTATCATTATCGTTATCAAGAATGATAATAACCACATCAAAAACAAAGTCCTCATAAGCTCCAGCGGCAGCAAACCCTTCTGGACTCTTGCTAAATCTATTAGGAATAATTTCTGCAAGAGGACGTTCTGAGGGGATGAAATTGTTTCTACCGCCCTGGGCAAGACAGAACTTTTTGCCTCGTTGTTTGCCGGCAATTCTGCTCTCAACCCACCTCCAAATCTTCAACCACCAACAGTCCCCAATGTCGCGCATAAAATGATGGATATCATTTTCAAAACTAAAAAGGTACGAAAGATGCTCTCTTCTCTTAATACCAGGAAAACATCTGGCTTTGACGAGATCCCAGCAATTGTTCTCAAAAAATGCGCACCACAACTTGATGCCTGCTTTCTGAAAAAAAAACACACATATTTGCTATTAAAAACATTTTTATGAAAATTCACTACCATAACGCACTTGCTGCGTCACGAACTTTTAGTTTTTATTCTGATAGATCATTGAATCGTCTACACGGTACCATCAAAATTTTGGTACCTCACATTGTTACAATTTCCAATGGAAGTCATTTAAAGAGAGGAATACATTAACTTTATTTATAACAACAATCAAAATGTAAAGGATCTTATGTAACAAATTAAAGTATTGTTTCTTTCAAATATAATATTCTAAAAGCAATCCACCGACTGTTGACAATAAGCAAAACTGTTGACACATTCCCCTTGTACGTTGCTAATGACGTCAAGGCTAATTTGACCTATTTCATACCCAATTGGATTTTTCAAATCTTTTAGGTTATTAGGTTTGTTAACAACGTTTGTGATTCCAAACAACCCTTAAAATCCAGGGGTGTAAGATCTGGGGACCTGGGGAATCACTCTGTTGGTCCTAGCCTATCGATCCACTTGCCAGGGAAGCAGTCATTCAAAACTCGCAAACAGGACGTGCAAAGTGTAGAGGTGCACCGTCCTGCTGAAACCAAATATCACCATTTGGTAAAGCAGGACCATCATTATTTGGAAAAGTTTCAGCAGGAATACTTAAGTTGCCCACGAGTAAATTCCAGGCTGGTAAGTAAATTCCGAGACGAGACGAGCGACCTGGCTGGGAAAAATGAGGTCACTCTCATCTGGGTGCCGGGTCAGTCGGGGGTCAAAGGCAACGAAGAAAAAAACGTCCCTTTCTTATAATAACTGTTCCAAATGTTCTCCTTTCACTTGCACACAACGAAATAATCTGCTCTGGAATTCTTCATTAACTCTGTTCAACACGTAAGGCGTTACGTTCCTAATTTCTGTTGTTATTTTTATTTTCAAATCATCTAAATCAGCAGGTTGCGTTTTATACACTCTGTTTTTAAGGTATCCCAAACAGAAATCAAGAGGTGTAAGATCTGGTGATCTAGCGGGCCATTCTACGAAACCTCTTCGTCTAATCCATCTTTGTGGAACGACTTCGTGTAGATACTTCCGTACTTAAAGAAAAAAGTGTGGCAGTACACCGTCTTGTTGAAACCATATCCTTTCATGGGGAATATTAGGTTCCATTACATTTGGAGACAATTCTGGTAACATTGGGACAAACTATCTTGGACCGTTTAGATTTTCTATAAAAACAGGTCCTACTACGTGATCACCAATGATACCAGCCCAAACGTTCAACTTCTGAGGATGCTGAGTGTGTGTTTGTCGCATCAAGTGGGCGTTTTCGGCAGCCCAGTATCTGCAATTTTGCCTGTTTACACCGCCATTCATAAGAAATGTTGCTTCATCGGAAAACAGAACGTCAGCAGAAGAAATAACATTTCTATGTAACATGTCCAGCAGTTGTTCACAAAATTGCAGTATGTGTTGTAGTTTATAGGGGTGCTTTTTTTAGTTTTTGAAACACCTTAAAACTGCTCATTGACTAACATCATTTTTACATGCAATTTGACGGAAGAAGCTGTTGGTTCTTCTTGAAAAGCCACTAAAATATTGAGTTTTATATCTTCTTCAACAAACTTGGGTCTCCTAGGCGGTGGTATAACGTGTCCATAATCACGAAACTATGAATGTATCTTAGACACAGTTCCCTGGGTTATTGGGGGAAAATCTGGATGTTTTTCATTAAATAGGTTAACAACTTCAGTTCAGGATCGCATTATTAGACCAAAAATTAATTGAAATTATCGAAACAAAATTACGACTAATTTATTAGGAGACCGTGCATTCACCACAATACACCACAAAATAAAACATAACTGTTAAATTTCATCTTTCACACTGCAAACATTGGTAGTTAATAAGAAATGATTAATGATACCAAGTTCGTTTTAGATAAAAGACAACATAAGGAATTTAAAATAAGAATCAGTGAAGAATTCCAGAACAAATTATTTTGTTGTGTGCAAGTGAATGGAGAACATTTTGAACATTTATTATAAGAAAGGGACGTTCTTATTAAGTGTATTTTCGAGATTTGGACTTCAGGGCAAACAGTTCAGTTTTAATATTCCGGTATTAAATTTCCACCCTGTATTGAAAACTCTAACATTAGACCATACATATGGGGTATATCCGCATTCAGAAAAACGTGATCCATCGAACTCTGATGAAAATTTGTACGGTTGCTATTTAAAAATAAACGGATAAAGTGGTGGGGGTAAAAAGGTGTTTAACTTTTTAAACTATGATTATAAGATAATGTTCGACAAATTAAACTTCACGTGTCTCAGCGTTTTCCACAATAACTATTTTTGCTGAATAATAAATTTTATTCCAATAGTGTGTTTCACATGTATATATACAGGCTGGCGCATTGAAAACGAAACAGACCGATTTGCGTTCAGAGAATTTTTTCTTAAGAAACTCTGAAACACGTCAATTTTAATATTGAAGGGGACATGTTTTGACATAAAACTCAACTTTGTCACATCAACCTCTTAAGACATGGGTCGAGTGTTACATCATTTGAAATCTCTTTCTTTTCTGAATTCAGCACACAAAATTTTTTGGCAGTTTTATCAACTCGTTTAAAAATTATTCAGAGTTGGAGTTGCAAGAACATATTTCATTCATTGTGATAAGAAATGCACTAATTAGCCAATTTTTCGTTAAAAAAACTAAAAAAGCAAAACCAAACGTTTAAAAATGTCTATTCAGTTAAGTAAGTGTTCAAACTGTTGACCACCAGCATCCATACAAAAGTACAAATTTTGTTCAAAACGAGCTCCGACATTCTGGAACATTTGTGCAGTTATTAGACGGCATTCTTCAACAATGCGTCTACGTAATTCTTCCAGAGACTCCGGTTCTGTTGCGTAAATTCTACTCTTTAAATGGCCCCATAGACAGAAGTCTAAAGGAGTTACATCCGGTGATCTAGGGGGCCACTCAATAGCACCTCTACGCTCAATCCATTGTCATGGAAACTTTCTGTTCAAAAATTCCCTAGCACGTTGTGAAAAATGCGGAGGAGCTTTATCTTGTTGAAACACTAATTTATTTTCATGATAGCGATCATCATTTTCAACAACGTCAATTAGTAGAGGGTAAACGATATCTTACAGTAACTCCAAATACGTTTCGCCACTCAAATTGCCATCAAGAAAAATTGGTCCGATTAATAGGTCTCCAAAAATGCCAGTCCAGACATTCAATTTCTGTGGACTTTGAGTGTGGACTTCGTAAAAATTTCTTGGATTATTATCTGCCCAATAACGACAATTATGACGATTGACTGTAGAGTTTATTAAAAACGTACACTCGTTTGAAAAACAGATATTGAACAGAAAGTCCTGTTATCAGCTATTCGTGCAGTCATAAGTTCACAAAACTCCAGCCGCCGATCAAAATCATATTCGTTCAGTTGTTGTACAAGATGAATTTTATACGGGTGATATGATGCTTCAATATTCGCTGAATAGTTCTTTTGCTGTTTGAAACAGTGGTCAATTTTCTCGTGCTCAATGTTGTCAGCAATTTGTCTTAAAACTTCGATCTCAGTAGTCTCATTTCTAAGCGAAAATTCACGTTCAGGATCCCGTTTTTTGTTGGCTACTGAACCACTTTGTCGAAACTAACTCCAAAATGTATTTTCTTTTAACATGTCGGTTCGGATGTCGTTCATTAAACAAATTTGCCGTACGGTTGGCACAGTTATCGTTTTTGAAAAAAAGAGTAATTATTTCTCTTTTTTCTACAGAATACACCATTGTGAAATTAATTTTCGGTAGTACTATCAAGTATCAAATCGACCGATAAACTTCAAGAAGAAACCGCATTTCTCTCATTCCGATAATAAATGTTCTGATAGTCAATTTTTTATTTACAAACCAACAAAACATTGACTATCAGCACATTTCTTATCGGAATGAGTGAAATATGTTTTTTCATCTTCAACTGTAAATAATTTTTAAACGAGTTGATAAAACTCAAAAAAAAAACTAGTGTGATGAATTCAGAAAGAAAGAGCTTTCAAATGATGAACACTCGACCCATGTCCTCTATTTAAAATATAAGGGTTCTTATCACCACCCTTAAGGGGCTGATGTGACAAAGTTGAGTTTTATGTCAAAATATGTCCCCTTCAATATTAAAATGACGTGTTTCAGCGTTTCTTAAAAAAAAAACTCTTGACGCAAATCGGTCTGTTTCGTTTTCAATGCGCCACCATATATATATATATATATATATATATATATATATATATATATATATATATATATATATATATATATATATATATATATATATATATATATATATATATATATATACATTTTAATGAATTCCTAATATAGGATATGTGGTTCTTAATTCGCGGTTATTTTTCTGCAATTTTACCTCTCTATGAGTGAATCTTCTGTATGAAAACTCACTAAAACTCCTAGGTGAGTTAACCACAGAAGATAAAGTTAAGCCAAAGTATCAATATTTGCTGCAAATTATAAAAAAAGATACTTAAAGACAAAGAAGTGTGAAGCAAACAATTTTCAAACATACATAGATCTTCAAGTCCTAGTTTAAGATGCAGATCAGCATATTTAATTAAATACATTCAACTGTAAAGGCAGAAAAATTTGAATAGAATAAATACCCTATTATATAAGTGAATATAAGCATAATAAACTTCCGCGAAGTCATCTTCTCGTAATCTGTGTGGCTTATTTTCAAAAGAGAGCTTACATCAGCTCTAAACACCCACGATCAAGGCACTATGTGACGTTTTTAATCCTCGTTTAGCAAAACAAGTCGCTTGAATCTCTCGCTCGGTTGGTTAGAGTTGCGACACTGACAGAGTTAATGTACGCTATTGGCTGTTGAAAAAAAAAGAGTGGAAACAAGAAATGCGTGAAGGCATTTAAATACATATTAGGCATGTAAGTTTCCCATGCAGGTTCTAAATATCATCTACGAAAACCGTAAACACTGGGTGAATTTATAATCGGACACTGTTAGAGCTCTCTTTGTAGGTCGTTTACGGTGGCAGCATAAGGAATTCATTAGTTCGGCTTCATATAAGGCCATGATACATACAGATTGTGCTCCTTCGGGTTTGTTATTGTTGACGTTGTTGAGTTTACGTAGTATGGTCTATAAACTAAATTAATTTACATAGGTACAACGACAAAATGAAGACCTTGCCGTATTAAGCTTGAGCTTTCAAGCTCTAGATGTCACGTTGATTCGTTACGGCTACTCTGCTTTATTTTTTTACAAAATTCATTTAGCCGGAACAAGTTTATTTCGCTCTTATTTCCAACACTATTAATCCACGCGGCTGATGAGCAGCTTTGTTTAATCAACACCAGCATTTTATGTAAAAGCTTCTTTTATGTGAATTTTCATTAAGAGAATTTACTAATAAAGAGGTATCGATGATAAGACTTTTGGAAAATTTCTAGAAATGTGCGCGAATTAGGGCCCCTAGAACCCACATCCACGGTCAGCTGAAATGTATATATATATATATATATATATATATATATATATATATATATATATATATATATATATATATATATATATATATATATATATAGTGTGTCCACGGATTGAGTGTGGGTAAGGTATAAGTGATAAAAAACTTTCGAATTAGATTATGATATTCTGGGAATCGCTTCTGCTTTGTCCTAAACTAAGATGTTGAGAAATCGAACAAAATCAATTAATATACAGGCTGGTTTATAACTGATGTAATGAAATGTATTAAGAGTAAACTACCTTCGTTTATGAAGATACCGCAAAAAGTTATTGACAAAAATTGTTTAGAATTAAAATTTATGACAGGCTCTCAATTTTCAAACAGATCAGCCTACTATGAATTTTTTTAGCTGCGACTTTATTTAAATGACGTTCGACGACTTTTGTGATTAGGTGTACTTTAAAAAATACTTGAAACTGTATTAAAAAAGTCTTTACCATAATTAAATTTGGGATAGGCTTGCTTTCATCTCCACCAATAAAAAAAGTAATGTTGCATGGCTACTTGAGCTCTGTCTTGTTGTTCGTTTCCCGGGATACTACTTATTTGGAAGATTGAATCGGAAATTAACAAAGTAAGGGCAACCAAATTTCATACGCGGGTTTATATCATTAGAGGCAAGTTACGTACCAAAATTTATCTCAGTAGGTGAAATGACAAAAAAGTTACAGGCATTCAAAGAAAAATTAATTTGGGTTCTCCTCAAAACGTCAAAATCGCGATTTTAAACGTCAAAACTGGTGAGTACCTTCCTTTTGCAAGTGGCTTCGATATGTTCGTTATCCAGGAAAATCCGACGAGGTTTTCCCAGAAAATTTTGTGTTTTCTTTCGAACAAAATTTATATCTCCAAAATTAACAAAGTAAGGGCAACCAAATTCGTTGGTTTATAACTGATGTAATGAAATGTATTAAGAGTAAACTACCTTCGTTTATGAAGATACCGCAAAAAGTTATTGACAAAAATTGTTTAGAATTAAAATTTATGACAGGCTCTCAATTTTCAAACAGATCAGCCTACTATGAATTTTTTTAGCTGCGACTTTATTTAAATGACGTTCGACGACTTTTGTGATTAGGTGTACTTTAAAAAATACTTGAAACTGTATTAAAAAAGTCTTTACCATAATTAAATTTGGGATAGGCTTGCTTTCATCTCCACCAATAAAAAAAGTAATGTTGCATGGCTACTTGAGCTCTGTCTTGTTGTTCGTTTCCCGGGATACTACTTATTTGGAAGATTGAAACGTCAATTTTATTTATCACGAACGGCAAGCTTCTGTATTTAAAAATGTTAACAACAGAACAAAAAGTGTTTATTGTGCAGTGCTATGGTTTGGGTGAAGAACATTCTTATCAGAGAGTGATAAGAAAATTAATTGAACGCTGGCCAAATTATTCGGTTTCCGCTACTTTTGTAAAAAAAAGTTATTACCAAATTTATGTGTACTGGGAGTGTTTTAAATGTTAAGAAGACCAAATCCGACCTAAATGAAGAAGACAATGCTGCAGCTGCATTAGCTATGAATTCTGTCAGGCGTTTTCCGAAATTATCATTAAGAAGAAGGGCATTAGAAATTGGCAATATTAGCAAATCGCATTTGCAACAAATTTATCCTACCAACAAGGTGAAAACCTTTCAAAGCAAAACTTATACACACTTTGGCAGAAAATGACGAGTCAAAACCATTAGATTTTTGTTTATGTTACGGCGAGCAATATCTACAAAATCACAATTTTGGCAGAAGTATTATTTTTTCGGACAAATCCACTTTCATCACTAATGGGGTGGTAAATTCCCAACATGCACGGCATTGGTCTATAGAGAATCCAAATTATAGAGTTAATTGCAGAATACAATGTCATAAAAAAGTAAATGTGTGCTGTGCTGTTTCTTACACTGGGATAATTGGGCCATACTTTTTTAAGCGGAATATGAACCAGTACATTTATCTGGAAGTGCTGGAAAATATTCTTCAAGATCATTTGCATAACATGTCACTAGAAGACAGACAAACAGCATACTTTCAGCATGACGGCACATGCAACAGGGGTCGTTCGAGAATGGTTAGACCGCGAATTTCCTGGGCGGTGGATTGGTCGATATAAGCCAATACCTTGGCCTCCCAAAAGTCCCGATCTTACCTTAATGGACTTTTATTTATGGGGCTATCTCAAACAGAAAGTCTACGCGGCTCCATTAAACAACGATCTTGATTTGTTGAAACTGAGATTGAGAGAGGCAATTGACGGTATTCCAATTCAACATATTCAAAATGCCTACAAAGCATTTACTAAACGGGCTGAGTTATGTGTATCGGTTGGTGGCAGTACATTTGAATAATTTCTTTATTTTTCGTTGTTCGTTGTGATTTTTGTTAGCAATAAGCGTTTTGTATTTTACTAATAAATTATTATTTAACATTGCATGGTTACTTACTTTGCGCATTTGCGTTCAGAAAACCACAGGTAAAAAGCTCATGTTTATAGAGAAAAAATGTTAATAATTTACTTGAAAATTCAAAGAAGGCTGATCTGGCTGAAAATTGACAGCCTGTCATAAAATTTAATTCTAAACAAGTTTTGTCAATAACTTTTTGCGGTATCTTTATAAACGAAGGTAGTTTACTCTTAACACATTTAATGATATCAGTTCTAAACCAGCCTGTATATTAATTGATTTTGTTCATTTCCTCAACATCTTAGTTGAAGACAAAGCAGGAGCGATTCCAAGAATATCATAAATTAATACAAAATTTTTTTGTCACTTATACGTTACCCACACTCAATCCGTGGACACACTATATATATATATATATATATATATATATATATATATATATATATATATATATATATATATATATATATATATCGTGTCCCAAACATGGAAAGCCATGTTCAAGTTTTTCACGGTTCTTTAGAATTCTGGATAGCGTATTTGGTGAAATGCCATTTTATTTGCAATATCATGTTTCTTAAAAAGCCCGGACGCAGCAAGTGCGTTATGGTAGTGAATTTTCATAGAAATGATCTGGCACAAAATACTTAATTATAACTTTTGTGTCTTGTAACATAGAAATATAAGTTTTGGTGTATAGTTTACTTTTTATATTGTAAACCTACCTACCAAATTTGGTTATCATAGCTTTTTTTATTTTTTGAGATAAAATTTTTTTCGAAAGAACATGTAAAATTTTCCCGGAAAACCTCATCCGATTTTCCTGACTAACGAACTTATTCAAGGCATTTACAAAAGGAAGGTACATGCCAAATGTTATCAAAATCGGCCCATTATTTTTTGAGTTAACAGTGTGAGATATATATATATATATATATATATATATATATATATATATATATATATATATATATATATATATATATATATATATATATATTTGTGAAAAATATAATAATAAAAATTGAATTGAAACTGACCCCGGATATGGGTTCTAGGGGTCCTAGTTCGCGCTCATTTGCAAAAATGTTTTCAAAATTCAAAAGTCGGGATGTCCCCATTAGTGAATTTTTTTCTACGAAAATTTACTAAAAAGTATAGACCATTTGGATGGAAATTGACCACCATAACTATTTTTTGGAATAGCAATACTTTTACTTTTCATAAACTCAAAATCTCTATGTTCAATTTTTTAAATGGTCTTTATATTTTTAGTTTTTCTTTCTTATAAAATATGAAAATTTTGCATCATGGGATGCTTGTGTTGGTCAAAAGTAACATTGGCGAGACGAACTTGACAAAAAATATTATTGGTTTAGAAACTTTGCATATTATGTTCAAATCATATCATTGTAAAATAACTGTACTTGATTAGAATTGTCACTTATCAGAAAATGCGCCTTTTTAGCAGTCTACTATTTTAATTAGGACTGCTATAACATTTAGCGATACATGAAGAAAGTATACAAATGCATTCAAGAAACTGGGTCGCTTGATATAAAAAACCATAACCTAACATTCCATCAATCTCGGGTTTAATAAGATACATTCCCGCATAAGAAACTACATAACTTAGATTCTTAGATGAGATATCCGCATAACTTTGCAGAAAAACATCACAAGAACGCTTACAGTGACATATTTAATCCTCGGTGCGTTTTTTAATAGATACTTGTCTCAACAAATTAACATACTAAGAACACTTATTCCTTTTTATTCATTTAATCCTATCGGAAAATGCATCTGCATTAAGAGTACATTCACCTGATAGTATAAGATACGAGAAGTTGTGTTCTAGTAACCTCATTTTTTTACTAATATTTCTAGTGTTAATATTGAGTTTTCCCATGATTTCTATAGTTAACAGGACGCCTCTATTAGAAAAATTCATGTATAAGATACTTCTCTTCCGCTTTCTTTATGACTCGATTTTCTTTAGGTCACAATCGAGAAAGAAAAATTACTGTAATTTGGGGCAAATTCAACGACAGTTGCACTGCAGTAGGATTCCTAAGTTTCTTTTGGAGATTCGTGTATTTGTATGTTAGTGCTAGATATTTATGACAATGACCTTTGCTTTTTAACTTCCTGTAATATTTTGAAAGAAGGGCTCTACATTAGCTGTAAATGTAATGCAAGAAATGTACAAATTAACCATGTATCGGGAGACATTCAAAAGTACTTACCTACTAACCATGGTAACTTAGAGATGCTTACAACGTTACATAATTTACCATTAAACGAGTTAAGTTTGCAACATTTCTAAATATTCGCGGCCAAAAAAACCAATGCCAACTTACAAGTGAAACTTTAAGTTAACTTCCAAATGTAATCTCTCCTTGGTCAGCTTGTTGTTTTTTTTTCCATTTGTAAGCTCGCGTAAAGTTACAATTGTAATGTTTCTGAAAGATTTATTCAATTTATAAACATTTATAAGCACACTTGAAAAAACCCAAATCATCACATCTTCTTAAAGACCCAGCGCTCGTTTCACTAACAACGTTAGCTTCATCATAGGATGAAATATTCTGAATATTAGTGTTACATTCTACGGGGTTCTGGATTTATTGACTAACAAAACACAGCTTTTCAAACTACTAATTTATTATAACCAACTATTTTCCAACACCAGTATCAACTAAAACATTTATCTCTATTACTAAATGTCCATAGAACTATATTTCTCTCTATTATTAAATGTCCATAGAACTATATTCCACTATTCGCCTTCTATGATCGCTTCTTATGCACCAACACTTACTGCCGACTCGCTTAATACTCTATGATCACTTACTCTGCACCACACTAATTCAATACTGAACTAACTTACTCTGCGTACTGCTCGCCCATTTGTACTGTCCATAGATATTCTAGACCTTCTACACTATTCTACAGCTGTCACTTCTGGTCACTTCTAGAAATATCATTTCAGACTGTTCGCTGTTACCAACACACTACAACTGACCATAGAAGTAACAAAGTCCATAAACTTAATTCTCATAGACAAATGTGACACTGCCCCCCTCTTATATTCGATCATCTCGGTCGAATTTTAACATTTCTTGGTAGGGCGTAAGTCTGTGCATATGGACCACCTTCATCTTGCTCTTCGGGCTCCTCTGAATTCGATAGACAACGTCATTGATCTTTTTGACCACCTTATAAGGACCTTCCCATAATTTCTGTAGTTTCGCTGACCGTCCCTTGCCTCGTACTACTATTGTAGAACCACACACGATCTCCTTCTTTAAAACCAGCTGAATTAGCTCGGACGCCATAACGGGTATTCATTAGGTCGCTTTCTACTCGTATATGCATTCTGACAGCAGAGTGGATGGCTTCTATTCTTCTTTCCAAATCCTTTATGTATTCATCAGTTGACTGTGGAGCATCTGTAAGTTTTCCAAATATGAGATCAGGAGAAAGTCTTAACTCTCACCCAAAAACCACGCTGGCTGGTGTATGTCCGGTAGTCTTATGTACAGCCGAGCGGTATGGCAGTAGAAATAGTGGAATGTGCCGGTCCCAATCCGTTTGGTGTTCATTGACAAATATTCTTAAGTGGGACTCCAAAGTAGCATTGAATCTTTCTACCATTCCGTCAGATTGAGGGTGCATGGATGTAGTTCTCGTTTCCCTGATTCCCATAAGCTCACAAACCATCTGGAATACAGCCGACTCGAAGTTGCGTCCTTGGTCAGAATTGAGCTTGAGTGGTGCGCTAAATCTACAGAAAAACTCATTCACCAATATTTCTGCGACGGTGGTGGCTTCTTGATTCGGGACTGCAAATACTTCTGGCTACAAGCATATAGCGATTTTCTGCGTCTGTTCTAGGGAAAGGACCAGCTATGTCGATTGCAATTCTTTCCAAAGGGGCTCGCGCGTTGTACTGCTTCATTCGCCCCTAGTTTTTGATTTAGGCCCCTTACTGGATGCACACGCTTGGCAGGTTTTGCACCATTCTTCCACACCAGCTCCACATCGTAGCCAATAAACACGTTCTCTGACCTTTTCCAAAGTTTGCTTTACCCCTAAATGGCCTCCACCTTCCATGGATCTTCTCGATTACCCCCCTAACTCTTAGCCGCGAAAGGATTGTTTGCTTCAATATGCGGGCTCCATCATCTGACTCCCTATTACTGACCAGAAGATAACCTTCGATTTCAATGGAGTCCCACTGGACCCAGTAGCGTTTGGTGGCAACGCTTTTATCACTAACTTCTGACCAAGTGGGTCTTTCGTGGCAAGTCTCCTTCCATCTGTAGATTGGTTGGATATCAGTGTCTTATTTTTGGTCCTCCAGTTTCTCCAATCGCTGCACAACCTTGGATAAGTCTGGTTTATTTTCCTCTTCTGAGACTTTGAGACTGCGAACCCTCACATTGCCTTTAGAGGCTTGCTTAGCAGCTTCAAATTCTAACGAATGTGCCAAAACATCGTTTAAGTTTTTATGTCTTGCAATCCTCAGCGTCTGTTGAGTGTCGGTATCCCTGATGCCGTCAATGAGTGTTTGCAGCGATAGCTGGTTCAAAAATTTT
This sequence comes from Tillus elongatus, assembly GCA_964006375.1. NCBI lineage: Eukaryota > Metazoa > Arthropoda > Insecta > Coleoptera > Cleridae > Tillus > Tillus elongatus. Next base: position 24,192,537 of record OZ023268.1, on the reverse strand, counting down.
ACCGGAGCTGTGGGGTAAGTTGATCGTGTTAGTCTGGCAACGTCGGCTTCATATTTTTGCAGAGTTTCGCCTGATTTCTGACAGCGACTTTTCAACTGAGTTTGGTACAGCTGTTGTAAATGCTGGTCGCCAAATCTCATTTCCAGGTAATATCTAATGCTGTCAAAACTGTCCTGTTCTTCCCTGGGGATACATTAGAGCACATCTAGGGCATCTCCTCTAAGAGCGATAATTAGCGAAGTTGCTTTCTCTCTGTCGCTCCAACCATTTGCTGTAGCAGCCGCTTCAAATTAGCGTAGATAAATACCCCACGGTATTGAGCCATCAAATGTGGGGACCTTAATTCTTACGACCGGGCTATCTTCGAGCCCGGTGTTTCCTTTGGCTAGGGTTTTGTTTTCTGGTGATTGTATTTTCTGCTGCACTTCCTCTTGTATATTCGTCAGCTTGTCATGTACATCGTCGCTGATACCGCTTACTCTGCTTTTTACTTGCTGGAAGATGTCGTCTTTTACCTGCTTCATACGTTCGTCGACACATAAAGTAATATTCTCAATTCTGCTGGCCCGTTTTCTTTGTTTCTTCATCTCTTCTTCTCATTTCTTCTCTTGCTTCTTCGTCTCATTTTTCTCGGTTCCTCTCTTATCTCTCTGTCTTCTTTTCTCATTTCTTCTTTGGCTTGCGTTGGCTCCTTATGAGTCGTGTGCTTCACAGTCCCAAGTATAATGGGGTCTGATATGGCGGCAGTAATAACTCGCTGTTTGGTTTTCAAAGCTACAATTTGTAGCTTGACCTCAGTCTCACCAAATACACGAATCTGTTCGCCACCAGCTGCGGTCACTTTGTAGATTATTTCTGACTCTCTTACCCGCCATCTTGGTACTATATCACGATCGATAATCGTTCTGGATGCGCCAGTGTCTACAACCATTTGAGCCTTCTTGTCGCTGTTGTATCCGTCTACGATGAGCGTGTTGCCAGCTAGTTTAAATTTTTATTGGTATATATATATATATATATATATATATATATATATATATATATATATATATATATATATATATATATATATATATATATATATATATATATATATATATGTATCACATCGATAACTCAAAAAAATGATTTTGATAAAATTTAACATGTACCTTCCTTTTACACGTGGCTTGGATAAGTTCGTTAGCCAGAAAAATCGAACCAGGTTGGAAAATTTTGGGTTTTCTTTCGGAATAAATTTTTATCTCAAAAAAATAGAAAAGCTATGGCAACCAAATTTGGTGCGTAAGTTTACTATGTTGAAAGGAAACTATGTACCAAAATTTATATTTCTATGTTAAAAGAAAAAAAGTTATATTTGGTGTCAGATCATTTCTATGAAAATTCACTACCATAACGCACTTGCTGCGTGCAGACCTTTTATTGTTCGACCCACGCCATTACTATTATTCCCCCTTTATTGTTCTGATAAATAATTTACCAAATCAGTCGGCGCTTGTTGGATTTAATTGTTTATTATATGAGCCTATTAATGCAGTAGCTGTCGACAAGATCAGTTTAACGTGTCAAGAAACACTCAGAATTTTCTATTATTCAGCTTCCAATCTATGTGTAGATGTTTTTTGTGTTAATAATTGTTAAATATACAGGACATATTCAAGGACGCCGGATGATAAATTACTCTTAGATTTATACGTTCATATAAGAACCATTAATCATTAGTAATCTGATATTTTATTTTATTTTTATTGTTTGCTTTACTTTCGTCTAGATTATTTTTTTAATCTTATTTTGTTGACTACATTTGTTGCACCGCTTTCAAACAAAAATAACTTGCCGTCTTTGTTTTGGCAATGCTGAATCCAGTACCGGTTTTAAAAATGTAATAATTTAATACAGTATACAGGTACAATACAATTGTTACAAAAAGGTACCTAACTCCAAAATGAAGATGTATTTTTAAAATAGTTGTACCAGCAATAAAAGCTTATAGTAGTTCTATACCCCGGGGCAAATTAATTTGACGTATAATAAATTAGGAAAGTATATCTTGCCAGCCGTAAAAAAAGTTCCGTTTTGTTTACTTTATATTACATGATTTACCGTTTATAGCCAAAAAGTTCTTCGTATTCTGGCAGAGAAAAAACAAGCATTGGTGAGGACAGAAAGACATCTCTACGTCTGTATTTAGTATGGAACAGTTTCACAGTGAGCTCAGGCAGGCCATTTGTTGTTTTTTTACCACCCTGTGTGTTGGCTCTTGCCTACCGCAGTAAAAACGCATGAGTGATGATTGGTTTAACCATCATTGCGTATGCCCAATGAGTCATACGCGGTGATGGACCCAATCTATCTGGAAACATTCACCATGCAACCGTCGTGGCTTTGATGGTTATCCTATCCAAGTCTAAATGTCAAGGTATTGTCTAAAGTTACTCAGTAATACTTGGCCTCCCATAAACTTGAGATATAGACACACCTGTTTAAGCCCGAGTTGGCTTCAGAATGGGACAAGAGATTTACTGTTAGATCTTCTTCGATGTAATATTTTTTGTAAAAATTACAATGCTCCGGTGTAGTTTTCGATAGACTGCTTCCAAACTTTCCTGATTTTGTAATGGTTATGTCATCTGCATGAGCTCCGGTCATGTAACCTGCGTCGCTTGGATCTTGCAGAACTTTTCAACTACTATGAACCATCACAGATAAAAAGGTGTACCTCCCTCCGCGCATCCTTGCGCATATCGCACCTCGTCGGTATCCTTGTTGACTGAAGCATATAAGCATAACATGCTCAAACATGATCAATTAACAACTAACTGGATGGACCACCCCGCTTTCCACCGATTTTTCAGCGGATGATAGAAATGTGTTATCAAGTGTCGCCTCAATATCCAAGAAAACACGCAGTGACATCTCTGGTCTCTGATTGTCTTTTTCTCTAATGATAAATACTTTTTTTATAATTAGTTTGCATGGTTTCTTTGTTTGGAAGGCACACTAGTTCATTCTGAGCGGATATGAGCTCAGCCCTTTATCCTTTACATGCCCCTCAAATTGTCGCTGCAGCGGTTTGAGGAGAGAAAATGTTAGGCTTATCGGTCTAACAGATTCAGTCTAGGCACAGATTTCTTTCTTAAGTTTGGAAATGAATATAAATTTTATTTACCCTTGTGCCTAGATGCACATCCGACAGAGCAAGACTTTTCGTGAGCAACGTACACAAAATGAAGGTAAATAGATCAATCCACTGTTAAAGTAACGCTGGAAAGGTTTTATTCTTTCCTGTAGATTTACATGCCTGAATTCCTTTAATTATCTATTTAATTTTTGTGTGACTTACTACCTTGTTTACCGAGTTCCATTCCCGCCTGGTTGGTTTGAGATTTACGGATCCTGGAACTTCATCTGCAACAGTAGCAAAATGAATAAGTAGTTGTCTACTAGGCAAAGTAATATGTATTACATGTTGCAAACTTGTAGTGCATAGGCTAACACAAGGTTAAATACTGATAATCCAATAACACAGATCATATTTAGAATAAGTACAAGCAGCTCAAAGTAGACCGAAGGCTGGAGAAAAGAGAGGAAAGGGTGGAAAGACCGCCTGGTCCACCAGGAGCAACATGCAGACTGACGGATTCAAGAAAGAATTAGGTGTTAACCCTTAACCGGAAAGGAGGCGTCTGACAGGCTACTGCTCGCCAAAGTTTGTAAATTATTTTTAAACGGACACGCCTACAACTCGGCCACGCCATGTATTCCTTAAGTGATTGAACAGCTCCATTATCCCCCACTTTCAAGTTGATAACAGAATTTAGACCGAAAATTAAAATTATAATTAGTGTGTCCCAGTCTGTCAGACGCCACGTGTCGGTTAGTGTAAGTTTGTTTTAAATTATAAAAATGGCCGGACCGTCAGAAAGGGTGTGTTTTGGTGATAAAAACTTTGAAGAGACTGTGATTCAGTGGTTTGATGAAGCCCATAGTGACGCAAGTGATATAGACGAAGTCCTAGAGGATGAATATTTGCAATCCGAACATGACAGTGACTCTGAAGCTTCAGAAAGCGAGGAAGAGGATTCTATTAGTAGAAACAGGGCCTCGGAAAATGCGAAAAGCCACGAAGAGAACAATGTTAGTAAAGTTAGGAAGACCCCTGCTAAATATGTATACGGCAAAAACAGGCTTACATGGTGCAAGACAGAGGTTCGTCCTTCATCGCGCACTAGAAAACATATCGTAATGAAAATTCCTGTTCCCAAAGGTAGAGCACGTGATCTTGGCGAAAAAGCCACACCGCTTTCAGTTTGGAATTTGTTGTTTTCTGATAAGATTTTGCTTGAAATATTACATTGGGCAAACCATAAGCTCACTCAAATGCGTCTCCGGTATGAAACAAATATGAGTAATGTTAGAGAATGTGATATGGTAGAGATGAAAGCTTTCGTAGGCCTACTGATTTTTACGTCCATTTTCAAGCCAAATCACGAACATATAGAATCTGTTTTTGCGACAGATGGCTCCGGGCGCGATATATTTCGAGCAGTCATGAGCCCAAAACGGGTTTCCATTCTTTTATCAGCTTTTCGATTTGACAATCCAGATACTAGAGGTACTCGCAAGCAAGAAGATCCTGTAGCTGCAATTTCATCAGTTTTAAATAAATTTATAGAGAATTGTCAAAATGTTTATGGATTGGGACAGTCAGCGACAATTGATAAATGTTATTTAGTTTTAGAGGTCGTTGTCGATTAAAATGTACATGCCCCAGAAGCCATGTAAATATGGCATTAAGATAATGTGCCCAACAGATGCTAGAACGAGTTATCTCTACAATGCCTACATATATTTCGGCAAAGGTTCAGACGGATTTGGGCTAACCCAAGAAAAGCAAAAATTTTTGAAACCGACTAACGTAGTGATTCGTCTTGCAAAGCCGCTTTTTGGCTCTAACAGAAATATAACCGCCGATTATTGGTTTACTTCAATGGAAGTAATAAATATTTTACGAAAAAATGGCCTAACATATGTAGGCACACTAAAAGCCGAATATTCCTGTATCATTTTCACCAAATCGAAAAAGAAATGTGGGGTCAACAGAATACGAATTTCGGGAAGAAGTCACTATGATTTCTTATGTGAGAAAATGTGGAAAGGCCACACTTATTCTTTCTTTAATGCACGATAGCATTTATACAGATCCAGAAACGCAGAAGCCTGAAATCATTGCTTACTACAACAGTAATAAAGGTGGAGTTGATACAATGGACGAAAAATGTGCAAAAAGTTCAACAAGTCGTCGTACTAGCCGGTGGCCACTAACAGTTTTCTTTCGTCTCCTTGATGTTTCCATCGTGAATTCATATATTTTGCACCAGTGTTTTGAAAAAACAATACTGTGAAATATAAATCTTCATTTGCGAAAGAACCAGCAAATCAATTAGTGGAGGAACATATGAGGAAACGTTTGGATAATCCTTGCCTACCGCACGATGTGCGGAATACTATAAGAAGAATACTTCGTGTACCACAAGTAAATCCTTATGCTGTGGCACAAATTACTCTGGAAAAACGCAAACCGTATTCGATATGCCCAAGAGCTGTCCATCGAATGACCAGATACGTTTGTGTAAAGTGCAGGCACCCAATTTGTTTACAATGTTCAAAGCCGCTGTGTGATTCATGCATTTCAAAAGGTGAAGATTAGCGGTTTTCTTTAACAAAACCAAAGTATTTTTTAATGTTTTTTATGTTGTATCGAAGTGGTCTACAAAATTTATTTGTACTACAGGGTCGTTTAAGTATATTTAGGGGCGGTTTAGAAAATGTATGTTAAATTTGCGTTAAATTAAATTAAAATTCTTATGTTATGTTATTTATACTAATTTTTTGATATACGTGTCTTGTAGTAAGAGCAAAGTTACAGTTTCTGTTAACAGTTACATTTTTTTAAAGAGTGTAGTCATTTTACTCGCACCCAACAATAGTAGTCTCCCACCTTTCCGGTTAAGGGTTAAATCAATGATTTACAGAATAAGTCCAATAGCCTAAATTTGAGCCAATCTAGGGCAACACTCAACAATATATCAGGCCAGAAGGGCCGCAATACACGGTTGCGCAAAGCAGATTTTTAAACTTGGGACGACAAAACTTTCTTTCTCATAAGAGATACACCAGCCTTAGACCCATCGCAATGAACAACCAAGTTATTCAAAGTAATGAGCCCTTTTCTCTTGTTGGCGTTTCTGTGGATCGAAATCTTAATTGGCACCAACATATCACATCAATTGCAGAAGCGGCTGCTAAAAAATTTTGTTTCCTCTTCCAGGCTCGGAAATACTTTTCACCAGCTAATCTCTATACCTTATATACTTCACAAATAAGGCCAAACCTCGAATACTGCTCCTACATCTGGGGTGCAGCTGCCGCTTCTATACTCGCTATCCTGGACTCCATTCAAAACAGAGCTATACGTCTCATCGGTGACCCTGCCCTCACCCAAAGGCTGCCATCCCTTGCCCACTGACGAGCCGTTGGTGACCTCTCTCTCTTTTATAGATATCTGCACAGGCACTGCTCAGAGGAGCTTTCCTCCATAGTTCCCCCACCTGCTGCCCCCAACAGATCTACCAGGGGAACAGAGCGAATGCACCCTTTTACGTCCAGGTCACCAGACATAGAACATCTTGTTATGCCCCCTCTTTTGTCCCGAGGACTTCCAAGTTGTGGAAATCTTTGTCGGCACATGTTTTTCCTTCTCCTCCGAACCTCCAAACCTTCAAGTCCAGAATTAACCAGTTGCCTCTTTGCTCCTTGTCAACACCCACGGTACGATAGTATTTAGACTGTAAGCCCTCGTGGTGTGTTGTAAAAAAAACAACCGTTATCTTTTCCATGCAACCTCCCCCGCATACGCTGCTCACAGTTTCTGAACAGCCTTGGTCTTTTCCATGCAACCTCCTCCCACAGACGCTGTTAAAAGTTTCTGGGCAGCAGGGTGTCATTTATACAAAAATTTTAACTAAGCTTGGGGTGGATTCGTTCGCGGTCATTTAAAAAAATGTTTTGAATGTTTCAAAATTGTCTCTCGTCATAAGCAATTTTTTTATTCGCTAAAATAATGTTTAACAATATGTAGGGTTGTTTTTTCTAAACAGGACGCCACATTGCAAGCAATTAAAATAGTTATTAGGAATATCTTCACGCTGCATATTAAAAATATTCTGTATAGGAAAATAGAGGCAAAATACGTACAATTTTAACACGAAAAGTCCAAGGGAGCGCACGAAACGTATCTCGAATTTATCTATTCGTTGTGTCGCCTGTGACGTGTTTGAAATGCAGAGTGCTTTCCCGGGTTCAACGTCTTATCTAATAATATTTATAGTGTGAAGCCGAATAACTTATTCAAATGTACTTTCGTACACCTGAGATGAATTCAGCAGCCACTTGCGATTCAGGGGATATGAGCTTAGATATCGGGAGATAGAACAGGGCAAAACAAGCATCCTGATGCAGCCATGTGAGCATTAGCTCCGCTGGTAGAATATTCACACAAAATATACGTCAACAGACATTTTCTTGCAAGGATAAGCAAAACGTGTTTTCATTAGTTCGGGTAACTCACCTATAATAGTAGATATTACTTCAAAAATAACAGTATTATTCGTCAAAGAATAGAGAACTCCTGTTTTTAGACAATAAACGTGTTTTAGCGAATTTTTCCTAAAACGAAAAATTCACCAATGCAGAGATCTGTGGCCTCAGTTGCAAAATAAAACTCTTTACTAAAAGCCGAGCTTTCGTAAAAGTTTATTCCATTCTCAAGGCTACAACATGGAAAGAAAAGTTTACAATTTACATGGGAAAAATATAAAGTGTAAAATAGAAACATTACTAAAATTTATATTGTGGCCAGCGTCGAAATTATGTCCAGACAGGGCGCAAGTTCTTTTTTTTTGTAAACGTATGTCACTTTTGTGCTGTGTTTATCTATCTTTAAGGACCCTGCTTGTTTGGCCAATGTATCTTAAACTAAAATTATTACATGGAATACAAAATATTACACTGTGAAACCTTAAGTAAAAATATTTAAAACTCTGGACGCAGCAAGTGCGTTATGGTAGTGAATTTTCGTAAAAATGTTTTTAATTGCAAATATGTGTTTCCTTTTTAAGAAAGCAGGCATCAATTTTGGTTACCAGTATAACCTATATAGTAAAAACAATGTGCCATGTTTCATAAAAATAACTTTATTGTGTGAAAATGTACAAAAATTTCCAAAAGTAAACTTAAAGTGTTCCCGGAAAAACTCGTTTCTTGATCAACCTTATAGGTTAATAGCAAATTGAGCTATTCAAATTTGAAGCATTTAATGAAAATTCGCTACCATAACGCACTTGCTGCGTCCCGAATTTCTTTTCTTACAAACATGCATCGCTGAAAAATTCAAAAAAACAATAACATAAGGCGTGTTTGATTAAAAAAAAAAGAAAATTTGTATCACCAACGACTTATGGGCCATCCTGTGATTGTAAAAATATTTTTTTAAGATGTAGCTCAAGACACCCTATAATTAATATATACAAATTTTCTTCATATCTTATATAATAACGGATATATTGAGCTTTATTGATTTTTTACGAAAATTCGACAAAAATTATATACGATTAAACGATAAACTCTAAAGCTAAGGCTACTGCCAAGCATCAGAGAAAGGGTCTATTTGAAATGAATTTTCTGGAAACATTTTAGTAAAATGAAGGACAGTGACGGTTGAAACTAAGACATCAGACTTTGTAAAAGATCCTTCTTGAGACATTTGATTTCCATATCCCGTATTAGATTCAAGTTCTTTGCCTAAATGTTGCCGATTTTGACGTTTTAAATCGCAACTTTGACGTTTTGAGGAAAACCCCAATTTATTTTTCTTTAAATGTCTTTTGACCTACATAGCTAAATTTTGGTAGGTGGCTTACCAATAAGGATATTAACTAGCGTACCAAATTTGGTTGCCCTTACTTTGTTCCGGAGATATAAATTTTTTTCGAAAGAAAACACAAAATTTTCCGGAAAAACCTGGGCAGATTTTCCTGGCTAACGAACTTATCCAAGCCATTTGCAAAAGGAATTTTTCCACCAAATTTAGTCAAAATCGGCCTATTATTTTTTGAGTTATCGGTGTGATATATATATATATATATATATATATATATATATATATATATATATATATATATATATATATATATATATATATATATATATATATATATATATAAACATATAAAAATTGAAACGGACCCCGGATATGTGTTCGCGGTCATTTGAAGAAATTTTTTCAAAATTCAAAAGTCGGGATCTCCTCATTGGTGAATTTTTTTAAGAAAATTCACTAAAAGAGTGTGTTTAGAAGAATTTAAAATTACTTTCAACGACAATTTAATAAACTTAAAGAAAGATAATAATTTTAGAAATCCCTACCTATTTATATTTCCTAGACAAAAACAAAAAACAAATTCAATTAGACAATAGTTAGCTTCATATGTCAGTTTGGCACTTTCGACTTCACTCAAATTTACATAAAGGTTTTTTCATGTTTGTTATTGCATAATTAGTCATAGTAAAACTCACATTATATGATTTTAAACTTTTATATTTTTCCTATGTAAATTGTAAACTGTTCTTTCCATGTTGTGGCCTTGAGAATGAAATAAACTTTTCCGAAAGCTTGGGTTTTAATAAAGAGTTTTATTTTGCAACTGATAGAAACATTACTAAAATTTATATTGTGGCCAGTGTCGAGATTATGTTCAGACAGAGCGCAAGTTCTTTTTTGTAAACGTATGTCACTTTTGTGCTGTGTTAACCTATCTTTAAGGACCCTGCTTGTTTGGCCAATGTATCTTAAACTAAAATTATTACATGGAATACAATCTATTACACTGTGAAACCTTAAGTAATAAAACAATGTGTTTAGAAGACTTTGCAATTACTTTTAACGACAATTTAATAAACTTAAAGAAAGATAATAATTTTAGAAATCCCTACCCCTATTTATATTTCCTAGACAAAAACAAAAAACAAATTCAAATACACAATAGTTAGCTTCATATGTCAGTTTGGAACTTTTCGACTTCACTCAAATTTACATAAAGGTTTTTTTTATGTTTGTTATTGCATAATTAGTCATAGTAAAGCTCACGTTATATGTAAGTATTTTAAGCTTTTATATTTTTCCTATGTAAATTGTAAACTTTTCTTTCCATGTTGTAGCCTTGAGAATGGAATAAACTTTTCCGAAAGCTCGGGTTTTAATAAAGAGTTTTATTTTGCAACTGACGGCTTTCCCACAAATTTTTTGAGTTAATATATATATATATATATATATATATATATATATATATATATATATATATATATATATATATATATATATATATATATATATATATATATATATCGTACCTATAAATAAAAAAATAATAGGCCGATTTTGATGAAATTTGGTAGGTGCTTTCCTTTTGTAAGTGGCTTGGACAAGTTCGTTAGCCAGGAAAATTGGACCAGTTTTTCTGGGAAAATTTTGAGTTTTCTTTCGGAAAATTTTTGTATTAATGAAAATCACAAAATAATGACAACCAAATCTGGCACATGCGTTTTTACTATCAAAGTTACCCTACATGCGGAAATTTCCTAGACAAAAACAAAAAACAAATTCAATTAGACAATAGTTAGCTTCATATGTCAGTTTGGCACTTTCGACTTCACTCAAATTTACATACAGGTTTTTTTCATGTTTGTTATTGCATAATTAGTCATAGTAAAACTCACATTATATGATTTTAAACTTTTATATTTTTCCTATGTAAATTGTAAACTGTTCTTTCCATGTTGTGGCCTTGAGAATGAAATAAACTTTTCCGAAAGCTTGGGTTTTAATAAAGAGTTTTATTTTGCAACTGATAGAAACATTACTAAAATTTATATTGTGGCCAGTGTCGAGATTATGTTCAGACAGAGCGCAAGTTCTTTTTTGTAAACGTATGTCACTTTTGTGCTGTGTTAACCTATCTTTAAGGACCCTGCTTGTTTGGCCAATGTAACTTAAACTAAAATTATTACATGGAATACAATCTATTACACTGTGAAACCTTAAGTAATAAAACAATGTGTTTAGAAGACTTTGCAATTAATTTTAACGACAATTTAATAAACTTAAAGAAAGATAATAATTTTAGAAATCCCTACCCCTATTTATATTTCCTAGACAAAAACAAAAAACAAATTCAAATACACAATAGTTAGCTTCATATGTCAGTTTGGCACTTTTCGACTTCACTCAAATTTACATAAAGTTTTTTTTTTATGTTTGTTATTGCATAATTAGTCATAGTAAAGCTCACGTTATATGTAAGTATTTTAAGCTTTTATATTTTTCCTATGTAAATTGTAAACTTTTATTTCCATGTTGTAGCCTTGAGAATGGAATAAACTTTTCCGAAAGCTCGGGTTTTAATAAAGAGTTTTATTTTGCAACTGACGGCTTTCCCACAATTTTTTTGAGTTAATATATATATATATATATATATATATATATATATATATATATATATATATATATATATATATATATATATATATATATATATATATATATATATATATATATCGTACCTATAAATAAAAAAATAATAGGCCGATTTTGATGAAATTTGGTAGGTGCTTTCCTTTTGTAAGTGGCTTGGACAAGTTCGTTAGCCAGGAAAATTGGACCAGTTTTTCTGGGAAAATTTTGAGTTTTCTTTCGGAAAATTTTTGTATTAATGAAAATCACAAAATAATGACAACCAAATCTGGCACATGCGTTTTTACTATCAAAGTTACCCTACATGCGGAAATTCAGATCTCTAGTTAAAAGACAAAAAAGTTATAGGCATTTAAAGAAAAAACTTTAGGTGACACTGGTGAACAGAGGAAATCACAAAAACCCAATATTTTGTGTGGTTAACAAAACCAATTGAATGCTACATACTGAAGTCAGGTTTCTTTGACGTAAAAAGGTCAAGGAATAGCAGAAAAAATATTTTGAAAGTTTTATAATTTTTCTTTCTAAAACGCAAAGTCGAGATTTTAAAGGTCAAAATTTGCAATTTTCGAACAAATAATCTTAGAGAAATACGGATTATGTATCAGAAATGTCACAATAAGTGTGTTTTGCAAAGCCTTCATTTTACTAAAACAAACAGACCCTCTTTCTGATGCTTTGGGAGTAGTCTCGGCAATAAAGTTTGTGGTTTAGTAGTCTATAGTTAAGCAAATTTTCCTAGAAAAAATTCGTTATTGAGAAGACCGCGACTTATGAATTGTTAAAAGATTTATTTAAATGTGTGCCAACCAGAACCCCTAAAAACCACATACGGGGTTAATGTTAGTTTTTGTCTGTTTACACATATACAAGGTGACGCATTTTTAAAGTAAAGCTCAATATATCCGTTATTATAAAAGATATGAGAAAAAATACATACGTGATTATAGGGTGTCGCGAGCTGCATCTTATAAAGCTATTTTTTTATATCTATATTTTCACAACACACCACGAGGGCTTATAGCCTAAATACTATCGTACCGTGGGTGTCGACAAGGAGGAAAGATGTAACTTGTTAATTCTGGTTCTGGTTCGGAGATTCGGAGGTTCGGAGGAGAAGGAAAAACATGTGGCGGCAAGGAATTCCACAACTTGGAAGTCCTCTGGAGAAAAGATCGGGCATAACAAGATGTTCTATGTCTGGTAACCTGGACAGTAAAAGGGTGCATTCGCTCTGTTCCCCTGGTAGCAGTGCCCGTGCAGATACCTATAAAAGAGAGAGAGAGGTCAACAAATACGTCGGTGGGCAAGGGATGGCAGCGTTTGGACGAGGGTGGGTCACTGATGAGACGTATATCTCTCTTGTGAATGGAGTCCATGATAGCAAGAGTAGAAGCGGCCGCCCAAATGTGGGAGCAGTATCGAGGTTTGGCCTAATTTGTGAAGTATATAAGGTATAGAGATTAGCTGGAGAAAAGTATTTGCGAGCCCGGAAGAGAAAACCTAATTTCTTAGCAGCCGCTTCTGCAATTGATGTGACATGTTGGTGCCAATTGAGATTTCGATCCACAGAAATAGTGAAAAGTGCTCATTACTTTGAACAACTTGGTTGTTCATTGTGATGAGTCTAGGGCTGGTGTATCTCTTATGAGATAGAAAGCAAGACTAAGCTTTGGTGGAGTTGAATTGTACAAGATTTCTACTTCTCCAGTCTAATATTTTTTTGAGATCCACAGAGACAGAACCATCCATGAGTCTACGATCCTCATCTCTTATATCGGCCATTTGGGCATTTGCATAGTTGACCATTGTATTTACTTAATTGTTCTTGTTGTAAAGCTTTCTTGAGCTTGACGAAAACCAAAACAATAAAGATAAATGTCATTATGACGTTATTTGACTGCAGCCTGATTAATTTTTTTAATACCACTTAGCGAATGTATGTGAAAAGGGGTCTAAATATAATTGTATTTTTTTGAAATCAAATTAACGGTTTTATGGAAAAAAGTCAGGACATAAAAAAGTTGAATCCTTTTTTTTAAATAAATTTGCAAATAGAAAAATGTAGACACACCAAAAAGTTTTGATGCAAAATAATGTAGGGGTTGACTTTTTCGCCCGTCAAAACTGTCACTTTGTTAGCGGTAATCATGTGCAAAATTTTGCATTTTCAAATTATTTCATAGTGGAAATTTTGGATAAAAACATTTTTTTGCCCTGATTTCAAAGGTCTGTAACTTGAAGATGAAGGGAACTTGAACAAAAAATTATATAAAAGACCCCTTTTAATTTTTGCGAAAAAATCGTCCTTTGAAATTTTTCGCATCAATTAAGACACATATGTAATACTAGAAAGATAAACTGTTAAAATAGAAAGGTAATTTACAGGGTGATACAGTGGTGACCAGAAGTGAAACCCCATGTTCTTTGAACAATTTTAGAGAGGGTATGTCCTATAAAAATTTTTCCTATAATACTTCATTAAAAAGATACAGGGTGTTGAAATTGAATTTCAAAAAATAAAATTTCCCAATTTTTTAAAAAGTAGCACATATATTTTGCTGAAACTTCGCATGTGTAGGCTGTTATGGAAGACGCGTATTCTACCATAACAATTGAATCGGCTAATTTAGCAGTGGCGCGCGGACCCACATGTCATTGGTTATGCATCAAGAAAAAAAACGGGTACGCCAATGATTTTTTTTTATTTTTCATTTTTTGAATTTCACTTTCATTCGTGAACAAAATGACTCTCTTGATAATTTTCTGTACGACGCTTATTTTACGAGTAAACGATGAATCAGGTAAATGTTTTAGAGCACAGTTCATGATTTTTAACCAGTCGTTGTTTCGTAGAAAATCTCAATGATACACTTTTATGCCTCCATTGACCTGAATACACGCACGACATCTTTTTGATATGGAAAATTTAATGTCTTGATAATTTTTTGTACGACGATTATCTTTGTTGTATTTTGGTAAGTAGTAGTCTGGTTTGCCAAAGTTGTGATTAAGTGTCACTTGACGTTTAGGTTAACAAGTTATTATTTTGAATAGGTGTAAGTGGTAAACTTTATAAAATTGCAAAATTTTCTACTCTTTTACTTTTTATAATGGAATACACATCAGAAGAGTATGCAGATATAATTTTTACCTACGGATATGCTGATGGAAATGCTCTAGCTGCTTGTCGAGAATATCAACGTAGGTTTCCCACTCGCCGTCAACCTACACCAAGGGTTTTTTCTCGATCGTTTTCAAGACTTCGGCAGTGCGGTATTGGACAACGTCCTGACGCTAGAGCTAATGGTAGAAGAAAACATCAACTTGAAGACGAATAGAGAGTGGTGGATGCAGTGATGGATCAACCTTCTACAAGTACTCGGAGGCTTGCCACGCAGTTACAATATTCTCATATCATCGACAGAATGTTCATTGCCTTCTACCTGGAGATAATGTGCATCGATAAGTCTTTTGTGAAAGGATGTTGGAAATGAACAATCAAAATATCTTATTCCCTAATCTAATCTTCTGGTCTGACGAATCAACATTTACAAGAAGTGGTATTTATAATCCTCATAATGAGCATGTCTGGTCATTGGAAAATCCACATGCAACAAGGACTCGCACATTTCAACATAGATTTTCCATTAATTTATGGTGTGGTATTTTTAACGGCTCACTGTCCATGGAAGTCCTGCCACAACGTTTAAATGGATCTTCGTACTTAGCGCTCCTAGAAAACCGTGTAGAAAACATTCTAGATGACATGCCACTAGCAACAACAGGTATAATGTGGTACCAGCATGACGGTGCACCAGCGCATCATAGTCGAAATGTTGTTACATGGCTACATGAACATTTTAATGAAAGATGGATTGGCAGAACTGGACCAATACATTGGCATGCAAGATCATCGGACTTAAACCCACTTGACTTCTATCTTTAGGGTGATTTTAAGCGACTGGTCTACAGTGAACAAATAAATACCAGAGCAACCACAACAACTGATAAATAATGCTTTTCGTCATATTCAAGCAACAATGAATCCTCAAGACATTTAATTTTCCATATTAAAAAGATGTCGTGCGTGTATTCAGGCCAATGGAGGCATTTTTGAACATTTATTGTAATAAATAAATTACTATAAGCCTGATAAAAGTGTATAATTGCGAGTTTCTACCAAACAAGGACTGGTTAAAAATCATGAACTGTGCTCTAAAACACTTTCCTGGTTCATTGCTTACTCGTAAAATAATCGTCGTACAGAAAATTATCAAGAGAGTCATTTTGTTCACGAATGAAAGTCAGATTCAAAAAATAAAAAATAAAAAAAATATAATTGGCTTACCCTTTTTTTCTTGAGGGATAACCAATGACATGTGGGTACGCGCGCCACTGCTGGATTAGCCGATTCAATTGTTATGGTAGAATACGCGCCTTCCATAACAGCCTAGAAATGCGAAGTTTCAGCAAAATATATGTACTACTTTTTAAAAAATTGGGAAATTTTATTTTTTGAAATTCAACTTCAACAGCCTGTATCTTTAAAATGAAGCATTATACGAAAAAATTTTATAGGACACACCTTCTCTAAAATTGTTTAAAGAACATGGGGGTTTCATTTTTGGTCACCACTTATGAATCACCTGTATACCAACAATGTATAAAATTGCATGTATAGTATAACAAAATCGTGCCGTTTGCAAGGATCACGTTCTACAACGAATTACAGATTACTCAACATCCTGTGTTTACGTCCAGTGCAGAGCATATCCCAGCTCGGTGATCAATGTCACATTGTAGCCGAAAAACAAGCCATAACGGTGATTGAGTTGTAAATTTGTCGGAAATAACTTAAGCGTAGGTGTTGGAATCTCGTCAAGCTAATGTCAGATCTTGCGATATTTGAAGTAATGTTTTAATAATATTAACATAGGGACAGAAATAGATTTAACCCTGGTTTACTTGATTTTGATGTACATACACATAAAATGACATTTTTCTAATCCTCACAGTAACTTAACTAACAAAGTATACACTGTGTCTCAAAAGTTCGGGAACGGTCTTGTATTTCAGAAACCACTTTATGAAAAAAAGTTACGGGACGCAGCAAGTGCGTTATAGTAGCGAATTTTAATAAGAATTGTACATTATAATTATACGGCATATTAGTAAAGTTAATACTTTAAACTTACACAGACCTTGAAGATTGATTTTAGAGGTCCTGGTACGCGCACATTTGAAGATTTCTTTAGAAAGTGTTACCATCGATATCTCTTTATTATCAAAAAAATCTTGCGTTTTAACTCCTTTTGAGAAAAATTCCCAAAACTCAATTTTCTACGAAAGTAAAGAACTAAATTTTGCTATATCTGTAGGTAGTGTAAGTGTCTTTGAAAGAAACTTGTATTGCAAATTTCATTAAACTTATACAGAAGATTTCCAAAAGGAAACTTAATTCATATTTAGACAAGTGTCTGCCAAGTTATAAACGTAGCAGTTATTTTTCCTTATTAATCTCCAGAATGATTTCGTTTTAGTCAACCTAATTAAACCGGTTTTTTCAATAACAATTGCAACAATAACATAATTATGATTTCAGACTCAAAGGTGAGAAACTTATTTAGGCGTTTTAAACAAAAATGAAATCTTGTTCAAAACGTATAAAATCGGTGTACTATTGTTTCTCCAAACGTAAAAATAAAACATTAAAAAAAAGATACATGCCTCCAGCTGGATTCGATCGCATCACTTTCTACAATTCAAATTTCAATTTCAAAATATTTATTCAGAATTCATAGGTTAAAAATATTACAATATGTTAGGTAAAAAGTTTTAGTCTATAAACAGAGAAAACTAGACATCTAACAATATTATTTTACAATTTCCTTAGTATAAACATGGTTCCTATCTTAAGATTTATCCATGGTTTATGTTTACATATTTTGAATATAATAAAGAACATATATGTATTCTTAAGAAAAATGCTATCTATTGTTTTTATGTTGTTCCTAGTGTGTTTTTAAGTTTGTTAATTTTTATTAGCAGGAAAATTAGGAAAAACCTGCCTTCATCACTTTCTACGTGGGATGGCATGATAACCGCTACGCTATTTGGGCACCCGTAAAAAAGGGTTTTACTTGCGTCATAGCGTAGATCGGCTCCATGCCCGGGATATTATGTTCAAAGTATACATAATTAATTAATTACAGAAAATTAGGTAGTAGAATTACCATTGAAACAAATCCCACTTGTGTTTCGGTCTTATATGACGTCTTATGTTTAAGTTTCAAGATGAAAGAAATTATTTTAGAATCATTTTTGTAAAGACTTGGCTTGATTTTGTTTAAATTTCTGATACATTATTATGCGACAGCAAAATATATCTATGCTGCGCTAAAACTGTGTTTGAGGTCACTAATAAAGCTACAAATGGGTATAGTGTATTTTAATAATTGATTGAATCCCTAGTTAAATAACAATCACTTGGCGAATTAATTTCATGTCGTCTGTCATTTTCCATAACTGCGGCCGAGATTTCACGATCGTGGATTCGGGTATTATGTTTTCTGCCTGGTATATATTTGGTTTGGTTACCGTTGCTGTATGGTTTATACCTGTTGTATGAATCAATCTACGCGTGGCAGTTAACTACCCTGTCTGTCAGGCATTCGACTTTACCCACTAAATCGTTTCAACGCATGTCTTTGGGATTTTATTTTTAATTTGGCAAAAATTCTAAATATTGTGGACCAAATTACTTAAAATTCACAACATATGTTTCTTCGCACTATTTCTAGCCACATGTGAAGTCTCATTGGAGTTACTCTGATACTTACAAAAATATAGCGTTTTCAAACAGTTTTTTCCGATTTTCCACAGGAAAAACTTGAGCATAAAGGCTGATTAACGATATCGACCTCGGTTTTGGCCCAAACAAGGTTTTTTCCACGGTTGATTAAAATCAGTTTAGTATTTTTTGAGTTATCCCTCGGATACATATATACATATACATATATATATATATATATATATATATATATATATATATATATATATATATATATATATATATATATATATATATATATATATATATATATATATATATATATATATATATATATATATATATATATATATATATATATAAAAATTTTAACGAAGCTTGGTTTCGGGTTCTAGGGACCCCAATTCGCGCTCATCTGAAGAAATTTTTTCTTAATGAAAATTCGCTAAAAGTCGGGACGCAATAGCGAATTTTCATCAAAATATTTCTAATTTCAAATATGTCTTTTAGTCAACTTTCTTTAAAATATTCACTAATGAGGAGATGGCGACTTTTGAATTTTGAAAAAAAATCTATAAACGAGCGCGAACTAGGCCGCTTAGAACACCTATCTGCGGTTAATTTCATTATATATATATATATATATATATATATATATATATATATATATATATATATATATATATATATATATAGTTGTGTGTGTGTATCACACCGATAACTAAAAAAATAAATGGCCGATTTTGATCAAATTCGGTAAACACATTCATTTTGCAAGTGGCTTGAATAAGTTCTTTAGCCAGGAAAATCGGCTCAGGTTATCCAAAAATACTTTGTGTTTTCTTTCGGAAATTTTTTTCATCTCTGAAAATAACACAGAAATGGCAACCAAATTTAGTACGCGTGTTTGTCTAATAAAAAGTGGACCATGCTTCTTTTATCTTTAAGCTTAAACATAAGACGTCATATAAGATGGAAACAGTCGAGGGATGTGTTTCAATGCTAACTTTACTAATTCTGTAATTAATTGTTACGTATACTTTGAATATAATATCCCGGGCATGAAGCCGATCTAATGTATCACGTAAACAAAACCTTCGTTGACGTCGCGCTTGTCTCATAAGGAGAAGGTTATGCGATCGAATCCAGCTCGATGAATGTATGTTTTTAGTGAATTTTCTTAAAAAAAATCACTAATGAGGAGATCTCGACTTTTGAATTTTGAAAAAATTTCTTCCAATGAGCGCTATTTAGGACCCCTGGAACCCAAATCCGAGGTCGGTTTCAGACTTTATATGTTTATATATATATATATATATATATATATATATATATATATATATATATATATATATATATATATATATATATATATATATATATATATATATATATATATATATATATATATATATATATATATATATATATATATATATATATATATATATGTATATATATTTATGTGTCACACCTATAACTAAAAAAATAATGGACCGATTTTGATAAAATTTGGTGAGTACCTTCCTTTCGCGAGTGGCTTGGACAAGTTCGTTATCCAGGAAAATCCGCCGAGGTTTTCCCAGAAAATTTTGTGTTTTTTTTTCGAAAAAAATCGAAAAAAAAATATATCTCCGGAATTAACAAAGTAAGGGCAACGAAATTTGGTACACGGGTTTATATCGTTATATGTAAGCTACCAACCAAAATTTAGCGCTGTCGGTTAAAGGACAAAAAAGTTACAGGCATTTAAAGAAAAATAAATTTGGGTTTTCCTCAAAACGTCAAAGTCGCGATTTTAAACGTCAAAATTCTTAATATTTAGGCAATGAACCTTAAATTAATATGATCTATGGAAGGAAAATGTCTCAAGAATAATGTTTTACAAAGCCTGAGCTCTTAGTTTTAGTCGTCATTGTCCTTCATTTTACTAAAATATTCCCAGAAAATTCATTTCAAATAGACCCTTTCTCTGATACTTTGGCAGTAGTGTTGGCTATAGAGTTTATCGTTTAATGGTATATCATTTTTGTCGAATTATCTTAAAAAATCATTAAAGCGCAATATTTCCGTTATTATTGAAGTTACGAAAAAAAGTTGTATACATTAATTGTAGGGTGTCTTAAGGTACATCTTAAAAAATATCTCCACAATTACAGGCTGGCCCATAAGTCGTTGGTGATTCAAATTTTCTTTTTTTTAGTGAATTTTTTTAATCAAACACGCCCTATGTTATTGCATTTTTGTATTTTCCATCGAAATATAATACATCTTTGTAAGAAAAGAAATTCGGGACGCAGCAAGTGCGTTATGGTAGCGAATTTTCATTAAATGCTTCAAATTGTGAATCAATTTGCTATTAACCTATAAGGTTGACCAGAAAACCAGTTTTTTCGGGGAAAATTTAAGTTTACTTTCGGAAATTTTTGTACATTTTCAAACAATAAAGTTATTTTGATGAAATATGGTACATTGTTTCTAATATATAAATTATACTGGTAACCAAATTTGGTGCCTGCTTTCTTAAAAAAACATATTTGCTATTAGAAACATTTTTATGAAAATTCACTACCATAACGCACTTGCTGCGTCGAGAGTTTTTATGTTTTATTTTAGCATTTGGAGAAACAATATTGCACAGATTTCATACAATTTGAACGAGATCTCGTTTTTGTTTAAAACGCCTGAATAAGTTTGTCAGCTTTAAGTCTGAAATTATAATTTTGTTATTGTTAATATTGAAAAACCCAGTTTGATTAGCTTGACTAAAATGAAATTATATTGGCGATTAGTAAGCAAAAATAACTGCTGCGTTTACAATTTGACAGATACTTTACTTTTCTAAATATGAATTAAGTTTCCTTCTGGAAATCTTCTGTACAACTTTAATGAAATTTCTAATACAAGTTTCTTTTAAAGAAACTTACACTTTCTACAGATATAGTAAAATTTTGTTATTTAGCTTCACAGAAAATAGAGTTTTGGGCTTTTTACTCAAAAGGAGATAGAACGCAAGATTTTTTTAATAACAGAGATGTCGATGGTAACACTTTCGAAAGAATTCTTCAAATGTGCGCGTACCAGGACGTCTAAAATCGATCTTCAAGGTCTGTGTAAGTTATAAGTATTAACTTTACTAATATGCCGTATAATAATAGTGTACAATTCTTATGAAAATTCGCTACTATAACGCACGTCCTGCGTCCCGAAATTTTAATATTAAACGCACTTGCTGCAACTGGCCTTCTTTGTATATTCCTTAGTAACTATTCATGAAAATCGGTAAAATTGAAATTTTCTATTAGTGAATTTTTATTTTAAAAATTCACTAATAGAGAGGTATCGATGGTGAAACTTTGCAAAAAATTTTTCAAATAAGCGCAAACTAGGACCCCTAGAACCCATATCCGGGGTCAGTTTGAATTTTTATATGTTTATATATATATATATATATATATATATATATATATATATATATATATATATATATATATATATATATATATATATATATATATATATATATATATATATATATATATATATATATATAATAAAATAGCCTTTATTTAAGTTAGGTATAGGTGAAAACCCAAGTAACTGACCTTTTATTTTGGGCAATAGATTATTATTATATGGATAAAGAATAAAAAATAATTTAAAATACATAAATAACTGCATATCATGGACTTATCTGGTTATCTAATTTAAATAAAATACTTAGCTAATGAGGATACCGAAAAACTTCAGTCACCGAGACGCAAGAAGCTTTGAAACACCACTTATTTTTAACTTCTGATATATTATTACTTTACCATCAGCAACGCACTTGGAACTTGAGGACAACTTCCACACATACTGAATACCGAGCTATACGTCTTTTCCTGCAGTGCCACCTTTTATCAAATGTTGCATGTCAAGCTGTGCCTGTCCGATATCACGCAATGCCGCCTGGATTTGAAGCAAAAGTTCCTCTCCTTTTTTCACTATTGTTTCCAGAAGCTCGGCTGCATCTTGATTTTCCTGTTCCAGAATTTTTAAACTCTGCAACTGCAGTTCTGTGGAACTCTCTTCACTGGGCTAGGATTCTATTAAATATATGTGTATCCGTCTGATAACTCAAAAAATAATTAACCGATTTCGATGAAACTGCCTTTCTTTTATTAATGTCTTGGATAGTTCGTTAGTCAAGAAAATCGGACGGGGTTTTCCGAGAAAATTTTGAGTTTTCTTTCAAAAAAAAATTTTTTCTCCGAAAATTACAGCGCTGTTCTAATGAAATTTAACGTATATATTGCCTTAGGACAGGCCTTACTACGTACCAAAGTTAAACTTTCTAAGTTTATAGAAAATTGAGTTATTCAAATTTTAAGTTTTCTTTCAAAAAAAAAAATTTACTCCGAAAATCGCAAAGTTATTTTGATGAAATTTAGTGGATATCTTACCTTAGGAAAGACCTTACTACTCACAAAATTTAAACTTTCTAAGTGTATACAAAATTGAGTTATTGAAATTTGAAGCATTTAATAAAAGTTCACTACCATAACGCACTTGCTGCGTCCCGTTAGTTTTTTGTTTACTTTCACTGATTCAAATTTCTTTTTTCAATTTTAATTACAGATTAGGTTTATACATAATTTGAAGTTGATGAATCTTTTCAGAAAATGTTGGTATAAAAGGTTATTTATTGAAAAAACCATGCGAATTGAGGTAAAAAAAGTTTTCGAATTATCGTGAAAAAATTTGTTTAGAACGTGTAACAAAACTTTTTGGAAACTTTTTGTAATAGGGTGCTTATATAATTTTTGTGTAAGGTTATTTAGCCAATCTTTGTGAAAACACGCCGAGTTTTCGTTAAAACAAATTGTTTGCACATTTTCATCTAAATATTTTTAGTGAATTTTCGTAGAAAAAATTCACTAATGGGGAGATCCAGACTTTTGAATTTTGAAAATTTTTTTGCAAATGAGCGCTAACTACGACCCTCAGAACCCATATCCGGGGTCAGTTTCAATTTATATATATATATATATATATATATATATATATATATATATATATATCACACCGATAACTCAAAAAATAATGGGCTGATTTTGATAAAATTTGGCACATACCTTCCTTTTGTAAGTGGCTTGGATAATTTCGTTAGTGAGGAAAATAGGACGAGGTTTTCCCCGAAAATTTTTAGTTTTCATTCGAAAAAAAATTATATCTCCGGAATTAACAAAGCAAGGGCAACCAAATTTGGTACGCGTGTTCATATCATCATAGGTAAGCTACCTACCAAAATTTAGCTCTGTAGGTTAAAGGAAAAAGAGGTTGCAGGCATTTAAAGAAAAATAAATGTGGGTTTTCCTCAAAACGCCAAAGTCGCGATTTAAAATGTCAAAATTAGTCATATTTAGACAATGAACCTGAAATTAATGATATATGGAAAGAAAATGTCTCAAGAAGAATGCTTTACAAAGCCTGAACTCTTAGTTTCAATCGTCATTGTCCTTCATTTTACTTAAATATTCCCAGAAAATTCATTTAAAATAGACCCTTTCTCTGATGCTTTGGCAGTAGTGTTGGCTATAGAGTTAACGTTTAATGGTATATCATTTTTGTCAAATTTTCGTAAAAAATCATTAAAGCTCAATATATTCGTTATTATGCAAGTTACGAAAAAAAATGATATACATTAATTATAGGGTGTCTTGAGCTACATCTTAAAAATATTTCCACAATTACAGGGTGGCCCATAAGTCGTAGGTGATTCAAATTTTCTTTTTTTTTTAATCGAACACGCCCTATGTTATTGCATTTTTGCATTATTAATCGAAATATAATACATCTTTGTAAGAAAAGAAATTTGGGACGCAGCAAATGCGTTATGGTAGCGAATTTTCATTAAATGCTTCAAATCTGAATAGCTCAATTTGCTATTAACCTATAAGGTTGACCAGGAAACCAGTTTTTTCGGGAAGAATTTAAGTTTACGTTCGGAAATTTTTGTACATTTTCAAACAATAAAGTTATTTTGATGAAACATGGCACATTGTTTCTACTATATAGATTGACGGCTGCTTTCTTAAAAAAACATTTTTGCTATTAAAAACATTTTAATGAAAATTCACTACCATAACGCACTTGCTGCGTCCAGAAGTTTCTAATTTACTTTTAAACTCATTTTATAAAAAAATCTGACTGGTATTAAAAAATTACAACTTTTATCGCAAAAAAGTTACTAACCACGAACGAATGTGAACATTTAACTTCTGACACAAATTACACAAGTTGAATGACAGATAAGGAAAACATGCATATCACATTATTTTTTATGGGTTTATTTGTATTGCAATTATTGACCACAGTAGTTATATAATAAGCACAAACACGCGATAAAAATAAAATTGTATCGTTATTTTCAATCCGGTTAGATTTATTCATACTTAACACAGAAAAACTAGAACGTTTTGTGAGATGTTTTTGTTCATAGCGGCACCCTTGAACACAAGGATATTTTATTTATCCTGTACATTAGATTAGATTAGTTTCATTGTAAGTGGGCTATACTATATAGTCCTTCCACCACGACCTTAGGCCTATTGTGGTTCAAGTCTCATTGTTTAAATTTCACCCATCAAATCTAGCTCACAGCGGAAGTCGATTCTTCTGGGTGAAAGTTTGTTTGACAGGTATATTGCAATATGAGCGAAGTCGCTTTTCCGTTTCGAAGCTCAAAGGGAGATAACCTCTCTTAGAGTTCGTCTTGACCCGACATCCGTCAGTGTTTGGCTAGAGGCGGTATCATAAAGTCCCGCTCTCGAGCAGCATCCAGTCTCCAGTTGTAATCCACACCTAGAGATCTTAGCTCTCCTACGGGTTCGCCTAAACCCGGCACCCGCCAGTGCTAGACTTAAGGCGACAGCCCATTGAGTCCCGGTCCCGAGCGTTACCCAAGTGAGGCCGTCCCTTCGTTTCGAAGCACACAATTAGTCTAGTCGACAGGTTGGAAAAAGGTCGGAAGTTAATGAAACTTTGGGATGTTGTTCAGAGGTGGTTAATAGACTCTCAACTTCTGGACCTCTAGGACCATGTGCGAAAAAAGAGGGGGGCGGGGTCTGCAAAATTTTCGACCTTTCTCCGGTTTTTCCTTAATAACTTTTTTCCCTTACATACTACGGTAAAAACATCACAGACTTTTTTGTAGAGCGTTAACTTTCCTACTATATTGACTATCCAAACATGTTTGTATGTCAAATTGTTACCGAGATATGGCGCTTCGAAAAAAAAAAATTTATCAAAATACGCTAAAAAAATGCCGAAGAATGCAGAATTCCACCTTATTTCTTCTGTTATACCCGAATTATTGTAAAATGTTTTTGTCATTATGATTTCTGGTTACAACCGCCAACTTCGGATACCACACGGACTACCCCCCCTCTCCCCCCCCCTCCTCCCCCCCTCCCCCACCGCAATTCACAAAAGCTAATTTTCTTCTCTGATGAAATCCAACCATACTCACACCATGTTGGCACTGATATTTGTTACTCTTCCGATCGATATCCTCCCTCACCTCACACCCCCACCCCTTCCCCAACAACATAATTTACTACCTAATATTTTACGTTCGTACTAATATTAATATCCGTTTTTTTCTGATTACAGGCATAAAGAGTGATTGCTGACCATACATTGTGAATCGTCAGAATGGAGTCGGTGCAGTTATTCGTTGTCGTTTCAAGAGAGCCTGGTGAATCCGTGTTTGCGCAAATTCGAGTACCTTTTGGAGATGGCGTCTACATCTAATCAATCAGACTCGTATTCATTTGTAAAGGAGGAGTTGAAGCAGGTGAACTAACTGTTGTGAAAGCCAGAGGAGTTGCCAGACTGTTGGTGTCCAGTGTCAAAAGGAAACTTTCGGCAGATGAACAGGTCCTGGGTTGAGTGAAGTGAGAGTGCACAGTGCTTGGCAAACAAGGTACGACAATGAGAAATTGATTGCTGCCTTTGCACGTCGAGGATATGACACATTCAAAGCTCCTTCTCCGGTATCTACGACGTCAGGGGTACTACCAATCCCCACAAGCAGAAATGCTGCAGAAATGCCTCCAGATTTTTTCATGCAAGTGCAGTAAAGGATGTGGTACCGGCTAGCAGCTGCAAAAATCAGGCCTTAGGTGCTCAGCAATGTGCAAGCACTGCACAGGACACTCCTGCGAAAACGCTCCCGCAACTGATAAGAACGAGAAGGACTCACCAGACATAGTCGACGAATACGACGACGACGAGGACATCATTAACAGCCTGATCGCTCAGGAGGACAATGAGTTGTTAGAAGCAGAACCAACGGCTAAGAAATCCCGACAGGAACTGTAATGAGTACAAATGAGTACCTACTATGGTTTGTACATGTATATATGAGTCCTTTCAGTAATAATATATCCATTTCATATAATGTTTCCTTGTGAATACCTTAATATTGCTAATTACATTACGGGGTTTCTGAAGTTGGGGTGGTAACCAGAAATCATAATGTCAACAACATTTCACAATAATTCGGGTATAACAGAAGAAATAAGATGAAATTCTGCATTCTTCGCCATTTTTTTAGCGAATTTTGCTAAATTAATTTTTTTTCGAAGCGCCATATCTCGGTAACGATTTGACATACAAACGTGTTTGAATAGTCAGGATTTGATGGAATGATGCCCATGATGGGTCAACAGGTGATAGATATACTGGCGCCGGCGCTCACTCTCATTATGAGGGCCAGCCTGGCTGGGGTATATTCCGAGGGCATGAAGACTGTCCAGGGTTGTATTTATTCCTAAACCTGGGCGTCCAACAGACCAGGTAAAGTCCCTGAGGCCAAGAAGTCTCATGACCTTCTTGCTAAAAACAGTGGAAAAACTGCTCGAACGGCACATTAGGGGCGGTGTACTGGAAGCATATCCCCTACACTGCGGCCAATATGCATATAGATCAGGAGTCTCAACAGAAACAGCATTGCCCCAACTGGATCTGAAATTGGAGAACGCTGGAAAACAGGGATGTGGCGCTGGGGGGCCTTTCTAAAGAGGGGGGCCTTCAGCAACACCTCTGTCGGATCGGTTCTGGCAGCTGTCAGGGAGCGTGGAATAGAGGATACCTGCTGCAGGTGGATCGGTTCCATGCTGAGGGACAGGGCGATGTTCACCTCAATCGCGGGAGGGACTCTGCTGGCATGGGTCTCGGCGGGGAACGTTCTGTCTCCATTCCTCTGGTGCCTAGTCGTGGATGGCCTGCTGGGGAGGCTCTTAGGAGAAGGGTATAAGGTACAGGGCTATACGGATGACATTGTCATCGTAGTCCGAGGAAAGATTACACAGTCAGTGTGAGAGTGCATGCAGACAGCACTGAAAGTGCGGGAAAGGTGGACGGTTGGTCAACGGCTCGGGTGAGCCCCGAGAAAGCAACTGTCATACCGTTTACGAGGACGAGCAATTGGGAGAACCACGGAAATCTCACACTATACGGTAGCAGCATTCCAATGGCCAGGGAAGTAAACTATCTTGGGGTATTGGACTCTACGCTAACCTGGAATGGTCACGTTGAAAAAATACTGCGTAAGGCATGACCTTAGCCATCACTAGGCGACCATATGGAAAAACGTGGGGAATAAGACCTAGTATGGCCCACTGGTCGTACACAAGGGTGGTTAGACCATCGTTAACATACGCGGTTCTGGTCTGGTGGCCTAAGGTGACAAACCAGTGCCAAATAAAAACTAGGCAAGATCCAAAGGATGGCTTGCCTAGGCATCACAGGAGCCATGTCTTCAACCCCAACAGCCGCCATGCAGGTGTTGCTAGATCTGCCGCGGACGAGCCCTGAGGGAGAAAAAAAAACATTTAACAATTCTTTGTTATTTTCTTGCAAGATTTTGACCTGACCTGACCTTTCCACTAAAACCGATTGGTGTATCGATCGATCAAGCACTAATAGGTTAATAGTTATTTTAAATTACAGTTTAATAACAATGATAGATTTTAGATTTTTTTTAATCTGGAAAGTACAGGTACAGTGCCAGCTTTTGTCCTCTCATAAATGTTTGTGGCAAACATGATGACATGCAAAATAAACGTCACGATATCATGGAGGTTTTATAGAGTTTTATGATATATAGCCGCAATTATATTCATTAGTTTTTATTTTCCCCTAAAACTCGTCCGTTAACACAAAATCCATCGGATAATGTTAACGTAAAACAAACAAACAAAAATAAAGGAATTTTTTTTCTCCATCCTGGAGTCCAACTAGATGCGCGTCTTTGATAATTTTGTAAAATCACCAAAACTCTGGTTTTTATAGCTTTGTTTTCGTCAAATTCCCGCCTGAAATTATACACATGAATCATAAAAAGTAATTAAACATTCTAAGACAGTCTAAATATAAATTATATTGCCGAATTTCTACACAAGACTCAAAATGTTGTTAATTTCAGCACAAACTGCAACAGACCACAGGGTTCTAGGTGATCTCAGACGCAACATCATTATCATCATCATTATGTTCGCTGGTTTCTTTACGATGTATAATTTTTTTCAGATACCTATATTTATAAATGATAGTTGAATCTACAAATAAACAATGTATCAGATTATTAGTTGCTCTGTGTTTATCTATAAACTTCAAACCACGGACAAAAACAAATAAGATCGTGGATGATGATTTACTGAAGTCTAGCTGAAAGCTAGGCAGTAATTTAAACATGACATAGCGTACGGTGTTGCCACGCTGCGTTGTCTATTTTCACTTTCATACCAATCCATTCATGCAGGATTCCCTGTAGAAATAAAAAAACTCTAGACGCAGCAAGTACGTTATGGTAGTGAATTTTCATAAGAATTGTACACTATTTGTAAGATATATTATTTAAACTAATTCTTTAAATTTAAATGGATCTTGAAGATCGGTTTTAGAGTCCCAGTTAGCGATTATTTGAAAAACTTGATATTTTATATAGAGCTACTCAATAAAAATTTGGTCTTGGATATAATATGTAAGTACTGCAAGTGCCTTTAAAAAAATTGTGTTATAAATTTTATTAAAGTTACAAACGTTTTTCAGAAAAAATAAATGATTTACAAAGGAAATGTACCTGTCGAATTATAAATATGACAGGTATTTTTCCATATTAATTGCTTGGATGGTTTTGTTCTGGTGAACCCATCCAGTTTTTGCAAACAATAAACAACAAAAAATATTTTTTTTATGTTATGGTAGAAAATTTTCATAAAAATATTTCAAATCCGAAAGCTCAATAATTTTCCCATTAAGCCAGAATCCTTAATCTTGAACCTTAGTAACACCTATTTAAACGCACGTGGGTAATAAATTAAAGAAAAATAACATATTGAGCTTCGTTTTGTTTTAAAAAACCTTTTTTGTTGTTTATTGTTTGCAAAAACTGGATGGGTTGACTAAAACAAAACCATCCAAACAATTCATAAGGAAAAATACCTGTCATATTTATAATTTCACAGGTACATTCCCTTTGTAAATAATTAATTATTTTCTGAAAAACTTTTGTAACTTTAATGAAACTTGTAACACAATTTTTTTTTAAACACTTGCAGTATTTACATATTATATCTAAGACCAAATTTTAATTTAGTAGCTCCATATAAGATATATTTTTTTTCCGATAATCGCTAACTGGGACTCTAAAACCGATCTCCAAGGTCCATTTAAATTTAAAGAATTAGTTCTAATAATATATCTTACCAATAGTGTAGAATTCTTATCAAAATTCACTGCCATAATGTACTTGCTGCGTCTAGAGTTTTTTATAATTCGACAGGTACATTCCCTTTATAAATCATTTATTTTTTCTGAAAAACTTTTGTAACTTTAATGAAATTGGTAACACAATTTTTTTAAAGACACTTGCAGTATTTACATATTATATCTAAGACCAAATTTTAATTTAGTAGCTCCATATAAAATTATTTTTTTCCAATAATCGCTAACTGGGACTCTAAAACCGATCTCCAAGGTCCATTTAAATTTAAAGAATTAGTCTTAATAATATATCTTACTAATAGTGTACATTTCTTATGAAAATTCACTACCATAATGTACTTGCTGCGTCTAGAGTTTTTTATAATTCGACAGGTACATTCCCTTTATAAATCATTATTTCTTTCTGAAAAACGTTTGTAACTTTAAAGAAATTTGTAACACACTTTTTAAGGCACTTGCAGTACTTACATATTATATCCAAGACCAAATTTTAATTGAGTAGCTCCATATAAAATATAATTTTTTTCAAATAATCGCTGGGACTCTAAAACCGATCTCCAAGGTCCATTTAAATTTAAAGAATTAGTTTTAATAATATATCTTACTAATAGTGTACATTTCTTATGAAAATTCACTACGATAATGTACTTGCTGCGTCTAGAGTTTTTTATAATTCGACAGGTACATTCCCTTTATAAATCATTATTTCTTTCTGAAAAACGTTTGTAACTTTAAAGAAATTTGTAACACATTTTTTAAGGCACTTGCAGTACTTACATATTATATCCAAGACCAAATTTTAATTGAGTAGCTCCATATAAAATATATTTTTTTTCAAATAATCGCTGGGACTCTAAAACCGATCTCCAAGGTCCATTTAAATTTCAAGAATTAGTTTTAATAATATATCTTATTAATAGTGTACAATTCTTATGAAAATTAACTACCATAACGTACTTGCTGCGTCTAGAGGTTTTTGTGATACTGGAACCAATAAGTATAAGTTAGTATTTGTTTCACTTGCCAGGTTATTAAAAATATTGAAGAACACAAATAACGATAAGCATGTGCTACTTACATTTGATCAACAATTATTGTGTCAGAAACTTTAGGACCAAATCAAAACAACACTCTTTAATAACAACTCTAACATAATATGTAGAGATATAATATAAAGAGCTTTATAACAACAAACGTGGCTAGTGGCTACTACTCCATGTAAGGATGCCTTACAAAATAAAACCATAAACAATAGTAACTAATCTTCGAATGTTTTGAGGTTAGATTGATATTGAAGAAATATATTTCTGGATTATAATGCTACTGGCGCTGAAGCATCGGAAATTAGTACTGAGCTTATAGTTTCAAACCATTTCATTCAAGTGAAACTTCTGTTTGGTATATTTTGTAATACCTATAACAAAACATTTCAGTTTTAATAAATGTAAATAACACGCAGAGTGTCTGACGTTTCAGCGTCGGCAGTCGGCGACTCTCGTTTAGCGGTGACAGTTGCCCTACCATGCAGCGGTATTTATGATAAATCAAATGAAAAATTATTGATAACTCAACATTTATTAATATTAAGCCACATTTATTAGATGGATTAATTTTTTTGATGAACTTTTATTTGTCATTAATAAGCAAATATGTGTTATTACCCTATGTTTTACATTTTAAGATTTAAATGAAATTTTATTAAATCTGACAACCCGGCTCCTTTATATTTAATTGTCAGGTGACTGTGGCTCTATTTGAATTCTCTCTTCAAAACAACGCATTCACAGTCTAACCATCCGTATCAACATTGAACCTGGGAATTGCTGTATGAAATTTGAACTGATATCTTAGACTGTTCATTCATTTAGTATTTTGATTTTTTAATAACTCCTGTCCTCGCATGCCATTTAATTTGAAATTTGGTTAGCTGTTGTACTGTAACGTCTCCTATATGTGTGCAAATTTGCATTCGAAACACTTCAATATTTCAAAAAATATTGCGTTTTCTAAATTTTCTTTACATTTCTTTCTAAGAAAAATACTCATCCAAGCCAATAACAAAATCGAGGTAATTCCCAAATTTGGTCGAAATCGGTCAAGTATTTTTTGAGTTAGCGGTTGGATACATACATATATATATATATATATATATATATATATATATATATATATATATATATATATATATATATATATATATATATATATATAAATAAACATATAAAAATTGAAACTGACCCCGGATGTGGGTTCTAGAGGCCCTACTTCGCGCTCATTTGAAATTTTTTTACAAAAGTCTTACCATCGATACCTCTCTATTAATGAATTTTCTTAATAAAAATTCACTAAAATCAAACCCTGACATTTCCAGGTCACTCGAGTAAATTTTCATAATATTCGAAATGAAAGACACAGTTCTATGAATAATTTTTTATTAACAAAATTAATAAAAGTTCTAAACAATTTTTTTAAGACGTACGCATTATCAAAAAAAGAAAACAAACAAATATGCCTAATTCTCTCAAGCTAATGCAGAAAAGTGATAACATTCTACCTGAGTTGAGCTGACTGAGTTTATTATACGTTTTTGCAGTAACTACTTAACAAAGTTTGACTGTCAAATGCTAACAATGAAAAAGTCTGGACGCAGCAAGTGCATTATGGAAGTGAATTTTAATAAAAATATTTTTAATAGCAAATATGTGTTTCTAATGCAAGCAGGTATCAATCTCGTTACCGCTATAGCCTATATAGTAGAAACAATGTACCATATTTTATCAAACTACATTATCGTTTGAAAATGTACCAAAATTTTCCGAAGATAAACTTAAAATGTTTCCGTGAAAACTGGCTTCCTAGCCAACAAATCTTAGGTTAATAGCAAATTGAGTTATTGAAATTCGAAGCATTTAATGAAAATTTGCTACCAAAACGCACTTACTGCGTCTCAATTTTTTTCATACATCATATTTACATAAAAATTGCAAAATGCAATAATAAAAGGGTAAAAAAAATTTTGTACGGATCACCAACGACTTATGGGCCACCTGTGACTGTCAAAATAATTTTATAAGATGCAGCTTAAGAGACCCTATAATTGACGTATACAATTTTTTCTCGTAACCTAACTATAATAACAATTACATTGAGCTTTACCGTAGAAATGGGTCAGCCTGTATATCTGTAAATATATAAAGACTGAATGTAAACCCGGATATGGATTCTTGGACGCCTAGTTTGCACTCATTTAAAGAAATCTTTTTAAAATTCAAAAGTCGCGGTCTCTTCATTTGCGAATTTTTTCCTACGAAAATAGCCAAAGGCTGCAGTGCTATCGCGGCGGAAAAGCCGCGGACGAGCCCTAAGGAAGGAAAAAAACACTAAAGTTATTTTGAGAAAATATGGTATTACATAAGTTATACTGATAACCAAATTGGATGCCTTGCTTCATTTAAAAAGACATATTTGCCATTAAAACATTTTAACGAAAAGTCACTACCATAACGCACTTGTTGCGTCCAGACTTTTTTCGCGGGTAACGAGTTTATTCCTATACTAAGTATATCCTAAATTCGTAATCTTCAATCTACCATTTGCACGATTTATTAACTATTTAACAGTAAGAAGACTTCTATAAGTATTCGATACCATAACGCACCATCTGCGTCAGCACTTTTGGCTTATGATTTTTTCCTCTAGGGGGCAACATTTAGTGTCTCATATGGTTAACGAACCTAAACTTTAATCCCGTAAAAAAGTTCTCACTTTGGCCAGACTAAAACCATCAGCTTTACAGTTCACATTCTTTTGTTCGCACAACAATTTACTACCGAAACAAAACAAAAATACAGCAAAAACAAATAATAAAGAAGGTCCAGTGGTCACTTTGATGAAGTCACATCGAATTACTAGCCATCGTGTCGCAAATAAAGACCGGATACCAGGTGTGATGACCCATAATCAAGCTATCATTATATTTTTTCATTATATTTTTCTTTGTGTACGATTTCATCAGCAATTTTACAAAACCACTGCAGCAAAAATGAGTTTTTGTGGGGTCCCGAAAGTTTCATGCACATCACTGCTATTTTAGCCGTGTCCAAACTTTAATTTAGTGGAGCTGCAAGAATGAATTCACCCGCAGCCTTGCTTGAAATACAAATGAAATTACGTAGAAATAATAATGTACCGAATTAAAAAATACAATGGTGGAGGGATTCGTTGCTGACTGCAGCTCTTTGCAGCAGCTGCGTTTGTTATCTTAATAAATATTATACACTTTTACTTGGTACCTGTCGAACATAAAGTTTTATCATCTAAAACAACAATACCATTTGCATTTGCACTGTGTCTGTTAGTGATGGGAAAAACTGTTATATTGCTTTAACAGGTCGCAACTGTTACTGTTATTTAGAAATAACAGTTAAATATAACAGGTTCAAAATAACAGTATGAACTATGAATTATTAAGAATTCCACGTAGACGTAGTAACAGTAGCTGAACCCGTCCGATGGTGTAGTTGGGTAATGTTTAAAATAAAAAATATTCTTGTATTATGTTTAAAACAATTAATTATTTTTTTTATTAAAAAAATGATGGAGTTTTTTTTAGGTATTCATCACTAATAATAATTTAGTAAAAAATTCAACAATGCAGAATTTCTTTCGAATTTTCTTTACTAATTAAGTATTAGTTAAGCATTGAGATTGAAAACCTCTATAGCCATCTTTTCCTTGAAAATGACACTTATATGAAATACATGAATTATTGTAAGCAAAAAATAAAATAAATAATTTTTTTTAAAATTAAAACTAATTTGTTTCTCTCTACCTATAGGGCGAAGTGTGTCTGGTTTCAACTATACCGGGTACAGGGAATATTTTTATAATTTCATTAAAATTGGTAATGTTTCTGAGATTTTTTAAGTTTCAGCGAGTTTTTATTTTTCAGTAGTAATAAAAAAAAGATGTTTAAAATCGGACCCATTTCTTAGATTTCCAAAATGAAAAGTAAAAAGGAATATTGATTTATTAGTTACATAAGGCAAAGAAGAATGAGGAAAGAAACTACTTAATATAATATACCTAATACCTAAGGACTCACGTTAAAGCATAACTGTACGTTTGTATACATATCAGTTTTTTCTTAAAACAAAAATGCCATCTGCATATCGAGTTATCTAATGAAGATTGAGTTTACATCAACGTCTGTGATAATTTTTTTATATACGCGGTGACCTGATTTTATTTTTACAGTGATATAGTTCATTTTTAATAATTTTCAGTTGCTACATATACAGCCTTTCACATATTGAAAAATTAAGAACGAATTTTTTAGCGACCATAAATGTCAGAAGTGAAGGAAACTTAGCTCACTTTTTACAAGCATGACTTGTAATATTAATAAAATGAGGTAATATAAAAGGTGTTCCATTTGAATAATGAAAGTTGATGGAGTTTCCGCAAAACCGTAAGCTAAAACATGCTGCACCTCTCATAAAATTTCGGTAAAGAAATTTGCCTTTATTCTGCACATATGGTTCTTTATTACATTACGCTTTTATTTTTTGTTAGAAGGATCTTTAGTTACATTTTCGATTCTCGGTTCACCGCCGGTGACTCACCGGTCATCCTAATCAGTACGCTTTTAAAAACTGTGCAAACAACGAACCGCTTTTGCCTAGAAATGGAGATCCACTT
Source organism: Tillus elongatus (assembly GCA_964006375.1). Lineage (NCBI taxonomy): Eukaryota > Metazoa > Arthropoda > Insecta > Coleoptera > Cleridae > Tillus > Tillus elongatus. The sequence goes on along the minus strand of OZ023268.1, from coordinate 24,156,679 downwards.
AAATGGTGGAAAATTCATTCTTATGAATATCCACATTTAAGTAAAATGGTGAAGAAGAAGTTCAGGACTGTCGCTACGTCTGTTCCGTGCGAAAGACTTTTTTCTAAAACAGGACAAATTTTAAGTGACCGCCGTAACAGACTTTCGTCGACCAAAGTCAGTCAAATAATGTTCATCAACAAAAACTCAGAACTTTAAAAGTGTTTTGTTAGAAAAGTATTTTTTAGTGTAAGACAATTTTTCTCAAAGAAAAAAGAAACATCGTTGATTTTATTTACATTTTTCATATTTTGTGTTTGTTTATAAATTGTAAATATATGTGTGTGTTTTGTGTGAATCAACAACCTGTCAAAATTTAACAGTTTCATTGTACCGACGACCCTACGTTCCCAAAGCTGTGAGCACACTAGTATAAAGAAGTATCTTATGAAGTAAAGTCCGCTCTATACTCTATACCCCATTCCCAGTCTCATGTCCATTCATCCTGTTATAACAGTTGCGGATGAAACCAGAAGTTGATTGATCGTAGCTACTTGCAGTGCAACAGAAACAGATGCGACAACAGAAACAGATACGACTCCGAGTTCTAGTGTAAAGCGCAACAGCATCCCCACCCCTGTATCTGTTATTTGTATCTATCCATAACAGGTTGTTACTGTTACGGCTCGACAACAGTTAAAAAATAGCAGACTGTTAAATAACAACCCATCACTAGTGCTGTAAAGTAACGCGTAAATTCAATAAAATTGAGAGCGATCATTATCAAGGAGAATTAAAAAAACTCGGGACGCAGCAAGTGCGTTATGGTAGTGAATTTTTATTAAATGTTTCAAATTTAAATAACTCAATTTTCTATAAACTTAGAGAGTTTAATTTTAATACGTAGTAAGGTCTTTCCTAAGGCAAGATATCCACAAAATTTCATTAAAATAACTTTGTAATTTTCTGAGAAAAAATTTTTTTTCGAAAGAAAATTCAAAATTTGAACAGCTCATTTTTCTCTAAACTTAGAAAGTTGAATTTTCGTACGTAGTAAGATATCTCCCAAGGCAATATATATATATATATATATATATATATATATATATATATATATATATATATATATATATATATATATATATATATATATATATATATATATATATCCGTCTGATAACTCAAAAAAATATTATATATATATATATATATATATATATATATATATATATATATATATATATACATATATACGTATAAAACTTGAAACTGACCCCGGATATGGGTTCTAGGGGTCCTAGTTCGCACTCATTTGAAAGAATTTTTGCAAAGTCTCACCATCGATACCTCTCTATTAGTGAATTTTTTTAAATAAAAATTCACTAATTATGCATATTGTGCTTTCTCAATATTCTGTGTATTGCCCAGATAGATAAACCCAAATCTTGAGACCTACTTCTTAACGAACTTTGTAGACATGCTTCAAAATATGCAAGAACTATAATTTCAGTCATTTCATTGTCTTCAATTTTGAAACGTTTAACAACGCGTTGTGTCAGTATTATTCCATGACTTGACGACTTACTTTTAATTCTGCTGCATTTTGTTCTGTTCATTGGAGCCAAATAAAGGAATCTGTTGTTAAATGTTCGAACTGTTGTCTCAACTATTCTGTTACATTCACCATATATTGAAAACAAATTGAAAACATCATCTGCAGAATAACAAACTAGCATGTACAACACTGCCACTGCCTATTCTCTTATGTGATCCTGATACTAGAGACGTGAAAATCGTCTCGTCGTTTCTACGATTTCTGTGGTAAAGACTTCATGTTAAATATTAAATGCTTCAAATTTGAATAACTCAATTTTCTATAAACTTAGAGAGTTTAATTTTGGTGTGTGGTAAGGTCTCTCCTAACACAAGATATCTACCAAATTTCATTAAAATAACGTAATTTTCGGAGAAAAAAAATTTCTAAAGAAAATTTTGTTTTGATACTTGCAGACAACATTGGCGCATACTAAAATTTAGCGCTTGTGAAAGCAAACATTGTCCCGGTATTATAAAAGAAATGCGCCAGGTCTGACATCTACAAAATTGTTAGTTGATTGTACAAATGTCTCCATCTATAACATTTTGTGCTAACTAGAGCTGTTGTGACAACATAATACCTGATTCCGCACCGAGATGGCGTCCCAGCCTACGTTCTGGCATGTTACAATAATACTTGTAACGTCCATTGCTTAGATTTCTATCGACCATTTATTAAAATAGCCTAGCAGTATAGGTAACATCATCTGTCTTTGTCCAACATTGTAGATATTACGTTACAGAATTTGAAGTAATGTCGAGGATTATTGTTATTTTATTTTCGAAGAACATTATATTTATTTGATCAAAAGACTTGAAAATTGGTACAGAACCATGCCTGTCTATGTTCTTTTAAGTTGTAAATTTTCGTCTCAATCATTTAAAGAATTTGAGAGATATTGCATTTTTAAAAATATTTTTTTAATTTTTGATTAAAAACAATTGGGCGTTAAGATCTGATGAACGCACTCATCCAAGCCATTAACAAAATAAGGGTAATTCCCAAATATGGTCCAAATCAGTGGAGTATTTTTTGAGTTGTCAGTTGGATATATATATATATATATATATATATATATATATATATATATATATATATATATATATATATATATATATATATATATATATATATATATATATATATATATATATACATAAACATTTTACCTGACCATTGAAACGAGTTCCAGTGGCCCTAATTCGCGCTCATTTAATGAAATTTTTTGAGAGTCTCATCACCGATACCTCTCTTAAAAAAACAGGTCCATTTTTACCTTCAATAACTAACTTTTTGATATAAAAATCTTGCCGCTACCGTCATACCTCTTCAAAGAGTATCTTCCCCTTAGAAGTGTTAAAGTTGGATGGTGGGTAGTGTGATACATATTTTTAAAGGTAATCCAATTCGATATTCAGCAGCACCAATTTGGTTTGTAGGAATACAATAAAGTGAGTAATAACATTTTTGCTTCAGTAACACCTGACACAAGTGAAGCCTGTAAAGAAATACATCGTCCAGTCTTATGATACTTATGATATCATACTTCAATATCTCAAATTCTGTAGCAATGTTCAAAATGTTGGGCTGCTTGTATGATAAGAGCTCTAGAGATTTTGTTGTATACTATGTCATATCTGTAACAACTGATGATAACAATTACCTGCTGTGTGACATGTGTCATAAAAGCTAATGAAGCATACGTTTGTTAATTTTTTTGCGGTATAAGCTACAGATAATAGTAGGAAACTGACGTTTTGGTGGTCCCGCAAAGTGAATACGTATAGTTTTAAACTTTTACTTTCTCAAATTAATAATTAAATCGTTAAAATATATAATTTTTTTTATCAATAGCTCAAATAATTGAACTTGGAATGATGTTTTATGATGAACACAGAATCCGAACTCAGGCAGAGGTGTGTATTCTGTTTTTCACTAAATATTCGGATATGTCTATCAATCAGAAGAAATTTCGAGGAACGTCTAGTGTCGAAAATTTGCCAAAAACAGGTCGCCGCTCTATAAATGAAGTAGGGAAATTAAACGTCTTATTGGCAGTGGAAGAGGTCCCCACCGTCGTCTTCAACAAATTGTCAGAGACAGTGGAATTCCATTTCAGACGGCACATAAGGTATTAAAACTTGAAAAGCTTCATCCTTATAAAATGTAGCTTTTGCAGGAGACAGCCGATGACGACCAAAGGATGCAGTTTTGTGCAACGTTAATGCATACATGTAATAATAACTTTTTGCAAATACCGAATATTCTGTTTTCGGACGAATCTACTTTAAACTACATGGAGCAGTTAACTGTCATATGGCTAGGGAAAATCCAAGAAGGATGCTGGGCTTACATGCAAAATAAAATTATGTTAACTAACAACAAATGTCGAAATAATGGTTGTTTCGAACAGTAAGGTGGTTAATAGGTATTAAAAGGGGGTGGTAAAACTTATCGGCCTCCTCTCAGAAGTTGTAATCATTCTACCCAGACGTCTTTTTAGAGTTTTAATTAAGCAGGAGCAATCCACTTGTGAGGCAAATGGAAAATACATACAATGAAGTCAGCATATAAGAAAATTCAGTATAACAGAATAAAACCATTTTCTCAGAACATATCCGGTCTATCTGTTAAAAAAACCCTGTAAGAAGAGTCATATATATATATATATATATATATATATATATATATATATATATATATATATATATATATATATATATATATATATATATATGTTCGGAAAGATTTCCGCGGTCTTTAATGTGAAACATACTTGGTTCTCGGGTTGAACCGCGTCCAGAATTTATTAAAACTCGACGCTGCCTACTTCTTAGAGGGGTGGATAAAGGTGGGTTGAATTGTTGTAGCTCGATTACAGAGCCTCAATCTGCCTACTCCCCAAATCTCGCCGGAGGTCGTCTTTAAGGTCTCAATGTGTTCAGCCCTAGGCCAGATATCTAGGCCTAGGGTAAACCCCCAAATTATTTTTCAAAAGCCTATAACTTTTTTATCTTTAAAGTAACAGATCCAAATTTTGAAAGGTGCTTTACGTCTTGTGCTATAAACTTGTGTACCAAATCTGGTTGCCCTATCTTTGTTACATCCGGAGATATAAAAACTTTTAGAAAGAAAACGCAAAATTTTCCAGGAACAACTAGGCCGATTTTCCTGGCTAACAAACTTACCCAAAGCCTAGCTCGCGTTCATTTTAAAAAAATTAAGAAAATTCACTAAAAAGTGGGTGCTCCATTTAAAATAACAAAGATGGTGCTAAATGTCAGAACTCTCATATTTGAAGCCCGAATACTGCTTACTACCTAACGAAGAATGTCAGGAAAAAATATTTTGTGGTTCCTGAAATATACGTCGTGTAAGTTCCCACCTAGAGAGCCTATATATATATATATATATATATATATATATATATATATATATATATATATATATATATATATATATATATATATATAGGAAAGTCATCGGAGTCTTTCTTGATCTTCAGAAAGCTTTTGATACGGTCTCTCATGAAACCCTTTTGAATAAGTTAGAAAACATTGGTTTTAGAGGAGTTGCGTTGAGTTTGTTTGAAAACTATTTGAAAAACAGGCAACAAGTTGTGAGATTAGATAGCAACACAAGCGAACCATTGACAATAAAAAGAGGAGTCCCACAAGGAACAATTTTGGGTCCAGTTTTGTTCTTGATATACATCAATGATGCTCTGGCAGCTTTTGACGGCGATAATGTATCCTTGATTTCATACGCAGACGATACAGTTTTGCTCTGTGATGGGATTAACTGGCCCGAGACAATCCGAAGTGCGACGTTACTGATTGGGGAACTCAACCGTAGGCTGAACCATGACAGTTTGTATCTTAACGTCAAGAAAACAAAGTATATTGCGTTCTCGCCAACATCCGCTGGACTTGAAACAATGCCAGATATAGTTATCCCTGGACACACTGAACCTATCAACAGTGTAGATAGTCTAAAGTACCTCGGTATTATGGTAGATAAGAACTTAAAATGGCAAACGCACATAGAATATCTGAATAATAGGCTACGTAAACTTATCTATGTTTTTTATGTTCTGCGAGAGATAATGTCTCTAAATACTTTGCTTGACGTTTATGATGGTCTGGTAGCGTCCATATTACGATACGGAATATCCTGTTGGGGATCGGCTTATAAATCGACATTGAAACCGCTTTGCATAACACAGAATTTCATATTAAGAACTATGCTAAACAAAGCAGTTGATTATCCCACAAAATTATTATACAACTCAAACACGGGTGTTATGAATATTAAAGGGTTGTATATTCTTGCGCTCGTACAGTATACCCACGGGGAGGCCTTATTACAAAAACAGACACAGCATCAATATCTAACAAGGCAGGTAACAAATAGAAATGTACTAACATCAAGATGTAAAAAAACTATTTCACGGAAAACTATTGACTTTCTTGGACCAAGATTATATAATCTTGTTCCAGTCAAACTCAAGACTATAGAAAAGAATTATAAATTTCGGAAAAAAATAAAAGAATACATATTGCAAAATTACGAAAGATTAGAAATCTTAATACAGCATTTTTGAAAAAACCATGGTACGTAAAGCAGCTTATAATTGTGGTTACGAATGAATAGTAATGGAGGAGTGCTGCATACGTGGGTGTGCAAGTGTGGGCGTAGCGTTAGCGTGAGAGTATGTCGGATATGTGTGAGTGTATGCTTGTGACTTATGGGATGATGTGCTAAGGCGGGAGCTAGTGAGTGTCTGTGAGTAAGTATAAAGGTGTGTATAAGCGACTTATGGGATGGTGTGCGAGGGCAGGTGCTAGTGAATGGCTGTGGGTAAGTATAAATGCGTGTATAAGCGAGAGTGGTTGCTTTTGGCTGTGTATTGATTGGAGACAGGGTTGTCCTCTGCTTGTGCCAGGAGTAGATTTGGTGGAAGACAGGATGGGTTTGAACAGAGAGACGTTAGAGGGATGAAATGCTTTGAGAGATTGTTGTTGACGGATATACCTCATTTATTCACACTGGAATAGAGGTGAGAGGGTGTGTGCGGTGGATGGAGGGATGCTTGAGAATTTAAATAATTTAAGTATTGAAGGACGGTCAGATGTCTAATGTAGGATTTGTTGTAGTGTATGTTTTGATAGGATGGCTAATTATAAGGCGAAGCACGCACAAGTATGAGTATACTTATGTGCTTTAACTTTTTTGTTGTAAATTTTGAGTATAAATTTGTATTAATTGTTGTTGGCAAATAAATGAATATATATATGTATATATATATATATATATATATATATATATATATATATATATATATATATAATATATATATATATATATATATATATATATATATATATATATATATATATATATATATATATATATATATATATATATATAGATAGATAGAAGAGCAGAGAAATACAAAGGTTGGGCCGCAGCAAGTGCGTTATGGTAGCGAATTTTCATTAAATGCTTCAAATTTAAATAACTCAATTTTCCATAAACCTAGAAAGTTTAATTTCCGTATGTAGTAAGGCCTTTGACAAGACAACATATTAACCAAATTATATCAAAATAGCTTAGTAATTTTCGGAGATAATTTTTTTTTTGTAAGAAAACTCAAATTTTTCCCGGAAAACCTTATCCGATTTTTCTGCCTAACGCACTCATCCAAGCCATCAATAAAAGAAAGATTCTTGCCGAGGTTCATCAAAATCGAATAATAACTTTTTGAGTTATCGTGCGGATACATTTATATATATATATATATATATATATATATATATATATATATATATATATATATATATATATATATATATATATATATATATATATATATATATATATATATATATATACATACATACATACATACATACATACATACATATATATATATATATATATATATATATATATATATATATATATATATATATATATATATATATATATGTATATATATATAGTTCGCGCTCATTTAAAAAAATTTTGTAAAGTCTCATCATCGACACCTCTCTATTAGTGAATTTTTTTGAATAAAGATTCACTCAAAAGGCCACGCCGGTTGCAGAGAAAAACAGGTGGAACCACAGAAAAAGCAACTACATATGTACTTAGCATAAAACGCTTTAACCAAGTAAAGGCACCAATAATCGATGAATTCAGTGAACATGTTTATTTAATAAACTTTGTTTTCACACCTACTTACTAGTTTGTCGTTCTATTGCAATTTGTTGTTGACTCACCTGAAACAAAACATAAATGGTTAATACTGGTTTACAGATGTTTAATAATATCTTATATATATATATATATATATATATATATATATATATATATATATATATATATATATATATATATATATATATATATAATAATATATCTTTAATAATATTTTTATATGAACATGTAACTAATAAAGTGTGTGTATAGTACTAAAAAATATAAGTAAAAAGGAACATTAATAGATACATGCAAGTATACATTTAAAAAATCATAACAAATTTAACTGAAACTTTTAAAATATTTTGTTCATCTTCAGATTTGATAAATAAGAATGGCGGTAATTCATTTATTGTGGCGTTTGTCGATTTCAAACGAGCGTTTGATTCCGTTAACCACGTCATTCTCTGGAATAAACTATTTGCACTGGGCTTGTCATCAAAAATCATTCGTGTCTTGCAGTCGCTCTATGGTAATGCATCCTTGATGATTAGGGTTGGAAACCGGTTGTCTAAGCAGATAAATATATCTGCTAGCGTTTTGCAGGGAGAGCCCTTAAGTCCTCTTCTTTGTGATCTTTTTCTGGCATATATTGACGATTATTTCCGGTGCCAGCGGGTTCCAGGACTAAATGTTGATGGTAACTTAGACATTCTTATGTTACTCTATGCAGATGATTTAGTGTTATCGGCCGACTCTCGTGTTGACATGCAGAGAAAGTTAGACATTCTGGGCCAGTATTCTAAGGACAATGGCCTAGGGGTGAACCAACTTAAGACGAAAGTTATGTGCTTTCCCCGTGGGGGTTCTCCTAGGTATGATGGCCTTAATCTGTATTATGATGGGATAAAATTAGAATTACTAAGAAAGTATGTCTATCTTGGGGTCTGTTTTTCTTCATCTTGGACATTTCGTCAGATGGCGGCGTCGGTCGTATCCAAAAGCGCTCAAAGTAGTAGCTCAATTATATCTATTATGGCCAGGTCGCCAATTGATTGCTGGGAGGGCAAGGTTAGACTCTACGACTCCATTGTTCCGGGCGGTTGGCAGAGTTCTTGTGAAGTCTGGGCTATTAGGTATCTTCATATGATTGAAAGAGTACAGATGCGTTTTGTGAAGATACTGTTTTTGTTGCCAGGAAATTGTCCTTTTTTTTAATTTCAAGAACACACCACGAGGGCTTACAGCCTAAATACTATCGTACCGTGGGTGTTGACAAGGAGGAAAGAGGCAGCTTGTTAATTCTGGACTTGAAGGTTTGAAGGTTCGGAGGAGAAGGAAAAACATGTGCCGGCAAGGAATTCCACAACTTAGAAGTCCTTGGGACAAAAGAGCGGGCATAACAAGATGTTCTAAGTCTGGTGACCTGGACAGTAAAAGGATGCATTCGCTCTGCTCCCCTGGTAGATCTGTTGGGGGCAGCAGGTGGGGGAACTATGGAGGAAAGCTCCTCTTAGCAGTGCCCGTGCAGATATCTATAAAAGAGAAAGATGTCACCAACAGCACGTCGGTGGGCAAGGGATGGCAGCCTTTGGGTGAGGGTAGGGTCATCTAGGAGACGTATAGCTCTCTTTTGAATGGAGTCCAGGATAGCGAGTGTAGAAGCGGCAGCGGCACCCCAGATGTGGGAGCAGTATTCGAGGTTTGGCCTTATTTGTGCAGTATATAAGGTATAGAGATTAGCTGGTGAAAAGTATTTGCGAGCCCGGAAGAGGAAACCTAATTTCTTAGCAGCCGCTTCTGCAATTGATGTGACATGTTGGTGCCAATTAAGATTTCGATCCACAGAAATGCCAACAAGAGAAAAGGACTCATTACTTTGAATAACTTGGTTGTTCATTGTGATGGGTCTAGGGCTGGTGTATCTCTTGTGAGAAAGAAAGCAAGACTTAGTTTTGGTGGGGTTAAATTGTACAAGATTTCTACTTCCCCAGTCTAATATTTTTTGGAGATCCACGGAGACAGAACCCTCCATGAGTCTGCGATCCTCATCTAATTGGGCTAAAGAGACAGGCTTAGAATATTGTATATTTGAATGGAGGGTACTGTCGTCCGCGTAGCTGTGAACTGGGTTGGATGTGCTCGAGAGGAGGTCATTGATGTGGAGAAGAAACAAAGTAGGGGCTAAAGCTAAACCTTGAGGAACTCCTGCATTAACTGGATACAGTTTAGAGGAATGGCCATCCACAACAACAGATATGCTCCTGTTGGAGAGGAAATTTGCTGTCCACATACAGAGTTTTGGTGGTAGGCCATAGGCCGGAAGTTTATTAAGCAGCGCTGCGTGCCAGACCTGGACGAATGCTTTGGATATGTCTAGAGCAACAATCTGGGATTTACCGTGTTGTTCCATAGACTTGTTCCAAGAATGGGTGACAAAGGAAAGGAGGTCGGCAGTCGATCTGCGCTGACGGAATCCATACTGCCTGTCGTGGATTAGACTGTGTTTTTCAAGAAATTTTAGTAATTCGGTGTTTATATACTTTTCCATCACTTTAGAGACGACTGAAAGGAGAGAAATAGGCCTGTAGTTGCTAGGAAGCGCTTTGAATCCTTTCTTGGGGATGGGTTGTACTCGAGCAGTTTTCCAGTTACTAGGGAATATGCCTTTATTATAAGATATCTGAAACAGACAAGTCAGGACAAGAGCAAGCTCTGGTGCGCATTTTTTGAGAACAATTGCTGGGATCTCGTCAAGGCCAGAGGCTTTTCTGGTATTAAGAGAAGAGAGCATCTTTCGTACCTTTTTAGTTTTGAAAATGATATCCGTCATTTTATGCGCGACATTGGGGACTGTTGGTGGTTGAACATTTGGAGGTGGGTTGACAGTAGAATTGCCGGCGAACAACGAAGCAAAAAGTTCAGCCTTGCCCAGGGCGGTAGAAACAATTTCATCCCCTGAGACAAGAGGTGGGAACGTGCTTTTACAGAAAAGAGTGCAGAAGGGTTTGCCGCCGTTGGAGCTTAAGAGGACTTTGTTTTTGGTGTGGTTATTAAACGAGTTTTTGCCTCAGAAAGAATGCGGACATAGCGGTTTCTTGCGTCGTTAAATGCTTGACGATTTTCTTGACTGGAATTGTGTAGAAGCGTTTTGTGAGCTTTGACCTTTTCAAGTCTGGCCTTGTCACAGGATCTAGAGAACCATGGCTTTTGAGTGGCTGAAGAGGTTTACTGTGTACGTGGGATAAATAATTCCATGCCGGCTTAGATAATTTCGGTGACATTTTGTGAGATATCAGACGGGTCAGGATGAGAGAAGCAGACAGACGCCCATGGAAATAAGGAAAAGTATTCCCGCATTTCCTCCCAGTTTGAGGAGTTGTAGTGCCAAACTATACGTGGGTGTGATGACTGTGTGACCTCGGGTTGCATTGCACAGGAAGCAGTGACCATGCCGTGGTCTGAGCGACCAAGGGGGGCGGTGACTGATATCTTATAGCATTCAGGTTCTGTAGTAAGAAGGAGATCCAAGGGATTATATATGAAACTTTGTAAGAGACAAGTTAAGCTTTTTAATTCGCAAAGTTAAAAAAAGAATTTTTGTTTTTCATATGATTTTAATTATAATTCGAAGATTTCTCGGCGCTTGCTAACGTACTCACTATGACGCGTTTCCAACTGTCGTTTAAGATTATTAGGTTTCATGCTGTCTGCTGCCAACATTTTTCAGCAAATGACACACCGCGGCCTTTCTTCTTCATTTAATTAAGTTAAAGTTTGTTTCAGAATCATTCTCATCTGTGCACTTGTTGAATTTTTACTATCGTCAAATGCTCGCTTACGCCCACCTAACAATTTTTCCATGATTTTGTATACACTGTATAAATCTACTGCTACTATAATATCGTAAATTGCAGTAATACACTAATTACAACATACACATTCACGGTAAAAGGATCGAGTAGACTGTGACTGGTTGGAACTGAGCAAGATGCATCATTTATACACGCCGCGCAGACGTTCTAGAATGTTCGAAACAAATTTAAACTCGTCGCGAAGCCGCGAGGATTTTCTCTATGGTGGACGTAAGACAGGGGCGTAGCGATTAGAACTGGGTCTCAAATACTAAAAGGTTGAGAAACGCTACTCTATATGTTTAAGTAAGTTACAGAAATAATAAAAATATTTAATAAATAATACACAAAGTCAAAAAACAAAACAAAATTAAATCCACAAACCTTTGATAAAAAGTTGCAGGATGCAAATCTAATATATTGTTTTTAGTGAATTTTCGTAGAAAAATTCACTAATAGGGAGATCCCGACTTTTGAATTTTGAATTTTTTTTTGCAAATGAGCGCGAACTAGGACCCCTAGAACCATATCCGAGGTCGGTTTCAATTTTTATATGTTTGTATATATATATATATATATATATATATATATATATATATATATATATATATATATATATATATATATATATATATATATATATATATATATATATATATATATATATATATATATATATCACTGATAATTCAAAAAATAATGGGCTGATTTTGATAAAATTTTGCATGTACCTTCCTTGTGTAAATGGCTTGGATAAGTTCGTTATTCAGGAAAATCGGACCAGGTTTTCCGGGAAAATTTTGAGTTTTTATTAGAAAAAAAATTTATCTCAAAAAATAAAAAAGCTATGATAACCAAATTTGGTAGGTAGGTTTACGATATAAAAAAGTAAACTATACACCAAAATTCAGATTTCTATGTTACAAGAAAAAAAAGTTATAATGAAATATTTTGTGCCAGATCATTTCTATGAAAATTCACTACCATAACGCACTTGCTGCGTCCAGGCTTTTTTTTTAGAAAACACCAGACGCAAAGATTTATACCATGGAAAGATAAAACTATATTACCAATAGAAAGTGCATATCACAAAAAATAAATAAAAAAAGAAAGTCGGTGGTATTTTCTTGTTTATATAAGCAATAATTGATTATATCGATTCGCTATGTCTCCCTTGCTCGCTTTCTCTCTCGCTCCTCCTCTCTCTTTCTCTCTCTCTCTCTCTCTCTCTCTCCTTATCTCTTTTAAGCAGCAGGTGGAAAGTTCGACCGTCTGCATCCATTTATTTCGTGTATACGTGTGTGAAAGGAAGATAAATGATTATGCATTTCGCTATAACAATTGCAGTGCACTTCGCCAGCCGGTTTGTATACACATAGCATCCGTTCCTCTCTCTGAGCAAGATGCACAGGTAGTTCTGCAACTCTCCTAATGTGTTGAGCCATCAAGATGCACGCTTGTGTAGCTTCTTGGGTGCTGCAGATTATTTCCAAACAATGTTGTCTGTGGTATTCTCAAATTATTACGGTGCGAATTGTCAACAAACACTGTGACCATAGATAAGTGAAAATTATACAGTTGTCCGGATATAAAGAGCAAAAAAACTCGGAAAGCTATTCTCAAACAAGGAATGCTATAAGTTCTTATAACATTATTTCAAAAACTTGAAAACGGGGTGTTATAGGCCAAAATTTCCTTTTTTTGCAATCAATTTTCCAAGATTTTTGTGCTTCTCCTGTTTAGTTGTTATTACTAATATTCCGTTGGCCCGTTAGCATTTAAAAACGCTTAAAAAATAAGTTTAAAATCAGTCCTAAGCCTGGGTAAAGTGAGAAGGAAGGCAAGAATTAACAATTTTGTTACTAAGTGGGGAGACAGTCGAACTGTGATTTCAATTACGTCGGTCACAATATCTATGTGATTTGTTTTTCTCGCTAAGGTTATTTGATCATTTTCAATTTTTAACATTTTCCGCTATATATATATATATATATATATATATATATATATATATATATATATATATATATATATATATATATATATATATATATATATATATATATATATAGAGGGTTTTCACTATAATTTAGGTAATTTTAAGTCGTCTAATAATCTTTCAAATAAATAGTACCGTTATATTTAGATTTTTTCCAAAAAATACCAATATATGTAATCGCTGAAGAGAACGCCCTCTGTTTTATTTGGTTAAAACTAAACGGTCCAACAAAATATTTTTAAAAGACCATAAATTGTTATTTTAAACGAGACCAAAGATATTTGAATCGGTTAAATGGGTCAGGCGATATTAAAATGTAAATATTGGAAAATTCACTGCCCTCCCCCCTCCCTCATTATGACCGATACGAAAAAATTACCTAAGCTCCCAAATAATTACGTTTTCAAAGTTAGCACATGACAGCAGTTTTCCGACATAGTATAAATTTTATGTTTCCCCTTAGCAGTTACGCCCACTAGCCGGCGTGTTATATATATATATATATATATATATATATATATATATATATATATATATATATATATATATATATATATATCAACAACACACCACGAGGGCTTACAGCCTAAATACTATCGTACCGTGGGTGTCGACAAGGAGGAAACAGACAACTTGTTAATTCTGGACTTGAAGGTTTGGAGGTTCGAAGGAGAAGGAAAAACATGTGCCGGCAAGGAATTTTACAACTTGGAAGTCCTCGGGACAAAAGAGCGGGCATAACAAGATGTTCTATGTCTGATGATCTGGACAGTAAAAGGGTGCATTCGCTCTGTTCTCCTGGTAGATCTGCTGGGGACAGCAGGTGGAGGAACTATGACAGAAAGCTCCTCTAAGCAGTGCCCGTCCAGATATCTATAAAAGAGAGAGAGAGAGAGAGAGAGAGAGAGAGAGAGAGAGAGAGAGAGAGAGACAGCACGCCGGTGATCAGGGGATGGCAGCCTTTGGGTGAGGGTAGTTTGGGTAATTGGATACAGTTTAGAGAAATGGCCATCCACCACTCTGTCCAGGTACAGAGTTTTGGTGGTAGGCCATAGGCCGGAAGTTTATTAAGCAGCGCTGCGTGCCAGACCTGGTATAATGCTTTGGATATGTCTAGAGAGACAATCTGGGATTCACCGTGTAGTTCCATAGACCTGTTCCAAGAATGGGTGACAAAGGAAAGGAGGTCGGCAGTTGATCTGCGCTGACGGAATCCATACTGCCTGTGGTGGATTCGACTGTGTTTTTCAAGAAATTTTAGTAATTCGGTGTTTATATGAGTTACAAACTTCAAAATATTTTCCAGCCATTTCTCTTGTTTTCTTTAGTAATGATGATTTTTCCCAGACCTCTAGACGTTAATATTGCCATATCAAAAAAAAAAAAAAAACGAAAAACATTTCGTTACCGAGATTCAGGGTGTTGAAATTTAGAAAAAAGTTAAGGTTTTAATTGATAAATTAAAAAAGATTTATTCACATACCTTCAAACTTGTGTCTAGGATTCTAGTAAATATTGCTAACCATTTGAGGTTATTCGTGAGAAAGTTCAGTGGCCGAGACCTAGGTGTTGGGTAGAATATATTTATACGTGACGTGCACGCCACTAGCTTGATAACCTTTAAAATACTCTCTTCTAATAACTTATTGATTTTAAAGAAAAAGTCTCTTGAACTTTATCCCTAGAGTGAACCGTTTCCCTAGAACATACATTTATTCAAATTGATGCTCAGAATCACTTCACCTTGCGAGGATGCTGAAGGAATAATTTCAGTTTGGTCTAATTCTTTAATTTTTTTTCAGTGTGGAAACGCTTAATTTTAGGGCAAACCTTTGAGCGACCTTTTTTTCTTCAAAATTAATAACTTACTAAAAGAAAGTACTTAAGAAGTTATCAAACCAGTGGCGTTTCTCCACATTAAACGCGGCCGACCAGTAACGGAGCAGGATATGACACTAATGTCAGGCGAATTAATCCAGGGCCCCGCCTCCGATGGCGCCTGCAAGTACTTGGGCATTCAACAACTCTTCTCTATAAAGACAACATAGATGAGGTAGGCTGTGGAGGACAAAGTATTGGCTAGTGTGGGGAAGGTGTGCAGAAATAGAATCAAAGCCATAAACACTTGGGCAGTCTCTGTTGCTATCTACACTTGTGGCATCCCCGACTGGTCAACAAATGCGCTTTAGGAGTTTGACAGAAAGATTCGCTCCGTTATGAAAAAAAAAACACTCTAATGCTGCATTCTAAAGCTTCCTTTCATCCTTTGTACTTGTCTTGAGACATGTGGGGCGTGGACTCCTCTCGGTGAAGGTGATTTGTGACAGAGAATGCACGCGGCTCAGTAAATACTTCTGGCAGAATAAACAACCGCTGGTGCGGTGTGTGCTGAGACAAAAGATTGGACGGTTGGACTCTTTCGACCTGAAGCAGCCTGATGAAGATCACGTCCTTACTGTTGTTTCGAGCCGGGATGAGTGCCGGCGCGCCTGGAAGGAGATGATCCCCTTTGAGGGAGTGTGAAATCCCTTCAGGATAAAGTCGATAATAATAATAATAATAATAATTTTTGGATCTCTAAATCCGTTATTTTTGAGTTTAAAAAAAATCCTATAGGAACTTGTGGCACAAATTTTTGAGCACGTTCCTACCTCTTGTTCAAGGGGATGAAATTGTTTCTGCCGCCCTGGGCAAGGCTGAACTTTTTTCCTCGTTGTTCGCCGGCGATTCTACTCTCAATCCATCTTCAAATGTTCAACCACCAACAGTCCGCAATGCACCCTCCACTCAAATATACAATATTCAAAGTCTGTCTCTTTAGCCCAATTAGATGAGGGTCGCAGACTCATGGAGGGTTCTGTCTCTGTGGATCTCCAAAAAATATTAGACTGGGGAAGTAGAAATCTTGTACAATTCAACTCCACCTAATCTCAGTCTTGCTTTCTATCTCATAAGAGATACACCAGCCCTAGACCCATCACAATGAACAACCAAGTTATTCAGAGTAATAAGTCCTCTTCACGGCATGTCTGTGGATCTAAATCTCAATTAGCACCAACATGTCACATCAATTCCAGAAGCGTCTGCTAAGAAATTAGGTTTCCTCTTCCGGGCTCGCAAATACTTTTCACCAGATAATCTCTATACTTCACAAAAAGGTCAGACCTCGAATACTGCTCCAACATCTGGGGTGCCGCTGCCGCTTCTACACTCGCTATCTTGGACTCCATTTAGAAGAGAGCTATACGTCTCATCGGTGAGTATACCCTCACCCAAAGGCTGCCATCCATGGCCCAACGACGTGCTGTTGGTTACCTCTCTCTCTCTCTTTTATACATATCTGCACGGGCACTGCTCAGAGGAGCCTTTTCCATAGTTCCTCCACCTGCTGCTCCCAACAGATCTACCAGAGGAGCAGAACGAATGCATCATTTTACTGTCCAGGTCACCAGACATAGAACACTTGTTATGCCCGTCCTTTTGTCCCGAGGACTTCCAAGTTGTGGAATTTCTTGCCGGCACATGTTTTCCTTCTCTTCCAAACCTTCAAGTCCAGAATTAAAAGTTGCCTCTTTCCTTCTTGTTGACACCCACGGTACGATAGTATTTAGGATGTGAGCCCTCGTGGTGTGTTGTTGAAATGATATATATATATATATATATATATATATATATATATATATATATATATATATATATATATATATATATATATATATATATATATATATATATATATATATATATATATATATATCTATATATATATATATGTATATATATATATATATATATATATATATATATATATATATATATATATATATATATATATATATATATATATTTCTCATTTGATGCAATACTGTTTACGCACCCTGTATGAATCTTTGATGGTATAAAAAGTGGACATGACAATATTTGCTAACTTAATAAGCCAACAGCTATGATTGTTAAAAAGTGTAGCAAGTTACCACGCAAATTCTGCCACAGCAAGTTTTATGTCGGAAAATTTATATATTTTATGTATTTCCATACGATAACATTGTGTGTCGTCCCCTATATATGCAGTTACTATACAATGCACTATTACGGATTTTCCAATTTGATCAAAATGTAAGTTTTTTTAAATTGTCTTATAAAATATATTACAAAAAATTTCTAAAATAACTTTATTTCACCACAAAGTACACAAAAATAAAAGTAAATAAAGATTTCAAAATACATTAGGTGCATCTTATACATTTAAGATTAATACAATTACTTCTTAACAAGTACGAGCTCTACTAAGTAAATTACAATATTCTTCCAAGTCACCTTTCACTTCCAAGTTAAAAAATATCATAGATGATAATATAAGTAATGTACACACAATATCTGTCTTTATTACATGTTTTCCACTGAGCCATCTCAAGAATATTATTAAAAACGTTCAAATCGGCATTTATTTCACTGTTGATTTTATTGTTTACCCAAATCCACACATTTCTTGTCTGGCCACACTCCTTGACTCTGTGAAATATGTTATCCTCAGTTTGGCAGAGATAACATAAATTACTTATTGACATGTGTCGTTTTAATCTTTCGGCCACTGGGTACACGTTATTTATTGCTTTTTAGAAAGCATCCCGCCAACTAGTACATAATTTCTTATTTTTTATATAAAAATTTGCCACCTTTGCCTCCAGACATATTATTTATTTATTTTTCAAAATAAACACTTAAAAATTCGTTTACCTTATAAGCATTCTTGGTAGATAGTGTAATGTTACTATTATTACAATTAACTAAGATGTGTTGATAATGTATCTTTGCTTTGAAATTTGTATCATAAGATACTTGACGAAAGTTTGGCAAGACATCAATACAATCGAAGACGTTAAGCTAGAGATAGGTATACAGACTCAGTCGGTCTTCCTGTGGAATAGTTCAAAACAATCGTAGAGTGCAAGACATCAAGTTACCATCATCCTCCACAATACGCTATATAACGAGTCATAACATCCGATGTGCCGTACATTTTCCATTGTGCGATGCTCATACATTGGCCAAAGTCGATGGTAATGCTGGCACATAACAAGAAGGACAATGGACCTCTGGTGTATTCACCTGACATGTGCCTTGCATGACAACGGCACACACTTAGGATAGGTCGGGAGATAGACGTGAGGAAAATAGCTAAAGAATTTAATGTTTCCATCCCTCGCCCGCATGTAAATACCAGGAAATTCCTCAATTCAAGGTCCAGTTTATCGACAACGACGACGGATGATATTGTCCTTAGAATTGTGTGTACATGATGTCTAAAGTGAGTTAATATGCGAGAACAGTGGTTTAAATTACAATGTTACATTCCTCTATACATACTTCCACACTTGCAGACAGCTTATCTGATCATACAGCCTTTTGTGTTTCGAGGCTTAAACGTTTTATATGAGTGTTATGCTCAATTTCATCATTGTTCTGAAAACATTATTTTTAATCTAATATATAGATAGAATTCAAAGAACCAGATAGGGATTAAGGTATTTATAAATTGAAAATAACTCCTACAGACCTTTAAACGATCGCGGCGGGTAGATTAAGAAGATACTGTACGTCTATGATTGCTATGTGTCAGGGTGTCAGGCCATTCCCATAAAGGGGTGGGTAAGCCCCAGGATCCATGCTATTTCTGAAAAATATTTCTACATGCACTGTCCTGACATACCACTTTCGTTTCCTTCACATTTTCCAACAGGCGCGTTTCTATTAGGCACACTTCTGACATATCTCTTGTTTAGTATATCGCTCACATGTTTTTCCGGCCATTTCCACGACTAGCTTTAAGGAAAATTGAGGATTGATATATATATATATATATATATATATATATATATATATATATGTATATATATATATATATATATATATATATATATATATATATATATATATATATATATATATATATATATATTTTTCAACAACACACCACGAGAGCTCACAGCCTCAATACTATCCTACCGTGGGAGTCGACAAGGTGAAACGAGGCAACTTATTAATTCTGGACTTGAAGGTTTGGAGGTTCGGAGGAGAAGTACAAACATGTGCCAGCAAGAAATTCCACAACTTGGAAGTGCTCGGGACAAAAGAGCGGGCATAACAATATGTTCTATTTCTGGTGACCTGCGCAGGAAAAGGGTGCATTAGCTCTGTTCCCTTGGTATATCTGTTGGAGGCAGCAGGTGGAAGAAAGCTCCTTCGAGCAGTGTTATCCAGATATCTGTAAAAGAGAGAGAGGTCACCAACGGCACGTAGGTGGGCAAGGGTTGGCAGCCTTTGGGTGAGGGTAGGGTCACCGATGAGGCGTATAGGTCTCTACTGAATGGAGTCCAGGATAGCGAGCGTAGAAGCGGCAACGGCACCCCAGATGTGGGAGCAGTATTCGAGGTTTGGCCTTATTTGTGAAGTATATGAGGTATAGAGATTAGCTAATTTCTTAACAACCGCTTCTGCAATTGATGTGACATGTTGGTGCCAATTGAGATTTAGATCCACAGAAATGTCAACAACCAAAAAGGACTCAATACTTTGAATAACTTGGTTGTCATTGTGATGGGTCTAGGGCTGGTGTATCTCTTATGAGATAGAAGGCAAGACTGAGATTTGATGGAGTTGAATTGTACAAGATTTATACTTGCCCAGTCCAATATTTTTTGAAGATCCACAGAGACAGAACCTTCCATGAGTCTGCGACCTTCATCTAATTGGGCTAAAGAGACAGGCTTAGAATATTGTATATTTGAGTGGAGGGTGCTGTCGTCCGCATAACTGTGAATTGGGTTAGATGTGCTTGAGAGGAGGTCATGATGTGGAGAAGAAACAAAGTAGGGGCTAAAACTGAACCTTGAGGGACTCCTGCATTAATTGGATACAGTTTAGAGGAATGGCCATCCACGACAACAGAAGTGCTCCAGCTGGATGTGGAAATTTGATGTCCAGGTACAGAGTTTTGGTGGTAGGCCATAGGCCAAAAGTTTAAGTTTGACTGCGTGCCAGACCTGGTAGAATGCTTTGGATATGTCTAGTGCGACAATCTGGGATTCACCGGGTAGTTCCATAGACTTGTTTCAAGAATGGGTGACAAAGGAAATGAGGTCGGCAGTTGATCTGCGCTGACGGAATCCATACTGCCTGTTGTGAATTAGACTGTGTTTTCCAAGAAATTTTAGTAATTCGGTGTTTATATGAGTTACAAACTTCCAAATATTTTCCAGTCATTTCTCTTGCTTTCTTTAGTAATGATGATTTTTCCCAGACCTCTAGACGTTATATACTTTTCCATCACTTTAGAGATGACTAAAAGGAGAGAAATAGGCCTGTAGTTTCTAGGAAGATGTACCTCAAGACACCCTTTAATTAATATATACAATTTTTTTCGTATCTTGTATAATAACGGATATATTGAGCCTTATTGATTTTTTACGAAATTTCGATAAATATTATATACCATTAAACGATAATGTAGCTAAAAATGAATTTTCTAGAAATATTTTAATAAAATAAATGACAGTGACGGTTGAAGCTAAGACTTTAGGGTTTGTAAAACATTCTTCTTGAAACATTTTGTTTCCATAGCCCGTATTAGTTTTAGGTTCTTTGCTGAAATGCTGCAAATTTTGACGTTTTAAATCGCGAGTTTGAAATTTTGAGGAAAACCCTGGAAATAATTTATTTTTCTTTAAATGCCTATAACTTTTTTGTCTTTTAACTTACAGAACTAAATTTTGTGAGTAATTTACCTATAATGTAAATATAAACCCGCGTACCAAATTTGGTTGCCCTTATTTTGTTATTTCCGGAGATATACATTTTTTTCGATAGAAAACACAAAATTTTCTGGGACAACCTTGGCCGATTTTCCTGGCTAACGAACTTATCCAAGCCACTTGCAAAAGGAACGTATTCGCCAAATTTTATCAAAATCGGCCAATTACTTTTGGGTTATCGGTGTGATACATATATACATTTAAAAATTGAAACTGACCCCGGATGTGTTTTAGGAGGCCTAATTAGCGCTCATTTGAAGAAGTTTTTTCAAAATTCAAAAGCCGGGATCTCCTCATTAGTGAATTTTGTAAAGAAAATTCACTAAAACCTTCAAAAATACAACTATCTGCAAAAACTGCCATTTCCCTTGCAAATATTTCAGCGTGTTATAATACTGTTTTTTGTATAAAATTTTATTTTCTCCAAAACGTCACGAATTCCCAAAATGAATTTTTACCTTAGACGAAACAAAACAAACAGGATAACCCTTTAAAATATGTACGTGCAGTAACAGACATCGCATGAAAAAATGTCGATTTTACAAAGCGAATAGTAGTTTTTAATGAGTGTGTATAATTTAATGATAGTGTGTCATATATTTCCTGCAGGTCTTGAAGACGACCTGTCTCTGATACTTTGCATAAACTTGATACAAGGAATGGCTGTTCACCACAGGCCTCGAATACTGGCGCGCCTATTAGCTATTTCCGGTCAACTAATAGAAGAATAAAACTACTTCATCACTACCATGAAGCTACTTAGCTCTACCTACCTATATTATAATCCATTCATGTTTAGAACCTCGGTACAGGACAGTATTAAGTAGCTAAAGATACGCGTCAATAAAATAGGTTATTGGGGCACATTAAAAAAAGTTCGCGTTAGAGTAGCGAATTTTTATAAAAATGTTTCAGATCATAAAAAACGAGGGTAATTTTGCAGATTATCTTAAGGTCAGTTATCAAAAAACTAGCTGCTTAGAACCACGCCTGTTTGCATAAACCATAGAGACATGTTGCGGTTTCAACCATCTAAGAAAATTATAGAACCCGGAGCAAATAGGGGTGCTCGGCGGGGAAGGGGATTAAAAGGAAACGTAAATGCAAAATGCCAAAAAGTAGCTTAGTTGGACTTCTACAAGCTGTTTTTTCAAGATGTTGCAGTTACATTTGCTTTTAATCTTGTTTACCCTGCATAGCACCCATATTCGCTTTGGGTTTAGTAAGTTTCTTTGGGGGTAGAACTCACAACATTTGTCTCGTAGTTTATAGATACAGGGGTGGTCCTAAGTCTCTTTCAGGAAGAAAAAATCAACGCATTCGCTCAAATAAGTAGCTAGAAGGTGCCACCACCACAAAATGCACCCCTCAGAAGTTCCGTGAAAGCAGGAACACCAATATGCTTCAAAAAAGTGTTTAGGAAGCGGTCATCACGCCACGCATCCCGTTTCCTCCGAAAGACGCCCGGTTCGCACAATTTGGAAGGGATAACTACATTACAATGCACTTTTTCGGAAGTTCAGGAAACCAGAAACTGCTTACCAAATGCCCCACCCCCAACTAACCACCTCACTCACCCCTAGAAATTAACTACAAGGTAAAAATAGTATTAACTTGCATGCGAGGTGGTAAGCTTTACTCACCAGCAGTCGGTTTATTTAAAACTGTTAGCCGGACGGTAGGGTGAAAAATACCTTATGGTGAATTTTAAACGTAACTACTATTTTACAGCGGCCACAAATGGTAACATTCACTTCTTCAGGTAGCGAAAACGTGACTGCCACCAGAATTCAGGTGTCCGGAAATGATGAGCCAAAAAAGTCAGGGAGTTATGCCGCTCGAAAAATTAAATCCACAAGTTCCTATAGCATTTTTTTTAACTCAACAACAACGGAGTTACAGGGTCTCAAAAATTATTATTATTATTAATACTCATCTCATTTTCTAATTAACCTAGAATATTTCACAAGCAAAATCACAAGAAAGTATTATTTGTCAAAACTGACGCCACATGATCTTGTTTGTCGAGAATGTTTTCAAAGCACACTCCATTAATATTAAAAATGAGATTAGGTGTTTTCGTACTCCGTCAATACCAGCAAATCTTTAAGAACGTTTTTCTCGAAACCAGTTAGTTTTATTGTGATGCAACATTCGGGCCTTTTTTGAAGATTTTATGATTTTTTTAAATTTCAACAACACACCACGAGAGCTAACAGCCTAAATACTATCGTACCGTGGGTGTCGACAAGGAGGAAAGAGGCAACTTGTTAATTCTGGACTTGAAGGTTTGGAGGTTCGGAAGAGAAGGAAAACCATGTGCCGGCAAGGAATTCCACAACTTGGAAGTCCGCGGAACAAAATAGCGGGCATAACAAGATGTTCTATGTCTGGTAACCTGGACAGTAAAACAGTGCATTCGCTCTGTTCCCCTGGTTGGTCTGTTGGGGGCAGCAGGTGGAGGAACTATGGAAGAAAGCTCCTCTGAGCAGTGCCCGTGCAGATATCTATAAAAGAGAGAGAGAGAGAGGTTACCAACGGCACGTCGGTGGGCAAGAGAAGGCAGCCTTTGGGTGAGGGTAGGGTCACCGATGAGACGTATAGCTTTCTTCTAAATGGAGTCCAGGATAGCGAGTGTAGAAGCGGCAGCAGCACCCCAGATGTGGGAGCGGTATTCGAGGTTTGGCCTTATTTGTAAAGTATATAAGATATAGAGATTAGCTGGTGAAAAGTATTTGCGAGCCCGGAAGACGAAACCTAATTTATTAGCAGCCGCTTCTACAATTGATGTGACATGTTGGTGCCAATTGAAATTTCGATCCACAGAAATGCCAACAAGTGAAAAGGACTCATTACTTTGAATAACTTGGTTATTCATTGTGATGGATCTAGGGCTGGTGTATCTCTTATGAGAAAGCAAGCAAGACTGTGATTTGGTGGGGTTGAATTGTACAAGATTTCTACTTCCCCAGTCTAATATTTTTTGGAGATTCACGAAGACAGAACCCTCCATGAGCCTGCGATCCTCATCTAATTGGGCCAAAGAGACAGGCTTATAATATTGTATATTTGAGTGGAGGGTGCTGTCGTCCGCGTAACTGTGAACTGGGTTGGATGTGCTAGAAGGGAGATCATTAATGTGGAGGAGAAAGAAAGTATGGGCTAAAGCTAAACCTTGAGGAACTCCTGTAGATTCCCTCTAATCATGTATTATTAGGATAGAGATAGAAATTCAATCAAAAAAGTTTGTGATATATGTTGGTCAAGGGCAGTTTCTACCTTTAGATGCCAACTGATCAACATCAAATTAGCAACGTAAATACACAATAGTATTGCATATGAGTGCACCACATTTGAAGAGAATCGATTAATGACAAAAAAAGTTATCACCAAAAATTAAAAAAAACATTGAGACCCAATAAGTCCGTTATTTTTGAATTTTCATCAAATACTAAAGGAACTGGTGAAACTAATTTTTTGAGTAGCATAACCACTTGAATTTTTGGCTCATAGCTTTCGGACAACCTGTATATTACTAAAAAGTTTCACAACTATTAGTGGTAAGATGAGGAGGCCGGTAACGTCGCGGCAACTACTAATGCTACTTGCAAGTAGCTGCAAACTCTATGTAGCATTTCAATAACAAAAGGAAACTTTGGCCACTGTCGTTTGCTACCTTCAAGTTACCGGAACTTTCAAGTTGTTCTACGACGACCTTCCTAATACCTTGAAAGTTTCGAAACTCTAAAGTAGTTACAAGTGGTGAATATTATGTAATTCTGCCTGCTGATTTATAATATCAAGTTATTTTCACCACAGTCGTAGAATTGATGGCAATTCCGTAGTAACAGCTCATTTTAAGTTCCGATCTCTGTTGCCATCACTTCGGCGTTACTTGGGCATGGTTGCAATGACATTGCGACATTGCATTTAGACTGTGATATTGATGGTAATGAGTCTCTATTTTAATAAGTACAATACTTATTTGTAAGGCGCTTTGTACTATTATTGTCACAATAAACAATAAACCATAAGTGTATCTTGATAAAATAGCTTAAAAATAAATACACGGGGAGAACGCAAATCGCTACAACACATATTTTTAAAGACCTAACGATCGTTTCACTAACAAGGTTAGCGTCATCAGAGCTGAAAAATTCTAAACTACTTACTACTAAACATCACCTTTTATACTGAGTTTTAGGTAAAGACCGATAACGAGAGGGAGACTAAATCGCAGGGAATTTTTTTTTGTGTATTATATTTTTATTGCCGGACGAGGTTTTTGAACTTTCTTTATAACTTCACCTGGCAAGTTTCGGAATATTTTATCTGTATCAGAGACAGAGGGCAAACATAGGACCATAAATCAGTGGCGGCACTCGGTTTAAGGAAATTTTGCTTTTAATTGCCTTAGAAATACTTTCGTACGCATCTAACTTTGCTGGCTGTCTAATATTATTGATAAGTTTCCGATTTTCTTTATCTATGTGGTGGTTATTAGCCCAAATATGTTGTACAACGTATGACTTGTCTGCGCTACCGTATCTCAGATGTCCCAGATGTTCACGAAATCTAGTCTCAATGGTTCTCTTCCTCTGCCCCACGTATTTAAGATTACAATCTTTACAACATATCTCATGGATACCCGATATTTCAGTGGCTCCGTCTTTATCTTTCGTATTACCTAATCATTTGTATAACCCAAATAATGCGACAAAGAAAACCTGCCGTTCTAAGTTACATTCCAAATGACTCACATCATTCGTTTGAGCAATAAACGGCCGGTTTTAATTTCTTAGTAAAGAGATTAATAAAATGTCCCTTAAGTTAAAGTAGATATAGTATATAATTAGAGTATATTAATGACGTGGCAAAATATAACGGATATTCGGTTTGCTTAGTGGAAAAATTAATAGACTCGGACCAAAGAAAATGTTAGCGGAATGCACGACATCCAGGAAAGAGAAAATAGAGAAAAAATCTGTTTTCCTATAGTTTGAACCGCCTATCATAAGAGGTCTCGTGGGCATTTTTAAGAATTCCGATTTGCAGCTAACTTTCGTGGCAAAAAATAATTTAAGAAATCTGTTAGGTAATACAAAAGATAAAGACAAAGCCACTGAAATGTCGGGTATCTATGTGATAGGTTGTAAAGACTGTAATCTTAAATACGTTGGGCAGACTAATAAAAACAGTGACACTAGATTTCGTGAACATCTGGCACAGATGAACTACGGTAGTGTAGACGAGTCATGCGTGGCACAACATATTTAGGATAATAACCACCACATAGATAAATAAAATCTGAAACTTATCAAAAATGTTAGACAGCCGGCGAAGCCAGATGTGTACGAAAGTATTTATATTTCTAAGGTAATAAAAAACAAAAGATCCTGAAACAGAGCGTCGCCACTGATTTATAGTCCATTGTTTGCCCTCTGTCTCTGATACACATAAAATATTCCGAAGTTTGCCAGGTAACATTAGAAAGGAAGTTCAATAAGCTCATCCGGCAATAAAAGGACAATACACCGAAACATTTGCCTGCGATTTAATCTCCCTCTCGGTATCA
Organism: Tillus elongatus; assembly: GCA_964006375.1. Classification (NCBI taxonomy): domain Eukaryota; kingdom Metazoa; phylum Arthropoda; class Insecta; order Coleoptera; family Cleridae; genus Tillus; species Tillus elongatus. Next base: position 24,129,660 of record OZ023268.1, on the reverse strand, counting down.
GTCTTTACCTAAAGCTCAGTACAAAAGGTAATGTTTAGTAGTAGGTAGATTCGAATTATTTATTATCTGATGACGCTAACCTTGTTGTTTAAACGCTAGTCAGGTCTTTGAAAAAAATTATTGTGGTGATTTGGGTTCTCAAAGTGTACTTATCAGTGATCATCAGAGGTCCCAATCTTCACTTCGTGAGCTTAAAAAATTCCTAATAAACGGTCAAGTGTAGCTGGGACTGCACTTTTGACATACCAGTGAGAAAGCTTATAACCTAGACTGAGAAAATCATCCTGTTAACTTTGTAAACCCTTTAAACAAGACATTTGAATGTCCTAGAGACTTTTGACGCATGCTGTATATTGTTTATGAGCTTTATCTTTAAGAAGTTAAGTGTAACATCACAAGTCACAGCCAGCTTGCTATAAACAGACTCAAGCAGTTCACCTGTATATATAAATCATAAACAGAACCTTGCTTCTATATTATATTCTCTAATAAATTTTTCAAATGAGGTCATCGTCTCCTTTTTATAGTTCTAAGAACGGTTGAAGATTGGCTTTTTAAGTTCATCGACATTTAGATAATGCAAAAAGTTTGCATTCCAGAAATAGCCCAAAACATCCCATTTCTAAATGGCCATTACAATTGAATTAATGCTGGATTCTTGAGTAGAATGAAGGGAAGTGATTTCATATAATAAATCGTAGATTTTTTTTCGCCGCAGGTCAACAAAGCAGTTTCAAAATTATGTTGTTTGTGTCTAAAAAACTAAACGGTGTAATAGTATAGCTATCAAGTAGAGAAATATGAGGTAGTTATATTTCGGACATGTAATTTTCTAGGAAATAACTACCACACACAATAGACAAAGGTCGATGGCTTTCTTGCATGACAAATATTCGAAGATAAACCTGTACATAAATTGAAGTGTGTCGATGAGTTTTAAGTCTTATCAACAATAGACACAAACAAATAAAATTCTACAATTAAACGACTTAAAAATTCAATTTATGGTACCAATTATTCGAACTGGACTCTGTCGTCAAATTGAATCGATGAGTTCAAAAGGAGTATACGTCTAAAAATGGCGTTGTTAGTTGACATAGCCATAGTACTTAAAATTTGTCTCTACCGATTGCGCTAAAGAGCAGTACCCTAAACCCTACCGTTATGTCGCTACGCATTAGATATTTATGGCGATGAGTTGAAGAGAAATACAAGTCCTGGACTTACACTGTTCTTAGGTTCCACGCTCAACTCGATAGCTGTGGGTGTATCCATTCGATATCCATAATATGAAATATAATACTGGTATATTTGATACTTATCATGAAGGTCCAGCTCAAACGGGACCAGATAAAGCACCTTTCTAAAAGATTACATATAAGCTCACGTTTCCGCAGATATTGCCGAACTACATATCTTTTGTGATGGATGTCCAGGACAGAATCGTAATAATACTGTCGTTCAATTCCTTTTGGTACCACAAGTATCTCGGCGATTTGAGAAAATATACCAATGTTTTCCCGTGAGATACTTTTTTTTTCCAACAACACACCACGAGGGCTTACAGCCTAAATACTATCGTACCGTGGGTGTCGACAAGAAAGAAAGAGGCAGCTTGCTAATTCTGGGCTTTAAGGTTTGGAGGTTCGGAGGAGAAGGATAAACATGTGCCGGCAAGGAATTCCACAACTTGGAAGTCCTCTGGACAAAAGAGCGGGCATAACAAGGTGTTCTATGTCTGGCGACCTGGAAAGTGGAAGGATGCATTCGCTCTGTTCCCCTCGTAGATCTGTTGGGGGCAGCAGGTGGAGGAACTATGGAAGAAAGCTCCTCTGAGCAGTACCCGTGCTAATATCTATAAAAGAGAGAGAGAGGTCACCAACGGCACGTCGGTGGGCAAGGGATGTCAGCCTTTGGGTGAGGGTAGAGTCACCGGTGAGACGTATACCTCTCTTCTGAATGGAGTCCAGGATGGCGAGTGTAGAAGCGGCAGCGGCAGCACAGATGTGGGAGCAGTATTTCAGGTTTGGCCCTATTTTTGAAGTATATAAGGTATAGAGATTAGCTGGTGAAAAGTATTTAAGAGCCCAGAAGAGGAAACCTAATTTCTTAGCAGCCGCTTCTGCAATTGATGTGACATGTTGGTGCCAATTGAGATTTCGATCCACAGAAATGCCAACAAGTAAAAAGGACTTATTACTTTGAATAACTTGGTTGTTCATTGTGATAGCTATAGGGCTGGTGTATCTCTTATGAGATATAAAGCAAGACTGAGATTTGGTGGAGTTGAATTGTACAAGATTTCTACTTCCCCAGTCTAATATTTTTGGAGATCCACATAGACAGAAACCTCCATGGGTTTGCGATCCTCATCTAATTGGGCTAAAGAGACAGGCTTGGAATATTGTATATTTGAGTGGAGGGTGCTGTCGTCTGTGTAACTGTGAACTGGGTTGGATGTGCTAGAGAGGATGTCATTGATGTGGACAAGAACAATGTAGGGGCTAAAGCTGAACCTTGAGGGACTACTGTGTTAATTGGATACAGTTTAGAGGAATGCCGATCCACGACAACAGAAATGCTCCGGTTGGAGAGGAAATTTGCTGTCCAGGTACAGAGTTTTGGTGGTATGCCATAGGCCAGAAATTTATTAAGCAGCGCTGTGTGCCAGACCTGGTCGAATGCTTTGGATATGTCTAGAGCGACAATCTGGGATTCACCGTGTAGTTCCATAAACTTGTTCCAAGAATGGGTGACAAAGGAAATATGGTCGGCAGTTGATCTGCGCTGACGGAATCCATACTGCCTGTCGTGGATTAGACTGTGTTTTCCAATAAATTTTAGTAATTCGGTGTTTATATACTTTTCCATCACTTTAGAGACGACTGAAAGGAGAGAAATAGGCCTATAGTTGCCAGAAAGCGCTTTGGATCCTTTCTTGGGGACGGGTTGTACTCGAGCAGTTTTCCAGTTACTAGGGAATATGCCTCTATTGTAAGATGTCTGAAACAGATAAGTCAGGACAGGAGCATAACAATAGAACGACCACTGAATTTGGGTTTTGAGGCAATAATGCAGAAGCTTTCACAATTTCCCACTTCAAACAGTTTGTCTATGACAGTTCCACCTCATATAATGTCGCCATGTATCGCTATATCAATGCTTTTAGGCTTCTGAAAAAAATATTCCTAGACCCTAACTTTCCACAGAGACAGCCTATAAAGAATGCATTCCGGCCCTATGTCAACAATTTCTCCTGGGTTGTTAATGTATCGGCCATGAAGCCGTTTACTCCCCCGCTGACTTTAAAATTGCTACATAGTGAGGGGTTTGTTTAGAGGGGCCCACTTAGTATCGGCCGATCGCAGCGGTATCCCTCTGTAGACCGTCTTGACAATAGCTTTGTGCAGGCTGCTGGACATCGCTTTCTTTGAGAAAAACTTTAAGAAAAAATTATTATGCACACTTAAACATAATGCCATTATTGTGCACCTAATATGACTTTTGATTCACCCATGTCTTGGCAAATGGAACCTCTCACTGGCACCTCGTAGGTGATGAACTCGATGTTTCCGAAACTCCACACTGGTCTTGATTTCGATGTTGTCTTCCAAGTGTTCGTCCATTCCATGATACTGTAAATGAGGACTAAAGTCGCGTAAGTGTTCGCAGCTTTGAAGATGTTTTAAGCTTACAGTTCAGACGTCAAGAAGTTCGTCAGTTAATGAACGTAGGTGTTGGTTACCTTCTCCTTGCATTTTTTATTCTATTCCACACGACTGCCAATAGCTGGGGTATTGAAAAGTTATGCTGCTTCAATTATTTGTATATTATCATGTTACGAGCCGACCCGGTGATCTTCATTTCCCATTTACCTTCCCTCTAGTTCTGGTGCATGAAAAGGTTTTTTCCCTCTTGCGTATAACTTAGTGCTTTAGATGATACTATGCCATAAGTGGCTCGTGACAAGATTAGTTGAGTTAATTTTTTTTATGTTGGGAAACCGTCCTGAGCTCCGACACACTCTGATAAACGCCCAAAGTCACTAGGCCTGTACCCTCGCACCGCTCCAGCGGTGGTAAGAGTGAACGGGACCGGAAATCATTAATCCAGGTTCAGAAAACGGAGCAGACATAAGGACCCAAGGACGACAGATTTTTGCATTCTGTAGACTAGTATTTGTGGTATATATGCAAAGCCTTGGCATGCAGGAATTATCCCGCAGCGGCGAATTGGGTATACCCCCTAAACCGCAAATATTTCATGAGAACGACGAGTTGTATATTATGTCCTGGGTAAAGCTACCTAAGCTCAAACATGAGGTCTCTATACTTGGTCCGTTTTCCTTCCTCCTTTATTCTAACGTTCGTCTCAGTTTGAACCGAGAACTGTCTGACAAATAGACTTTTCTCTTGTGTGTCAAGGAGGATAATGTCAGGCCTATTAGTAGGCACTGGCCTGCCAGTGGACATCGAGAAATTACAGTATATACAGCATCCCTTGTTCTTCACCACGGACTCAATATCCCCAAGTAGGTAAGGCACCACTGGTGTTTTGTCCACCACAAGAGGGTCGTAGATGGTAATACAACACTGGAAGAGCCGCGTTATGTCGACTGGTTGAAGCCATCACCGGACACACACTCAAGACATACATAAGAGTCTTCGGCGATTGGTGACAGATTCTACATCTGTCATCTGCTACGTCCACCTGCATTAAGCGGCGCATGCAGTAAACCAAAGTTTTTATACCATTATCTTGGCAGGTTATGATGAACCGTTTAGTCTCCGACCTGAGCTCCGCTGATTTTAAGAAAGGGAATGTCAACCTTGTTGACAAGCCGTGTTCTTCCATATGCGGGAAGAAGATTCCGTGCAAAGGCTTGTCAATATGCTGCCCCAACATATGTTTTTGTAGCGCATCTCTAATTGTAGCTCTTAAGGTTGGAATATTAAGCTCATCCAAGAAAAGGCGATCACCTTGCCTTCTTCCCGACCTGTGGTAGAAGCATAGTCGGACGTCACCTGTTCGTCTGCCTGCTACTTGAACAGGAATTCTCCTGTTCCTACGACTCCGTGTGTCTTGACAATTTGCTCTTTTCTTTGTAATTACTCCAAGTTCAGTAGTCCTCTACATCCGAGATGTGTTGGGAGGTATAATGGGTGAACGAACTACCTCCTTTCTCATTGTGCGGTCGTTATCAGATATCCGTCCTTTGTCCTCTCCACCTTGTCTATGGTCACCATCCAATTGAGACCGGTTAGAGACGAAGTTTGCACATCAATTAAGTGTTGAGTTGAATACTATTATTATTATTGTTGTTATATTAACTTTTTTTATTAAAAACTGCATATAACAAACATGCTGTTGTATTAGTTAGACTATATGGTTGAGTATTAGGGTGCAATGTATTATTAGAGGCATATTTAATATGGTTAAATGTTAATTATCATTCCAGTGGATTCCGATTAGTATGTTTATGTAAACAAACCGTTTACGCATTTAAAATTAATTATATTTCTCTCGATTCTTGGTAGGGTATAATGTGCCAAGCACGTTGGAAGTTTATTTACACCGAAACGGTTATTTACTTTTGTAGACATGGCAAGCAAATATATTTAAACATCTCGGGATTACGTTCCAGATACTTAAGGGTTTTGTTCATCAAATAAATGATCAACGGGGTACATTAAGCTTTCTGGCCATTTTACAATACACTTTTTTAATCATAAGACTCGCCAACCTTTGGACTTAGATATATATATATATATATATATATATATATATATATATATATATATATATATATATATATATATATATATATATATATATATATATATATAATTATTATTATTCACAGTACAACAACATCTAATCACAAAAATTATAGAGAATAACAGCCTGCACGTTCCAAAATATTCTGTGATTATACATGATGTTCCGTATCTGCAAGACAAAAGCAAACATACTTTTTTTTAAATACAACATATATTTCTTAATTTTTGGACTTCTTTTTTAAATTTGAGTTTAATTTGTAGAAGTTTATTTTTAGCTACAGTGCTTTGTTTAAAGATATTTTGAATTTTATTTGAAAAAAAAATTAAATTCGCCTGCAGCTTGGAAATGTTATTTTACCGATTATTAAACTTAGACATTCCAATTTGGCATGTTACTCGTCTATAAATGACATGACATTGTTGTAATATAAACGATGTGTTTACTTATACTGGCTGTTCGTAAATAGTAATTAAAGTTGGGCACATTCTAAGTCCGAAAATTATTTTTTTCAAATGGAACAGCCTGTATTTTATTTTGTGAAAAGGAAATCCTCATCTTTAGCTTCAACTTTTGTTAAGTACTCAATATGTTAGAAACCGCTAGTTTTTATATTATCTACATTTATATTCGCATACCATGATTTATAAGAGCAATACGAAGTAAAATAGTAGGCCATTGACAAATAAAGAAAGACTTGAAAATAAAAAATATTAATAACTAATTAATTTTTATAGAAACCTTGGTTTCTGAATAAAAAATAACGCATCCAGTTATAAACATTACAAACATTTATTATAGGAATTTCCCGCTGTAGAATTTAACAATCGAATATAAAATAATTCAAAAGAGAGGCACACAATTTTTGAGCGTTAAACAATTTAATATAAAAACAGTAGAAACGAATATTGACTTATTTACGGCAAATGCTCGAACGTACCTCCCGAAATGTCAATGCAAGACTGCAATCGATATTCCTATGATTGATTTACTCTTCTCAACATATTAACATCGATATGTCAGAAGGTCTCTATGATCTTGCCTTTCATTTCTTCCTTGGTAGACGGCCGTGATACGTATACCAAATTTTTGATATGGCCCCACAGAAAGTAATCGATTTTTTGGTTCTGGTGACCCCACTGGCCATGCTACTCGTCTTTCAATCCAACTTTCTGGAAATTTTTCATTAAGCTAATGTTTAATGGGGCAGTGTGATGTGCTGGAACACCATCATGGAGGATACATATAGCTTAAATACTATCGTACAGTGGGTGTCGACAAGGAGGAAAGAGGCAACTTGTTAATTCTGGACTTGAAGGTTTGGAGGTTCGGAGGAGAAGGAAAGACATGTGTCGGCAAGGAATTCCACAACTTGAAAGTCCTCGGGACATAAGAGGGGGCACAACAAGATGTTCTATGCCTGGTGACCTGGACAGTAAAAAGGTGCATTCGCTCTGTCCCCTGGTAGATTTGTTGGGGGCTGCAGGTGAAGGAGCTATGGAAGAAATCTCCTCTGAGCAGTGCCCGTGCAGATATCTATAAAAGAGAGAGAGAGGGCTCACCAACGGCACGTCGGTGGGCAATGGATGGCAGCCTTTGGGTGAGGGTAGGGTCGCCGACAAGACGTAGAGCTCTCTTCTGAATGAAGTCCAGGATAGCGAATGTAGAAGCGGCAGCGGCACCCCAGATGTGGGAGCAGTATTCGAGGTTTGGCTTTATTTGTGAAGTATATAAGGTATAGAGATTAGCTGGTGAAAATTATTTGCGAACCCGGAAGAGGAAACCTAATTTCTTGGCAGCCGCTTCTGCAATTGATGTGCCAATTGAGATTTCGATCCACAGAAATGCCAACAAGTGAAAAGGACTCATTACTTTGAATAACTTGGTTGTTCATTGTGATGGGTCTAAGGCTGGTGTACCTCTTATGAGATAGAAAGCAAGACTGAGATTTGGTGGAGTTGAATTGTACAAGATTTCTACTTCCCCAGTCTAATATTTTTTGGAGATCCACAGAGACAGAACCCTCCATGAGTCTGCGATCCTCTTCTGATTGGGCTAAAGAGACAGGCTTAGTATATTGTATATTTGAGTGGAGGGTGCTGTCATCCGCGTAACTGTGAACTGGGTTGGTTGTGATATAGAAGATGTCATTGATGTGGAGAAGAAACAAAATAGGGGCTAAAGGTGAACCTTGAGGGACTCCTGCATTGATTGGATACAGTTTGGAGGAATGACCATCCACGACAACAGAAATGCTCCGGTTAGAGAAGAAATTTGCTGTCCAGCTACAGAGTTTTGTTGGTAGGCCATAGGTCGGAAGTTTATTAAACCGTGCTGCGTGCCAGACCTGGTCATGTGTTTTGGATATGTCTTGAGCGGGATTCACCGTGTAGTTCCATGGACTTGTTCCAAAAATGGGTGACAAAGGAAAGGAGGTCGGCAGTTGATTTGCGCTGACGGAATCCATACTGCCTGTCGTGGATTAGACTGTGTTTTTCAAGAAATTTTAGTAATTCGGCGTTTATATACTTTTCCATCACTTTATAGACGACTGAAAGGAGAGAAATATGCCTGTAGTTGCTAGGAGGTGCTTTGGATCCTTTCTTGGGGACGGGTTGTACTCGAGCAGTTTTCCAGTTACTAGGGAATATGCCTCTATTGTAAGATGTCTAAAACAGACGAGTCAGGACAGGAGCAAGTTCTGGTGCGCATTTTTTGAAAACAATTGCTGGGATCTCGTCAGGGCCAGAGGCTTTCCTGGTACTAAGAGAAGAGAATATCTTTCGGACCTTTTTAGTTTTGAAAATGATATCCGTCATTTTATTCGCGACATTGGGGACTATTGATGGTTGGCTAGATGTATTCTCACCTTAATTAGAACCGCAGACCGGCTTTGCTCTAATTAGCGCTCGTCGGTATGGTATACTAATTACAGCAAGAACACAACTATAAAGTAATACGGCTATAGTAACCAGCGTTCTAGACCTTTGTGAGATATACGAGAGGGTCGCCCTCTCGGTTCAGAAGCAGGTAGTATATTGTCACGACAGCTCCAAACAACACAAAATGTTAAAATAGAGACTGTGTACAACCAACTAACAATTTTGTAAATTTTCAGCCCTGGCCCATTTTTTCCCTAATATAGAGACAATGTGTGTAAGGCTAGATGTATTCTCACCATAATTAGAACCGCAGACCGGTTTCGGTCTAATTAGAGCTCGTCAGTACGTATACTAATTCCAGCGATAACACGCCTGTGAGGTAATACGGCTATGGCAGACAGCCTTGAAGAACTCTGTTAGATGTACGACAGGGTCGCCATCTCGTTGCGAAGCCAGATAGTATGTTGTCAGGACAGCTGTAATTAACACAAAATGTTATAAAATAGAGATAGTGTAAGGTAAAGGTAAGATGCTTACTGGCAATTAGGCCATTGCTGACCCTTTTTGCTCATCTAAACTAACCTACCCTCCACCTTAAGCTCGATCTCAACGATGATAGTGATTTGAAAAATCATCCGCCGCCGGTGAGTCTCGAACCGTCGTCCCCCGAGTCCGTATTGAAAAGTCTGAATCGACTTTCCCGCACGGCCACGGAGGCGCTTGAAATAATGTAAAGCCAAGTAACAATTTTCTAAATTGACAGCCCTGGTCAATTTCCTCCCTAATATAGGGACAATATATGTAAGGCTAGATGTAGATGATGCCTTAGGAGCTCAAACATATTTGAAAATACATGCTGTTTAGATATTTATATTTACTTTTTACCGCATACTTCTATCAATTAATTAACAATTTTTTTGTGTAAACCAATTCTTTAAAAATTCGCTACTATAAGGCCTCTGCTGTGTCAAGACCTTTTTGTTTCATTCCTCTAATCTTCTAATGTTTTTATGCCCAAATGGTCTTGAAATTAAATATACCAAGGAAACGCGGTTATTGTACTGTAACCATTATTACTGTAAAAAAAGCCATAAAAGCTATCTACTTTTTTTTGCATAAACGTTATTTACAGTTATTTTATGGCACAACGCGTATGTGCTACAAAATTCAATAAGCCCATATCTACGTGCTCTCCACATTAAATTTCATTTAAATAATTTAAGTTATGTTGAACAAACGGACTGCCACATACCCAGATCCACCAAGATCATCTGTACTGTTTGCCTCACCGCAACATAACAAGAAACAAACTCAAGGTCTCGGATTTGGCAACTTTTTCACACCTATGCGCTGTTGTCCAGTTAGCCAGTGGGTTAATGGGTTAGATCGAACTTAATGCGGTCAGTTGCGTCACTGGATCACTGTACTTCTTATATGCGAGACGGTCATACACACTGAATTGCCCACGAAATGTCGCTGCTGGCTTACAGAGTTCAATAGCTTCAATACCAACCAGGGGATTACGATCAATGTTGCCACTCGTCAACGCTGATATCTGGAGGTATGAGAATCATACTGTGGGATCGCTGTTTTTTCTGTAGAAATTGATTAGAATTCTTAGTATTAAGAAAGCCAAACTGTATCAATGAGATACTGCATTGATGACAACTTCTTACATTGACCATATTTACACAAGAGAAAATGAGCTTAATAAGCACACTTGCAGAACCCAAATCACCACAACACTTTAAAAAACCTGACGATCGTTTCACTAACCAAGTAAGCGTCATTAGGTGATGAATAATTATAAATATCTTATACCCACAACTCTATTTATATTCTTCCGCAGGTAGTCGGTCACTGGCGATTTGGGAAGGTTCAACGACACCAAATATTACCATATTTCGTTGGGCGGCAATATCTCTATTCTTTTAGCGAATTAAAAAAAAATTGCTTATGGGGAGATCTGTGTTTATATATATATATATATATATATATATATATATATATATATATATATATATATATATATATATATATATATATATATATATAGATGAAGTGGCTTGAATAAGTTCGTTAGCCAGGAAAATCGGACCAGGTTTTCCCGGAAAATTTTGCCTTTTCTTTATAAAAAAAAAATAATTCATATCTCCGGAAATAACAAAGTAAGGGCAACCAAAGGTACGCGTGTTTGTATTATAAAGAGTGGACTCCGTACCAAAATTTAGGTCCCTAGCTTTAAAGACAAAGAAGTTATGGGCAGTTAAAGCAACACATTTTTGAGTTTCCCCCAAAACGCCAAACTCGCAATATTAAACGTCAAAATTGGCAATCTATAGGCAAAGAATGTGAAACAAATACCGTTTGTGAAAAGAAAATGTTGCAAGAAGAGTGTTCTTCAAACCCTTAAGTTTCAGACTCAACCGTCATTGTCCTTCATTTTACTAAAATATTTCAAATAGACCCTTTCTCTGACGCTTTGGCTGTCAGTTTAGTTAAGTTTGGTGGCTTTTTGGATATTAATTTGTAGGTTTAGTGAAGTTTATGGTTTAACGGTCTATAATTTTTTTTAGGTAATTATCGTAGAACATATTTGTTAATGCATTTTTGCATTTTTTATCGAAATATGTTGCGTTTATAAGAAAAAAAATCTGGACGCAGTAAGTGCGTTTTGGTAGCGAATTTTCGGTAAATTTGCAGATTAGCTCCCGAACGCTTTTCAAAAAACTGTTTTCAGAAACCTGCCTAGGGCCCCACTGGATCCACAAAACCCAAGAAAAATGTCTTGTTCATACCCCCCAAGGAAGTTACGGGACCAGGAGTGAATAGGGGTGCTGGGCGGGGTGGGTAGTGAAAGGGAAATATGAGCAGAAAATGCGAATAAAACGGGCTTGAAAGTTGTCTTTTTCACATCTTGAAGCCATATCCCCCTTAAACCCTGCCTACCCCACACAGCACCCCTATTCTCCAAAAACATTTCTTGTTCACACTCCCCAAGGAAGTTACGGGACCAGGAGTGCATATTTTTTTAGCTAATTTTTGTAGAACAAATTTGTTAATACATTTTTGCATTTTTTATCGAAATATGACGCGTTTGTAAGAAAAAAAAAGTAGACGCAGTAAGTGCGTTTTGGTAGCGAATTTTCGATAAATTTGCAGTTTATCTCCCTAACGCTTTTCAAAAACTGTTTTCAGAAACCTGCCTAGGCCCCCCACCCCCCTGGATCCACAAACCCCAAGGAAAATTTCTTGTTCACACTCCCCAAGGAAGTTACGGGACCAGGAGTGAGTAGGGGTGTATAATTTTTTTTAACTAATTTTCGTAGAACAAATTCGTTAATGCATTTTTGCATCTTTTATCGAAATATGATGCGTTTGTAAGAAAAAAATCTGAACGCAGTAACTGCGTTTTGGTAGCGAATTTTCGGTAAATTTGCAGTTTAGTTCCCGAACGCTTTTCAATAAACTGTTTTCAGAAACCTCCCCCCCCCCCATGGATCCACAAACCCCAAGCAAAATTTCTTGTTCACGCCCCCCAAGGAAGTTACGGGACCAGGAGTAAGTAGGGGTGCTGAGCGGGGTAGGTAGTAAAAAGGAAATATGAGCAGAAAATTCGAATAAAGCGGGCTTGAAAGCTGTCTTTTTCACATCTTGAAGCCATATCCCTCTTAAACCCTGCCTACCCCGCACACCGCCCCTATTCACTCCTAGCCCCATAACTTCTTTGGGGGGTGTGAACAAGAAATTTTTTTTGTGGTTTGTGCATCCAGGTGGGGTCCTAGTAATGTTTCTGAAAACACCTTGTTGAAAAGCGTTCGGGAGCTAATCTGCACATTTACCGAATTTTCATTAAATCCTTCAAATTTCAATAACTCAATTTGCTATTAACGTAAGCTTTGTTGGATAGCAAACCAACATTTAAGTTTATTTTCGGAAAATTTTTGTATATTTTCAAACCATAAGTAATTTTGATAAAATATAGTACATTGTTTCTACTACATAGGCTATACCGGTAATCAGATTGATGCCTGCTCGCATTTGCTATTAAAAACATTTTTATGGAAATTCACTTCCATAACACATTTGCTGCATCTAGACTTTTGAAAATGTTTATATATTTTCAAACAATAATTTTATTTCAATGAAATATGGTACATTGTTTCTACTATATAGGCAACCAAGTTTGATGCCTGCTTTCATCAAAAAAATACATTTGCTATTAAAAATATTTTAAAGAAAATTCGCTACCATAACGCACTTGCTGCGTCCCGAGATTTTATTATCTTTCGAACGTGCTTATGCAGAGATATTTATATTGTAAAGTAATCTGTCAGGAGACTACCCATAGGCGGCGGAGCGGGATTCACATTTCTTATTATTACTATATTTAGCAATATATATATATATATATATATATATATATATATATATATATATATATATATATATATATATATATATATATATATATATATAGATATATATATATATATATATATATATATATATATATATATATATATATATATATATATATATATATTGTTAAAGTATGTTAAGCTAAGGTTGTTAGTCCCACGATTGGGTGATAATCGATATGGTACTTGATATGGTAGCTAGTTTAAATATAGGTTTATGTATATTTAGTGTTTATTGGATGTAAGTTTCTAAGTGTTATAGCTATTAAGTTTTATAAAAAGTTGTTAGATTATTCTTGCAAAGTAAATGTGTATGAAACTTACAATCTGGTATATCCACTGTCTTTTATTGCTGCCTGGAACCTAAATAAATTTATAGCATGGATGAAATTCACTCTTAAATCAGGGAGCTTCTTTAAGCTAGTGGGTTCAAGTCCAATCAATTTATTATAATTCCAAATATATCTATCTAAAAATTTCAATAATATTGCTCTTTACTTTATGTTTGCAAATCTGTTATTCTTTTTAAAGTTTGAAGATGTTACCCTTTTTAATAATATTTGTTTCCCCAGATATTTATATGTATAAATCAAAAATAAAGCAAGGATTTCAATTCAATACAAAACTAGAATCTTTATTAAATTTAACTGAATCAAATGACAAATGCCTAATACTATTGAATCTTTATATTACCCGCTTTTAAAAAATCTGATCAGTATTTATCTAATTAAATTTATGACTTAGAGAAAAAACTTTGTGTTCTTAGGTCAATAAAATTGTTTGTTCTATATAGAACCGCTCTTATGCTATCTACAAAGATCCAGCTGGTAAAATTAACTTATACTATAGACTCTAACGCGTAGTCGATGGTGTCTCTTGGAAATGAGGTGCGTATTGATGTCTGTTGTTAACAGATGGCTGGACAAGCACCTTATAATTTAAAGATGGTTGCTTTCAAATATGTGGTGACACTTGTGTTCGCTTTTTTTCACAATTTTAATGCTCAAATTATAATTTTCTGATGCGGTGCTTGGACTACATAAAAAACGTATGTATTTGGATTGTTTATACTCACTGTTTTGTTACCGGTGGTTTCTTCCCTTACGTGGTTTCGGCTGCTACAAACTGACCTATTAACCTGCTATCGATGTTTATCGAACCTTTACTTCATTTCCCACGCTGTTTTACCTTTGATTTCTTGTTTTTAACTTTCTCCTAAAATCTTTCTGCTGCTTCCAAAAAATTTAATAAAAATCTCTCTTTTGTTTAATTTATTTTTCCTCTGTCACCAGCGTAACTAATTAAAAACTGATTTTGGCCTTCTTCCAAATCTTTTCATCATAACAAATTTTTATACAATACTTATCCTCTTGATTATTACCACGGATACATAATTTTCATTGTTGTTGGTCCCTGACAGATTAGTTAACCTACATTTCACATTTTCTGTCAGTTTGACATGTGTTGTAAATAAAAACAGCTGATCTTATATCGAGGTTATGAAATGACAAACCATATTGTGACATCCTAATATTCTTAAAACTATCAAACAATATTCTTAAAGCTAGTAAACAATAAACTTTAAACTACCTAAAAACTAGTCATACATTTTTATTTACCCGCACTACGTTATAGCATTTTTATGCAGTCTTTTTATGTCCTTGATATAACTTCCACTCCTTATAAACTAATTTCACCATTGCCATGCCTTTGCCTCATTTTCTCTGACACATATATATATCTCTGTAAAATTTAGTTTCTGCCTGCCATTCACTGCATAAACATTGCATACACCAAAAAGTAAGCGAAATATGTTTGTTTTAGGCTTTGTATGGGTTGTTTTAAAGGGTGTTTATATCTGGATGTTTACCTTCCCATTATCGTGAGAAACGTGAGAAATTAAAACAACGAATAATATTAAAGAAACAGTAAAAAAATAAAAAATTACACCATTTCAGAGATTATTGACCCCTTTTAAATCTAGGGTTTGCACACTGAGATCTTGAGACGATGTCTGATGAGCTTTGGGCAGTAGGCAGATTAAGAACACGGAATCAAACTACAACAAACCAACCTACCATTATCCCTATGTATGTACGAATGTAGTAGCTGGTTGTGAACCCATTGCGTCTTTTGTAGATTTATCTAAGGCATTTATATATGTCAATCACGCAGTACTGCTGAAAAAAGTTGGATTTGATTAACTACGTGGTTAGTGCCAAAATATATTGCAGTCTTTTAAAAAAAGCAATAGGTGTCGAGAGGGATCCCATTTGCTACAAATTAGGTGAGACTGGAGAAACGTCTTACCACTACCTGTGTGAATCTGAGGCTTTTGGGAATCTTTGAACAGAAATCTTTGGTTCACTGACTTTATGGAGGAGTGAAGTCAGTTCCTTTCAATGGAACACCGTCAGGAAATTTATTTTGAGGTCAAGGAGGTTTGGTGATGAGACCGAGGTGAGGTAGTGCGTGGTTGCTGGATGCCGTGGTTATTTAAATATTTAAAAGCGATTTTTTGGTCATCCCTACATAATAATTAGTGAAAATCCTGATTGAACTAACATATTTTTAATGCAAGAGATTGCAATCTTGGTTATGACAACAGGAAGTAGCGTATCAAAATATTTAAGTAATTATAGTAAAATTGGCAACAACGATTAAAGCCGCTGGTTGCTGGCCAAAAAATCGCAAAGGTGTTCGATCCGAGAGATGTTAATTAGTTATTTTCACACATTTACTATTTGTTTATTTACTTTGACAACCACTTTCGCTTTAAAAAAAAAACATTATAATTAGGCACAAGAAGCGCAAAAGATGATGGAATAATACTGGTAATAATAAAAAGTGTATTTTTTCTCAGAAAATGACTATTACTTGAATCAAGTATATAGGTACTAATGTTTCCGAATGAGTGTGTTAAATAAATCATGGGAGAACCTAGTCAAATGGAAATAAATATGTTTCTAATGCAGGACGGAGCAATCGTGTTATGGTGGCGAATTTTCATAGAAATGATATCAGTATTAAAAAAAATCGCTGGAAAACCTGAAACAGCATAATAATAATTCAGCAACAGACGACCAACAGGTCCAGGTTCTTGCCAATTTCATTGATCACTTGTAGCGTTCCCATTAAATCGATTTGAAATAAAACAGGTAAAGAGAAGAATTAAAATATTACGCTGTTATACCTGCTACTCTATTGTGCCGTGGCTGATTCTGCCACTGCTGCGTCACTGAATTATCCAATGCAATTGGTAGACCTGCTGGTGTGTCGTGTCAATGTCTAATCCAATATTTTTGGTTATAAACTAAGAGGAAGTGTTAAAAAAGTATTGAAAATAATAGTAATGTATATGTATTACGGGAAAAGAAGAAAATAGAAACGCTGTGTCATTAAATAGTTAAAGTGGTTTGTGTACCTAAGGATCAGAAAGTTATTTCAAAGTATCATAATTAGACTTGATAGTGAACAAGCTATTTTACCAAACTGGGATCACAGATGTTTACATAAAAACTAATAAAACTATGTTATCCAACAGCGAGTGACTTAATGGTGGTTGTTATGAACAGTAATAAGCTGTGCTTTTCAATAATTATAGTGGTTTATGTACCTGAGGGTAAGAAAGTTATTTGAAAGTATCATAATTAGACTTGATAGTGAACAAGCTATTTTACCGAACTGGGATCACAGATGTTTACATAAAAACTAATAAAACTATGTTATCCAACAGCGAGTGACTTAATGGTGGCTGCTATGAACAGTAATATGGTTAATAAGTATTAAAAAGGGGGTGGCAAAACTCATTTGCCTCCCTCGCTGCTGTGTTCATTATACCCAGGTGTCTTTGTTGGAGTTGATTAAGCAGCATTTCAATTGTGGCGCAAATGGAAATCACACAATAAAGCCAGCATATAATAAAATGGGGGGTGTGGTCCCTTAGCCTGGTCGTGCGCTGGTCGTTCTCTTGATTGATCGACGCGTGACTTAGCTACTGGACTTTTCGAGGCTGGCTCCACTGCCACCCCTGGCTTGACTGCCGGCAGTGGGAATAACGGCCAGGGCTGATTGTCTACTTAAGTCTCGCTCCTTCTCGTTGCAGGTGGTAGTGGAATTTTCCTTTACGTGATAGTAAAGGTTTTTGACGCCCGAGGAGGTACCACCCCATGCATCAAGGGGCCGGTGAAGTCCCAACGGATGTTTTCGGTTCTGGTGTATGAGCCTAAGCAAAAATGATGATGGCTCCTCCTTGTGCAAAACATTCCGGAGGAAAAATACCCCTCCATTCAGATCTCCGGGAGAGGGGTGTACAGGGGGCGCCAGCACCAATATTTAACATATCCTTCTTCAATATATGTGGCCTAAATTCTAATCTGAACTCCGTCCACCATTTCCTCCAAGCTAATAGGCCCCAACTCCTCTTCCTCACCGAAACCCAAATCAGTGCCAAAACAGCCACTAATCGCCTTAATTTCCCGGACTATAAGCTCCTTACTTCCTTTAGATTGCATGGAGGCGTGTGCACATACGTTTGTAGCAATCTACCCTGCACCAGACTCCCCAATTTAGAAGCTGGAAGAAAAGACATACTTTGGATAAAACTCTCTCTCAGAGTTTAAATTCATCTGTTGCATTTATTGGTCACCTTCTGACAACAACTTTGTCCAGCTCTTTGACTACCTTTCTGAAAAAACCGACCATCTAATTTCTGAATATCCTTCCTCCGAGGTCACTATTCTTGGTGACTTCAATGTTCATTATAAGGAATGGCTAGGATCTTTAAAAATCGTTCCACAAGGGAGAACAGCGGAGGCCTTTGCAGTCAGCAACTCTTTAGCCAATATGGTTCAGCAACCTACTTACTTTCCTCACATCCCAACACACAGCTCAAATCCCTTGGATCTCCTTCTTACTACAAATCCTGAATGCTATAAAGTATCAGTCATCGCCCCCCTCAGTCGCTCAGACAATGGTATGTTCACCGCTTCCTGCGCAATGCAACCCGAGGTCAAACAGTCATCACACCCACGTACCGTTTGGCACTACAACTCCGCGAACTGGGACGAAATGCGGGATTAATTTTCCTCATTTCCACGGGCGCCTGTCTGCTTCTCTCATCCTGACTCCTCTGATATCTCACAAAACGTCACCGAAATTATCCAAGCTGGCATAGAATTATTTATTCCACGTAAACAGAAAACCTCTTCAGCCACTCATAGCCCTGGTTTTCTAAGTCTTGTGACAAAGCCAGACTTGAAAAAGTCAAAGCTCACAAAACGCTTCTACACAACCCCAGTCAAGAAAACCGTCAGGTATTTAACGACGCAAGAAACCGCTACGTCCGCATTCTTTCTGAGGCAAAAAACTCGTTTAATAACCACATCAAAAACAAAGTCCTCTCAAGCTCCAAGGGCAGCAAACCCTTCTGGACTCTTGCTAAATCTATTGGGAATAATTTCTGCAAGAGCACGTTCCCACCTCTTGTCTCAGGGGATGAAATTGTTTCTACCGCCCTGGGCAAGACTGAACTTTTTGCCTCGTTGTTCGCCGGCAATTCTACTCTCAACCCACCTCCAAATGTTCAACCACCGACAGTCCCCAATGTCGCGCATAAAATGACGGATATCATTTTCAAAACTAAAAAGGTACGAAAGATGCTCTCCTCTCTTAATACCAGGAAAGCCTCTGGGCTTGACAAAATCCCAGCAATTGTTCTTAAAAAATGCGCACCAAAACTTGCTCCTGTCCTGACTCGTCTGTTTCAGACTTCTTACAATAGAGGTATATTCCCTAGTAACTGGAAAACTGCTCGAGTACAACCCGTCCCCAAGAAAGGATCCAAAGCGCTTCCTAGCAACTACAGGCCTATCTCTCTCCGTTCAGTCATCTCTAAAGTAAGTATATAAACACCGAATTACGAAAATTTTATGAAAAACACAGTCTAACCCACGACAGGCAGTATGGATTCCGTCAGCGCAGATCAACTGCTGACCTCCTTTCCTTGTCACCCATTCTTGTAACAAGTCTATGGAACTAGACGGTGAATCCCAAATTGTCGCTATAGACATATCCAAAGCATTCGACCAGGTCTGACACGCAGCACTGCTTAATAAATTTCCGGCCTATGGCCTACCACCAAAACTCTGTATCTGGACAGCAAACTTCCTCTCCAACCGGAGCATTTCTGTTGTCGTGGATGGCCATTCCTCTAAACTATATCCAATTAATGCAGGAGTTCCTCAAGGTTCAGCTTTAGCCCCTACGTTGTTTCTTCTCCACATCAATGACCTCCCCTCTTGCACGTCCAACTCAGTTTACAGTTACGCGGAGTGACAGCACCCTCCACTCAAACATACAATATTCTAAGCCTGTCTCTTTGCCCCAATTAGATGAGGATCGCAGACACATGGAGGGTTCTGTCTCCGTGGATTTCCAAAAAATATTAGACTGGGGAAGTAGAAATCTTGTACAATTCAACCACCAAAACTAAGTCTTGCTTTCTTTCTCACAAGAGATACACCAGCACTAGACCCATCACAATGAACAACCAAGTTATTCAAAGTAATGGGTCCTTTTCTCTTGTTGGCATTTCTGTGGATCGAAATCTTAATTGGCACCAACATGTCACATCAATTGCAGAAGCGGCTGCTAAGAAATTAGGTTTCCTCTTCCGGGCTCGCAAATACTTTTCACCAGCTAATCTCTATACCTTATATACTTCACAAATAAGGCCAAACCTCGAATACTGCTCCCACATCTGGGGTGCTGCTGTCGCTTCTACACTCGCTATCCTGGACTCCATTCAGAAGAGAGCTACACGTCTCATTGGTGACCCTCCCTCACCCAAAGGCTGCCATCCCTTGCCCACCGACGTGCCGTTGGTGATCCCTCTCTCTTTTATAGATATCTGCACGGGCACTGCTCAGAGGAGCTTTCTTCCATAGTTCCTCCACCTGCTGCCCCCAACAGATCTACCAGAGGAACAGAGCGAATGCACCCTTTTACTGTCCAGGTCACCAGACATAGAACATCTTGTTGTGCCTGCTTTTTTGTCCAGAGAACTTGCAAGATGTGGAATTCCTTGCCGGCGCATGTTTTTCCTTCTCCTCCGAACCTCCAAACCTTCAAGTCCAGAATTAACAAGTTGCCTCTTTCCTCCTTGTCGACACCCACGGTACGATAGTATTTAGGCTGTAAGCCCTCGTGGTTTGTTGTTGAAATAAAAAATCCAGTTTATCCAGAAGAGCCCAATCTATTGTAAGTAAAATTGCCAATCGGTTTGCAAACTATAAACCAGTTAAAAAGAACACCAATATGAAATAATCAAACCAGTTGTAAAACAGAACCAGTGGAAAAAAACACCGTCAAGAAAAAAAAAACGGAGTCAAAAACTAACAGTGGAATTTAGAGGTATTATAAAAATTAAATCTAACTTGTATGTACCTATCCAGGGTTTTCACTATTTATAATATGGTGTCTCGTGATGAAATAATTCCCACTAAAGTGGTATATTTAAGGAAAAATATTTTGTGGTTCCTTAAATACATCTCGTTTGAGCTTCCGGTTGAAAACCCGTATACACTTTCATATACCTAGCTCATTTTCACGATGCAAAGATATTGGTCCGAAAACATTTTTTTCCGCGATTTTTATCTACAATATATGCTTCTTAAAATTATGAGAGACCCTTGATGGTCCAGGGGTAAGAACGTGTGCGTCTGAACCAAACAGTACTGGGTTCGACCCCCATAATTCTGGTTTTCAGTTATGTTTAAATGCTACTACTACTACTATTTATTTAGATGTCCAGAAAGGAGGCAACCCAATAAATCCACTTTTTACTGAATGATAAAGAATTTACTTGGTCACGGATCATTTAACAAGCCTCGTTCAAAAACATATAATAAAAAAATCGAATGGTTGAGGCAGTCACAGTTTTAGCTAATATAAAAGCTTACCCTACAAACTCCTATAGAGCCATTAATAGTTCAGTCAAAACAATGTTTAACCTCCTGAAAAAATCCGAAAGTTTTGAAACTTCGCACACTTATTTAAAGGTACGTAAGAATGAATATACCGAAAGTCCTCATGAACATGAGGTGAGCTCTAGCGGCAATTAGCGAAAATAGGGCACTTTCTTTGGTCTTTCGTTAGTATCTCGAGAACCGTCGGACGGAGGTAAAAGTTGATTATATACATAATTAAGGCTTATCAAATTTTATACAAAAATGACTATATACATTTTTCTCGTATTCCCAATGGTTCCCGAGTTATAGGCGCTAAAAGAGAGCCTCGTGGAGAGAGAATTATAATTGCTGTGGGAGTTGGATGGAGGGATGCAACCATCTGTTTTAATGATGTTGGAATCAAAATTTTGAACTCATGGTATGATGACAGAAAAGCTGATGAAAGTAATTAGCGACTAAGAATCGTACAAGCAGCAGCAAAAGTAATAAGGCAGGATGTTCAGAAAAATGTCCATGATAAAAGCGCCTAGCCTCCGGGCAACAACTTTTTAAAAGAAGCAGCTTCTTGTGTACCCCGAACTCTACAAGTTTGTCTGGAGACATTGATAATGAAAAAAGCAGATAATGCAAATAAAGAAAAAAGAAAATGCATTTTTATTGCTCTGCGATACGTCCAACCTCTTTTATATCAGCAATAATGAACAGTGTTGCTTTGTTTGTGTACAGCAGGTTTGCAAGCAAGAAGTTGGTAAACCTTTTATCAAGTTTAGGGTTCAGTGCTTCATATCACAACGCACATGAGCTGGAAATATCAGCAATTCATCACATTCAACTTGATAATGATACTCCTTTTGAACAATTTGTGTTTGACAACGCGGACTTTAATGTTAGAACACTGGACGGTTTCAACACATTCCATTCTATGGGTGGCATCAAATGCGTGCCATCTGGAAGCACAACCGGAAGCGAACATGAAAAACCAATACCGAGGCTCACCAAGGTACCACCTGCTATGACAGTGGAGTGATTCCTTTACAAACTTACCAAAAATCACATGGTGGATTTAGTATTGTGATTGTGGAGGATCTGAAAGATATAGTCAAGAAAACTGATCAGCTAACTCCATACGATACTCTTTGGTTGGCAGCAAAATGGCTGAATACTAGCCTTCATCTCATGCATACTTATCTATTGTTTCAGCTAGCAAGTGTAGAAGCTGTCCAAGATAATCAAATTGCAGGGCCTTCTACCAAGAAGCGATTCAGAGGTGATTGATTTTTCTGTACAAAATTTTCCTTCGAATAACCTCAGCATTCTTTTGTTCATATATTTCATTGTTTAATATACCTACATCATGTGCCTCATCCATATACATCATAGGTAACATGCATCATGTGCTTTTTATACAAAGTTGTGAAGTTTATCTCCTCAATTATCCTTAGTATACAAAAATGTAGGTAAACCATTGTCAAATATTATTATAAATGCCATATTGTACCGCCCTAGCGTGGCTTTTCACGAAACGCTCTCTTTTAACGCCCATAACTCGAGAATCATTGGAAATACGAGAAAAATGTATATAATGATTTCTGTAGAAAATTTTATAATCCTTAATTATGTGTATAATCAACTTTTGCTTCCAAACAACGGTTCTCGAGATACTAACGAAAAACCAAAGAAAGTGCCATATTTTCGCTAATTGCCGCTAGAGCTCGCCACATATTCATGGGGACTTTCGGTATATTCATTCTTAGGTACCTCTAAATAAATGTGCGAAGGGTCAAAACTTTCGGATTTTTCAGGAGGTTGGGTCGTTTTTTGAGGTTTTTTGACTGGAGTATAAAAGCAACGTACGGATTCCAAAAGCTAAAGTTCAGAAAATTGTAAGAAAGCACAAATACTACCCATACAAGTTTAAGCTTGTCCAGCACCTACACCCTGTGGATCCTCAACGTCGGGTAGTCTTTTGCAATTGGTATCGGGAAAGATGTGATATGGTTACAGATTTTTGCAATAGAAGTTATATGGTCAGACGAAGTTTATTTTAGTCATTCTGGTATACTTAATAGGCACAATAGCAGATTCTGGTCTCAGGAAAACCAATACCAAATATTTCCTAGAGGACAGCAGGGCAGGTTTGGGCTAAATGAGTCTTGCTTTATATTAGCAACACACACAAAAACTTATATCTTTGAGGAAAACCTAACTGCCAAACGCTATGTTGAAATTTTAGAGACAGCTATACCTGATGATGTCCCTTTAGCGCATGCAAACGAAATTAATTAAACAGGACGGGTCCCCTGCACACAATTATCAAAACGCGAGGTTATCTCTGGGGAATAATTTTACAAATCAATGGTCCTGGATTCGATGGAATAATGCTCATCATGCTCCAACAGGGTATAGACATGCTGGCGCCGGCGCTTACCCTCATTATGAGGGTAGCCTGGCTCTGGAGTTTATTCCGAGGACATGGTGACTGGCCAGGCTTGTATTTACTCCTAAACCTGGGCGCCCAAGAGACCAGGCAAAGTCCCTGAGGCCAATAAGTCTCATGTCCTTTTTGCTAAAAACAGTGGAAAAACTGCTCGACCCGCACATTAGTGGCGGTGTACTGGAAGCATATCCTCTACACTGCGGACCATATGCATACATAGCAGGAGTCTCAACAGAAATAGCCCTGCACCAACTGGTCTGAAACTGGGGAATGCGCTGAAGACCAGGGAGGTGGCGCTGGTGGCCTTCCTCGACATAGAGGGGGCCTTCAGCAAAACCTCATTCGGATCGGTACTGACAGCTGTTAGGGAGCGGGGAACAGAGGATACCTGCTGCAGGTGGATCGGCTCCATACTCAGTAACAGGGCGGTGTTCACCTCACTCTCGGGATGGACTCTGCTAGCGGGGGTCTCGGCGGGGTGTCCGCAGGGGAGCGTTTTGTCTTCCCTGTTCTAGTGCCTAGTCGTGGACGGCCTGCTAGGGAGGATCTTGGGAAGGTGGTACGAGGTACAGGGCTTTGCGGACGACATTGTCATCATAGTCCGAGGAAAGGTTACACAATCAATGCGGGACAGCACTGAAAGCGATGGAAAGGTGGACGGTTGGAAAAGGGCCCCGAGAAAGCAACCTCCATATCGTTTACGAGGAGGAGGAAGCGGGAGGGCCACAGAATTCTCACTTTATACAGTAGAAACATCCCAATGGCGAGGGAGGTCAGACATAAGGCATACTGGGCAGATTGTCCAGGGCTCAAACACGGGACGTCCTTAATTGGGCAGTCCAAAGAGAGCTGTGGAGCTGCTAAATCTTAGCAGATGACAGCTCAGGAATATAACAGGACTCTTGACGGGAGACATGGCAGTCAATAAACACCTGCATAAAATGGGGCGGTTCGAGGGGGACTTGGCTTGCATACTCTGCGGCGAGGGGGAGGAATCAGCCCAGCACATCTTGTGCGAGTGTAAAGATCTGGACCGAAAAAGACAAGTGATCTACGGACAGCCTAGACCGGAGACAGAGCAATATAAAACTTTACCCTACCAATTGCTGTGCAGACTAGTTCAAAGCACAGTGATTTTGAAATGGGTGGAGTAGAAAAGACAAACGGCATGCACAATAAGCCAAGCGCTGCGGTGCTATCGGGGCAGAAAAGACGCAGACGAGGGAAAAAACCAATGGTCCTAAAATGTCCCCTCTAGATCCGCAAACTTGCTATATTGGATTTATTTTTATGAGGAAATTTGTAGAGTAAAATTTAGAAAGTTCGTTATGAAAATATTAAAGATTTAGGAAACGCAATAAGAAAAAGTTTTTGCTGCTTTTTTGCATGGCCTACTGCAAAATTTTGATTACGAGTTATGAAAATTAGGATTTTTTTCGTTGTTCATTAAGATAGACCCACAATGTTATAGATTTCCTGAGAAGTTAGTAAAAATGCAAATTCACTTCTTCGCAAAGATACAAGCTGACCTATTACAGAAAAGAAAACAATTCGTTTTTACCTTTTTGACAAGTTGTCAGACAACTCAAATACAAGGGGTACCTGAAAATGCAATATTTTCAATATCGCCCTGTAGCTCGGAAACCACGGCTATGAATTTTGTTTGCGGCATCTTTTGTTTCACAAAAAAGTAGCTAAGGTTCACGAAAACTGCAAGGTTCTACTATTACTAATAACCGAAATCGCAGCGATTGCAACCAAAATGGGACAGACAACCTGTACAAAAAAAATCACTTATTACAAACATAACGATTACATGCATTGAAGTTTAAGAAACACTTGTTACATTGTCATATTTGATACTATAACCTCGTTTTGGACTATAACTACAATATTATAATTATTATTGTCACTGATAAGATTCATGAAGAAAAAATAATCAATAATGTCTCTTCTTTTAATATGTCTTATTACAATAATAGAGGTTGTTGACATTACAAATGATAATGTCTTAACTAATTTCTAATAAACAATATTTATTATGTATTATTTAATACTAACAGAATGTATTGGGTAGGGTTCACCATAATAATAAAATATATTGTACAGTTTCATTGAACCTTGACGATATAAATTTTCTATTTAACTAACAGACACAAATTCAGGACCGGATTATATCAAAATATATTAATCCATGATTGAATCTTTCATTTTTAGTGGAGTCGATCGGGGCGAATCAGGACGGTTTTTAGATACTCTCCAAGAATATTATCCTTAGAGAATTTGGAACATTCAACGGAATTGCCGGTTAGCGTCGCTATTCAGGAAAGCATTAAGAAAAGTATGAATGCTGTGACATACGAAAATAGTTTTAGTAGGCCATGATCGAATGGCATAGGAAACAATTTTCACAGGATCTTTAGACTTCTTCGTTTTCTACCAGATATCGTTAAAAAATCGCTTTATAAATACCAAAGTTACAGGGGTGTTTCAATATTAGAAGGGCCACACAAAAATTTCTCTGAAATGGTTAATAATTCAAGTGAAGATTGGAATCTGTGATGAGCTCTGACAAGTACACTTGGAAAACCCAAATCACCACAACATATCTTTTTAAATACTGGCGAAACATTCAAATTTTTTATCCTCTGATGAGGCTAACTTTGTTAGTGAAACGATCGTCAGGTCTTTAAAAAGATGTGTTGTGGTATTTTGGATTATTCAAGTGTACTGGTTAATAATAATTTATTTTTTATGAAATTTGTGATATATATATATATATATATATATATATATATATATATATATATATATATATATATATATATATATATATATATATATATATATATATATAGGGGGATGCCGAATGCAGTGACGTACTTATTTTCTTCCTAAAAACGGCCCTTACGCTTTTTTCCATCTTTTGACATAGAAAATTGTGGTGTCAATTTATTATTTTATAACGGGTCGGCCGGTAAATTTTTTTTTTAATAAAGTACTTCACATCCCGGTATGCAATATTTTAAGATTTTTTTTCCAGAGCCTACTATGCTAACAAATAAGACCCAAAAATTACTACAGCATATTAGGCATTTTTTTTCGAAAAAAAAAATCTATTTACGCACATATGTAAGCCACAAATCCCAAGTTTCAATATGGTAACTTATACAGAGTGTTCACAACTTATGTGCAAAAAAAAAAGAAAAAAATTGACTTTTTTGGAGTTCCCTGTGTAAACACTACTGAGTGTCTTGCAAATATTAGATTTGCAATGGATTAAGGGTCAGTCGCCTGGTGTATCAATTCACACCAATCTTATGCAGAGTGTTCATAATAAATACGGAAACATATCCTTTAGCAATGTATTATCCAATTTGAACTTTGATCGGACGAGCATCTTGAATTTTGAGAAGACAGCACTCCATTATTTCGGAAAGTAGCTAAGTGAAGATTTGAACCTGCGATGGTCGCTGATAAATATACTTGGAGAACCCAAATCATCACAACACATGTTTTTTACGACCTAGCGATCGTTTCATTACAAAGTTAGGATCATCAGAGAATGAAAAAAATTATTTTTCATCTTACTTATCAGTGCTTATCTCAGGTTCCAATCTTCACTTTAAGAAATAACGGAGTGGTGTCTTCCCAAAATTTAAGATGCTGGTCCGATCAAAGTCCAAATTGGGTAACACATTGCAAAAGGTATGTTTCCGTATTTATTATGAACACTCTGTATAAGATATGAGGATGATATTGTGTGAATTGATACACTAGATGACTCTTAATCCATTGGCATTCTAATATTTATAAGACACTTAGTAGCGTTTACACAGGGCACTCCAAAAAATGCATTGTTTTCATTTTTTGCACTCAAGTTGTGAACATTCTGTATAAGCTACGATATTGAAACTTGGGATTTGTGCCTTACGGATGCGCCTAAATCTATAAAGATATTTTGTTTTTTCGTAAAAAAATGCTTAATATGCTTTTTTATTCATATTTTAGTCATTCTTCGTGTCTCATTTATTATCGTAGTAGGCTATGCAGAACGCGAATCTTAAAATAATGCATACCAGAATGTGGAGCTTTTTTGGAGTACTTTATTCAGAGAAATTTTTTTTTGAAAATCGGCCGCCCCATTATGAATTGCCGCCCCTTAAAATGAAACATGCCCTTATGAGCCATGCCCTTAAGATACTATTAAAAATATTAGAGGTTATTTAGAAGATGCGAAGCAGATATATGACATGGTCAGTTCGGTTTTAGGAGAGGTATGGGGACAAGAGAAGCGCTGTTTAGCCTACAAGTGTTATGCCAGAAGTGTTACGATCAACACAGTGAGATCTTTCTCTGTTTTGTCGACTTTGAGAAGGCGTTCGACCGAGTGAAGCATCTGAAATTGATAGACGCCCTACAAAATATAGGTCTAGATGGCAAGAGCTTAACATTAATCAAAAACTTATACCCGTACCAAGTGGCCAAAATTCGAATGGCAGAATGGCAGATACGGATACCGGCTTACAAAATATTCTAGATTAGCTAAATGAGACATGCTCGGAATTTGGAATGCGGATCAACGAGAGGAAAACGAAAATAATGGTAATGCAGAGGAGACAGAATGTACCTATAACCTTCATTAAAAATAATAACATATTACAACAGGTCAACCATTATAAATACGTGGGATGCTGGATAGACAACCAATTAAACCCAGAAAAAGAAATAAATTACAGAATTGCAGAAGCCAAAAAGCAACTTTACTAAAATACGAAGCCTTCTTTGCGATTCGCATCTCGACATAAACCTAAGGGTAAGGTTAGCAAAATGCTACATATGGTCAGTCCTTCTGTATGGAGTAGAGACATGGACCTTAAAAATAACGAGGATGAATAAACTATACTAAAAATACCATGGACAGCAAGAGTGCGAAATGAAGAGGTCTTACGCAAAGTGAACAGCGACAGAGAGCTTCTCCAGGTTGTCAAGCGGAGGAAGACAGCATATCTGGGCCACTTATTGCGCAATCCCAAAGATTATATCCCCCAGCTCATAATTAAAGGTAAACTAGAGGGGAAAAGAAGTGTAGGCAGAAAAAACTGCCATGGCTGAGAAACATAAGATATTGGACAGGTCTGGGCTTTGAGGACTTGATGAGAGGCGGCGGAGGATAGAGAGGAGTTTGCTATTGTAGTCGCTAACCTCCATTAGTGGAGATGGCACCCAAAGAAGAAGAAAATAAAACACACTGTATATACATACATGTATATGTCTGTATATATTTATATATATATATATATATATATATATATATATATATATATATATATATATATATATATATATATATATATATATATATATATAATGTCTAATATTTTTTATTTGTATTTTAGTCATTCTTCGGGTCTCATTTATTATCGTAGTGGGCTATGGCAAAAGCGAACCTTAAAATAATGCATACCAGGATGTGGAGCTTTTGAAGCACTTTATTCAGATTTTTTTTTTTTTTGAAAACCGGCCGCCCTGTTATGAATTGTCGCCACTTAAATCGAAGCACACTGTATATATATATATATATATATATATATATATATATATATATATATATATATATATATATATATATATATATATATATATATATATATATATATATATATATATATGCCTAATATGCTTTTTTATTTATATATTAGTAATTTTTTGTGTCTCATTTATTATCGTAGTAGGCTATGGAAAAACCGGATCTTAAAATAATGCATACCAGGATGTAGAGCTTTTGGAGTACTTTGTTCAAATAATTATTTTTCTTAAATCAGCCTCTCCGTTATGAATTGTTGCTACTTAAAATGAAACACACTGTATATACATACATGTATATGTATATATAAATAAATAAATAAATAAATAAATAAATATATATATATATATATATATATATATATATATATATATATATATATATATATATATATATATATATATATATATATATATATATATATATATATATCCAACCCATAACTCAAAATATAATTTGAGATTTATATGAAACTTGGCAGATATCATTATTTGGCTAATAGCTTAGATGAGTTTATTAGCCGGCCCAATCGGATAAATTTTTCAAAAACATTTCATTTTTCTGGAAAAAAAAAAGAACAAAGCTATTTTGATGAAATTTGGGTGACTTATTGCTCTTATAGAGACTTTACTGTGTGCTAAGATTAAATTTCCTTGCTCAACAGATAATTGAGTTATGAAAATTTGAAGCATTTAATTAAAATTCGCTACCATAACGCACAGGCTACGTCTCGAAATTTGTGTTATATTTGATCTACTTTGAAGTGGCGCGAAAAAATAACATAACAGTTACTGTCAAGAGTGTTATCAGTGATATTAACACCGTAAGAAATTCAATGTCACACACAGTGGTTTTATTTGCTTGGGTATTTAGTTACATTTGTGAATGCGTAATTTTTGCAGAGCTGACGGTTCGTTGTATACAAACTACACTTGTACTTTTTCTGCATTGTGTAGCACATTTTTACGTATCAAGTTTTACGTTACAAGTTTCCCACGCGTAGGATTGTCTTTGAAACACGTCCATTAAAGTTGTTTTTGTCATTCACGTCTACTAGATTATCAGTGTTACGTTGATTTACCAACCATGCATTTAATACTTTGTGTGAAATACTTAAAGTTAAAGCTTGATCTATGTACAGGGTTTGACAGAGGTCATAGTGTCTTGTTTACGCAAACGATATGTTATTGATGGGAGAAATATAAAACTGCTAGAAAACATCACTATAAAATTGGTGGAAGTAGCAGGCAGTATAAGGCTTCAAATGAATAAAGACAAGAGCAAGTACAAGTGCATGATATTAAAAATGATCTGGCACAAAATATTTCATTATAACTTTTTTTTCTTGTAAACATAGAAATCTAAATTTTTGTGTATAGTTTACTTTTTATATCGTAAACCTACCTACCAAATTTGGTTATCATAGATTTTTTATTTTTTAAGAAAAAAATTTTTTCATATGAAAACTCTAAATTTTTCCGGAAAACTTTATCCGATTTTTCTGATTAACGAACTTGTCAAAGCCATTTACAAAAAGAAGGTACATGCCAAATTTTATCAAAATCGGCTTATTATTCTCCGAGATAAAAAATTTTTTCGAATTAAAACTCAAAATTTTTCCGGAAAACCTAGTCAGATTTTTCTGACTAACAAGCTTGTCAAAGCCATTTACAAAAGGAAGGTACATGCCAAATTTTATTAAAATCGGCCCATTATTTTTTAAGATAAGAATTTTTTTCGAATGAAAACTCAAAATTTTCCCGGAAAACCTCGTCCGATTTTCCTGACTAACAAACTTGTCCAAGCCATTTACAAAAGAAAGCTACATGCCACATTTTATCAAAATCGGCCTATTCTTTTTTGAGTAATCGGTGTGATATATATATATATATATATATATATATATATATATATATATATATATATATATATATATATATATGTATATATATATATATATATATATATATATATATATATATATATATATATATATATATATATATATATATATATATATATATATATATATATATATATATATATATATATATATATATATATATATATATATATAGGGTGTTTCTAAATTGATGCGAAATTTTACAGGGTGATTCTTTGGCAAAAAATAAGGGGGGTATTTTCTATAAAGTTTTTCTTGAAACCCCTTCTCCTCCAAGTTACACCCCTTTGAAATTTTGGCAAAAAAAAGTTTTCATTACATTTCTCCGTTATGGAATAATTTAAAAAAACAAAATTTTGCATAAGCATAAGGCTAACAAAATGACAGTTTTAAAAGGATTTTATAACCCTATAATGTTATCACAAGAGGGTGAAAAAACCTACCCTTACATTATTTTTTATCAGTACTTTTTATTGTGTGTACCGTTTTCTATTTAAAAAAATGATTTAGAAAGAAGAATTCATTCAGCAACTTTTTTATGTCTTGACATTTTCTCACAAAATTGTTAGTTTCATCACAAAAAAATAAAATATTATTCAGATCGATGTCACATGAATTTACAGTGGTTTTTTGCTGAAAAATTAAGTACGTGGTAGGCTGTCAAATAACGTCATAATTACACTAATATTAATTGTTCTGGTTACTGTCAATCTATCGAGAATTTTTTAAACACTTAGAACAAATGAGTGAATAAAATGATAAATTATACCAATTCCGAAATGGCAGATATGCATCTTGAATATGGCCGTGCTAATGGCAATGGATTAAGAGCACAGCGCTTCTACACTGAGTTATATCCAAATAGAACTGTACCTCATCACAGCATATTAGCACGCATTCATCAACGTCTGCAAGAAAAAGGAAAATTTTCAAGAAGTGCCGCCGATTGCGGGCGTTCTAGAGAAGTAAGAACTGTACTTGAAGAGGCTGTCCTAAATTTAATTGAAGAATCTCCTGGTACAAGTACAAGAAGAATCGCTCAAGTTTTAAATGTCAGCTATTCCACGGTATTTAGAATTTTAACAGAACAATACTGCATCCCTGAATATCTAGCGAGTTCAAGGGCTCTTATCTCGTAATTTTTTACCTCGTTTAATCTTTTGCCAATGGATGCTTCAAATGATCACGCAAGTTCCACAGTTTTTATCTCGTATTTTATTTACTGATGAGGCCAACTTTTCACGAGGATCTATTAGAAAGTTTCATAATAACCACATATGGTCTGAAGAAAACCCACACGAAATTACGGAATCTCATTTTTAACACCAGTTTTCATTAAATGTATGGCTTGCTGTCATTGGTGATGACTTAATTGGACCATATTTTCTTCCGATAAGACTAAATGGAGAAGTGTACTGTCATCTACTCGAAGAAGAGTTGCCCTTACTTCTTGAAAATATTCCTTTACAAATTAGACAACAAATGTAGTACATGCACGACGAGGCTCCGGCTCATTTCAGTATCAACGCTCGAAACTACTTATACGAAGTTTACCCAAATCGTTGGATAGGTCGAAGAGGCCCACAGAATTGGCCTGCTCGATCTCCTGAATTGAATCCGTTGGATTTTTGCCTGTGGGGTTTTCTGAAAACCTTAGTTTATTCAAGTCCTGTTGCAAACATCGATGACCTCAGAAATCGTATTATCGCATCATGTGATATTATAAGAAACACATCCGGTATTTTTGATAGAATACGAAGTTCAATGAGAAACAGACTAGAGTCATGTGTTCTCTCCGAAGGGGGGCATTTTCAACATTTATTATGATGATACGTACTGACATTTTGTTAATATTTCTTTTCGTTTCTTAGTTTGTTAATTATTAATTATTAAATAGTTGTTGTTTCTTATTATGAATATTTGGAAATTAGTAAAAGCCAGAACAATACATATTAACATATTAGTGTAATTATGACGTTATTTGACAGCCTACCACGTACTTGTTTTTTCAGCAAATAACAACCACTCTGTAAATATATGTGTCATCGATCTGAGTAATATTTTATTTTTTTGTGATGAAACTAACAATTTTATGAGAAAATGTCAGGACATAAAAAAGTTTCTAAATGAATCCTTCTTTCCAAATCATTTTTTTTAAATAGAAAACGGTACATACAATAAAAAGTACTGATAAAAAATAATGTAAGGGTAGGTTTTTTCACCCTCTTGTGATAACATTATAGGGTTATAAAATCCTTTTAAAACTGTCATTTTGTTAGCCTTATGCATCTGTAAAATTTCGTTTTTTAAAATTATTCCATAACGGAGAAATTTAATGGAAACTTTTTTTTGCCAAAATTTCAAAGGGCTGTAACTTGGAAGAGAAGGGGTTTCAAGAAAAACTTTATAAGAAATACACCCATTATTTTTCGCCAAAGAATCACCCTGTAAAATTTTTCGCATCAATTTAGAAACAGCCTGTATATATATATATATATATATATATATATATATATATATATATATATATATATATATATATATATATATATATATATACACATATATATATATATATATATATATATATATATATATATATATATATATACATATATATATATATATATATATATATATATATATATATATATATATATATATATATATATATATAACATATAAAAATTGAAACTGACCCCGGATATGGATTCTAGGGGTCCTAGTTCGCGCTCATTTGCAAAAATTTTTTCAAAATTCAAAAGTCGGGATCTCCCCATTAGTGAATTTTTTCTACGAAAATTCACTAATAGAGACTAAACAAACTAATAATAGTAGCGTCCCCTATCGCTGGTAACCCATATCGCTGGTAATACTTTCCAAACAATTCTTCAAATGAACTTGTATTAGGGCCTTTAATCCAAAAATTTAAGGTCTGTTTTAATTGAAACGGTTAATTGTACAACGAGGCTAAAGTAAACGATATGAGACAACTTTATTCGTTAGCTGTATTAAATTTTGCAAAAAAATTCGATAGTGTTCCTGATATAGTACATCCATATCAGACAAGACTGAATACAGCCGCTGCCGTTAAGAGATGCAGGGCGAATAAGACGGTGGGCCAGCGTAATTATTCATACCTCGCTCCGAGATTATACAATCTTCTTCCAGTTAATATTAGGACTGCTCCGACTTCGCGTTCTTACACAAAAATGCTAAAGATATGGATTTTAAATGCTAGCGATATCATTCACGGCTTGCTGCGGAAATGAGAGAACACACAGGCTGGCGCATTGAAAACGAAACAGATCGATTTGCGTCCAGATATTTTTTTAAGAAACGCTGAAAGACGTCAATTTTAATATTGAGGGGGACATGTTTTGACATAAAACTCAACTTTGTCACATCAACCCCTTAAGGTTTGTGATAACAACCCTTATATTTTAAAAAGGGAACATGGATCGAGTGTTACATTATTTGAAAGCTCCTTCTTTTCTGAATTCAGCACACAAATTTTTTTGGAAGTCTTATCAACTCGTTTAAATATTATTCACAGTTGGAGTTGCAAAAACGTATTTCATTTATTGTGATAAGAAATGCACTAATTAGTCAATTTTTCGATGAAAAAAAACTAAAAAACAAAACCAAACGTTCAAAAATGTTTATTCAGTTAAGTAAGTGTACAAATTGTTGACCACCAGCTTCCATACAAATTTTGTTCAAGACGAACTCTGACATTCTGGAGCATTTGTGGAGTTGTTAGGCGACATTCTTTAACCATTCGTCGTCGTAATTCTTCCAGAGACTCCGGTTCTGTTGCGTAAATTCTACTCTTTAAATGGCCCCATAGAAAGAAGTCTAATGGAGTTAAATCCGGTGATCTAGGGGGCCAATCAATAGCACCTTTACGCCTAATCCATGGTCCTGGAAAGTCTGTTCAAAAACTCCCTAACACGTTGTGAAAAATGCGGAGGAGCTCCATTGATTTTCTTGAAAGCGATCATCATTTTCAACAATGTCAATTAGTAGAGGGTAAACTATATCTTCTAGTAACTCCAAATACGTTTCGCCACTCAAATTGCCATCAAGAAAAATTGGTCTGATTAAACGGTCTCCAAAAATGCCAGTCCATACATTCAATTTCTGTGGAGTTTGAGTGTGGACTTCGTGTAAATTTCTTAGATCATTATCTGCCCAATAACGACAATTATGACGACTGACTGTAGAATTTAATAAAAACGTACACTCGTCTGAAAAACAGATATTGAACAGAAAGTTCCAGTTATCAGCTATTCGTGCAGGCATAAAACTTCATAAAACTCCAGCCGCCGATCAAAATCATCTTCATTCAATTGTTGTACAAGATGAATTTTATACGGGTGAAATTTATGATGCTTTAATATTCGCTGAATAGTTCTTCTTTTAATGTTTGAAACAGTGGCCAATTTTCGCTTGCTCAAAGTTGGGTCTGCAGCAATTTGTCCTAAAACTTCAATCTCAGTAGTCTCATTTCTAACCGGAAATTCACGTTCAGGATCCCGTTTTTGTTGGCTACTGAACCACTTTGTCGAAACTTTGCAACTAACTCCAAAATGTATTTTCTGTTAACATGTCTGTTCGGATGTCGTTCATTAAACAAATTTGCGGTACGGTTGGCACAGTCATCGTTTTTGAAAAAAAGATTAATTATTTTAACTCTTTCTTCTATAGAATACACCATTGTGAAATTAATTTTCGGTAGTACTATCAAGTATCAAACCGACCGATAAACTAAAATAATCAACCTCGTTGCTCTCATTCCAATAAGAAATGTTCTGATCATGTTCTGTCAATTTTTTGTTTACAAACCAACAAAACATTGACTATCAGCACATTTCTTATCGGAATGAGTGAAATGCGTTTTTGCATCTTCAACTGTGAATAATTTTTAAACGAGTTGATAAAACTTCCACAAAATTTAGTGTGCTGAATTCAGAAAAGAAAGAGCTTTCAAATGATGTAACACTCAACCCATGTTCCATGTCTAAAATATAAGAGTTGTTATCACCACCCTTAAGGGGTTGTTGTGAAAAAGTTGAGTTTTATGCCAAAACATGTCCCCCTAAATATTAAAATTGAAGCGTTTCAGCGTGGGTGTCCAGCTTCCGAATCTCTGCCTGGGTCCACTTGATGATCCCTATACTGTATTGAATGACAGGAACAGCTAGAGAGCTTATGTTATTATTATTATTATTATTATTATTATTATTATTATTATTATTATTATTATTATTATTATTATTATTATTATTATTATTATTATTATTATTATTATTATTATTATTATTATTATTATTATTATTATTATTATTATTATTATTATTATTATTATTATTATTATTATTATTATTATTATTATTATTATTATTATTATTATTATTATTATTATTATTATTATTATTATTATTATTATTATTATTATTATTATTATTATTATTATTATTATTATTATTAGTAATATGTCGTACTAATAGTGTACTAGTAGTGTACAATTCTTATAAAAATTCACTACGATAATGGACTTGCTGCGTTCCAATTTTTTTTATGAATATGCACAATAATTGTGGTGCTGAATTTGTTCCATTTGGCTGCTCCACAAGTTAGTAGGAAGGTATTAGTTTTCACAAGCGTCTATTAAGACTCACCGTATGTCATTGTGCATTTTTTCCTCTAAAATAAAAGGCTTTTACGCTTTATTAATCAGTAATGATGTCAGTGTTCATCAAAAGAGTGACACTGATAATCTTAATCAATCAAAGCCATATTGTATACATTAATAAGTTCACAGTTATTTTAATAACACTTTTAGCAGTGTTCCCTTTAAGTTTCTTACGCAGATGTAGACTAATTTTTTGCAGCATTTGCACTAGACCTTTGCCCCTGTCCATAAAACAATGACACGTATGTTGGTCAAATATTTTCTCTAATCAAACAAGCTGCCACAGCCTTCTACTCAAATATAGATTAATTAATAGCAAGTTTGCAAACAATTTATACTATACTAATCGATCAATTAGTGACGCCGGAGAATTAGTGGCTTTAATAACGGTCAATGCTGGCACTGGAGCATAGATACACATAGTCTCTGCAAAATATGCATTGCCAGTTTGCCTATTAATTTTAGAAGACATTGCAAAAAGCCACTAAATATAAAAAACTTGTGAAATTAAACAAGATGGAAATTAACTAACAAACAGAAAACAAACAAAAAATATTAGCGAAATCAACGACTTTTAGAAGAAAACAAGTCTGGACGCAGAAAGTGCGTTATGGGAGTGAATTTTCATAGAAATGTTTTTAATAGCCAATACGTCTCTCTAATGCAAGCAGGCATCAATCTTGTTACCGGTAAAGCCTATATAGTAGAAACAATGTACCATATTTTATCAAAATAACTTATTGTTCGAAAATGTACAAACATTTTCCGAAAATAAGCTTAAAATGTTTTTGAGAAAACTGGTTTCCTAGCCAACAAAACTTACGCTAATAGTAAATTGAGTTATTGAAATTTGAAGCATTTAATGCAAATTCGCTACCAAAACGCACTTACTGCGTCTCGAATTTTTTCTTACAAACATGCATAGTATTTCGATAAGATGCGCTTTTGAGGCAGCCTGTGATTGTCAAAATAATTTTATAAGATGCAGCTTAAGACATCCTATAATAACGTATACAATTTCTCCTCGTATTTTGTATAATAACAATAATATTGAATTTGACCGTAGAAATGCGTCACCCTGTATATATGTAAGCAGATAAAAACTAAATGTAAACCAGGATATGGATTCTAGGGGGCGTATTTGCGCTCATTTGGAGAAACCTTTTTAAAATTCTCTCTTCATTAACGATTTTTTTCTACGAAAATTAGATAAAAATTATAAACCGTTAAACCATAAACTTAACTAAAACTACCGCCAAAGCATGAGAGAAAGGGTCTATTTGAAATGAATTTTCTGTAAATATTTTAGTAAAATGAAGGACAATGGCGGTTGAAACTGAAACTTAAGAGTTTGCAGAACACTCTTCTTACATTTTCTTTAGATAATCCGTATTTGTTTCAGGTTCTTTGTCTTAATGTTGCAGACGTTTCATATCGCGACTTTGGCGTTTTAAGGAAACCCCCAGTTTTGTTTATTTAAAGGCCCATCACGTTTTCATGTTTGAACTTACAGATCTAAATTTTAGTCCATGGTCCATCTTTGTAACGCAAACCCGCGTACCAACCTCGGATGTCCTTAGTTTGTTATTTCCAGAGATATAATTTTTTTCAGATTGAATAACAGACACAATTCTCCTCATGTGACTAGGGAACGCTGTTTTTAGATAAAATTCAATTTCAATGTGTTTGCTCTTTTAATGGACAACGAAATTTTGTACTGTATTTAAGATAATAATCTTATTTCCAACCAGTATTTGCGGATCTTACGAACCACAGTGATTTTTAAAAGACCTTTCCACTTAATCGTTATAACAAGTGTTGCTACCAACTAGATGTTGCCCCAGCGCATTCCTTAGAGAGGTGACGGGATACTTGAATGAAGTTTTTGAGGAAAGGTGGCTAGAACGCAGCGCTACATATGCTTGGCCTCCGCAATCACCGGATCTCACCCTGCTCGATTTCTACTTATGGGGTTAAGTCAAGCCAGATGTTTATGCGAACCCGATTAAAACAAAAGAAGAACTTGAAATTCGAGTTAGTAATTCTTCAGACAACCTCAATCCTTCTATTATAATGATAATAATAATAATAATAATAATAATAATAATAATAATAATAATAATAATAATAATAATAATAATAATAATAATAATAATAATAATAATAATAATAATAATAATAATAATAATAATAATAATATAATATTTATTCGCACCATCAATACATAAAAAATGTGTAGAACACGTCAACATTTAAAAAAAACATAAAAAACACGAATTACAATTCAAAAAATATATACAACCACGATATTGGTTACCAACAGTTACAACTTGTCAGCTAAAAAATCCTTAATATTATAATAGGCCTTTGCCGCCAGTGTTTTTCTCATCTTTGCAGGTGGAAGCTCCTTTATCTGCACCGTCAGTTTGTTGTACACCTTTAGGGACTGCACCACAGCACTATTGTAAACAATACATTTTGTAGTTGTGGCGCAATTAACTGATCCTTTAAACGTGCTCTTGTGTTCTATTGATGCTGTTGTTCACAATCTAATAACAAACTCAAATTTTCTCTAACAGAACACGCACCATTTAATATATACAAACTTGGCAAGGTAAGTTTTCTGTTGTCGACTGCAACAAGTAAAGTAATTTTATTACACATGGAAAGTTGTGCTACTGCAATTTGGTGGACAATTTGAACAGTACCTATGATAATCTAGTTAGGTCTGTTACACATAAATTTATGTAGCACTCTAATAAATAGCAGGTATAATAATTAAAATGCTAATTTATCCCTAATTCGGTACTTTTTTTCTAAAAACTGCCAATAACTCTAGAAACATCTATTTTGGGTTCAGGGAATACTAATACAATTTTAAAGAGGATGTTCAAGTGCATCTAACTAAAAACATAAAATACAGTGTGTTTCGTTTAAAATAAACGAGTTTTTTATTCTAAATCCTACGGAATCTAGCTACAGTTTACAAACCACCCAGTATATGAAATATTTTTTCTTCAACAACACGTCGGAGCTTAGTTGTCCTGTGTAGCATGCGACAAAAAAAAATTCTCAATATATTGACATGGACCGAAATTAATTTCATTAATCCGTCCTTGTGAACAGAATTTTCAAAAAAAAAAAATTTTATATCTCGAAAAGAGTAGAAGATAGGAACCGGGTTCCCGCCTGAAAATCGACCTAAATCTAATAACAATTTCAAAAATATAATAATATATAGGGCGTTTCATTTAAAATAGAGAAGAGTTTCCGGTATAACAGAAAATCTGCCATTTTGGAAATTATCTGCATCAAATAGAGCATCTCTGAAAACCCCTATACACAAATTTTTATCGCTCAAATATGCATATTTTGGAAAGTAATCTAACAGTTTACTCAACCTGGGAGATCCTGTCTAAAGGGTGACGCATTGAAAACGAAACAGACCGATTTGCGCCAAGAGAAACTTTTTTTAAGAAACGCTGAAACACTTCAATTTTAATATTGAGGGGGGCATGTTTTGACATAAAACACAACTTTGTGACATCAACCCCTTAAGGGTGGTGATAACAACCCTTATATTTTAAATAGGGAACATGGGTCGAGTGTTACATCATTTGAAAAATCTTTCTTTTTTGAATTCAGCACACTAATTTTTTTGGAAGTTTTATCAACTTGTTTAAAAATTATTTACAGTTGGAGTTGCAAGAACGTATTTCATTCATTGTGATAAGAATTGCAATAATTAGTCAATTTTTCGTTAAAAAAACTAAAAAACAAAACCAAACGTTGAAAAATGTTTATTCAGTTAAGTAAGTGTTCAAATTGTTGACCACCAGCTTCCATACAAAAGTACAAATTTTGTTCAAAACTAGCTCTGGACATTCTGGAGCATTTGTGGAGTTATTAGACGGCATTTTTCAACAATGCGTCGTCGTAATTATTCCAGAGTATCCGGTTCTGTTGAGAAAATTCTACTCTTTAAATGGCCCCATGGGTAAAAGTCTAAAGGAGTTAAATCCGGTGATCTAGGGAGCCACTAAATAGCACCTCTACACCCAATCCATTTCTCTGGAAACTTTTTGTTCGAAAACTCCCTAACACGTTGTGAAAAATGCGGAGGAGCTCCATTTTGTTGAAACCCTAATTGATTTTCTTGATAGCGATCATCATTTTTAACAATGTCAATTAGTAGAGGGTAAACGATATCTTCTAGTAACTCCAAATACGTTTCGCCACTCAAATTGCCATCAAGAAGAATTGATCCGATTAAACGGTCTCCAAAAATGCCAGTCCAGACATTTAATTTCTGTGGAGTTTGAGTGTGGACTTCGTGAAAATTTCTTTGATTATTATCCCCCCAATAACGACAATTATGACGATTGACTGTAGAGTTGAATAAAAACGTACACTCGTCTGAAAAACAGATATCAAACAGAAAGTTTCCGTTATCAGCTATTCGTGCAGTCATGACTTCACAAAGATCCAGCCGCCGATCAAAATCATCTTCATTCAGTTGTTGTACAAGATGAATTTTATACGGGTGAAATTTATGATGCTTCAATACTCGCTGAATAGTTATTCTTTTGATGTTTGAAACAGTGGCCAATTTGCTCGTGCTCAAAGTTGGGTCTGCAGCAATTTGTCCTAAAACTTCAATCTCAGTAGTCTCATTTATAACCGGACATTCACGTTCAGGATCTCGTTTTTTGTTGGCTACTGAACCACTTTGTCGAAACTTTGCAACTAACTCCAAAATGTATTTTCTGTTAAGATGTCTGTTCGGATGTCGTTCATTAAACAAATTTGCGGTACGGTTGGCACAGTCATCGTTTTTGAAAAAAAAGAGTATATATTTCAACTCTTTCTTCTACAGAATACACCATTGTGAAATTAATTTTGGTAGTAATATCAAATTTTAATACGACCGATAAACTGAAATAATAAACCGCATTTCTCACATTCCGATAAGAAATGTTCTGCTAGTCAATTTTTTGTTTACTAACCAACAAAACATTGACTATCAGCAAATTTCTTAATTGATAAAACTTCCAAACAAATTAGTGTGCTGAATTCAGAAAAGAAAGAGCTTTCAAATGATGTAACACTCGACTCACGTTCCCTATTTAAATTATAAGGGTTGTTATTACCACCCTTAAGGGGTTAATGTGACAAAGTTGAGTTTTATGTCAAAACATGTCCCCATCAATATTAAAATTGACGTGTTTCAGCGTTTCTTAAAAAAATCTCTGGACGCAAATCGGTCTGTTTCGTTTTCAATGCGCCACCCTATATATCACTAAATATAGTAGGAATTAAAGTTGTATTAAATCAGCACCTCTGCCTATGTATAGTTTATTGATCCACCTTTTTACAACAGAGGCCAACAAAAACGTAGGATTAAAGATAACGAAATTTGGATAAAAGAACTTTCCGGTAAGCAACC
This sequence comes from Tillus elongatus, assembly GCA_964006375.1. Classification (NCBI taxonomy): domain Eukaryota; kingdom Metazoa; phylum Arthropoda; class Insecta; order Coleoptera; family Cleridae; genus Tillus; species Tillus elongatus. The sequence continues at coordinate 24,087,538 of OZ023268.1, read as the reverse complement.
AGTTGAGGTTTGTTTGTTTGAACCAACCTCAAGCGTCTAAAGCCGAGTATCTGTACAAAATATAAACACAGTTGTAATCGTTAAACGTTTATAATTTTTCCTCCTCTGATGACGCTAACTTGGTTAGTGAAACGATCGGCAGGTTAAAAAATGGTTTTGGTGATAAGTACTTATTTAACCTCTTGTGATCTTTGTTACTGCATTATATAATAATGGTGATAACAGTTTTGAAACACTTGTTAGTTTATTTGATACTTTACGCTGGGTATTTATCTGAAACTTTATTCAAAGCTCAAACTACCTTGTAATAGATACACATTCTTTAATGTCTATTGAATCATTATCAGGATTATCGAATTACGAATTCCATTAATAAATGTAAGTAATAACTTCCTTTATCTATCAATTTTCTAAAGGCTAGTGCACTCAAAGCTGACATGAATAAAATGATTGATTGCAAAAACTTCCTGGATAGACTAAAAGTTTTTCTTTTGCATTTGCACAACCCTGTAATGGTTTCTTTAGGCTTCAACTATTTTTCACTCAAATGCGTACATTGTTTTCCAACATTGCAGCTCGTACTGGAATTTAATTAATCTTAAAATGCACAGTCCCGAAGGTTAGAGATAATGCTGCATATCGTATACAAACAGATCGCTCCGCTTGATTAAAAAGAGTGACTTGATATTATTACAGGAAAAGATTTTGTGGAATATATGAAATTTTATACCACTATAAGAGACGTTGCATAATACAACAAAAAGTGTCAACATGCCTGTCTAAACAATAAAGGTGCAACTCAGCAGCTAGACTATCTTTAGTAAGGGAATGTTCATTTAAGCATAATTTCACAGTATGTTTACTACCTTCTTTTACAAACTTTTTTTTATTAATTCCGATGCAAACTAGCATCATCTGGTTTGTTATTTGATAAATAATCAGAAACCTACTCTAATATTCCTATGTTAATTAAATTGACTTCAAAAGTAAACCAATGCAATATGACAGCGAAACTTAATTTTGTGGCAAATTTTCAGAAAGAATATTACGCCTTTAGACAGGTAGCGTCTTTCGAATTTTAGTTTGTGTTTATATACATATAGTGTGGCGCATTGAAAACGAAACAGACCGATTTGCGTCCAGAGAATTTTTTTTCAGGAAACGCTGAAACACGTCAATTTTAATATTGAGGGGGACATGTTTTGACATAAAACTCCACTTTGTCACATCAAACCCTTAAGGGTGGTGATAACAACCCTTACATTTTAAATAGGGAACATGGGTCGGGTGTTACATCATTTGAAAGCTCTTTCTTTTCTGAATTCAGCACACTAATTTGTTTGGAAGTTTTATCAATTCGTTTAAAAATTATTCACAGTTGAAAATGCAAAAACCCATTTCACTCATTCCTATAAGAAATCTTCTGATAGTCAATGTTTTGTTGGTTTGTAAACAAAAAATTGACTATCAGAACATTTCTTATCGGAATGAGAGAAAGTTTATCGGTCGGTTTGATACTTGATAGTACTACCGAAAATTAATTTTAAAATGGTGTATTCTGTAGAAGAAAGAGTTGATATAATTACTTTTTTTCGAAAACGATGACTGTGCCAACCGTACCGCAAATTTCTTTAATGAACGACATCCGAACAGACATGTTAACAGAAAATACATTTTGGAGTTGCAAAGTTTCGACAAAGTGGTTCAGTAGCCAACAAAAAACAGGATCCTGAACGTGAATTTCCGGTTATAAATGAGACTATTGAGATTGAAGTTTTAGGACAAATTGCTGCAGACCCAACTTTGAGCACGAGAAAATTGGCCACTGTTTCAAATATCAAAAGAAGAACTATTCAGCGAATATTAAAGCATCATAAATTTCACCCGTATAAAATTCATCTTTTACAACAACTAAATGAAGATGATTTTGATCGGCGGCTAGAGTTTTGTAAAGTTATGACTGCACGAATAGCTGATAACGGGAACTTTCTGTTCAATATCTGTTTTTCAGACGAGTGTACGTTTTTATTAAATTACTCAATCGTCATAATTGTCGTTATTGGACAGATAATTGCCAAGAAATGTTCACGAAGTCCACACGCAAACTCCACAGAAATTGAATGTCTGGACTGACATTTTTGGAGACTGTTTAATCGGACCAATTTTTCTTGATGGCAATTTGAGTGGCGAAGCCTATTTGGAGTTATTAGAAGATATCGTTTACCCTCTACTAATTGACATTGTTGAAAATGATGATCGCTATCAAGAAAATCAATTAGTGTTTCAACAAGATGGAGCTCCTCGGCATTTTTCACAACGTGTTAGGGAGTTTTTTAACAGAGAGTTTCCAAAGCAAGGGATTGGGCGTAGAGGTGCTATTGAGTGGCCCCCTAGATCACCGAATTTAACTCCTTTAGACTCCTTTCTATGGGGCCATTTAAAGAGTAGAATGTCCGCAACAGAACCGGAGTCTCTGGAAGAATTACGACGACGCATTGTTGAAGAATGCCGTCTAATAAACCACAAATGCTCCAGAATGTCAGAGCTCGTTCTGAACAAAATTTGTACTTTTGTATGGAAGCTGGTGGTCAACAATTTGAACACTTACTTAACTGAATACACATTTTTGAACGTTTGGTTTTGTTTTTTAGTTATTTTTAACGAAAATTTGACTAGTCTGTGCATTTCTTACCACCATTAATGAAATACGTTCTTGCAACTCCAACTGTGAATAATTTTTAAACCAGTTGATAAAATTTCCAAAAAAATTAGTGAGCTGAATTCATGAAAGAAAGAGCTTTCAAATGATGTTACACTCGACCCATGTTCCCTGTTTAAAATATCAGGGTTGTTATCACTACCCTTAAGGGGTTGATGTGACATAGTTGAGTTTTATGTCAAAACATGTCCCCCTCAATATTAAAATTGACTTGTTTCAGCGTTTATTTAAAAAAAATTATCTGGAAGCAAATCGGTCTGTTTCGTTTTCAATGCGCCAGCCTGTATACAGGGTGCGAGATTTCGCTGGTAAAGCTAGACTGTGCTTATACTAACAGCATTATCAAAGAACTCACTTCAGAAAATCACTAGGCAGAATATACTTTATAACCTAAAATTATTACCGAATACACAGGGTGTTCCGTTTGAGCTGGCCACTCACCAACTTCGTTATTTAAAACGGAACAGCCTGTACATTTGCACATTTTCGGATTCCTCGAGTGATTCTACGTGGAAAATGTATACAGTAGTATGAGCGGAAACCCATCCATTTTTGAGGCGTTTCTTCTTCTTCAAAGAGAATGGCCTTTGCAGTCTTTATTTTACAAGTCTCTATCTTGGTAAGTCATGGAGGAAGAACGATCATTTTAGCAAAGCAGGTGCGCAATACTATTGTGATTATCCTTATGTACATTAAAGCGTGACTAGATATACAGTGCGTTCAAAAAAGGGCATCCACTTCTGACAACTTCAACAATAAAAAACTATTTTTTTCCAAATGGAACACCCTGTATATTATTATATCGTTGAACTTAAAATTTTATTACCTTTCATCCTATGTATGCATACCTATACAAAAACTTTAAACATTTTGAGATATATGATGAAACAACAAATTTGGAATGAATTATACGGTTGTTCGTGTGTAGGAGCTTAGAAAGACCCAGTATAAGCTAATTTGTGTACTTTACAATTCCAAATAAAATCCCTTAAACATTGTTAAGCGGTTTATTGAAAAATAATATCATCAAGTTTAAAGATAATACGTTAAATAAAGGTTTTGCATAGTACCTATTTGATAACAATAAAAAAAAATAACTTAAAAATTTTAGAAACGATCGGAACGACTATAACAAACAATGAGATAACAAATATTAATGAAACTAAAGAAGATGTTCGAAGTTACGTCCACTTTCCTGCAGACATAAATGCAGTCTTCGTCTAAAAGAGTTTCTAACATTTTGCAATATTGCTGGTGTTATCGAGTTGAATGCTTCCCTAATTCTAAGAATCATGTCCTCTGCAGTGGTTGGTTGCACAGCATAAAGAAGATCCTCTCTATTAGCAAATTTTTCATAATGAAAATTCGCTAATAGTGAAGAAGCGGTTAACAGTGCGTGAAGGAGGATAAATGTTTGAAATATTAATACCAAATTTTATTAGACAAAACTATTTGTCTCTTTGGCGTTTTGAGAGAGTTTATTCTTGTAGAGCACCCTAGGCTCCTTTTATTAGCTTCGTGGCACTGGACTGTGGAGCGCTCTTTGTAGCTTTGTGGTATCAGCTTTGGTAGTCCAACCTTGGCCTAAGTGGCCCTACTTTGATTAAAAGCTAACCCAGCTTCCTTTGAGTGGCATATGTGGTAGTGGCCTGTGTAGCTTTGTATTGTAGAGCACCCTAGGCTCCGTCTATTAGCTTCGTGGCACTGGACTGTGGAGCGCTCTTTCTAGCTTTGTGGTATCAGCTTTGGTACTTCATCCTTGGCCTAAGTGGCCCTACTTTGATTAGGAGCTAACCAAGCTTCCTTTGAGTGGCATATGTGATAGTCGCCTGTGTGCCTTTGTATTGTAGAGCACCCTAGGCTCTTTCTATTAGCTTCGTGGCACTGGACTGTGGAGCGCTCTTTCTAGCTTTATGGTATCAGCTTTGGTAGTTCATCCTTGGCCTAAGTGACCCTACTTTGATTAAAAGCTAACCCAGCTTCCTTTGAGTGGCATATGTGGTAGTGGCCTGTGTGGATTTGTATTGTAGAGCACCCTAGGCTCCTTCTATTAGCTTCGTGGCACTGGCCTGTGGAGCGCTATTTCTAGCTTTGTGGTATCATTTTTGGTAGTCCAACCTTGGCCTAAGTGGCCCTACTTTGATTAAAAGCTAACCCAGCTTCCTTTGAGTGGCATATGTGGTAGTGGCCTGTGTGGCTTTGTATTGTAAAGCACCCTAGGCTCCGTCTATTAGCTTCGTGGCACTGGACTGTGGAGTGTTCTTTCTAGCTTTGTAATATCAGCTTTGGTAGTTCATCCTTTGCCTAAGTGGCGCCACTTTGATTAAGAGCCAACCCAGCTTCCTTTGAGTGGCATATGTGGTAGTGGCCTGTGTGGCTTTGTATTGTAGAGCACCCTAGGCTCTTTCTATTAGCTTCGTGGCACTGGACTGTGGAGCGCTCTTTCTAGCTTTATGGTATCAGCTTTGGTAGTTCATCCTTGGCCTAAGTGACCCTACTTTGATTAAAAGCTAAACCAGCTTCCTTTGAGTGGCATATGTGGTAGTGGCCTGTGTGGATTTGTATTGTAGAGCACCCTAGGCTCCGTCTATTAGCTTCGTGGCACTGGACTGTGGAGCACTCTTTCTAGCTTTGTGGTATCAGCTTTGGTAGTCCAACCTTGGCCTAAGTGGCCCTACTTTGATTAAGAGCTAACCGAGCTTCCTTTGATGGATTACGTGGCAGTGACCTGTGAGGCACTACATTGTCAAATACATTAAGGCCTGTCTATTAGCTTCATGCCACTGGACTGTTGACTGCTTCCCAGCTTTGTGGGATCAGCCGCTTCCTAGCTTTGTGGTGTCACGTTCGGCAGTCCATCCTTGGTCTTACTTAGGTTAAGGGTTGACTAAGCGTCCTTGTGTGACTATTAGGGGCCTACGCGAGTCCTGCGGCGTGCCTTGAAGTAGCCTGGTTCAGTAGAAGGTAACCTCTGTAACAATTGGCCTTGGGTTATTGAGTTATTGCGACATAAACTTGGCTGTCTGCTCTTACTAATGCTTCCACTACTATTATTCTTTCATGTAACTGTATCTTGTAATGAGACGACGGTGCTGCTGTCAATGATGATGGAAGATCACTGCTAGAAAAGGTGAAGCGCTGAGACAACGGTGTTAGGGAAAAAATGATGGATGACCACTGCTGGAAAAGGTGAAGCTCTGAGACAACGGTGCTACGGTGAATGATGATGGATGATCACTGTTGGAGAAGGTGAAGCGCTAACCTGACTATGAGCCGTCATTGCGAAGGAAGTTTCAGCCGGGAAATAGAATCCGACTAGGCCTGAACGACTCCCGGTGAGTTGGCTGATAATGTGCGTTCAGATACCATGAGTTGTAATCATTGTCTCTCTTTACATGTCGAGGTTGACGCTGATGTCCCATGCCAGTCCGGGATCCGAAGACCGAAACCCTAACTCTGTTTAGGTGGTGAGTACTAACCAAAAAGAGTACTAACCAAAAAAAAAAAAAAAATGAACGTATAAAAATGGGCCTCCTACATGCGATCAATGTAAACCGAGTTACAATGTCCATAAGCTAATTGATAAATTTAGCTTTTGTCAAAAAAATTCTCTTAAACATTAAACAGTAAGGTTTTTTACAAATTCGCTAAGAGGTAAACAAATACAAACTGCTCAGGTTTTCTCTTATCCTGTATATGTGATAATAATATACTCTGGACAGCTTTATTACATTTTAATATCAAGTGTATCACATTAATACAGCCTCTACACAAATCATGTGCATTCAAACACTAAACTAACGTCTAACGGGATTTATTAGATTTCATTGCCAACTATTAGCGAATTTCAATTCGACGACAATTTATTTCGAATTATGATAATTTTTTGTGCACTTAATAATGATTTATGGTCAAAATTACCATGAAACATTGACCTCTGTGCTCTCAATGGAAAAAACCTTGCACTGTGATCCAACTTTTGTTGTTAGAGAGAAACAAACAATGATCGTTAGATATTTCGCGCGACATTTTTGTTTATTTAATGAATCGTTTAATCTAAATTCATAGGATGTTTTCATTTGGCGACCTTATTTATTAAGATTCAGCAGATTGTTTAAGCAGTTCCGTAATCTTGACATAAAAAGGCTATTACAAACTGATTGTAATTCCGCTTCGAACTTAACGTGTTGCCCACGCATGAAATTAGAGAAAAAAGTTCTAGGAAAGATCTAGCAATGCGTGATTGGAGGCCTTGATACTAGACTGTCCTGACATATTTATTTGGGTGTATTAAAAAGATATTGTTAAACTTGTTAATAAATTGTAGTCCAACTGAGAGCCATTATCTGATACTGCTTAGTATATTGTAGTTTCTAGTAATTAAAGTGGGCGTCCCAAGCATTTAAGTTTAAATGTATTTGGTACCTGAAGAGACTTCGCAACATACTCATCGCTATAACAGGTTACCTGTGCTGCTTCTAGAGTTCACTACCTTTTTGTCATCAATTCTATTTCTAAACATTTGTAAATGTGGAGAAATTGTTTTATAATTGCTTTATATCCATGGTCCATATCAATATTTTTATTACGTTTCCATTTATAAGGTGAGTAAAGTAAGCTGTAAAAGCAGACAAACGTTAAAGAAGTGTCTAAGAACGTCGAGAACTCAAAATTCCAGCAGAAGGCCGATGAAGGGGTAGACAAACTAATCATAGGATCAAACGAACTTACCACAAGTGATGTTATTCGTGATTATCTGAAAGCTTCATTGAAGTGAAGACAGTTTGTAATACCTGTCATTCCGGTTACGATCCACACATTTTTAACCCTTCACTACTCGGGTATAGTAACATCAGTACGCGTGGGGTCTCACAGATTCGGTCACACTTACATCGATAAATAATTTTCGGAAGGTTTTAATTTATGCAAAAACACTATCTATTTCAAATAAACAACGCGTCAATTGAAGTGGAACACCTTAAATTTTGGATGCTGTTTGATGATTTGTAGCTCAAAAACGAGTTCACCGAATCTGCTCAAATTTTCACAAGTTGAGAAATGTTTCCTGGGGATTCTGATTGGTAGACAATAACAAAATTCCCAGTCACTTGATATGAGATACAATATAAGTAGATGTTTCTTCAGCAACATTTCAAACGATGTCCGTTGGTCTACGAGTAGAGTTATATATATATATATATATATATATATATATATATATATATATATATATATATATATATATATATATATATATATATATATATATATATATATATATAGTGGCGCATTGAAAACGAAACAAACCGATTTGCGTCCCGAGAATTTTTTTAAGAAACGTGAAACACGTCAATTTTAATAATGGGAAGGACATATGTTTTGACATAAAACTCAACTTTGTCACATCAACCCCTTAAGAGTGGTGATAACAACCCTTATATTTTAAATAGGGAGCATGGGTCGAGTGTTACATCATTTGAAAGCTCTTTCTTTTCTGAATTCAGCACACTTTTTTTTTTGTGAAGTTTTATCAACTCGTTTAAAAATTAATCACAGTTGGAGTTGCAAGAACGCATTTCACTCATTCCGATAAGAAATGTGCTGATAGTAAACGTTTTGTTGGTTTGTAAACAAAAAATCGACTATCTGAACATTTCTTATCGGAATGAGACAAATGCGGTTTATTATTTTAGTTTATCGGTCGGTTTGATACTTGATAGTACTACCGAAAATTAATTTTATAATCGTGTATTCTGGAGGAGAAAGAGTTGAAATGATTACTCTTTTTTTTTCAAAAACGATGACTGTGCCAACAGTACCGCAAATTTGTTTAATGAACGACATCCGAACAGACATGTTAACAGGAAATACATTTTGGAGTTAGTTGCAAAGCTTCGACAAAGTGGTTCAGTAGCCAACAAAAAGCGGGATCCTAAACGTGAATTTCCGGTTAGAAATGAGACTACTGAGATTCAAGTTTTAGGACAAATTGCTGCAGACTCAACTTTGAGCACGAGAAAATTGGCCACTATTTCAAACATCAAAAGAAGAACTATTCAGCGAATATTGAAGCATCATAAATTTCACCCGTATAAAATTCATCTTGTACAACAACTGAATGAAGATGATTTTGATCGGCGGCTGGAGTTTTGTGAAGTTATGACTGCACGAATAGCTGATAACGGGAACTTTCTGTTCAATATCTGTTTTTCAGACGAGTGTACGTTTTTATTCAACTCTACAGTCAATCGTCATAATTGTTGTTATTGGGCAGATAATAATCCAAGAAATTTTCACGAAGTCCACACTCCACAGAAATTGAATGTGTGGACCGGCATTTTTGGAGACCGTTTAATCGGACCAATTTTTCTTGATGGCAATTTGAGTGGCGAAACGTATTTGGACTTACTAGAATATATCGTTTACCCTCTACTAATTGACATCGTTGAAAATGATGATCGCTATCAAGAAAATCAATTAGTGTTTCAACAAGATGGAGCTCCTCCACATTTTTCACAACGTGTTAGGGAGTTTTTGAACAGAGAGTTTCCAGGACAATGGATTGGGCGTAGAGGTGCTATTGCGTGGCCCCCTAGATCACCGGATTTTACTCCTTTAGACTTCTTTCTATGGGGCTATTTAAAGAGTAGAATTTACGCAACAGACCCGGAGCCTCTGGAAGAATTACGACGACGCATTGTTGAAGAATGCTGTCTAATAACTCCACAAATGCTCCAGAAGGTCAGAGCTCGTTTTGAACAAAATTTGTATTTTTGTATGGAAGCTGGTGGTCAACAATTTAAACACTTAACTGAATAAACATTTTTGAACGTTTGGTTTTGTTTTTTTTTGTTTTTTTTTAACGGAAAATATATATATCCGGGCGCTAACTCAAAAAATATTAAACTGATTTCAATCAAACTGGGCAAAAATTTTGTTTGGGCGAAAACCGAGGTCGACTTCGTTAATCAGCCTTTATGCGCAAGTTTTTCCGGTGAAAAATCGTGGAAAACTTTTTGAAAATGCTATATTTTTTAATTATTAAAGTGAGTGGAATGGAATTTTTCACATATATAGAGCATTCAAAGATCTTCTCATATATTAATTTTGAGACGTTTATCTCAACACAAATTTAAGTTATCTTGAATTAAAGAAATTCAAAAGCTACGACGCGCTCCTAAAAGTTTATTAAGACGTTGTGTAATGTGTGTGGGAGAGGTTGATATAACGCATGTCTTAGTTTTTCTTTGATTGTTGGAAAGCTACAAAATCTGCCTAATAAATTAAAACCGCCAGAGTTGTCAGGTTCAAAATTTTATTACACAAAGTTGGGAAGTTTCCCTCGTTAGGAAAAGTAACGGCAAAATTTATTTCTAGTATTGATTTGTTATTCAAAAAGCTATATGGTAAAAAAGAGTTTACGCCTGATTTTAAGTTGTGATCTAAGCAATAACTAAATAAAAACCTTATGTGTGTGTGTGTGCGTGTTTGGGATAACCTCGGAAGCTTAAGTGCATTGGTCACAGACTTTTGAAGATTTTTGTTTGTTTCATTTCGCTGATACAATCATATGGATTTATTTTTGTATCTTTTAATGTCTTTCAGTGAGCCTCTCCTATTGGACCATAGCTTTACAAATTGATAGTACATAAATATAATGTAAATAAAAATAACATCTTTTGTTATTAACTATTAATTATGTATATTAAAAACCTTATAAGTTAAATAAAACTTTAACAATTCTTGGTCACCTGGTCAGAAGTTAAATTGCTATTGGTTTGTTCTGTTGTTTGTATTCTTATAGCAAATGGCGCGGTTTATGTAACGTCATATGTCATCTCAATTTATTTTTATTTTAGGTTAGTGAGAGACTAGGTTGTTTTTCGATTAATAATTTTAGTTTATATGAAAAGCTTGTGAATTAAATCATTGCTCTGTTTAATCATATTGCTAAATGAGTTAGTTGTCCAAGACCCTAACCTTTAAAATAAGTTATGTTAACTTCTTTTACACAGGTACAGTACGTATGCAATCAGGACTATTAAAATTTTGTAAATATTGCAAAATTTGAAAATCATTTAATTCTTAATTTAAAATCGAAACTTTAAAATTAATAAAGACTATATAAACCTTGGATAAGTAATCATTATAACACTTTGGAAAAACCGATCGGCGAAGTTAAGCTACCTCGGGCGTGGTCAGTATCTGGGTGGGTGACCGCCTGGTACCATCCTGTGCTGTTGCCTTTTTTTAGGTAGTGGCATTTCTGTTTTGTTCTTATTGCCGAAATTCTATTAAAAAAATTAAGCGTATTTTATTTTAAAAACTTCGATAATAGAGAGCTTTCGATGATGAGACTGCAAAAATTTAAAAAATAATTTTTTAAAGTTATTTTGATGAAATTTGGTTGGTATATTGGCCTCGTAAATACCTTACTCTACCAAAATACAACTTTCTAGGTTTATAGAGACTTGAGTTATACAAATTTGAAGCATTTAATAAAAATTCGCTACCATAACGCACTTGCTACACCCAGACTTTTTCTCATCAGATCCGCGCTGCCATTTAAATTAATTCCCTATAAGATAATAAAGGCAAGTACAGTTAAGATATTAAAACGCTTGGTTACAGTTTATAGGCACATAAATTGAACTCAGATATTATATATATATATATATATATATATATATATATATATATATATATATATATATATATATATATATATATATATATATATATAATTTCAGCAATTATGTTACAGGGAACTTGTGTTTTTGTCTACAAAATATCAGAAAACAATAGTGAAACTTTCTTACATCTCACTAGCAGCTACATACTCTGTTTTGCGTGAATGGTACTTACTTATTGTCTGGTACTCACCTGTAAAATAAATAAAAAACATTATTAGTGTTTGCTATTAAAAGTCACCAACTTAAAAAAGTCGAAAATTAAACACCAATTGATAAAATTATAAGTCTAATTATAAGTTTATCAACAACGAGCGACCACAGCAAAGGTGATAGTACTTTTTCCCGAGGACAACCTTTTGCCGTCGTCACTGTTGTGTTGGGAGAATCATAGTAGGATTAATAAAACCATTATCGATAAGCATGAGACTTATCCTGCTTTATGTGACCTTAACATGCTGTATAAGCCCAAAACTAGATACTTATAAAATTCACCAGTTGTTTTCGTTATATTAAAAATCATGCCCTGAGTAACATTCAAACGCAAGAACAAGACAACACACTTAACAGTCTTAGGTTGTTTTCGATCGACCACTCGCTAAACTGACTCAAACACTGTCCGAGCTCCTGCCTGGGAGCTCCTAGAACAATTGAAATATCGTCCGCATAATGTGTAATGGGATATTTTTTCCTCACTTCTAGCAAGTCCGAAGCGTATATCAAGAACAAAAGAGGTCCTAAGATAGACCCCCGTGGAACACTTTTCCTAGTGTGTAGCCATTCGGAATACATCTTTGGTATGATTTTTGTGTCAACATGCCACGCATTGATACGTATCACTTGAATAATATTTAGTTAACCTCAGTGATACTCCTATTATGTCAATTCTTTCCATCTTACCAAGGAACAATGCATGGTCGACACAATCAAAAGCTTTTGGTAGGTCCAAACCTACCCCCAAGACGTGCTGTTTATTATTAATTGCTTTAATTACATTTTTTACAAGGTGGTAAATAAATCTTGTTGTAGATCTTCCCTTAACGAAACCATTTTGTCTCACACTTAAAATATAATTTTTTTCTGGAAAGTCATATACTCCGCTTAATCTTAGATTTTAAAAAACTTTATTCATGTTAGAAACCTGGAGAATAGTCGCTTGTTATCTAGTGTCCTGCGTTCGCCTTTCTTGTATAGCAGACTAACCACTGATATTTTCAACTCTTCGGGAAAGATTCCTTTCTCCAGCGACCTATTGACTAAATTTGTGACAGGCGACACCAACACTCTAATACACTACTTAAGTAATCTGACAGGCACCTCGTCATGTCATACAGACTTTGTATATTTTAGTCCCATTATTGTGTTAAACACAGAGCCTCGATGGTTCAGTGGTAAGAACGTGTGCCTCTGAACCGAAGGGTATTGGGTTCAATCCCAGGGTTCTCCCTTCACTTTTTTCAGTACAAACTGTAATATTAGCATCAACCGAGTTTGTGGCATTGTACTTGAACATGTTGAATGTCTGCACCTTCCGCCCTTCGGAGGGGGCGTAAAGCCGTCGATCCCGTGCCCATGCCATTGTGGGCACGTTAAATATCCCTACACCCCCCCCCCCCCCTACGTAAATGTAGAGGTTCGGCAAAATTTCCAGGATAGTAAGGTGAAATTGTTCCTTGGCGTCGGTGGTTGGCTATAGTTGCGGAAATAGGCCGACCTTAAAGAAACAAAAATACACAAAAAGACATTGTGTTAAACACCTCGGCTCAACCTTAAATTTCGAGAATTTTGAAATATATTCCACACTTGAAGAACCATCAAAATCTATGAAAGTAGCATAGTTTGTTTTCATACATTCAATTTAATAAAAAATTGCTGTATTCATTTTTTTAACAACTAATATACCACTGGTTTCAGCTAAAGGCTTATATCCTTCTTACGGAATTATTCAGCTAAAACCTTATGAGCTTAATCTATTAAATCATCAATAAACTAAGAAATAAAATATTTTATATTCAGGGGGGTGAAAAAAAAGTATAGCACCTACGTTATCTGTATAGCTATTTCAAGAGTATCTGGGCATTTTCAGCGCTTAAATGATTTCATTTCAATATTGTCAGATAAAAATGATGATAACAATAAATTATTCATATTCAGACCCTTTTCTGTCAGTCATTCTAAACGTGAAAACCATTATCGCGCTTCTAAATCATACATTTACAGGCTTTACGTCGGTTTTAGGAGCCATCAACATCATATTGATCAATTTGCAGGAAATTAACTCTAGGGTTGTTCACCCTGAATTTTTTATCATCTATAGTCCAGAACATGATGTGATATCATCCCTAGAGATGGCCGCCGCTAAGCGTTTATCAATTGAACACGCCTGTAATTGAACAGCTCATTCCAGAATTTGGCAGGCTATAGAGCTTCCGGATTAATCGGGACCGGGTTGTCTCCTATATCAGCGATTTTTTTTTAAATTCGCTAATGAGGAGATCTGTATATATATATATATATATATATATATATATATATATATATATATATATATATATATATATATATATATATCCGACCGATAACTCAAAAAATAATGGACCAATCTTGATCAAATTTGGTGAGTACCTTCCTTTTGCAAGTGGCTTGGACAAGTTTGTTAGCCAGGAAAATCGGACCAGGTTTTCCTGGAAAATTGTGTTTTCTTTCTAAAAAATTAATATCTCCGGCAAGTAAGGGCAACCAAATTTGGTACGCGTGTTTGTATTATAAAGAGTCAACTTTGTACCAAGATTTAGGTCTCTAAATTCAAAGACAAAGAAGTTATGTGCAGTTAAAGAAACAAATTTTGGAGTTTTCCTCAAAACGCCAAACTCGCAATTTTAAACGTCAAAATTGGCAATGTTTAGGCAAAGAACGTAAAAGAAATACGGAGTGCGAAAAGAAAATGTTGCAAGAAGAGTGTTCTGCAAACCCTCAGTTTCAGATTCAACCGTCATTGCCCTTTATTTTGCTAAAATGTTTACAGAAAATACATTTCAAATAGCTTTGGCTGTCGGTTTAGTTAAGTTGATGCTTTCGCTGTAGGTTTAGTGAAGTTTATGGTTTAACAGTCTGTAAGTTTTTTTAGCTAATTTTCGTAGAACAAATTCGTTAATGCATTTTTACATTTTTTATCGAAATATGATGCGTTTGTAAGAAAAAAATCTGGACGCCGGAAGTGCGTTTTGGTAGCGAATTTTCGGTAAATTTGCAGTTTAATTCCCGAACCCTTTTCAAAAAACTGTTTTCAGAAACCTGCCTAGACCCCCCCCTGGATCCACAAACCACAAGAAAAATTTCTTGTTCGCACATCCCAAGAATGTTACGGGACCAGGAGTGAGTAGGGGTGCTGGGCGGGGTAGGTAGTAAAAAAGAAATATGAGCAGAAAATTCGAATAAAACGGGCTTATAAGCTGTCTTTTTCACATCTTGAAGCCATATCGCCCTTAAACCTTGCCTACCCCGCACAGCACCCCTATCCCCCCAGGGGCCGTAGCTTCCTTCGCGGGTAGGAACAAGACATTTTCCTTGTGGTTTATTCAGCGAGGGTGGTTGTATGCAACGAAAATGTACAACTTAAAAGATCATGGACAGACGTGGCTGTGTACCAACTTTCAAGTATTTTGATCAAAGAAAAATAAAGTTATTCTAAGTTAATATTAAAATAATCCTCGACATCACTTCAGATTTTGTAATGCAATATCTATAATGTTAGATGGACGACGTTACCTGTACTGCTATGCTATTTAAATAAATCGTAGATAAAAAACAATTGAAGCTACATTATTGCAGCATGTCAGAATATAGAACATTGAGAGACGTACGATAGGGACGCCATCTCGGTGCGGAACCAGGTAGTATGTTGTCATGACAGCTCTAGTTAACCCAAAATGTTATGGATGAAGACATGTGTACAACGTTTGATATTTTACAACTTACTTTTAACTAACCTAACACAATTAAAACATGGATATAAATATTGAACGATGGCTATAAATGAAAATTGTGAGTTAATGACTTAAAACAATAAAATTTTGCGTCAGATAGAAAATCTGTATATCAGTAAATCATATTCTAAGAGCAGTGTTAACACTCGGCTTTTAATGTTTCTTAATTGAGCCATGACAGCACCCCTTAGACATTATTATTATTGTATAACCGGGGGAAATAAATAATGCATCATGTAGTAATAACATCAGTATCGGCATTTTTATAGTTTGTCTCCGTGCGGATAACAAATATTTGTTAGGTTCGTTGTGTTAAATATAATACCATGGGCGTCAATGTTCTTTGCAAGTATCAAGACCTGGTAGTTCAGTGTAGTCTTGGACAAAAGCTAGGTTAGGACACTCGCGAATTGCGAAATCGCCGTATTCCTATTGGTTTATTTAAAACAATATCTTAAAACTGTTATTTTTTATTAGATTTTATAAATGTGTTTTACTAATTTTTGTGTACAAGCGATTTTTTAATCAAACTTATGGCTGTTAACACAATTTAAATGACTCTCTACTTTTAAGTTTTTGTAGTCCCAATGTTAGTTAAATGTCCCCCTTTATTATATTTACTTATCTTGTGCTTATATATGTAAATACACATAAAAAAGGAGGGAAACGGCAGGTGAATTTACTTTAGTGCTGTATTCGATATTATCTGAAAAGGGCATTGTAGGCGACGTTGTGGGATGTAATTTCGGTAAATTTGCAGTTTACTGCATGGAGGGTTTTTAGAAAAAAAATTCAGAAACATGCTTAGAACCCTCCTTTGATGCACAAGCCACAAAGCAAATTTATTGCAAACAACCCCCAAGAAGGTTACGGGACCAAGAATGAATAGGGGTGCTGGGCGGGGAGGAAATATGAGCGGAAAATGCTAAAAAATATTTAGTCGGGCTTTTAAAGATGTGTTTTTCACATTTTGCAGCAATACCCCCTTTAAACCCTGACTAGCCCGCACCGCATTCATATTCGCCCAGGTTCAGTCAGTTTTTTGGGGGTTGCTCCCAAGAAATTTTTCTTGTGCTTTATGCTTTGCAGGGAGTTGTATGCATGCACAGGGGGAAGGATAACCTCGTGTATTTTTGGGTGTAACGGCAGAAACCCTCTTCGTCCTGGAGATTCTCCTTCCCCTTCTGCATGCATATAATCACCCTCAATACATGAACCACGGGAATTTTTTTATGCTCAGCTTTCTAGTGTATTTTTTACTGAGTATATTTCCTGTTTATCAATTTCTTTGTTTGAGTTTTGTATCCAAATTACTGTACAAATATTTATGATAGATATCATGTTTTTGCTTCCCTTTCTTTACCTTATTTTTTACTGTTCCTAAGTAAATAAAGTATTGATTTATAAGTTTTAATATAAGGCTAAATCACTATAATATATTATTCTTATGAAAATTCGCTACCATAACGCGATCGCTGCGTCCAGAACATTTTTCATAATATACGTAAGAAGGTAAGTACTTGATAAATTGTTTGGACAAATGTCAAGTGAAACTTTAAAGTGACAGACTTAAATAACGTTCTGATTTCTGAGAGCTTGTGACATCAAGATATGAGTATTTAATAATAATAATAATAATAATAATAATAATAATAATAATAATAATAATAATAATAATAATAATAATAATAATAATAATAATAATAATAATAGCAATAATAATAATAATAATAATAATAATAATAATAATAATAATAATAATAATAATAATAATAATGTATAATTTCAATTTTGTATGTATTCTTTTAGCAAATTTTCGTATTAAAAGTGATTGTAAAAAAATATTTGTGAATTTACGCGAAAAAAGAGTGTTTTCGAATTTTTGAGAAAAAATTTGTTTAGCAAATTTTCGTGTAATTTTTTTAAATAAATTTTCGTAAAAGATTTTTGAGTAATTTTTGTGTGAGATTATTTTTTACCATTTTTTTGTTGTTGAAAAAATGGCGTATTTCGATGAAACAAATTTTCATGTAAACATTTTTTAAAATTTCTGTCAAAAGGCGCTCTGTGCATAACTATATCTTGGCTGGTCTAGTTCTTGTGTAAATGACTTGGATTGTTTCGCTGTCAGAAAAGTCAGACTAGTTTTTGCGGGAATTTTTTTAATTTATGTTTCTGAAACTTTTGCACTTTTCCAAAGAAATACGGTAACTTGTTTCTACTATAAAGATTAATCTATCTACTTAATTTGATGACTTTCTTAAAAAAACATAATTAATATTAAAAACAGTTCTATGTAAATTCGTTACCATAACGCACTTGCTTCCACAATTATATAAATGTATTTTTTTCTTGAAATTACAACACAGTATTTGAAGCATGCCAACGGGCATATCACCCATAATTAAGAAGTTTCCCTGAACCATCATGATTTATATAATGTGACATTCAATTTAGATCTAAACATGCTAATGAATTCAATTACGGCGAGGCGTAGGCGTCCCGCTGGATGGATGCTCTTCTTCAAACGTGCACTGAATAATGAACAGAAAGAGCAAATGAGATTTCAATAATAATTATATTGGGTTACCGGTAATTAATTTAATTCGGTGACTTCCAATGTTTGGGTGTTACTCTGACAAGTTGGATCTCGAAATTCAAAGCTTGTTGTGAACTCGAGCATCTTTTTCAACAAATAATTAATTAAGGACATTACATGAATTATCCTTAGTTGAACGCAACCTATAATGAAAAAACCAAATTCACTTAGCACACGTCGTCACCAATAATCAAATACGGGGTGTCAAAATTTGTAACGCTTGCGTTTCGTTACTGCTTTAAATATCCAAAATAAAACCGTAAGAGACCTAATTAATGGCCGACAATCCAATATCTGTAAGGCAATTCATGTTTTAATTTCAAAATTATTTTCATAAAAAGTCGCTAAATCTTCAAGTACCGTAAACCTCTTTACTGCATCTCTAATTTGTACATTAAAATTCAATATATGTTTGCCATGCAAAACTACCTCGCATTATTACTGAACAAATATTTCCAGGAACGAAATAAGCATTGAAAATATACGTTAGGAATATTCGAAAACAAAATATTGTTTATCTTTAATTTTCTGATCGGTGATGTCACCCAAGAAAGGCCGTTGAAAATTGCCGACAAAACCTTCAACTGTGGACACGGGAGGTGAGACGTCGTGACTTCGCCACCGATTGGAGGTCTCGTTTTATCTCATTCGAAGAATGGAGGCTAGAAAGAGCTCGCGCACAGCCACCAACGGTCACAGTAAGAATTTTTGCGTGCAGCAAGTAGGAATTGCAGACACCCGACACATTAGCGAGGACTCTCTGCTGAGCGTTCATAGAGTGAACACCCGTCAGTTTCGGTGGCTATTAAATTATCTTAAAACGGGGTTGTAATGTTCTTTCTGTTATCTGTACTACCTAATAATTATTGTCAGTGATTCTTCGGAGTAATTCAAGTGATTTTCGAGATAAAATAAACATCGTATGCAGCATAAAAACGCGAGCTAACTCGTGGTTCTTAGTTCTGAACTGTTGATTTCTTGCCGTAATCCGAAAGAATTTCTGGTTATTATTGAACCTTAAGTCAATTGGTAGTGAATTTTACTTAAGCAAACTCACGTTTGATTGCGACTTGCAAAGTTTTCATCAAGCAAATTTAAAACATCGACATAGATGTCAAATGGTATTGTAGTATTGGAGCAATGGCATTCACCGCTCCAATAATCTCTGATGGGAAATTCCAGTCGTTTTCCCCAGCTTTTCTGCTCTTATTGGAGTCTGGAATCTGTGTCAGGTACTCATAATTGATCCCACCTGGAAAGCATCTTCACAGGGTCATCAGGTAACCTATTACCGGAAGACTGGTGAGTCTAAACAAATCTTTTATCTGAATCAGCAGAATTTTCATGCCGAAATCTAACATCTGAAGTTTTAATAACCTGAACTTTCAAAATCACGTAATCAAGTTTGAGCTTAAGCAATGTCAGGGAGGTGCTGTCAGCATAACTATATATTTCCTGTTTAATTTTTAAGATTTTGTCAATCTTTGTAAATCTAAATACATAGTTTTTATTTATTTTTTTAATTTTAATTAGCAAACTTTGTCTGTAAAGTGTCTAATCTATACCCTATCTTTAATATCTTTTATTTTTCATAATTAATGTAGAAATTTCACGGAGGAATATATCAATTAAATTTTCTTTTCTTTCTTATTTTTGAGCCTCACTCAAAGAACTGGCGAGTTGATTCACTAGAAAACATAGAAATTGATTGACAAACGTCAAGTAATTTACCTAATCATTTGTGTTTGTTTTTGAGCGGTACCCTAAGTAATTAACAGTAACATTTTGGTAATATGCAACTATCTTTATCTGATTGTTTTGGCATATGTATGTAAATTAAAAATTTCTTGTTCTTGAAATTCTTGCTGTTTATTTGATTTCTATATCAAACAAAGGAAGAAAACGTGAATATCAAACTACATCCAAATCTGTCAACCTCCTAAAAGTGCTGCTAATCTTAATAAATTTGATGATCCGATAGATAGCTACTTTAGGAGAGGGTGTCATAGGCAATTGTGACCTCACCATAGAGCAGATCTATATCCACCTGAGGTCAATCACAATATATCACGGTTCTTGTACCTTAAGTTTTTGTTAGAAGCAGGCGTGTATAGTCCGAAACAAATAGCTTTTTGCTAGAGGATCAATTTATAAACAATGGAATCTCATTGGCAAAATTATAGGCAGAAGGGTTTATTTACAGGTGCAGTTCTGGATACGACAAAGTATCTTATCAAAAAATTGGTGATGGAAAATTGAAAGAGTTGTTCCTCTCAATTACAATGACTTAACCATCATTACAAACATTTCCTGAAATTGACCTTTTGTTCGTGTAAGTCCGAATTTAGACAGGCTTGTGGTTGCAGAAAAAGTGGCTCCCAAACTTGTTCGCCATGCAAGCGCAATAGCTGCTTGAATGCAGCACCTATGATACAAAGTCGGGACGTAGTAACCAATGCGAGTTTTCTTCATAAAGTTTGCAATACAATAGCAACATACCTTGAAACTTATTTATGTTAAAATTATGTTAAAAAATGGAGTCTGTGGATCATGGAAAACCTTCCAATGCCATCACTTTATCTTCACCCCACCACACACACACGCGTGAGCGCGCGCGTGCGCATACATGTTAAGTTTAAATATCCGATTGTTTAACATTTACTTCAAGGATTTAAATGTTTTTGGCAATTTAATATGTCAAAAAAATTTAGTTACTTTATGTTGACTAGAAACGATGACAACAAGGTAACCATGTAACCATATATTTGTTTGTTCTATTCAACTTCATACCGTACACAAATGTCCTCTTCTAACAACAGGGAATATATTTAGCGACATTTTCCATTATCCTAATTTAATTCCGGAGAAATTTTGATTACAATTATTCAACTGAATTTTGGCACTTTAAATCTTTAGTTCAACGACAATATATGAGTTAACTTTTGTAAAAATATATTGAAGAGTTGCAAAGATAAAACATTTTCAAAAAAAAATTATTGCAATGTTCAATGGAAAGCTTGACTCTCAGAACTGGCCAGCGGACTTAACCTCCGTAAAAATTTCCAGTGAAATGAAAAAACCGGACGTCTCTAGGTATCGTAGAGGCTTCGAAATACATGCTGTACACACACACACACGCACGCACGCACGCACGCACACAAATGTATATATATATATATATATATATATATATATATATATATATATATATATATATATATATATATATATATATATAAATAGTCTCATCCGTGATTATGAGAATTAAGTTTATAAACGTTGTTACTTTAGTGGTCATAGGAAACTTGTACAGTGTGTTTGTAACAGCGAACACTCTGGAATTATAGGAATTATATTTCTAGAAGGAACCAGAAGTGACAGGTGTGGAACAATGCAGGTAGGTCTAGAATCTCTGTGGCCAATATAAACAGGCGAGCCATAGATGGAGTCAGTTTTGGTGCAGAATAAGTGGTCATAGAAGAAGAATAGTGAAATATAGTTCTATGGACATTTGTAATAGAGGAATCTTATTTTAGTTGCTATGTTTATGGTTGCAAAATAGTTGGTAATAATAAATTATTAGTTTGAAAAGCTGCGTATTGTTCGTCAATAAATCCAAGCCCCGAATTACATATCAACTGGGGTAAGAAGTGTGATTTTCAGGCTGCTAAAGAAGATATTTTGCAGCATATTCGTTGAGCAACGTGTAAATTTCTGAAATCTATGGAAGACCAGTGTCAGAAGTAACCTATAACTGGTTGTATATTTGGGACAGAACAACCTGCGTACCAGCTTCAAGTAGGTCTATGCCTAAGACACGTAGTACAACAGCTAGTATGGACACCCAGGTATTGGAATCATTTAAAGGACTCAAAGAAAAAGCAAAAAAAGAGATGAAGAAACAAAGAAAAGAGATGAAGAAACAAAGAAAAGAGACTATGAAGCAAAAGAAGAAATAGAGAAATGAAATAGAGAAGCCAGGAAAAAAGGAGATGAAACCAAACGGAAAGAGATGACGAAGCAAAGGAAGAAACGAGAAAAGGAGATGAGGAAATAAGGATAAGATAAGATAAGGGGTATAAGCGACGATGTACATGACAAGCTGCAGAGTATACAAGAGAAAGTACAGCAGAAAATGCCATCACTAAAAAACAAGTGATATGTTATCCAAAAGAAACATCAGACTTGAAGACAGCCCGATATTAAAAATTTAGGTACCCACATTTGATGGCTTAGTCCCACAGGGTATTTATCTACGCCAGTTCGAAGACGCTGCTACAGCAATTGGTTGTGGCGAGAGGTAGAGAAAACAACTTTGTGTATAGATGCCCTAGATCTGCTGCAATGTATTTCCAGCGATGAGCAGTTCAGTTTTGACAGCATTACACATCAACTAGAGATGAGGTTTGGTGAGCAGAATTTACAACAGCTGTATCGATTTCAGTTGGAAAATCGCTGTCAGACATCAGGCGAAAGTATCTAACATCTCTACGCCGACGTTGTCAGGCTGAGACGATTAGCCGACCCCATAGTTTTTAAGCCAGCTGTCGCTGCAAACCTTCATTGGCGGCATCAGGCATACCGACACCGGCTGAGAATGGTGAGACACCAAAACCCGAACGATGCTTTGGCCCATTCCCTGGAGTTTGAAGCGGCAAAGCAAGCGTCAGAAAGTCACGTTAGAGTCCGCAGTCTCCAGGTACAAGAAGAAAATAAAACAGAATCGTCCGAGGCCGTGCAGCTACTGAAGAAATTTGAATTTCAGAACAGATGAAGCTACGTCTCATGGGGACTCAATAAGAGCTTACCGTGCAAATGACTTGTGTTGTTGGAACCGCGGTAAGATAACGGGCATGGGAGAAAGTGAAGCTAAGGCCGGTAGCTTTTTTTCAGGTTAGCGATTCTGGCAGAGCTCTTGTCGTACATGGACACGTCAGCGGCAATAAGACCCAGATGGTCGTCGACACTGGCGCACCTGGGACGATTATTCGCACGACATGGTACCAAGATAGCAAGTAAGAGAGCCAGACAGAGTGTGCAGAGTACATGCAGCCAGTGGTGATCGGATCCCGGTATTTTGCGACACTGACCTCGAACTGCAAATTGGGGCAAGGAAGGCAAAGCAGGGAGCCATAGTCGCCGCCATATCAGCTCTGGTTATAATTGAATTGGACATTCTCCATAGTCAGTGCGTTAAACTTGATCTTGGCACTAACATCCTGACTGTCAGCGGTGAAGAAAAAGTAATGTCGTCTGGCAGTAACCTGGTAGTGCGGAAAATGACCATCGAATAAAATATCAACATTAACCTCAGCAATGAAAGTGCCATTTCAATGAAAAGAGCTGAGAGAGGAAAAGACGACCAACTTATTCAGCCAGAAGCAACTACTATAAATATGGGAGAAATACCACGCAAAGCGTGTAATAGATAATTCAGGTGTGAAGCAAACCCAGAAAAAGACCAATGAATACATTTGTCAGTACAGAGCTGATGTCGACGACAAGAATATGGCCTGCAGAGATTTTGGTTCAAATAGAAATACCAGAACAAAATCAATTGAGCGGAAGAATCAGTGCAACGTAAGAAGTTTGCTCAAAGAGAGCTCCGACATGATGAAGGGAGGGGAAGCCACCAATTCGGCTGTGTGTATTCTGCATATACAAGTAGAGAGCTACCGCATGAAGACTCGTTATCACATGCGAGGTAAGTCGTTTGGTTTCAAAGAAAGATATCGGGTGTGGTTTGACAATCCAGTACAGCGCAAGGTGGTCAAAAGGATCAATGACGTTGTCTATCGCGATGAGTGGAGCCCAACGAACAAAATGGATGTTGTATATATGCGTAGGCTCACCCATACCAAGAAATGTCAGAATTCGACCGGACGGTCGAACGTAATAAGGGGACACTGTCATATTCATCTCTATGAGAATTAAGTTTGTGCACTCTGTTACTTCTATGGTCACAGGTCACACTCCGCAATTATATTTTTAGAAGGAATCAGAAGTGACAGGTATGGAACAATGCAGATAGTTCTAGAACCTCTATGGATGATATAACTAGGCCAGCCGCAGAGAGTCAGTTAGTCAGTCCGCAGTTAGTTAGTGTTGGTGCAAAATAGAAGGCGAATAGTGAAATATAGTTCTATGGACATTTGTAATATAGGAATATTCTAGTTGGTGTGTTTCTAATCAGAAAATAGTTGGTAATGATAAATTAGTAGTTTGAAGCTGCATTTTGTAGGTTAAAAAGATCAAATAAGAAGAACGTAACAATATATATATATATATATATATATATATATATATATATATATATATATATATATATATATATATATATATATATATGTATATATATATATATATATAAATATATATATATATATATATATATATATATATATATATATATATATATATATATATATATATATATATCAACCTCTGTGTAAAAACATGTATTTCAATATAATTTTATTGTGTCAATGTCAATATGGAATAATTTTGTGTTGTAAAAAACTTAAATAAATGTAACATTTCTACCAAAATGTTAGACCACCAAGATCACAGATGTATATATAAAATGCTACAGATGTATATATAAACTGCCTAAAATGGGCCAGGGCTGACAATTTACAAAATTGTTAGTTGGTTGTACACAGTCTCTATCTATAACATTTTGTGTTAACTAGAGCTGTCGTGACAGACTATCTGGTGCCACATTGAGATGGCGACCCTGTCGTACATCTCACAATGTTCCAGGTGGCTGGCTACCAAAGCCGTATTACTTTATAGATGAGTTCTCGCTCACGAGCTCTAATTATAGCAAAACCGGCCTGTGTTTCTAATTACGGTGAGAATACGTTAGCCTTGCATAAGGTAGTTGGATGTTTGTTTAAATTTGTTAGCATGCAATTATTTGAAACCCAGAATTTGAAATGTCAGTGTCAGAAACTGGAACATGAATATTGGAATCTAATTTAAGGAAAAATTACACACTTTACAAGAATAAGTGTCAAACTAATTTCTAAGATGCGCTCTAAAACTACTTTACCTGATAAATAATAATAATAATAATAGTAATAACTTATTAATAATAATTGTGAACTGACGGACATCGAAAATCTACAGCGGAAGGTGAGAGCACTCCTAACAAAATTCAAACAGCATCGCCCCCGTTGTGCCATAGAACCAATAACCCTACCTAGACAGCAGGGGGGGGGGGCGTTGGATATTGGTAAATAGTTGGGTCAGCAGGTAGTGAACCAGCGTACATACTTCCATCATCAAACGCTTACTTCTGAACTACACTGTGCCGTATGCGAAGCAGATGTTTCAACACCGTACAATTAACAAAAAGTTAAATACAAAGTTACCATCGGACTGATCAGTACAAGTTGCAATCATGTATGGAAAAGCCTCTGCATGGGCGATATCTGAATGAGACCTCCCGGGCACATATCGACAAATCTTCAAAGACAAACGGGTTTGCTGGCCATACAAGATCAAGTCATTTCAACAAGAAACTACCTGAAGTGTATACTTGGAGGTAATTCGGTCCGAGATGACAAATCTAGATTTGGGTGTCAGTCATCAGAAACTATACAGCACGTAACCGGAGGATGTCAAGCGTTTGCCGCAACAGAGTACAGGAAGAGGCACGCCGCAGAATACTCCATCAAGAACTGGTTCTGCAAAATGGGACTTTTAAGCCTTGGTAAGGTGCCCGTAGGTACACTCCTGAGCCTGTTCTAAAAGACTCAGGATACAGGTTGCACTGGATTCGGAACGTACTCACAGATCAACGAGTTTCCGACAACAGGCTAGATATAATATTAGTGGATAAGTCCTGCAAACAATTGTCGCTGATTGATGTGGCCATTCGGAATAATCTAGAGATAAAGTACAACGAGAAAATCATTAAGTACAGAGACCTCGAGATGCAAGTAAAGAGACAGTGGAGGGCAGATAGTGTCAGAGTGATCTCGATAACCATGCGATCAACTGGTGTGATTCCTAAGAGTATTCGATGGAATATCAAGAGACTGGGCCTTGGAGATCATGTTTATAAGGTTATGCAGGAAGTGATAATACTTGCAACTGCCTACACCGTGCGTGCGTGAGATTTCTAGGAAATAAAGATCTGTCGCGTTGCCGTTCAGGGCCTGATAACTTGGAAAGGGCTCCATCCTTTGGTATCTGAGATACCTGGGATGAGTGAATGTTCCCCTTTGATGAAGTGTGAAACCCCTTCATATTAAAGTCGATAATAATAATGGGATGAGTGAATGTCCCCCTTTGACAGAGTGTGGAAGCCCTTCAGACTAAATTTATAATAAGAATTATAATGACTGAAATAACTATTATAAGAAATGGTTAATCATTTTTGCTGATTTTTTAAACACGTATTTTACCATGATCGAAATGTTATGTATACGTATGACTACTGTGTTGCGTCAAGTACATTTTCGGCGATTGATCGTTTTTGCTACCGTAATGCTCCAATTTTTCAGTGATCCAAAATATAGAAATATTTTCAAGTAAGTAAATTCCTGCGTCAACCAATGTGCGTTTATTGACAGCAAAGGAAACGTCACACCCTTGAACTTTCTCTCTCAGTGTAGAATATCTACAAAAACATTGACACATCGGTTTCATAGCTCACTTAATTAAGATAATGTCATTTTTAGTTTGTGGCAAATAAAAAAAGTAAAGGAAGCTAAATAAAGAGCAGTGAAGTTAACCACGCATGTGAAAATAAATCATTATAAATACAAAGTTCCGGACGCAGCAAGTGCGTTATGGTAGTGAATTTTTATTAAATGCTTCAAATTTGAATAACCCAATTTTCCATAAATTTAGAAAGTTTAATTTTGGTACGTAGTAAGGGCTTTCCTAAGGCAACATACCCACTAAATTTCATTCAAATAACTTTGTAATTTTTGGAGAAAAAATTTTTTTTTGGAAGGAAATTTAAAATTTGAATAACTTAATTTTCTATAAACGTAGAAAGTTGAATTTTGGTACCTAGTAAAGTCTCTCCTATGGCAATATACACATTAAATTTCATTAAAACAACTTTGTAATTTTAGAAGAAAACAATTTTTTTTTTTGAAAGAAAACTCAAAAATTTATATAATAACCTTCTGGGTGATTTCTTTCTTTGGAATTCAAATAATTTCTTTTGCGACTATCCTTTTCATTAATTGGTTTTCTATTTATTTCTTAACTGAAGCTGCTTATACAACTTAAAATACACCAAATGTATGACACTTCAGGTGGTCATATACTAACGGTATCTAGTGCATTCGTGAGGAGCCGTTAATAAAATTTTAATATAGTGTCAAATTTGCTAATTGTAAACATTTTGGTTCAGGTAGAATTATTTTGAATATTATACCTAAAATGCACACATCGGCACGCTTATTTGTCTTATAGTACACTGCAAAGTTATGTCAGTAGTAAAATAAAAACTCAAAGACGCAGCAAGTGCGTTATGGTAGTGAATTTTCATAGAAGTGATTTGGCACCAAATATTTTATTATAACTTTTTTTTTCTTTGAATATAGAAATCTAAATTTTTGTTTATAGTTTACTTTTTATATCGTAAACCTACCTACCAAATGTGGTTATCATAGCTTTTTTACTTTTTGAGATAAAATTTTTTTTCGAATGAAAACTCAATATTTTCCCGGAAAACCTCGTCTGATTTTTCTGACTAACGAACGTATCCAAGCCACTTACAAAAGGAAGGCACATGCCAAAATCGGCCCATTATTTTTTGAGTTATCAGTGTGATACACACACACATATATTAATATATATATATATATATATATATATATATATATATATATATATATATATATACATATATATGTATATGTAGATGTATATATGTATATGTATATATATATATATATATATATATATATATAAACATATAAAAATTGAAACTGACACGGGATATGGGTTCTAGGGGTCCTAGTTCGTGCTCATTTGCAAAAATGTTTTCAAAATTCAAAAGTCGGGATCTCCCCATTAGTGAATTTTTTCTACGAAAATTCACTAATAAGTAAGTAAACAGATAAATGAATTTAAAACAAATAAATTAATGAATACATCAATAAATAAATAAATAAAAGTCTGGACGCAGCAAGTGCGTTATGGTAGTGAATTTTCATAAAAATGTTTTTAATAGCGAATTTTTTTTAAATATTTCAACAATACACCACAAGTGCTTACATCCTAAATACTATCGTACCGTGGGTGTCAACAAGAAGGAAAGAGGCAACTTGTTAAGTATGCACTTGAAGGTTTGGAGGTTCGGTGGAGAAGGAAAAATATGTACCGGCAAGGAATTCCACAACTTGGAAGTCCTCGGGACAAAAGAGAGGGAATAACAAGATGTTCTATGTCTGGTGACCTGGACAGTAAAAGGGTGCATTCTCTCTGTTCCCCTCGTAGATCTGTTGGGGGCAGCAGGTGGATGAAGTATGGAAGAAAGCTCCTCTCAGCAGTGCCCGTGCAAATATCTAGAGAGGAGGTCATTGATGTGGAGAAAAACAAAGTAGGGGCTAAAGCTTAACTTTGAGGCACTCCTGCAATAATTGGATACAGTTTAGAGGAATGGCCATCCACGACAACAGAAAGGCTCTGGTTGGAGAGTAAATTTGCTGTCCAGGTACAGAGTTTTGGTGTGTGTGTGGTGTGGTGTGTGGTTTTGTTTCTTTAACGTCGGCCTATTTCCGCGACTATGGCTAATCACCGACGCCAGGGAGCAATTTCACCTCACTATCCTGGAAATTTTGCCGAACCCCTGTCTTTCTGTAAGGAGGGTAGGGATCTTTAACGTGCCCAACATCGCATGGACACGGGACCGACGGCTTTACGCCCCCTCCGAAGGGCGGAACGTGCAGACATTAAACTTGTTCAAATACAATGCCAGAACCTCGGTTGATGTTAATTTTACAGTTTGTACTGAAAAAGTGAATGGAGTACGCCGGGATCGAACCCAGTACCCTTCGGTTCAAAGGCACACGTTCTTACCTCTGAACCGCCGAGGTCCTTTAGAGTTTTGGTGGTACGCCGGAAGTTTATTAAGCAACGCTGCGTGCCAGAGCTGGTCGAATGCTTTGGATATGTCTAAAGCGACAATCTGGGATTCACCGTGTAGTTCCATAGACTTGTTCCAAGAATGGGTGACAAAGGAAAGGAGGTCGGTAGTTGATCGGCGCTGATGGAATCCATACTGCCTGTCGTGGATTAGACTGTGTTTTTCAAGAAATTTTAGTAATTCGGTGTTTATATACTTTTCCATCATTTTAGACGACTGAAAAGAGAGAAATAGGCCTGTAATAGCTAGCAAGCGCTTTGTATCCTTTCTTGGGGACGGGTTGTACTCGAGTAGTTTTCCAGTTACTAGGGAATATGCCTCTATTGTAAGATGTCTGAAACAGACGAGTCAGGACAGGAGCAAGTTCTGGTGCGCATTTTTGAGAACAATTGCTGGGATCTCGTCAAGGCCAGAGGCTTTCCGGGTATTAAGAGAAGAGAGCATCTTTCGTACCTTTTTTTATGCGCGACATTGGGGACTGTTATATATATATATATATATATATATATATATATATATATATATATATATATATATATATATATATATATATATATATATATAAACATATAAAATTTTAACGGACCTTGGTTTTGGGTTCTAGGGACCCAAAATCGGGCTCACCTGAAGAAATTTTTCCGAAAGCTTTTCATCGTGTCCTCTCTAGTAGTGAATTTTTCTTAATGAAAATTCGCTAATAAAATAATGTAGAAATTTTCATTCTACAAGCTCGGACAATATTCTGAATTTGGAAATTCGTTTCTTATTATAAAGACATTCATTCCGTATCGGCTCATAGATCAGGCAATTTTTTCTGTATTGTCCAGACAATAAAATCTTTCTGACGCCCAGCAAGTTCAGTTAAATTCATATAGCTAAGATGTATTTACTAGAATGAGAAGGGTTCAAAAGTATTTTGCAACATGTTTGCCGCCAACTTCATGTAACTCACAGATCGCCCATATGAAAATACCTCACGAGACTAGAAAGTTGCTGTTACATTTCCACAGTTCGTCGAACGGAAGATTAAATATAGCAAATGTTACGCAGACCAGCGTCTCTGTGGCTTCATTTATAAATTTGCAGAGTGATATCCAATACGGAAAATTAATAACATGAAAATCGTACAGCAGATCCATTACTAAAAATTAGGTCACAGATGAGCTTAAGTGCGTTTTGTTGATAGAAATTAATTAAATGTTATGGACGACGACGAAATTAGAGGCATAAAAGGCCCAGAAGATGAGAAGCAGTGCTACTGGCGTCTGTCTTGTTACCGGTGTGATAACGAAACATCTAACAGGCACATATCCAGTTTTTGGTTTAGAAAATAATATAACAGTCATGTTCTAATTTATAATGTGTAAAATATATTGCATAAAAATCAACCCAGGCAAAATATATACTTAAAGGGTGGGCCAACTAACGTTTGGAATTGGAACTATAGGTTATTTTGAGGTTGGAAGGTTTGATGACATTTCCGATGTGACATAAAGTTAGTTTTATGTTTGACATTTATGAAATGGGTCGCTTTTCGCTTGAACAAAGTTGGGAAATATTAAAAACTTATTTCCAAAGTGATGAGTCTTCTACTCAAACTGTAAGAAATCTACGAAAAAAATTTGACAAAAAGGATGTGCCAAAAACGCAGTTTGTGGATCAATTTGTGAAGCGAGTTCATGAAACTGGATCGTTGTTGGATAAAACAATCCGTGTACATGCTCGTCCAGTGCGCTCAACCGAAAACATCGCTGCTGTTGCTCAGAGTGTACGTGAACAACCATCAACTCGTCATCGTTCTCAAGAATTGAACATTTCACGCACATCCAGGCGAAGAATATTGCATAAAGATCTCGGTATGAATGCGTACAAAGTTCAATTAGTGCAAGAGCTGAAGCTGCATGACCATCCGATGCGTTTTCGGTTTGCTGAATGGGCCGAAGACTGCTTGATCGAAGATGAGCATTTTTACCGAAAAATCATATTTTCAGATGAAGCTTATTTCCACCTCGGATGATACGTCAATAAGCAAAATTGTCGTATCTGGGGCTCAGAAAATCCACATGTCATCGTGGAGAAACAAATGCATCCACAACGATTGACTCTTTGGTGCGGATTTTGGTCTGGCGGCATTATTGGGCAATTTTTCTTTGAAAATGAGCAAGGAAACGCCGTTACGGTGAATGGCGATCGCTACAGCGCCATGCTAAGAGATTTTTTGTTTCCCAAAATTGAAGAGTATGACATAGACGACATTTGCTTTCAACAGGGCGGCGCAACGTGCCACATAGCCAACGTAATAATCGATCTTTTGCGCACTGTGTTCGAAAATCGCATAATCAGCCGAAATGCTGATGTCAATTGGCCACCTGGAAGCTGAGATTTGACTCTGTTGGGCCTTTTTCTGTGGGGAGCCGTTAAGACTAGTGTTACGCTAACCATCCAGAGACGATTGACGACTTGAAACATAAAATCGAAGTTGCCATTTACGAAATAGAGGCCCAAACAATCGAAAATATACTGAAAAATTGGACTGATCGAATGGAGTATTGTAAGGCTAGCCGTAGCAGTCATTTGAATGATGTTGTCTTCCATTCCTAAATGGAAAGGTTCAATCTTTCTAATAAACTCATAACTTTGAAAAAATATTCATTAGTTTTTTTTATAGCCGATTCAAATTCCAAATCTTAAATGGCCCACCCGTTATTTTTAACGTAATAAAAAAAAATTGAATCCTTAGCTTATTCTTAGTTCAGGTATTGCCTTTATGCTTTTTAGTTGATAAAATAGATGGAGTTTACTGTTTTTTTTTTATCTGCTCTGCTTTGTAGTATAATGTTCGTTTTCGAAAAAAACTAATATTGAAATTTCTGAACGCAGCAAGTGCGTTAGAGTAGTGAATTTTCATAATAATTGACACTATTAGTACGGTATATTACTAAAAGTCATACTTTAAACTACCTCTGGAAGATAACCATCTACAGATATATAGGCTGGCGCATTGAAAACGAAACAGACCGATTTGCGTCCAGAGAATTTTTTTAAGAAACGCTGAAACACGTCAATTTTAATATTGAACGGGACATGTTTGGACATAAAACTCAACTTTGTCACATCAACCCCCTGAAGGTGGTGATAACAACCCTCATATTTTAAATAGGGTACATGCGTCGAGTGTTACATCATTTGAAAGCTCTTTCTTTTCTGAATTCAGCACACTAATTTTTTTGGAAGTTTTATCAACTCGTTTAAAAATTATTCACAGTTGAAAATGCAAAAACGCATTTCACTCATTCCGATAAGAAATGTGCTGATAGTCAATGTTTTGTTGGTTTGTAAACAAAAAATTGAGTATCAGAACATTTCTAATCGGAATGAGAGAAATGCGGTTTGTTATTTCAATTTATCGGTCGGTTTGATACTTGATAGTACTACCGAGAATTTCTTTCACAATGGTGTATTCTGTAGAAAAAATAGTTGAAATAATTACTCTTTTTTTTCAAAAACGATGGCTGTGCCAACCGTACCGCAAATTTATTCAATGAACGACATCCGAACAGACATGTTAACAGAAAATACTTTTTGGAGTTAGTTGCAAAGTTTCGACAAAGTGGTTCAGTAGCCAACAAAAAACGGGATCCTGAACGTGAATTTCCGGTTAGAAATGAGACAACTGAGATTGAAGTTTTAGGACAAACTGCTGCAGGCCCAACTTTGAGCACGAGAAAATTGGTGACTGTTTCAAACATCAAAAGTAGAACTATTCAGCGAATATTGAAGCATCATAAATTTCACCCGTATAAAATTCATCTTGTACAACTGAATGAAGATGATGTTGATCGGCGGTTGGAGTTTTGTGAAGTTATGACTGCACGAATAACTGATAACGGGAACTTTCTGTTCAATATCTGTTTTTCAGACGAGTGTACGTTTTTATTAAACTATAGTCAATCATCATAATTGTCGTTATTGGGCAGATAATAATCCAAGAAATTTTCCCGAAGTCCACACTCAAACTTCACGGAAATTGAATGTCTGGACTGGCATTTTTGGGGACCGTTTAATCGGACCAATTTTTCTTGATGGCAATTTGAGTGTCGAAACGTATTTGGAGTTACTAGAAGATATCGTTTACCAGCTACTAATTGACATTGTTGAAAATGATGATCGCCATCAAGAAAATCAATTAGTGTTTCAACAAGATGGAGCTCCTCCGCATTTTTCACAACGCTTTAGGGAGTTTTTGAACAGAGAGTTTCCAGAGCAATGGATTGGACGTAGAGGTGCCATTGAGTGGCCCCCTAGATCACCACATTTAACTCATTTAGACTTATCTCTATGGGGTCATTTAAAGAGTAGAATTTTCGCAACAGAACCGAAGTCGCTGGAAGAATTACGACGACGCATTGTTGAAGAATGCCGTCTAATAACTCCACAAATGCTCCAGAATGTCAGAGTTCGTTTTGAACAAAATTTGTACTTTTGTATGGAAGCTGGTGGTCAACAATTTGAACACTTGCTTAACTGAATAAACATTTTCGAACGTTTGGTTTTGTTTTTTAGTTTTTTTACGAAATTGACTAATTATTGAATTTATTATCACAAGGAATGAAATACGTTGTTGCTACTCTAACTGTGAATAATATTTAAACGAGTTGATGAAACTTCCAAAAAAATTAGGGTGCTGAATTCAGAAAAGAAAGAGCTTTCAAATGATGTAACACTCGATCCATGTTCCGTATTTAAAATATAAAGGTTGTTATCACCACCCTTAAGGGGTTGATGTGACAAAGTTGAGTTTTATGTAAAACATGTACCGTAATTTGTGAACGTCACAACGTCTGGGTTAGACATATTTCCAAGGTAGAAAAGAACAGAACAAGGCTATGCTCCAGACTGAATTTTTATTGGGTAAAAGCCCTTTTACCTAATAAAAATTCAGTCTGGAGCATAGCCTTGTTCTGTTCTTTTCTACCTTGGAAAAAAACATGTCCCCCTTAATATTAAAATTGACGTGTTTCAGCGTTTCTTTAAAAAAGAATTCTCTGGATGCAAATCGGTCTGTTTCGTTTTCAATGCGCCAGCCTGTATGTAAAAAGCTTATTAGCAGAATATCAATTAGCTGGTAAAATCTTTACTGATGGTTCTAAATCAGAAGATGGCGTTGGAGCAGGAAGG
Source organism: Tillus elongatus (assembly GCA_964006375.1). NCBI lineage: Eukaryota > Metazoa > Arthropoda > Insecta > Coleoptera > Cleridae > Tillus > Tillus elongatus. Next base: position 24,053,250 of record OZ023268.1, on the reverse strand, counting down.
AACTGTGCCCACAACGACAGAAAATATTCATTTAAATTATGTGAGGAAGCATATATCTACACTGCCGAGACAATTGCTGTGTTAAAGGCCCTGGATTTAGTTACTCTGGCCATTACATCAGTGCATATTTAATGGTTGGCGACTCATTATATCTACTGTCAGCTTTGAGCAACCCAAAAAGTATATTTACCAATCCACTAATTTGTAAGATTATAGAAAAACTATTTAAAAAATCTTCGGGACGCAGAGAGTACATTATAGTAGTGATTATTCATAAGAATTGTACACTATTAGTAAGGTATGTTATTAAAACTATTTTTTTAAATTTAAATGGACCTGGGAGACCGGTTTTAGAGGTCCCATTTAGCGATTATTTGAAGAAGTTTCTATTTTCTATGGAGCTAGAAAGTTATAATTTGGTAGAGATATAAGTACTGAAAATCTCTTTAAAAATATTGTGTTACAAATTTCATTTAAGTCACAAAAGTTTTCTAGAAAAAAAAATTATTATTTACAAACGGAATGTACTGCGAAATCATAAGTATGACAGTTATTTTAATTGCTTGGATCGTTTTGTTTTAGTCAATCCAACAGAACTAGTTTTTGCAAATAAAACAACAAAAAAGGTTTTTTAAAACCAACTTGAAGTTATCCGCGAAGGTCATTATGTTATTTTTCTTTAACTTAGTACCCACGCTGCGTTTACATAGGTGTTACTATGGTTCATGATTGAAGATTCTAGCTTAATAGGAAATTGAGTTATCGGATGTCAGCATTTACACAAAAATTCTCTACCATAATGTATTTGCTGCACCCAGACCTTCTTCAACACTTATTTACTGTTGTTGTATCCACACTTTTGGAAAATGATGAAATATTGTAGCTCTCTATGTAAGACCGACAAACAAGGCAAGCTAAATTTCATTTTTGGCAAAATATTTTAAACAAATGAAATGGGGTAACAATTTGAACATAAACTGAAAATCTTGGTTCGGTTTGCTGCAGGTATTTTTCCTTATTAGTTGCTTGGATTATCCGTTTTAGCCAACTCAATCGAACCAGTTTCTGCAAACAAAATAACAAAAATGGTTATCTAAAACAAATTTGTCGTTGCCCGCGAAGCTCATTGTGTTATGTTTTTAAATTTAGTACCCACGCTGCTTTTATATAGGTTTTAGTATGTATCAAAACTGAAGATTGTAGTTTAATGAGAAATTGAATTATCACCATTTGGAATATTTTTACGAAAATTTGCTACCCTAATGCACTTGCTGCACCTAAACTCTTTTCAACACTTATTCACTATTGCTGTATCCATACTTTTTGGAAATGAAATAAATAAATATAAAGAATACAAAATGTTGAAATTAAAATTGTAATAATTTACGCTGAACATCTGTTTATTGGTTTACTTTAAACTATTGCATATTATGTAGTTTCATTTACCTCAAATTTTCCATATACGAGATGAAGAGTAAAAACTTCGGGACGCAGCAAGTGCGGTATAGTATTGAATTTTAGTAAGAATTGTACATTATTAGTAAGATATACTATCAAAACTAATTCTCTAAATTTAAATGGACCTTGGAAATCGAGTCGCAGTTAGCGATTATTTGAAAACCTTTGTGTTTTATATGGAGCTAAAAAATTAAATTTGGTCTAATATGTAGGTACTGCAAGTATCTTTAAAAATGGTGTTACAAATTTTATTAAAGTTACAAAAGTAAAAAAAAATGGATGGATTGACTAAAACAAAATCATTCAAGAGTAGGTAATGCGACACTTGGGCTAGACAGGAAGTGACGTCACTGGCGCCGGCGCCTAGCCACGCCCTGGCGCCACGCCCTGGCGCCTGCCCCGGCGCCGGCGCCGGCGCCAGCCCCGGCGCCACGCCCGGCGCCTACCCCGGCGCCTAGCCACGCCCCGGCCCCGGCGCCTACCCCGGCGCCTAGCCACGCCCCGGCCCCGGCGCCAGCCCCGGCGCCAAGCCACGCCCTGGGCCAGACAGTCACATTTAGCCTTGTTATGTAAACATTCTAAGGTCATTGACCTGTCTAGGAAACTTTGACAGTGACGTCACACGACTTGGGCCAGACAGTCACATGCAAACATTCCAAAGTGTCTAACCTATTACTTTAAATTATTATATTTTGAAAAAAACCATTTGGAGCAGGTGAGTTTCGAACCCCGGGCACTCAGATGGGAGGCAACGATGCTACCCATTAGGCTAAGCAGACGCTTGTTAATTTATTGTTTTAGGCTAGTATATATATATGACTTTTAATTACAAACAAACCATACATGTAACATAATTAAAGTTTATTATTAGACAAATGGATGATTTACAAAATAATAATTAATATTAGAGGCGGAACCAAAACGGAGGAACCAAAATGGCGGAAAATGGCGGAATGAAAGATGGCGGTCTAACCTGTGATACATTAAGCTGACATTATAAAAAATGGCGGCTTTCGTTCTTAAAGATGGTGCGCTGATGAAGATGGTTGAAGACTCCATTATTTAAAGTTACGTCACCCCAACCTTTAGAGCCGACAAATGAGAGTGTAGACATAAGACATAATAATTAATATGTTTAATATTAGACAGACTAGAACGTCACAATTGTTATATGGGTAGGTTCTAAAAATAACACACAGAGGTCGCTGGCAAAACAAAAGAAGGAAGTTCAGAAACAAAATAGACAACAGGTTCAACCGTGAGATGTACGATAGAACCAACACATGCACGGTGTTAAGGAGGCCAAATCAAATTGGAATATACAATAAAATGGCCACTTCCGGTCTAAACTTTAAATCGGTATATCTTTTGAAGGACAAGTGATAGAAATGAACCGACTTCAAAAATGTATGTTTCGTAACAAGGTCTACAAGAAAATGAGATAAAAAACTTTAAACCCTTATCGCGGAAGATCCGTGAGATGTACGAGAGAACCAACACATGCACGGTGTTAAGGAGGCCAAATCAAATTGGTATATACAATAAAATGGCCACTTCCGGTCTAAACTTTAAATCGTTATATCTTTTCAACGGAAAGGGATAGAAATGAACCGACTTCAAAAATATATCGTTTCATAACAAGCTCTACAAGAAACTGAGATAAAAAACTTTAAACCCTTATCGCGGAAGATCCGTGAGATGTACGATAGAACCAACACATGCACGGTGTTAAGGAGGCCAAATCAAATTGGAATATACAATAAAATGGCCACTTCCGGTCTAAACTTTAAATCGTTATATCTTTTCAACGGAAAGTGATAGAAAGGAACCGACTTAAAAAATGTATGTTTCGTAACAAGGTCTACAAGAAACTGAGATAAAAAACTTCAAACCCTTATCTCGGAAGATCGGCGAGATGTACGATAGAACCAACACATGCACGGTGTTCAGCAAGTCAAACTCTATTAACATATCCAATAAAAATGTTACTTCCGGTAGACACTTCCGGTATAGCTATTCTTAGAGCTACATACATGTGTGACACCTCAAAATAATCGTCTTGTTGAACAGAAGAAAGAAATATAGTTTTTAAGGAAATCAAAACAAGTTGTGTTAACATCTAAAAACAACACACTCTCTCTTAGACTTAATGAAGTTACTTTCAGAGAAATTTTCAAGCTTACCATGAGGACCAGTATTCAATGGCGTATTTAAATGTTGACTACATCAAGTGATGCGTGCTACAGACAAATTTTAGTACACCCTCTTAGACTTATTGAAGTTGACGGCACAGGCAGCTGTCAAGCGTACCTAACAAACCAAAGTAAATATGTCTTGAAGAACAGTCTTGAATTGCCCTAAACCAACACATCTCTATCATTTCAGAGTAACCAGTTAAACTAAGTATCTTGAAGTGTAGCTTTTATGTTTATGAGATATAAAATAAGAAAACCAAAGAGTTAATTGTCTATTACAACAACAAGTAGAAGGGGTTGACTTGGTACCTACAGCTGCTACATACTTGGTAAAAATGGGGTGCCACTAGCATTTCAGAGTAATTTTAATCATGCAACACTCTAACTGTCTTGAGATGTAGCTTTATGTGTTAATGGGTGGAAATAACAAAACTAAAGAGTTGATTGTCTATTACAACTGTCAGCTAAAGAAGCATTTAGGTAGCCGGAATACCGATATCCTAAATATTTCAAGAGTAATCTTAGTCATACAACACTCTTAACTAACTGTCTTGAGATGTGGCTTTATGTGTCATTGGTTGGAAAATAAGAAAACTAAAGAGTTGATTGTCTATTACAACTGTCAGCTGAAGGAACATGTTGGGTTATCGGAATACCGATAACGCCAAATGTTCCAACCGAAGGAGCCCACTTAGAGTCATCTCCAGGGGCTCGGAATACCGATGCCCTAGAAGTGTCGGAAGCAACATTTCAATTAACACCAACAACCGCTAAATACTTGTTGGACTTTAGTATATTTGGTATTAAATTTGGCTTGTTGGATAACCAATCATTTTTATGAAAAATGCAACAATTTTTATTTCTGCGTAAATACATGTAAATTTTGTAGTCTACTATGGACAGTCAAGTCTACCTCTGGACATTTAAGTCAACCCTGGACATAATTATAACGGTGTTTAAATGCAAATAGATTGAATTATTTTGCTGGGAGTCAGGTATGGACAAGGTGTTATTAATAATAAAAACAGTGGTAAAATATAAAAATATAATATATTTACTCAAGTGTACACTACAGCAAGTTAACTAATTTGAAAATTGTCTGTCTTTACAGTAAAATGAGATCTGTCAGTTGGTGTTTGTGACCTTGGAATGTAATCTGGGTGTTATTTCCGTAGGATGACATCATCCCAGCATTCGTGTTTGAGCTTGTCTAGAATACAGCTGTTGGCAGTTGTCATATCTGGTAGGATGACATCATCATCATCATTATACGTGTTTGAGCTTGTTGGCAGCTCTCGTTTCCGGTTAGTGACCTATACGAACATAACAGTCTATGTACCAACCAACCAATCAACCAACTGTTTTTGAGGTGTAGCCTTTATGTATGTATGTATGTAATTTAATTTTCGATAGTGTAAAATAAAATTAAAAAGTGTGATATATGAAAAAATAAGAAAACTAAAGAGTTGATTGTCTATTACAACTGTCAGCTAAAGAAGCATTTAGGTAGCCGGAATACCGATATTCTAAATATTTCAAGAGTAATCTTAGTCATACAACACTCTTAACTAACTGTCTTGAGATGTGGCTTTATGTGTCATTGGTTGGAAAATAAGAAAACTAAAGAGTTGATTGCCTATTACAACAGTCAGCTAAAGGAACATTTGGGTTATCGGAATACCGATATGCCAAATGTTCCAACCGAAGGAGCCCACTTAGAGTCACATCTAGGGGGCCGGAATACCGGCCCCCTAGATGTGTCGGAAGCAACATCTCAACTAACGCCTACAACCGCTACATACTTGGTGGACTTTGGTGGAACACAGACTGAAAACAACTTGATATCTGGTACATATGTCTGTAAAGATTTCATTCTAAATTTAGCCTGTTGGATATCCAATCATTTCTATGAAAAGTGCAACCGGAATACCGGCCCCCTAGATGTGTCGGAAGCAACATCTCGACTAACGCCTACAACCGCTACATACTTGGTGGACTTTGGTGGAACACAGACTGAAAACAACTTGATATCTGGTACATATGTCTGTAAAGATTTCATTCTAAATTTAGCCTGTTGGATATCCAATCATTTCTATGAAAAGTGCAACCAACCAACTAACCAACCACCCAACCAACCAACCAACGTTGAGGGGCGTAGAGATAGCAAGCTATCTACAAGTGACCCCCTCTGAACCTATGATGTTAATAATGGATTAAGAGAGTGAATTGGTACGTGTTTATATTGAAGGCTTGCATGCTACGTACAAGTGTCTGAATATGGTAATGATGAGTTAAGATATTTAATTGACATGTATTAAAGGCTTAGCGGTTTTCACTTGAGTCATCGTCATTCTAAATGTATCAGAACGAAAACCAGGTCCTTTACTCTGGTATATCTTACTCAGTAGGTGCCAGACGTCTTCGAAAACAACATTCTTTGCTTTACGAAATGGGAGATGGGCAGCCCCCTTGTCGAAACCTTCCGAGTTAAAGGTAAACCCCACTCTGTCTTCGGGATCGACATCATGGACTATATGACTCACAATATCTTTAATACGATCTTTGACCCACTTCTCTGGATCGTTGACATCGTTAGGTATATCTTGTAGTCTAAAGCATACGCTTCGTCTATCAAGTTTAAACTTCTTATTGGAGGTCACTGTATCTTCAAGTATTTGGAATGCCATTGTTTCGTGCTACACAACTGACTGTGTTGGTTAAAGGACCGAAGTTTAGCCTCGTGTTTATTAAAGACTAAAGTTTAGCAGGTACTAATTGTTTTCACCTTCACTGTTGGCTACCGACTGAACCTTAGCTCCTCGTCTTAATATTCGACAAACAACACAGACAACACAACTTATTGTTTTCACCTTCACTGTTGGCTACCGACTGAACCTTAGCGGACGCTCCTCGTCTTAATATTCGACAAAACAACACAGACAACACAACTTATTGTTTTCACCTTCACTGTTGGTTAACGACTGAACCTTAGTGGACGCTTCACGTCTTAATATTCAACAGACAACAACGACAGCTGTCATACAGCCGTCTGACATGACAGACAGCTGTCATACAGCTGTCATACAGCTGTCATACAGCTGTCTAACACAGCTGTCTAACACAGCTGTCTAACACAGCTGTCTAACACAGCTGTCTAACACAGCTGTCTAATACAGCTGTCTAACACAGCTGTTTAACACAGCTGTCTAACACAGCTGTCTAACACAGCTGTCTAACACAGCTGTCTAATACAGCTGTCTAACACAGCTGTTTAACACAGCTATCTAACACAGCTGTCTAATAGGGCAGACATATGTCTGACACATGTCTAGCAGATGTGTAACAGTCACTCTTTTGCGGAACATAAGCTGAATGTTTTTAAGTCAAACAAGAAGAAAACAATTTAAAACACATCTACGATGACCATGAGGCAGCCTACATGGACTTTGAATAATTTTTAAAAATAGATGCGGCCAGGTTAGTTGATTAACCTGTCTAATAGGGTAGACATATGTCTAACACATGTCTAGCAAATGTGTAACAGTCACTCTTTTGCGGAACACAAGCTGAATGTTTTTAAGTCAAACAAGAAGAAAACAATTTAAAACACATCTACGATGACCATGAGGCAGCCTACATGGACTTTGAACAATTTTTAAAAATAGATGCGGCCAGGTTAGGTGATTAACCATCCAGGTCAGTTACAGCTGACGCTATAAATAAAAACGATGCTGGAAGCGAGTGACGTCACAAGAAACGGTGGTGCATGTGCCCAGGTTATACCGGGTTAGCTCCATGACAAGGTGGTGGACCAGTCGGGTCAGCTAAGAGTCGGGTGGTGGAATGGTCGGGTCAGTCTAAACATAAATGACCACAATTATAAGTATTATATTTCTGATACACATCATGATTGTACATTAGAGTAGAGTCTTTAAGGTAACGCTGCAGCTCAACTGGTGGCTTCAAGTTTCCATATGAGTCAAAGTACACGGCTGTGTCACCACGTTTCTTAACTGCAACCCAATGACTGCCAGGTTCCTTGTTTGTTTGCAAATTCATGATAAGTGATTCATTCTTGCGTGGCCCATTGGTTGGTTGGTTGGGTGGTTGGTTAGTTGGTTGGTTGCACTTTTCATAGAAATGATTGGATATCCAACAGGCTAAATTTAGAATGAAATCTTTACAGACATATGTACCAGATATCAAGTTGTTTTCAGTCTGTGTTCCACCAAAGTCCACCAAGTATGTAGCGGTTGTAGGCGTTAGTTGAGATGTTGCTTCCGACACATCTAGGGGGCCGGTATTCCGGCCCCCTAGATGTGACTCTAAGTGGGCTCCTTCGGTTGGAACATTTGGCATATCGGTATTCCGATAACCCAAATGTTCCTTTAGCTGACTGTTGTAATAGGCAATCAACTCTTTAGTTTTCTTATTTTCCAACCAATGACACATAAAGCCACATCTCAAGACAGTTAGTTAAGAGTGTTGTATGACTAAGATTACTCTTGAAATATTTAGAATATCGGTATTCCGGCTACCTAAATGCTTCTTTAGCTGACAGTTGTAATAGACAATCAACTCTTTAGTTTTCTTATTTTTTCATATATCACACTTTTTAATTTTATTTTACACTATCGAAAATTAAATTACATACATACATACATAAAGGCTACACCTCAAAAACAGTTGGTTGATTGGTTGGTTGGTACATAGACTGTTATGTTCGTATAGGTCACTAACCGGAAACGAGAGCTGCCAACAAGCTCAAACACGTATAATGATGATGATGATGTCATCCTACCAGATATGACAACTGCCAACAGCTGTATTCTAGACAAGCTCAAACACGAATGCTGGGATGATGTCATCCTACGGAAATAACACCCAGATTACATTCCAAGGTCACAAACACCAACTGACAGATCTCATTTTACTGTAAAGACAGACAATTTTCAAATTAGTTAACTTGCTGTAGTGTACACTTGAGTAAATATATTATATTTTTATATTTTACCACTGTTTTTATTATTAATAACACCTTGTCCATACCTGACTCCCAGCAAAATAATTCAATCTATTTGCATTTAAACACCGTTATAATTATGTCCAGGGTTGACTTAAATGTCCAGAGGTAGACTTGACTGTCCATAGTAGACTACAAAATTTACATGTATTTACGCAGAAATAAAAATTGTTGCATTTTTCATAAAAATGATTGGTTATCCAACAAGCCAAATTTAATACCAAATATACTAAAGTCCAACAAGTATTTAGCGGTTGTTGGTGTTAATTGAAATGTTGCTTCCGACACTTCTAGGGCATCGGTATTCCGAGCCCCTGGAGATGACTCTAAGTGGGCTCCTTCGGTTGGAACATTTGGCGTTATCGGTATTCCGATAACCCAACATGTTCCTTCAGCTGACAGTTGTAATAGACAATCAACTCTTTAGTTTTCTTATTTTCCAACCAATGACACATAAAGCCACATCTCAAGACAGTTAGTTAAGAGTGTTGTATGACTAAGATTACTCTTGAAATATTTAGGATATCGGTATTCCGGCTACCTAAATGCTTCTTTAGCTGACAGTTGTAATAGACAATCAACTCTTTAGTTTTGTTATTTCCACCCATTAACACATAAAGCTACATCTCAAGACAGTTAGAGTGTTGCATGATTAAAATTACTCTGAAATGCTAGTGGCACCCCATTTTTACCAAGTATGTAGCAGCTGTAGGTACCAAGTCAACCCCTTCTACTTGTTGTTGTAATAGACAATTAACTCTTTGGTTTTCTTATTTTATATCTCATAAACATAAAAGCTACACTTCAAGATACTTAGTTTAACTGGTTACTCTGAAATGATAGAGATGTGTTGGTTTAGGGCAATTCAAGACTGTTCTTCAAGACATATTTACTTTGGTTTGTTAGGTACGCTTGACAGCTGCCTGTGCCGTCAACTTCAATAAGTCTAAGAGGGTGTACTAAAATTTGTCTGTAGCACGCATCACTTGATGTAGTCAACATTTAAATACGCCATTGAATACTGGTCCTCATGGTAAGCTTGAAAATTTCTCTGAAAGTAACTTCATTAAGTCTAAGAGAGAGTGTGTTGTTTTTAGATGTTAACACAACTTGTTTTGATTTCCTTAAAAACTATATTTCTTTCTTCTGTTCAACAAGACGATTATTTTGAGGTGTCACACATGTATGTAGCTCTAAGAATAGCTATACCGGAAGTGTCTACCGGAAGTAACATTTTTATTGGATATGTTAATAGAGTTTGACTTGCTGAACACCGTGCATGTGTTGGTTCTATCGTACATCTCGCCGATCTTCCGAGATAAGGGTTTGAAGTTTTTTATCTCAGTTTCTTGTAGACCTTGTTACGAAACATACATTTTTGAAGTCGGTTCCTTTCTATCACTTTCCGTTGAAAAGATATAACGATTTAAAGTTTAGACCGGAAGTGGCCATTTTATTGTATATTCCAATTTGATTTGGCCTCCTTAACACCGTGCATGTGTTGGTTCTATCGTACATCTCACGGATCTTCCGCGATAAGGGTTTAAAGTTTTTTATCTCATTTTCTTGTAGAGCTTGTTATGAAACGATATATTTTTGAAGTCGGTTCCTTTCTATCACTTGTCGTTGAAAAGATATAACGATTTAAAGTTTAGACCGGAAGTGGCCATTTTATTGTATATTCCAATTTGATTTGACCTCCTTAATACCGTGCATGTGTTGGTTCTATCGTACATCTCACGGATCTTCCGCGATAAGGGTTTAAAGTTTTTTATCTCATTTTCTTGTAGACCTTGTTACGAAACATACATTTTTGAAGTCAGTTCCTTTCTATCACTTGTCCTTCAAAAGATATAACGATTTAAAGTTTAGACCGGAAGTGGCCATTTTATTGTATATTCCAATTTGATTTGGCCTCCTTAACACCGTGCATGTATTGGTTCCATCGTACATCTCACGGTTGAACCTGTTGTCTATTTTGTTTCTGAACTTCCTTCTTTTGTTTTGCCAGCGACCTCTGTGTGTTATTTTTAGAACCTACCCATATAACAATTGTGACGTTCTAGTCTGTCTAATATTAAACATATTAATTATTATGTCTTATGTCTACACTCTCATTTGTCGACTCTAAAGGTTGGGGTGACGTAACTTTAAATAATGGAGTCTTCAACCATCTTCATCAGCGCACCATCTTTAAGAACGAAAGCCGCCATTTTATAATGTCAGGGATGTCAGCTTAATGTATCACAGGCTTCCATCTTTCATTCCGCCATTTTCCTCCGTTTTGGTTCCGCCTCTAATATTAATTATTATTTTGTAAATCATCCATTTGTCTAATAATAAACTTTAATTATGTTACATGTATGGTTTGTTTGTAATTAAAAGTCGTATATATATATACTAGCCTAAAACAATAAATTAACAAGCGTCTGCTTAGCCTAATGGGTAGCATCGTTGCCTCCCATCTGAGTGCCCGGGGTTCGAAACTCACCTGCTCCAAATGGTTTTTTTCAAAAAAAATAATTTAAAGTAATAGGTTAGACACTTTGGAATGTTTGCATGTGACTGTCTGGCCCAAGTCGTGTGACGTCACTGTCAAAGTTTCCTAGACAGGTCAATAGAATGCAGAATAACACGGATGTGACTGTCTGGCCCAGGGCGTGGCTGGGCGCCGGGGCCGGGGCTGGCGCCGGGGCTTGGCGCCAGGGCCGGGGCGTGGCTAGGCGCCGGGGCCGGGGCAGGCGCCGGGGCAGGCGCCAGGGCAGGCGCCAGTGCAGGCGCCGGCGCCAGGGCGTGGCTAGGCGCCGGCGCCGGGGCTGGCGCCAGGGCGTGGCTAGGCGCCGGCGCCAGTGACGTCACTTCCTGTCTAGCCCAAGTGTCGCAATACCTACTTTCAAGCAATTAATAAGGAAAAATACCTGCCATATTTATAATTTTACAGGCACATTCCCTTTGTAAATAATTGTTTTTTTCTGAAAAACTTTTGCAACTTTAATGAAATTTGTCACATAATTTTTTTAAAGGCACTTTTAGTACTTACATATTATATCTAATTTAAGACCAAATTTTAATTTTTTAGCTCCATATAAAATATTATTTTTTTTTTTTCAAATAATCGCTAACTGGGACTCTAAAACCGACCTCCAAGGTCCATTTAAATTAAAAGAATTAGTTTTAATAATATATCTTATTAATAGTGTAGAATTTTAAGAAAATTCACTACTATAACGCACTTTCTGCGTCCCGAAAGTTTTTATTTAAAGTATACATTTGCATGCTAAAATTTAGCGCTTTTGAACGCAAACTTTGTCGTGGTATTAGGAAAGAAATGGTCCAAGGCTGACAATTCACACAATTCTTAGTTGATTGTACATTGTACACAACTCAATCCATAAAATTTTGTGTAAACTAGAGCTATCGTGACAACATACTACCTGGTCCTGCACCGAGGTGGCGTCCCTGTCGTATCTCTCACAACGTTCTCCAGGCTGGCATCTTGCGACAACTTCCATTCTTTAGCTTTTTATCTACGACTTATTTCAATGGCATAGCAGTACAGATAACGTTATCTGTCTTTGTCCAACATAGTAGATATTGCATTAGAGAATCTGAACTGATGTCGAGGATTATTTTATTATTAATTTGGAATAACTTTATTTCCTTTGATCAAACGGCTTGAAACTTGGTACACAACCACAAGTTCTTTTAAGTAGTAAATACTCGTTTTAATCACTTAGACAATTTAAGAGATATAGCGTTTAAAAAAATATTTTTTAATATTTTACTAAGAAAAATTGGTGAACGAACTCATCCAAGCCATTAGCAAAATAAGGGTAATTACCAAATTTGGTCCAAATCAGTAAAGTATTTTTTGAGTTACCGGTTGGATACACCCACACACCCACACAATTATATATATATATATATATATATATATATATATATATATATATATATATATATATATATATATATATAAACATTTTAACTGACCATGGAAATGGGTTTCAGAGGCCCTAATTCGCGCTCATTTGAACAACTTTTCCGAAAGTCTCACGATTGATACCTCTCTATTAGTGAATTTTCTGAATAAAAATTCACTAATAAAAACTAAAAGTAAACAAAAAGTACCTTATTCTAAGATTTTAAGGTATTAGCGGCGGCGGAGTCGATTTAGAGGTTATATTCTTCTTCTTCTTCTTAGTTTAAGACGTTTCTTAACAAAGAAGAATAAGGGGAATATAACCTCGAATTCGACTCCCCCCTGCTGTCAGTTGGAAAAATAACAAATGACAAATAGGTTTTTGGTGTTGTCAGATTTAACTAGGAGAGCGAGATGGTTTTTGAGTACTCTGAAGAATGGGAAGCCTAATATTTATACATAATAAAACGTAGTTCTAGATCTTTAAACAAATTGAATCACTTTCATTTAAATTTTTATTCAGTACTATATATTTTTCTGATATATTGAGTTATTTCTCGTGAAAGTTTTGGCAAATGGCAACCCCGCTGATTGTAAATTGTGACATATTTTTGTAGCCTGTTCGTTTAAAGTTTGATTTGGAGCATTTGTTTGCAATAGCAGCGTAACCCTGATCCAACAAGAGAGGAGAGTTTCTAAGATATCGCTGTTCGTCACAATTACTGTAATACCTGTTTAAAATTTCAATTTCAAAAAAATTCAAATGTGTTAGCACGGCCGAGAACAGCCAGACGTGCTATTGCAAACAAAATGCCCACAAATCTACTTTACGATTAAAGCAAAACATCGGTATGAAATAACAAGACCTGTATTGTATTTGGAATTTAAATTTTCCGCTCTTACTGGATCACCTTTAAAATGACCTAAGCTTTCTAACAATGTAACTAGATTTGTAACTAATCCTAGCACTTCTACCAGAAATGATAAATTTTATTGTTTACCCTAGCGACTGCGTTCTCTTGTGGTCATATATGAAATTTTAAAATTTATTTGTTAAGTTTCGCTTGGCCAATTTAGTTATGATTTTTTTCGTATCAATCTTGCTAAACGCAGATTCCAAGATATATCGCGTTTTACCACCTCTACGTGGACTCCTGTATATTTTTGGTGAATCCAGGAAATATTCTGTAAAGAAAAAATTTTTTGAGGCTGCCTACGCTATAAAATTAAAATATCTCTGACATTTTAAGGACCTGGTAAATCGTATATAAAGTTTATCTACTAATATACAGGCTGGAAAATCAGAATACATAATGAAAATCGGGCAGCAGACTCACGATCAGAATGTGGGTCAGAAATGTAGTTAAGTGCGTTTTGCTGATAGGAAATGAATTATAGTTAGATAGAGGCGTATCTAAAAGCGCGAAGGAAGCCTAACGTTTATGTTGTTAGAGATGATGGTACAAGAGAGACAAAGAGGTAAAAGCTGGAATGACTAGCGTGTCCCTATATCGTGATGTTGTAACGCGTCACTACGTAAATATGGCTGTAGTCAGAGGCGTCTCAATTTTGTAAGATATTTTCTGAATAGCAACATAATATATTTTTTGTACCGGGTGGCCAATTAAGCGAGGTAAGCGGCTGTATCTCGGAAACCGTTTACCATAGAGCTTTGGGAAAAAATATCTTTAGTAAATGTGGCCAAGGAAAATCGTTGGAAATTATTTTCAAGTTCGTCAGAAATGGAAAAAATAGGATATCTCAGTAATATGTCCAGATAAACTGCGTTGAAAATACCTGCAGATAAATGTCGTGTGTCACGAACAATTTTTGTTTTAACTATTTTTCTCTAACTCTTGGGATAAAGTGGTCGGGGATAAGGCAAACATTGATTAGGAAAAAATGCAATATCTCGGGATCGCCTCATTGGAAAATATCGAACTTAGTGTCATTTAAAAGAATATTTCTTGCTCTATCGACTGCATTGCAAGCCATGTCTTTGTTATTGTTGCTGTAATCACTAGATGGCGCTTTGTATATAAAATGTAACACATTTTATGATTTTTCTCAAGAAACCTAAACACAATAATATCAATATTACTACATAAATAGAAAGAGGACTAAATGCCAAAGGAAGTGGAGAAAATCCCAAGTCTCCATCTTTTGTTTAACCAGAGATATGAATGAAAAACTTATAAAACTGGAATTTAAACAAAACACTTTCAACATTGACTAATTTAAAGATTGAAAACAGAAATTTATTAATTTGCAAATTTAGTTTTATAGTTTTTTGTTAAAAATAAGGCTTATTTACGCATTTCTAACGCAACTATAACTTATTCGTTCGGTCCAATATTTATACTCTAAAACTGGAATAGGTAGGCTTTGGAAAAGAGACAAAATTACAATACTTTAAAGAAACGACAAATTAGTTATTCTGAATTCTCTGGTGTATAATTTAAATATTAAAAATGTTTTTTTACAAATCATGAAGCCGTTGATATGATTGGTGTTTACTTTGAGTGCTCTCAAAATGCGGCAGTTGCTGAAAGAGTTGAACCAATGTATTACGGGGTATAGCTGCTAGTAGACACATGTACAGCATAGCTCAATGGCCTAAGTCCCTGTATATCGGATAATCAAAGTCAATTGACTCCTGCATGACGAGTTCGAATCCTAGTTAGTAATTTTACTTTTTTTAATTTTTTTTTTTAGTCTCATTTCACTTTACCGTTATCTAATCATATTGTTGTTATTCGGATGATTTTTTTAGCGAGTTTTTGTATAAAAAATAATTAGACAAAGAGGAGATGAAAGTTCTAAGACTGAATTCAATTTGAATAACATATCTGGTTGCTTGTTCTTACCCTAACTTTGTGGAACCGTTCCATATTTAATACACTCGTAGACTTTTCCCGTGGCTTCACATGTGCTTGCTTTAGTGAATTTTCTTTAAAAAAATTCACTAACGAGGAGATCTCGACTTTTGAATTTAGAAAAAAATTTCTTCAAATGAGCGCGAACTAGGCCCCCTAGAACCCATATCCAGGGTCAGTTTCAATTATATATATATATATATATATATATATATATATATATATATATATATATATATATATATATATATATATACATAAATGGTAAACAAGTTACCAAAATTTAGGTCTGTAAGTTTAAAGACAAAAAAGTTAGAGGCATATAAAGTAAAAAAATTGGGGTTTTCCTCAAAACGTAAAAAGTCGCGATTTGAAACGTCAAAATTGACAACATTTAGGCAAAGAACCTGAAATAAATACGGATTATGTAAAGAGTGTTCTGCAAACCCTTAAGTTTCGGCTTAAACCAATATTGCCCTTCATTTTAATAAAATATTTCCAGAAAATTCACTTCAAATAGACACTTTCTCTGATGATTTGGAAGTAGTTTTAGTTAAATTTATGGTTTAACAATCTATAATTTTTAGCTAATTTTCATAGAAAAAATTCGTTAATGAGGAGACCGCGGCTTTTTAATTCTAAAAAGATTTATTCAAATGAGCGCAAACTAGGCCCCCGAGAATCCATATCCGGGTTTACTTTCTGTTTACATATATACAGTGTGACGAATTTCTACAGTAAAGCTCAATATAATTGTTATTATGCAAGATACGAGAAAAAATTGTATACGTTATCTATAGGGTGTTTTGAGCTGCATCTTATAAAATTATTTTGACAACCACAGGATGGCCCATAAGTCGTTGGTAATACTTTTTTTTTAACATTACTTATTGCATTTTTGTATTTTTCATCGAAATATGATGCATATTTGTAAAAAAAATCGAGATGCAGTAAGTGCGTTTTAGCAGCGAATTTTCATTAAGCGCTTCAAAATTCAATAACGCAATTTGCTATTAACCTAAGGTTCGTCAACTATGAAACGAGTTTTCTCGGAAATGTTTTAAGTTTATTTTCGGAAAATTTTTGTACATTTTCAAACAAGTTATGTTGGTAAAATATGGTACATTGTTCCTACTATATAGGTAATACCGGTGACCAAATTGATTTCTGCTTGCATTAAAGAGACATATTTTATATTAAAAACATTTTAAGAAAATTCACTTCCATAACGCACTTGCTGCGTTCAGACTTTTTTACAAATTAACTGGCACTGACTAGATTATATGTACACTACATTACTAATTGAACTTTACTATATTAATGTAACTAAAGCTAAAGCATTTGTGACTGCCTCCCATGAAATACAGTTGTGTTCTGTCTTTAGTCTATATGCACTATCCCTTGGCGCCACCCCATTATGTGAAGATGACCACACACGTTACAGTTCTTAAAATTGACCACCCTGATACAGGAAATCGACAGTATTCACAACATCTTGAACTGCTTGAACAATGTTGATAACAAATTTATTGTTATATTAACAGACCGTATAGGTACACCAGAAAAAATACGTAATTAAAAAATTGGGACACAGTACAATCATCTATTTATTAAATTAAATAGTCTTTTAACCACTTTACAATAACAAGGCAAATATGTGTCTTTGGTTTCTTCAAATTGACAGACTTAACAACTTAAGTATAAGTATCTGGACAACAGGTGACGTAGAAATATAAGTGGCCTCCGCAGCGGAGCAGTACCGATATGTGTCAACGTTCATTAACTGCAGGTAAGCTTCGTTGGACCCGGCCCGTTCGTGCCTGCTTTTGTAAAAAAGTTCTCTTTTTTTTAAGTGAATTTTGGCTAAAAATATTCTTTAAGCGAATGTTCGTAACAAACTCTTGGTGAACTTTTGTAAAAATTAATTTTAACGAATTTTCGTAAGAAAAAATTTGCTGAATTTTCATAAAAAAATGTTGTGATTTATATGAAAAATCAGCAAATTTTTCTTACGAAAATTCGTTAAAATTAATTCACATATCACATTATTGTGATAAACTTTTTTAACTACTTTTCGTCACAAAAATGTCAGCGAATTTTCATGGCAACAAATTTGTTAGAGTATTAGTAAAGACGCTGTCGTAGTAAATTGTTTTAGTAGACTTTCGTAGAATTATTTTGGGAAATTTTCTTGCAAAAACGTTTCGCTCAATTTTGAAAGAAAAAACACTTTTTCTGTGAATTGCTGCAAATTTTTTTTAGCGAATTTTCGTATAAAAAATTGTTTTGTTCTATAACGTTAAACAAATTGTGTTTATCATACACAAACCTTGAACTTGTGATATCTTTTGGTCTCCTGAAGGAAAAAACGATAACACGGTAATTTTTTCTAATTTAACATGGGTCTATTTTAGCCACTATGGCCAATCACCGACTCCAGGGAGCAGTTTCACTTCCGTACCCTGAAAATTTTGCCGGAACCCTGTCTTTCTGTAAGGGGAATAAGGATATTTGACATGCCCAACATCCCATGGACACGGAACCAACGGCTTTACGCCACCTCCGAAAGGCGGAATGTGCAGACATTCAACTTGATCAAATAAAATGCCACAACCTCGCTGGTTGCTAATTTACAATATGTACTGAAAGTGAAAGAAGATCCCTGGGAATTGACCCAATATCACTCGGTTCAGAGGCACACGTTCTTACCGCTGGACCAACCAGGCTCTACACCGTGGAATTAAAAAGAACGAAACGTAATATTTTGACGCGAAGAATCTGATGCTCTAAGAACCATTACTCTTGGACTATTCTGTGTATGCAAAATAAGGCCTACAACCAAGTTATCGTATCATCCTCGGGGTATTCGTCGACTATGTACATTTAGAGCTTAACTGGCGAACATAGGTGACAAGAAATTATACGTCCAATGCTATTTCTAGTTGAAAAAGACTAAACCTTAATCGCTCTTGCGTTGGCGGAAATTATTTGCGAAAATTATCTAACAGTGAACATTATTGTGTGAATAACAACAAAACAAATGAAAGTTGCCAAAAATTATGAAAAGGATTTTTGATGAATGTTTGACATTTATCAATTTTATAAAATGGACGTCTACAAAGCCATTCAGCTGATAAATGTATGACTATTTATTTTGTTTTAAACATTATGTTACTATTGTTATAGGGGGGGGGGGGGTACATCCTATATATTTAGATCAAAGGATAAGCAATTGTACGAAAAAAACAAATTGGAAACTGCTGTGAGCATGGAGAAGTACCCTGATACAAAAAACAACTTATGACAACTGTACCTTTTAGGTTTGGTAATACTTTAAGAGTTTTGATAAATAACTTATAACTGCTTTAGAATTCTAAGAGTTTATTTATTAGTTTATTTAAAAATTAGTATGGTGTGTAGATAGTTTTAGTCAAGCCACAAATTCATGAACTTATCTCTAATTCAGGAATGGTTCCAGATGACTTAAAAAACTCACCAATAATTCTGATAGACCGGAGATATTGAGGCAGATATGTATACTTGCTAATTATAGTCCTATCTCATCAAATTCAAACATAGCAAAAATAATAGAAAGAATTGTATGTAAACGAATAGTGGTCATTTTAAGAAAACAATATCTGGTGAGAATCAAAATGACTATATCAAGAAAACGTCAAGTAACGGGGCAGTATTTAAAGTAATCAAGGAAATTACAGAGGGACTGAGTGGGGGTGAAAGCACCATGCGTATAATCCTGGTATTGTCTAAAGTTTTTGACAGCGTATCTCGTGACACACTGTTAGTTAAATTGGAATTTCTAGGTTCCAGGGGAACCTTGCACCAATAAAATTATACTTATCAGATAAAAAACAATGTGTGGCCGTAATGACCATGACCGGAGAATTGCTGGCATCTCAATGTAAGGTGACAAAACTGTGTGTGCCACAGAGAGCAATGCTTCTGCCGGTCTTATTCCTGCTTTGTATTAACGAACTGTCTGAATTATTACCCTATAAGATAACCCCGTTTGCTGAAGATACATCGTTAGCTTTCAGTTCCTTCAGATAATGCTCTAATTTCTGAAGCATCTCGATCGCTCAAAATCCATAAATAATGGTACCAAGAAATAAATTTACAATTAAATAAATATAACTAAAACAAACTTAATCTCCTTTAACTATTTTAGGGGTAACAAGTTATCGGTAGCAGAACGCAGTATTTCTTAGCACACAAGATATGTTAAGTTTTTAGGCCTGAAGATTGATTGTCAATAAAACTGGAAGGCCCATGTTAGCTATCTAGCAGGCAAACTGTTAGCTTTCAGTTAGGCTTTCCGTGTTCTGTCCGATTCCAGCAGCGTCATTGGTGGCTTTGAGGCGTACTACGCGTATGTAAATTCAAGACTTTGATATAGAGTAATATTTTGGGGAAATTCCATAGGAGCCGGTAGAATTTGTAGGTTTTGAAATTCTTGAATCCGCAGTATACTTAACCTTGGACATAGAGGTTCTTGTTCTTGATAAAAAAATACTTACCTGGCCAAATTTGTATATATTGGAGTTTATTGTCAGATTATGAACAAAAATATAAATAGAACACTAGAACACGTTTAAATTATCAGTTACTTGAACTACAAATTACAAACAGTATTGCTCACAATGGTGTTGTAGTGGAAGCTCTAAAGGTGTACAATAAACTAACGGCGAAAGGAATAGTCCACAAAAATTTCATGAGAAATCTAAAGGAACTTGGATTACCAAATAACATCCTCAACGTGGGGCAGAGGGCGGTTCTGCTGCAAACATGTCACATAGTCCGAAAATTCCTCAGTTAGGTGACGACCTCAAATATATCTGCTGTGTTGAAGCACTAGAAGTCAAACTCATTTCAAATAGACCATTTCTCTGATGATTTTGCTGTCTGTTTAGTGAATATGATGCTTTCGCTGTGGCTTTAGTGAAGTTTATGGTTTAACCGTCTATAATTTTCAGCTAATTTTTGTAGAACAAATTCGTTAATGCATTTTTGTATTTTTTATCAAAATATAATGCATGTTTGTAAGAAAAAGATCTGGACACAGTGAGTGCATTTTGGTAGAGAATTTTCGTTAAATCCTTCAAATTTCAATAACTCAATTTGCTATTAACGTAAGGTTTGTTGTCTAGGAAACCAACATTTAAGTTTATTTTCGGAAAAGTTTGTATATTTTCAAACAATAAGTAAGTTTGATAAAATATAGTACATTGTTTTTATTACATAGGCTATACCGGTAATCAGATTGATGTCTGCTCGTATTTGCTATTAAAAACAGTTTTTTTTAATCGAACACGCCTTACGTGATTGCTTTTTTGTATTTTCCATCGAAAGATAATGCAAGTATGTGAGAAAAAAAATTCGGGACGCAGCAAGTGCGTTATAGTAGCGAATTTTCATTAAATGCTTCAAATTTTAATACCTCAATTTGCTATTAACCTATAAGGTTGACCAAGACATCGGTTTTTTCGGGAACACTTTAAGTTTACTTTCGGAAATTTTTATACATTTTCAAACAAGAAAGTTATTTTGATTAAACGCGGCACATTGTTTCTATTATATAGGTTATACTGGTAACCAAACTTGACATATTTGGTATTAAAAACAATTTGATAAAAATTCACTACCATAATGCACTTGCTGCGTCCCGATGTTTTCCAAATCGAACAGCCTGTATTGTGTTTCAGAAGTAAACGGCATGCCCTCTGCTTCAAAGTGTTTTATACATACTTTAGTTTTGGATGTATTTACATTTATAATCGCATACCATGAATCATGTAGGGATCACTTCTAAATTTTCTTTCAGTCTTTTTATTTGAAAATTTTAACGCAAAATTATATCTTGGTGGGTGGGTAAATAGATCAAAGAGGTTCGTTGGCCAGGAAAATCGGACCAGTTTTTGTACTTTTCCAACCAATAAAGTTATTTTGATAAAATATGGTACATTGTTTCTACTAGATAGGATCACTGGTAACAAAAATTAATGCCTGCTTTCATAACAAAAGCCTTTTGGTAATGAAAGCAGGCCTCAATTTCAATATGTCTATATTTTCTATTAAATGCATTTTTATGAACATTCACTACCATAACGCACTTGCTGCGTCCAGACTTTTTTTATCGACTTGAATGTTTTTGAACATTTTATCTTTTATTAACTGACTAATTTTATAACTTGTAATTAATGAAATTATACATTTTCATATTTGGTCTTTGCTAAATACTTGTCACAAATACTACACGTAGAAGACGGTGGATATCCAAAAGATATATTAGAATTTGTTACAATAATTGTTCTATATGATTTATGAGATGCAGAAAAAATGAGAAACGGTTCCAGGTACATGCCATGCGTTTTCTTAAAATTTAATTCTTTTGAAAAATACATTTTTTTAAATCTTTCAAGCTTCAATGATTTAAGCTGTTTAATCATACATTCCTGAGGTCCAAGATAACTTTATTTGGTCTGGTTTGATGTCGAGTCAGAAAGCTTCAGAGATTTTCGAAACACTTCGCATTTCTTGATCTTTATGCCATGTAGCAGAAGAAAATATTTCTGACAGACAAGAACATCGCGCGTTTTCCATCTTTCTCTCTATACATACCATCACTCGTGCAATTTTGCTATATTTTTGTCGGCTACTCGTGACCAGCGTTGTTGTATAGACAAAACCTTGAAAATTCCACACAATTAAATCTTTTGTTCGCGCCATTTAAGGAATTAAAATTTTTCACAATCATATTCCTGGTCTTCAAAGGAATGTTATCAAAACATTTCAGCATTTTGGAGCTTAAGTTTCTTGTTCACATTGGATAATCTCCCAAGTTTCGATATTAGTGAATTTTCATTATGAAAATTCACTATTAGAGAGGTAATGATGGTAAGACTTTCGGAAAATTTTATCAAATGAGCGCAAACTAGGGCCCCTAGAACCGAAATCCAAGGTCCGTTTGAATTTTTAGATGTTTATATATATATATATATATATATATATATATATATATATATATATATATATATATATATATATATATATATATATATATATATATATATATATATATATCCGAGCATTAACTCGAAAAATACTCAACTGGTTTGAAACTTGGCAACTTGGCACATATCTTCATTGTATTAAGACCGCAGACGAGTTCCTATATCAGCTACAACGGACATTTTTCCCCGAGAAGTATGCAAAACATTTTTGAAAACGGTATATTTTTGTATGTATTAGAGTAACTAGAATGAGACTTTACACGTGGCTAGAAATGGTAAATAAATCTACGTTGTGAATTTTAAGTAATTTGGTTCACAATATTCTGTTTTTTCCAAATTAAAAATAAAATATGAGAGACATGCGTTGAAACGACTTAGTAATCAAAGTCCAATGCCTGATAGACAGAGTAGTTAACTGTCACGCGTATATTGATTCATACAACAGGTATAAACCATAAATCAACGGTAACGAAACAAAATAAGTGACATGCATAAAACATACTACCCGAACCAACAATCGTGAAATCTCGGCCATAAATATCGCAAATGGCAGACGACATGAAATAGAAACTTTGCCTTATTGTTATTTAACTGAGGGATTCAACCAATTTTTAAAATTCACTATATTTGTCCTTTGATGAATGGCTCCAAATACAGTTTTAGACTAAAAGTGTAGCATACTATAGTGCAAATCTAAACAATCAAGTAAAATCTCTATAAAAAAGCTTTTAAAACAATTTCTTTTTTATCTTTAAACTTGAACATAAGATGTCATATAAGATCGAAACAGTCATTGAATGTGTTTCAATGGCAATTCTACTAATTCTGTAATTAATTGTTGCGTATACTTTTAACATAATATAATATATGCCGGGCATGAAGCCCGTGCCAAGTGTCATGTAAACCAAACACTAGTTAACGTATCCTTAGATAGCTCAGTGGTAGCGTGCTTGTCTTCTACGCAGAAGGTTGCGTGCTCGATTCTGGCTCCATAAATTTATGTTTTTGTTTTATTTTGACATTTGGAGAAGCAATAGTGTATAGATGTGTAAATAACTTTGTCACTTTTGAGTCTGAAATTATAATTTTCAGCAGAAATTGTGTTATTGTTGGAATGGAAAAAAACCGGTTTGATTATGTTGACTACAGCGAAATCATTCAGGCGACTAATAAGGAAAAATGACTGCTACGTCTATGGTTTGGCAGATACTTTACTTTTCTAAATATGAATAAAATATTTTGTAACTTTAATGAAATTTTTTATACAATAGTTTCGTTTAAAAAGACTTACGCTATCTACAGATATAGCAAAATTTAATCTTTTAGCTTCATAGAAAATTCAGTTTTGAGCATTTTTCTCAAAAAGAGTTTTCTGGATATTTTTCGAGAGGTTCTTTTTCTGGTGATTTTCGAATTTGAGAAGGAAACTCGTGAACCGAGGGCTTCGATTCTTTCTAAGGATGTTTTCTGTCTGGTTGTCTTTCTGGATACTCTATATTTTCTGGGTGTGTTTTGTGAATACCAGTTCTTCCGTAATTATCAGTTACGTATGGTTCTTTAGTGATTCTCTGTGAAAGATGCAAATCATCATCTTCCAAGTATATTTTTCTGGCGAGTCAGATCTAACTACGTTTTTATCATAATTAATGTCTTCGGTGTCTACTGCGGTAGTTATTTGTGCTTTGGTGCGTAGGCTTATGTTATATTTGTCTTCTTCGGTTTGTTTTGTGGCCACTTGTTTTGTTATTGTGACTTTATCCATAATTTCTTTATCAATAATGTGTTTTTCTAAACTTTTTCTACTTTGTGAAGGATATCCAGTTGGGCCTGGTGAAATCTTTTTAGGTCTTGCCTTTTCTGTTTAGGGTTCGCAAGTTTCTTTTTTAGGTGATCGCCTAACTTGTGCTGGGAACTCCGAAATCATTGTAAAGAACAGAGGAGTTCTTTTATAATAGAGGGATATCCATGGTAACAGTTTAGAGAGAATTCTTCAAATGTGCGCGTACTAGGACCTCTAAAATCGATCTTCAAAGTCTGTATATGTTTAAAGTATTCATTGTAGTAATATGCCGTATTACAGTCTATAATTCTTATGAAAATTCACTACCATAACGCCCTTGCTACATCCCGAATCTTTGTTGTCCTTATTTTCAACACAATAAGTTCCTCCATCTTTTGCACTTTTTTCCATTTTTAAACATGATTCGCCAGCAAATTAATAATCAAATAAATCTGATTATACAGGACGGAAGGACGACGTGCTAAGAAAATTACGAAGCCAACTAATTAATTGTTCTGGCTCTATTCTGTGATTCGCGGTAGTTGGACATTACCCCTTCGGCTTGGTATCACGTTTTCCCCTGTATCATATATTTTTTAACACCTACAAGTTCTCACCCTACGCATTCTTACCTGAAACGACTAGTGTAATGGAAAAATTCAGGCTTTGTATACTAGATGGCAAAAAAACCTCAAATTCGTATTTTTAGTGACAAACCACCATGTACTCTTCAAATGTTAACTAAATTAATACTTCCAGAGCAACTAATACTATGAAAAAACCTTAGCGTGTTTTCAAAAGAAAAAGAAAACTTCTGGACGCAGGAAGTGCGTTATGGTAGTGAATTTTCATTAAAATGTTTTTAATAGCACACATGTTTTTTTTAAGAAAGCAGGCATCAATCTATATAGTAGAAACAATGTGCCATGTTTCATCAAAATAACTTTATTGTTTGGAAATGTACAAAAATTTTCGAAAGTAAACTTAAATTGTTCCCGAAAAAACTGGTTTCCTGGTCAACCTTATAGGTTAATAGCAAATTGAGCTGTTCAAATTTGCAGCATTTAATGAAAATTCTCTGCCATAACGCACTTGCTGCGTCCCGAATTTCTTTTCTTACATAGATGTATTATATTTCGATGGAAAATGCAAAATGCAATAACATACGGCGGAGAAAATATGAATCACCAACGACTTATGGGCCAGCCTGTAATTGTGGAAATATTTTTTAAGATGTAGCCCAAGACACCCTAAAATTAATGTATACCTTTTTTTTCGTAACTTGCGTAATAACGGATATATTGGGCCTTAATGATTTTTTATGTAAATTTGACAAAAATGATATACCATTAAACGATAAACTTTATAGCCAACACTACTGCCAAAGCATCAGAGAAAGGGTCTATTTTAAATGAATTTTCTGGGAATATTTTAGTAAAATGAAGGACAATGACGATTGAAACTTATAGTTCAGGCTTTGTAAAGCATTCTTCTTGAGACATTTTCTTTCCATAGCTCATATTAATTTCAGGTTCATTGCCTAAATATTACCAATTTTGACATTTTAAATCACGACTTTCACGTTTTGAGGAAAACCCAAATTTATTTTTCTTTAAATGCCTGTAACGTATAGGCCACCCTATAATTGTCGAAATATTTTTTTAATGTAGCTCAAGACACCCTATAATTAATGTATACCTTTTTTTTCGTAACTTGCATAATAACGGATATATTGGGCTTTAATGATTTTTTACAAAAATTTGACAAAAATAATATACCGTTAAACGATAAACTCTATAGCCAACACTACTGCCAAAGCATCAGAGAAAGGGTCTATTTTAAATGAATTTTCTGGGAATATTTTGGTAAAATGAAGGACAATGACGCTTTAAACTTATAGTTCAGGCTTTGTAAAGCATTCTTCTTGAGACATTTTCTTTCCATAGCTCATATTAATTTCAGGTTCATTGCCTAAATATTACCAATTTTGACATTTTAAATCACGACTTTCACGTTTTGAGGAAAACCCAAATTTATTTTTCTTTAAATGCCTGTAACGCATGGGCCACCCTGTAATTGTGAAAATATTTTTTTAAGATGTAGCTCAAGACACCCTATAATTAATGTATACCTTTTTTTTCGTAACTTGCATAATAACGGATATATTGGGCTTTAATGATTTTTTACAAAAATTTGACAAAAATGATATACCGTTAAACGATAAACTCTATAGCCAACACTACTGCCAAAGCATCAGAGAAAGGGTCTATTTTAAATGAATTTTCTGGGAATATTTTAGTAAAATGAAGGACAATGACGATTTAAACTTACAGTTCAGGCTTTGTAAAGCATTCTTCTTGATACATTTTCTTTCCGTAGCTCATATTAATTTCAGGTTCATTGCCTAAATATTACCAAATTTATTTTTCTTTAAATGCCTGTAACTTTTTTGTCCTTTAACATACAGAGCTATGTAGGTTACCTATGATGATATGAACCCGCGTACCAAATTTGGCTGCCCTTACTTTGTTAATTCCGGAGATATAAATTTTATTCGAATGAAAACTCAAAATTTTCCCAGAAAACCTCGTCCGATTTTCCTGACTAACGAACTTATCCAAGCCATTTACAAAAGGAAGGTATGTGCCGAATTTTATTAAAATCGGCCCATTATTTTTTGAGTTATCGGTGTGATATATATATATATATATATATATATATATATATATATATATATATATATATATATATATATATATATATATATATATATATATATATATATATATATATATATATATATATATATATATATATATATATATAAACATATAAAAATCGAAACTGACCCCGAATATGTGTTCTAGGGGGCCTAATTAGCGCTCATTTGAAGAATTTTTTTCAAAATTCAAAAGTCGGGATCTCCCCATTAGTGAATTTTTTCTACGAAAATTCACTAAAAATGCGTGGCTGAATTAATCAGAGACTAATGGCTCTTTCATAATATTGGGTCGTTAGTCATTCAGACCTCTCCCAAACTTCGTGTATTGATTTTCTTATCACCGTTACCGATAACCGATAACTAATGATGTTCCTTAACGCAACGATATCTTTATCGGCATCGTTTGCATTAACATTACCACCCTTGTCTTTAAGTCTTTATGGTGTAACTGGTACTTCACAACCAACAATACAGCCGCGGCAATTAGTGTAATTATAACAGAACAAAAGCACTTCTTGCAAGGAAAAAAAACCGGCATGAAATTGTTACCTAAAGATGCGCATAGTTTATTGTTCGCTATAATTGCAAGGTATTAATTTCCATCGACCCCATTTTCATCGGACTATAAACTATAAAGAAACAAAGAGGTAATTATAGTGCCGTTGGTGATATTAATGCAACTAGGTCTTGCAAGTTATTATAGGAACTCTGTCTTTGTCTGTCTAATGCTGTGTGTGTCTTTGTGTCTATCTTTCTGTATGTAGCTCTGCGAACAAAGAGCCATGCAACTGTAAACAATGGCGGATCTTAAGATGAGGTCAGTAGGTACGAAGGTACGTACTAATATTTTGTTGAGAGATATTTCTTTATGTGATGGTACAAGATCTAGCCAAATGATGATGAAATGGGTGCAAAAGTCAAAGTTCAAGGAGATATAGGGTAAGCCTAGATGTATTCTCACCATAGCTAGAACCGAAGACCGGTTTCACTCTAATTAGAGCTCATCAGTACGGTATACTAATTACATAACACACCTATAAAGTAATACGGCTATGGAGGGTCGCCATCTCGATGCAAGACCAGGTAGTATGTTGTCACAACAGCTTCACATAACACAAAATTTTATAAAACAGAGACCGTGTTCAACCAACTAACAGTTTTGTAAATTGTCAGCCCTGGCCCATTTCTTCCCTAAAATGGAGGCAATATTTGTAAGGCTAGATGTATTCCCTCATAATTAGAACCGCAGACCGATTTCGCTTTAATTAGAGCTCGTCAGCACGGTATACTAATTACAGCCAGAACACACCTGTAAAGTAATACGGCTATGGTAGCCAGCCTCTTAGAACATTGTGAGATGTACGACAGGGTCGCCATCTCTGTGCGGAACCAGGTAGTATCTTGTCACGACAGCTCCAAAATGTTATAAAATAGAGACTGTGTACAACCAACTAACAATTTTGCAAATTGTCAGCCCTGGCATTATAACATTTTGTGTTATTTCATACTACCTGGTTACGCGCCGAGATGGGGACCCTGTCGTACATCTCACAATGTCCTAGGAGGCTGGCTACCATAGCCGTATTACTTTATAGGTGTGTTCTCGCTGTAATAAGTATACCGCACTGACGAGCTCAAATTAGAGCGAAACCGGTCTGCGGTTCTAATTATGGTGAGAATATATCTAGCCTTACATACATTGTCCTTCTGTTAGGAAATAAATATGCTAGGACTGACAATACACAAAATTGTTATTGGTTGTAAACAGTCTCTAGCTATAGCATTTTTTCTTCACTAGAGCGGTCGTGACAACATAGTACCTGGTTACCTACCGTGATGGGGACCCTGTCGTACATCTCGCAATGTTCTAGGAGGCTGGATACCATAGCCGTATTACTTAGTTTACTTACTAAGTTTATGATTTATAGTTATTTATAATGTCTATATTATGTTATATTATATTACGTTTATATTATATTGTTAGTTATTTATAGTATTGTTTGATTTTTTTTAGAGTTCTCAAGATGTCTTATGAACAAAAGATACGTCGGCTACAAGAATTATTGGAAAACTGTTCAGGTGGTAGTTCCTGTGACACCGAGAGCGGAAAAGAGATTGACAACGTTTCCCAAAGAAGTGTGGAAAGTGATTCGGAGCAGGAGGGTATTTTGGATGATTCAAAGGAGCCGGAATCTCGGCGGCCCATAGTCAGTCATCTGAGGCACGTGGAGATTTTTATACTTCCAAAGATGTTACAAAATGGATGGAAGACTGTCCTAGACAAAGCGTTTGTATTCGTTCTGAGAATATTATTACTAGGCTCCAGGCGTAAAAGGATTGATTCTTTCCTTTTTCCTTTGAAGTGTTTTTTTGACAAATAATTTTCACAATATCAATAAGTATAAGGATATTAATAGGTATACTTTTTACAATACATATAAATAATTATCTTCTGAAAAACCTATCATTTTTTAAAATTAAGATTGAAAACAAATTTTCATGAATTTCCTATTTAGTCAC
Source organism: Tillus elongatus (assembly GCA_964006375.1). Taxonomy (NCBI): domain Eukaryota; kingdom Metazoa; phylum Arthropoda; class Insecta; order Coleoptera; family Cleridae; genus Tillus; species Tillus elongatus. The sequence continues at coordinate 24,023,726 of OZ023268.1, read as the reverse complement.
TTTTAAAACAACTTGAAATGGATATCCATCAGAACTGAGAGGCTGTCGAAACAAGTGAGCATGCTGCCATGCGACATCACCTTTTCCTTCTGATAAAGTTACGGTAACAGTTACTTCTCTGCAAGTTTCTAGTAGCTTTACCATATGCTTGAATTTATCTCTGGTATCAATTTCACCATGTTCAGTCTCAATGTCGACTTTTCCATTTTCAAATGTCTTCTATTCCAAATAGAACATCACTTCAGTTATGCTTTTATAACTGTCAGAAAGATAAAATTTCCAACACGCTTTACCCACATCACATAGTTCTCTTCTAGCAAGTTAAACAGTTTTCTCGTCAAGCTCCTCTTTTCTAAATATATTCTTTTGCGCAAACACACCAGAACTCCAAACTTTCTTCACTAAATAACCACCATTCCTCAAACGCGTGAAGTATTTGTCATCACTATTTTGATACTGTAGTCTCACTTCGTAATTTATCACATTGGTATCATTTAACATCAAAAAATGACCATGACTCTGGTCCTGCGCTTCTCCACGAGACATTCGCCAATCCAAAGAACCAGACGTCCTTTCTATTTCATCCGCCTCACCAGGGTCCAGTGCTTTGAAGAAACTAAACATTTCTTCTAGTAAGCGCCTTGTCATATATTGTCGTTTTGGCTCAGACAATGTTTTTTGTCTTTCTTTCCTCAGGTTCATAAGACAGTCAATCAACTCTGGTTCTGTACATTCGTTTTTCCTAGCTAAAGCCTCATCAAAGTTACATGTGTATCGACAAGTTACATCCTGTACTTCAAAAGGCGAATATGCTATCACGTAAGAAATTTTCTTGCGCCATCCTATTTCATACATCAAAGGTCGATCACACACAGCCTCACAGGGATTACAATGTAGCCAACGGCGTTGAGCTTGTGAGTAAATTTCTACCCAAACATGATCCCCTTCTTCAACAACAAAACGACAATCCCATCCCATAGCTGTACATAATAAACAGAATGTATTAGCCCATTCGCCGCATCTTCCACGTCTGCTCTCTAATAAAATATACAAATCATTATATCTTGGAAATGGTGTCAGAGTCCCACATGAAAGCACTTGTGAAGCTCAATCCTATCTGTATATAAGTAGCTACTAATATATTTTGCCATGTGAGAAAACTTTGTTACTCCATCACAAAATTCACAAGGTGGACTATCTACCCATGTAAAAAATGATTTTTTAAACCAGTGGGCTAATTCTATGATAAGGAAATCCTGCAACATCACATTTGTATTTTCAGGTTCACCATTTTTCAGCTGTTGCTGCATCATCCTTATTCTCTGAACGGCCCTGGATTCAATCAGCTCCACTGGAATGGCAGCTTTAGCTCTATGTAACAAACTTGGTTCATGATAAACTTGGGCATTGTGAAAGTAATGTTCAACTCTTCTTAATAATGGATTTGTGTATTTGTAGCGGTACCTAGGCAGAACAATTCTCCCTACTTGTATGCCGGGGCTAAGTTCGTCAAAACTTTCAGGATCAGAAGAATCTTGGTTTGATAGACATGTAGGTGCTTCTTCCCTCAGTTCAAGTTCCTTAGAAGTTACAAAATCCTGAGAACCTCGGTCTGATACATATTTAATTTTCTTAGTTATTTCTTTAGGGGGCAGAACAGCTTCTTCAGGTTGTTGTCCAACTTCCTTAGGTGGCTGGACAACTTGCTTAGGTGGCTGAACAACTTCCTCGGGTGGCACTTCTGAACTTTTAGCATTATCAGGCATATACTTTAAGGAGAGGAGCTCATGTTTTAATTCTGCAAGCTTATCAACACGAGTATTTGAATTTAGTACATATGAACCTTCTTTTTCTTCGAAACCCATTAAAATTTTTGACTCTTTACCATCCTTAACTGAAAGAACCTTCTTATTAATTGCAATGTTACTTTTATGTATTATCTGCTAAAATAATTAAAATTCTTGAAGTTTCTCGAAATACATCTTCGGGATTGGATTTAAGTAAATCAAACACTTCGTTTTGTTTCATTATGATGTGAGAACACACTTATAAATAGACAAACTACAAGGAGTTAATTACAACATTCACTCAGAATATTAAAAGACAACAACTTGCCAAAACGGACATTTGATGTTGGCGTCTTTTTATTACAGACAGTATGTTGAATACTATATTTATATATACAAATAATCAAATAAGGAATAAAAGGGAACAATGTCCAGAAAATAAGGAGCAGTACCACATGAAAGATGCAGCTTTGGAGAATTTTAAGGAATTTATGGGACTCTTATTCATAGCTGGTCTAAACCGCTGAAGTAGACAAAATTTGAACGATTTGTGGCGTACAGATGGTACACGAGTTTAAATTTTTCGGACTACAATATCACTGCAAAGGTTTTACTTTCTCCAAAACTGTTTGAGATTCGATGATAATATCATCCGGTTCCAAAGAAAAAAGACTGACAATCTAACTGCTATAAGAGACACTTTTGATAATTTTGTTAAAAATATTTAAAAACATTATATGCCTTCTGAGAACCTTACTATTTATGAGATGCTGTTATCTTTCCGAGGGCGATGTTTCTTCCGCGTATACATTCCAAACAAACCAGTCAAATATGGCATAAAAATACAAGCTCGTGTAGATGCTGAGACATTCTATATCCTCAAACTGGAAGTACATGCGGGAAAACAACCACCAGCGCCTTACCAACTGAGTAATAAAGCGTATGACATCGTGAACAGTTTAGTGGAACCAATAACAGAAACAAACACGAATTTGACGTTCGATAATTGGTTCACTAGTTACCTCTTGTGATTCATTTGTTGAAAGAGCATTCATTGTCTTCTGTCGGCACAGTCGGTAAAAACAAGACAAGTGTACCGGAGATTTTTCAAAAAAGAAACACAAGTAAATAGATCTCGATTTGGGTTACAGAATGAAATTACATTGATGTCCTACGTGCCTAAGTAAAATAAAGTTGTGCTGGTTATGTCAACTTTACACCATGATAAAAAAAAGTTTCGGGACGCAGCAAGTGCGTTATAGTAGTGAATTTTCGTAAGCATTGTACACTATTAGTACGATATATTATAAAAACTAATTCCTTAAATTTAAATGGACCTTGGAGATCGGTTTTAGAGTCCCAGTTAGCGATTATTTGAAAAAAAAATGGAACTAAACAAGTAAAATTTGGTCTTAAATATAATATGTAAGTACTGCAAGTGTCTAAAAAATTGTGTTACAAAGTTCATTAAAGTTACAAAACGTTTTCAGAAATAAATAATTATTATTTACAAAGGGAATGCACCTGCCAATTATAAATTTGGCAGGCATTTTCCCTTATTAATTGCTTGGTTGGTTTGTTTTAGTCAACCCATCCAGTTTTTGCAAACAAAAACAAAAAAGGTTTTTTAAAACAAAATTGTAGTTATCCGCGAAGCTCCTTATGTTATTTTTCTTTAGTTTAGTACCCTCGGTGCGTTTACATAGGTGTTACCATGGTTCAAGATTGAAGATTCCAGCATAATGGGAAATTTATTGAGCTATCGGATTTGAAGAATTTTTAGGAGAATTTTATACCATAACATACTTATTGCACCCAGACCCTTTCCAACAATTATTTACGACTGATGTATCCATACTTTTTTAAAATGGTAAAATATTGCAGCTTACTATGTAAGACTGAAAAACAAGGCAACCTCAAAATGATTTTTTAAAAAATATTTAAAGAAATGAAGTGAGATAACAATTTAAACATAAATTGAAAATCTTGGTTCGTTGCTTCGTCGCGAGGGTTCTCCTTTCCCTTCTGCATACCTACAATTACCCTCAATGCATAAACAAGAACAATGTAAACAATAAAAATTCCTTTGGAGCAACCCCAAAGAAAGTTACGGGACCTGCGGTGAATGCAGAGGTTCTGCGTGCGGTAAACAGGATTTTAAGGAGGAATAGCTGCAAAATGGGATAAAGGCAGCTTAAAAAGGTCCAACTAAGCTGTTTTTTTCGCACTTTCCGTTTACATTTCCTTTTTGTATTCTTCTCCTCCCAGCACCCCTATTCACTCTTGGTCCCGTAACTTTCTTGTGGGCTGTTTGCAAGAAATTCTTCTTGTGGTTTAGGCATCCAGAAGGAGTTCCAAGCATATTTCTGGAAAGATTTTTCTAAAGATCCCATATGTGCTAATCTGCAAATTTACCGAAAATTTAATTTTTATTTACAAACGAAATGCATCGATGAAATTATAGGTGGCAGGTAAGTATTTTTCCATATTAATCGCTTAAATATCGGTTTTAATCAACTCAATCGAACCAGTTTCTGCAAACAAAATAACAAAAAATGTGTATGTATGTATCTGAGCGATAACTCAAAAAATACTAAACTCATTTCAATCAAACTTGGCAAAAATTTTGTTTGTATGAAAACCAAGGTCGAGTTGCTTAATCAGCCTTTATGCTCAAGTTTTTCAAGTGTAAAATCGGGGAAAACTTTTAGAAAACGCTATATTTTTGTAAGTATCATAGTAACTGGAATGAGACTTCACATGTGGCTAGAAATAGTGCAAATAAACCTAAAAAGTAATTTGGTACACAATATTTAGTTTTTTTCCAAATTAAAAATAAAATCCCAAAGACATGCGTTGAAACGACTTAGTGGTTAAAGTCCAATGCCTGACAGACAGAGTAGTCAACTGCCACGCGTAGACTGATTCATACAACAGGTATAAACCATACATCAACGGTAACCAAACTAAATATATACCAGACATAAAACATACTACCTAAACAAACCATCGTGAAATATTGGCCGAAATTATGGAAAATAGCAGACGGCATGAAATTAAAAATTTGCCAAGTGATTGTTATTTAACTGGGGGATTCAATCACTTATTAAAATACACTATATTTGTAGCTTTATTAACGGCCCCAAATACAGTTTTAGCGCAGCATAGATATATTGTGCTGTCGCATAATATAGCAGAAATGTAAACCAAATCAAGCCAAGTCTCTATAAAAATGATTCTAAAATAGTTTCTTTTATCTTTAAATTTAAACATAAGACTCATATAAAACCGAAACAGTCGCGGGATGTGTTTAAATTATAATTCTACCACTTCTGTAATGAATTGTTACGTATACTTTGAATATAATATCCCGGACATGAAGCCGATCTAAAGTATAACGCAAATAAAACGTTAGTTAGTGTACAATTCCTATGAAAATTCGCTACTATAACGCACTTGCTACGACCCCAAATTTTATAATATTGATTACACTATACATAGCAGGAGTTTCCCATAATCAACTTTCCACCGATATAGGTTAAATCTTAGCTAGCATCTTATATAAGCCTTAAGTACTATGGATAAGTATATCTCATTGTGCATAATTTAGGACCGGTAATTGATATATTTCTAGTCGATCTTTTACTTTATTATTTCCATTAAATGTCAACCATGGGGGTATGCTTCGCAAACGTAGTTATTATCTGATGCACTAAGCTGATGCACAGCAACGTAGTAATCATAAGGAAATGTCAGAATGGTGATTCTAGTCCTATAGCATTCAAATAACATGGTTTAAATAAACGTTACAATACTTTAATAAATTAACATTTAGAAAGTGAATAAGATCTTGATAAAATAATGCGATACATTTGTATTTAAAGTGATATAACAAAGATGTTTACACAAAAGAAAGTTGTAAGTCAGCATGTGTTTTATGGCAGCAAATTTATAACAATGCGACTTTGCGTGAAAAGTTTTGAGCAATATTTAACTATATTATTATGCTCAAGGTTTCTATCATGCTCAACCACGGTTATCTACATCACAGGCCGCAATGTGTGCAACAGGCAACGCGGACATCAGTCCTGTCTTCATAAATTTGATCACACAATATGACAGATATTATTCCTCATGGTTGGATGGTTTTGTTTTAGTCAACCCAATTGAACTAGTTTTTGAAAACAATACAAGAAAAAGGGTTTTTTAAAACCAATTGGTAGTTATCCGCGAAGCGCATTATGTCATTCTTCTTTAATTTAGTACCCACGTTCCATTTACATAGCTTTTACTACGGTTCAATATAAAAAATTCTAGCTTAATGGGAAATTGAGTTATCAGATTAGAAATAGTTTTACAAAAGTTCTCTACCATAAATTTTGGCTGCACCCAGCCTATCTTCAACACTTATTTACTGTTGCTGTATCCACACTTTTTGAAAATGATGAAATATTGTTGGTCTCTATGTGAGACTGACAAACAAGGCAACCTCGGTTTCATTTTTGTAAAAATATTTTAAACAAATGAAATGGTGTAACAATTTAAACATAAAGCGAAAATGTTGGTTTGCTGCTTTATCGCAAAGGTACTCTTTCCCCTTATGCATGCCTACAACCACCATCAATGCATAAACAAGAACAATGTAAACAATAAAAGTTTCCTCGTAACAACGCCCAAGTTACGGGACCTGCGATGAATTTAGGGGTTCTGGGCGGGGAAAACAGGATTTGCTGTTTTTTTCGCACTTTCCGCTCATTCTTCCTTTTTATCTTCTTCCCCGGCCAGCACTCCTGGTCCCGGAAGCTTCTTGGGGGCTGTTTGCAAGACATTTTTCTTGTGGTTTGTGCATCCAACCGTAGCGTGCTAATCTACAAATTTGCCGAACATTTAATTTTTATTTACAAAAGCGATATATCTGCCAAATTATAAACGTGGCAGGTACTTTTCCTTATTAGTCGCTTGGATGATCCGTTTGAGTCAACTGAATTGAACCAGTTTCTGCAAACAAAATAACAAAAATGGTTTCTAAAACAAATTTGTGGATGCCTGTGAAGCTCATTGTGTTATTTTTTAATTAGTGAATTTTTATTTTAAAAAAATTCACTAATAGAGAGGTATCGATGGTGAGACTTTGCAAGAATTTTTTCAAATGAGCGCGAACTAGGACCCGTAGAACCCATATCCGGGGTCAGTTTCAATTTTATATGTTTATATATATATATATATATATATATATATATATATATATATATATATATATATATATATATATATATATATATATGTATGTATGTATCCGTCTGATAACTCAAAAAATAAACCGATTTAAATGAAACTCGGCAAGTGCCTTTCTTTTATTAATGGCTTGGATGAGTTCGTTGGCCAGGAAAATCAGACGGAGTTTTCCGGACAAATGTTGAGTTTTCTTTCAAAAAAAATTTTTTTTCTCCGAAAATAACAAAGCTGTTTTAACGAAATTTACTATATATGTTGCCTTGGGAGAGACCTTACTAAGTACCAAAATTCAACTTTCTAAGTTTACAGAAAATTGAGTTATTCAAATTTTAAAATTTTTTACGAAAAAAATTTTTTGTCCAAAAATTACAAAGTTATTTTAATGAAATTTGGTAAATATCTTTCCCTGGTAAATACCTTACTACATACTAAAATTAAACTTTCCAAAATTATAGAAAACTGAGTTATTCAAATTTGAAGGATTTAATAAAAATTCACTACCATAACGCACTTGCTGCGTCCAGAGTTTTTTAAATTTAGTAACCCCGCTGCTTTTATATAGGTTTTAGTATGTATCAAAACTGAATATTCTAGTTTAACGGGAAATTAAATTATCAACGTTTGAAATATTTTTACGAAAGTTCGCTACCATTACGCACTTGCTGCACCTAAACTCTTCTCAAGACTGATTTACTATTGCTGTATCCATAGCTTTTGATAGTGAAATAAATAAATATAAACGATACAAAATTTTGAAATAAAATTTTCATAATTTACACTGAACATCTGTTTAGAGGTATAATTTAAACTACTGTATGATATTATGTAGTTTCATTTACCTTAAATTTTCCATACACTACGTGAAGAGTAAATAAAAACTAAAAGTAAACAATAAGTGCATTATTCAAAGGTATTAGCGGATTATCAGAGTCGATTTCGAGGTTATCTTCTTCTTTGTTCATGACGTCTATAAACAACAAAGAAGAAAAATAAGAAGAAAATAACCTCGAATTCGACTCCACCCCTACAGCAGTGCGCACACGCTTCTATCATGACTGCTGTCTGCTGTCAGTTGGCCAAATAACAAATGTCCCTGATATATGTTTCACATTATAAGCACCCATTCAGGGTGATTTCAGGTCATATCGTAAATTTTCTAATTTTTATTTACTTATAACTCAAGTTCTGTTGAACCAACTGAGTTAAAATTTGCTAAGTAAGACCACTTATACGATATCTACGCGCGTGAAAAGTTTTAGATGCACATTTCTAGTAATTTAAAACATATTGCGTTTTTAAACAGTTTTTCGCATTTTTTTCTAAAAGTATTTAAGTGTCAAGACTGTCTAACGAACTCATCCAAGCTATTAGCAAAATGAAGAGAATTGTCAGATTTGGTTTCGATTGGTGAAGTATTTTTTGAGTTATCGGTTGGATATATATATATATATATATATATATATATATATATATATATATATATATATATATATATATATATATAAACTTTTCAACTGCCCTTGGATTTGGGTTTTAGGAGCCCTATTTCGCGCTCATGTGTAGACATTTTTCAAAAGTCTTACCATCGACACCTCTCTATTAGTGTATTTTCTTAATGAAAATTCACTAAAAATTGCAATAAACAAAAAAACCTTAAAAGTTGTCCATAGGGAATGCTATTGCAAATCATGAGTTTAATTTTGCATCCAACATACCTATAACACACAGGATGTTCCTTTTGAAAAAAGTTACTTTTTGGTGCTTTTGCATTGACCCCGTTAAAAACTTTTTTCAGACCGCCCTGTGGACGATTTTCGAAACTAAACTAAATAAAAATGAACCTAAATGTTTTCACCTCCTACTGCCAAAATTTTGTGGTTCTATCTTTGTTAGTTCCATTCTTACAAATGTTTTTAACACTGCGTGTTTTTGTCCGTATTCACATAAAACAGTTTTTATCTCCCGAAGTTGACATTTTAGGTTAGTGGTATTTCCCACAGCCTAGTTAGTAACCTCCTACCCAGAGAAAATTGTAAATATAAGGTGTCTTTTTCAATGAAAAGGTACTATATCGCCTCAAAGTAGCCACCATAACAACAGGCTCTGCTCGGAATAATGAAACTGACTCTGGGGCACATTGCCTAGCGTAGCCTCTTTATTTTTAAGACAGTAAAAACAATATGTAAAACCGGGACATCCCAATTAAAACATTTTAATTGTATTTGGGGTTCCATTTACAATTAAATACATGCTGATACGTTTTACTATTAGTAGTTGCGACCCAATTTTCAATCACAGTTCTAGAGCACCCCCCCCCCCCATTTGTTTCAAACATTCCAGAACGTCTGCGTGGCATGTATAAATGCTTCATCTCGTTCAGTTCCAGCCAGGCTCAGTCTAGTCGATCATTCTACCGTGAATGTGTATGATGTAATTTGGGTGTTAACTGCAGTTCACGATATACGAGTAGCAGCAAATTTTGTAAATTTGCAGATTAGCTTCCGAACGCTTTATAAAAAATTGTTTTCAGAAACATTACTAGGACCCCCTGGATGCACAAACCAGAAGAAAAATGTCTTTTTCACACCCCCCAAGGAAGTTACGGGACCAAAAGTGAATAGTGAATAGGGGTGCTGGGCGGGGTAGGTAGCAAAAAGGATATATGAGCAGAAAATGCGAAGAAAACTGCTTGAAAGCTGTCTACTTGAAGCCATATCCCCACTAAACCCTGCCTACCCTGCACAGCACCCCTATTCACCCCAGGTCCCGTAAATTCCTTGTGGGGTATGAACAAGATTTTTTCTTGTGGTTTATGCAACGAGGCTGGAGGTATGCACACGAGAGGGAAAGGGGAAAATGTGTACGACAAAGCAGCCCCTCGGTTCAACTTGCGACAGTATTTCGTCGTGGGGATTTTCCTTCCCCTCTCGCATACAACCACCCTCGTTGCATAAACCACAAGAAAAATGTCTTGTTAATACTCGCCCCGGAAGTAACGGCGCCTGGGGGAATAGGAGTGCCGTGCGGGGTAGGCAGGGTTTAAGGGGGATATGGCTTCAAGATGTGAAAAATACAGCTTTCGAGCCTCTCCATTTTTAGGACAGTTGAAAATAATATATAAAAGCGGGACATCCCAACTAAAACATTTTAATTGTATTTGGGGTTCCATTTACAACTAACACATGCTGATACGTTTCACCAAGGTAAAACGGGTCTGTTGTATAACGAGCCTGTGTTGCTGTTTGCTGCACATTGCATACAAAACACATATTCATACACATTTATAGAAACTAGTCAGCGGCCTCCTCGAGAGTTAATAGCCTTATTTCTGCATTGCTGCTGCATTCTATTAACCGGCTGCAGTGTCTATTCTGAAGATTTACCGTTACCAAAGTCGTCTTCTCCCTCAAGTGTCTTGCCATTGAACAGGTTGTATCTTTTTGTATTACTTACGAACTAAATGCCACTTGGTTAACACAAAACATAGCTTATTTAATGAAACACACACACACACACACACACAATTATATTACTTATTTCATTTGCGTCTCAAATCTAGGCAATTACCAGACCTTTGGAATTTATCAGGACCTTATATCATTAAATCTGGTGATGTGCCTCTTTGATAGCGTATTATCGTCGTTTTCAGATAATTGAAGACTTCATTTAGGACTTATTTTAAACCAGCGTTTCTCAAACTTTTAGTAGGTGCGACCCAATTTTCAATCACAATTCTAGACCCCCCCCCCCAATTTCTTTCGAACATTTTAGAACGTCTACGCGGCGTGTATAAATGCTTCATCTCGTTCAGTTCCAGCCAGGCTCAGTCGAGTCGATCATTCTACCGTGAATGTTAATGTTGTAATTTGGGTGTTAACTTCATGATATTTGAGTAGCAGAAAATTTGGTAAATTTGCATAATAGCTCCAGAACGCTTTTCAAAAAATTGGTTTCAGAAACATTACTAAGACACCCCCCCCCCCCTCCGATGCACAAACCAAAAGAATAATTTTTTGTTCATACCCCCAAGGAAGTTACGGGACCAGGAGTGAATAGGGGTGCTGGGCGGGGTAGGTAGTAAAAAGGAAATATGAGCAGAAATTGCGAAGAAAACTGCTTGAAAGCTGTCTATTTGAAGCCATATCCCCATTAAACACTGCCTACCCCGCACAGCATCCCTATTCACCTCAGGTCCCGTAACTTCCTTGTGGGGTAAGAACAAGGTTTGTGCAACGAGGGTGGATGTATCCACACAAGAGGGGAAGGAAAATGCCTACGACGAAGCAGCTGCCTAGCTGTCTGTAGCTATGAGGGTCCGCTTGTTGATGTAGCCCCTCCTCTTGTTCTCCCGCGCACAGCGCAGGATGGCGTACATCTCGGCCTGAAAGACCGTTGCATGGGCTCCGAGGGAAATACTATGACTTACCCTCGGTCCTTCCGAATGAACACTTGCCCCCGTCCCACGCCCCCTGCCAGATTCGTCCGTGAACCAGAAGAGCGCGTCCCGTGCTATGCCCGGCGTCTCCTCCCGCGATGCCTCGCGGTCGGGGATTCCCACTGTAAAGTTGTTTTCCCTGCAGATTCGCGGGCTCGCAAAGTCTGACCTCATTTCAAGCATGGGCTTCTTCACGATCTCCTGAATTGTGCAGTGGACCCTGAAGCACGGGTTGATCTTCAGTCTACCATTGCAGCCCAGTCTGTATAGTCGCAGCCTGGCCTCCCCCATAATAACTAAGAGTAGGGGTGGCAGATCCAGCAACACCTCCATGGCGGCTGTTGGGGTTGAAGAGATGGCCCCTGTGATGCAAAGCCATCCTTTGGATCTTGTCTAGTTTTTGTTTGGCACTGGATTGTGTCACCTTAGGCCACCAGACCAGTGCCGCGTATGTTAACGATGGTCTGACCACCCTTGTGTACAGCCAGTGGGCCATACTAGGTCTTAGTCCTAACGTTTTTCCATATAGCCGCCTAATGACGGCTAAGATCATGACTGCCTTGCGCAGTATTTTTTCAACGTGACCATTCCAGGTTAGTTTAGAGTTCACTACGACCCCAATATACTTTACCTCCCTGGCCAATGGAATGTTCCTACCGTATAGAGTGAGAGTTCTGTGGCTCTCCCACTTCCTCCTCCTCGTAAACGGTATGACGGTTGCTTTCTCTGGGCTCACCCCGAGCCCTTGACCAACCGTCCACCCTTCCACCACTTTCAGTGCTGTCCGCATGCGCTCCCACACTGACTGTGTAACCTTTCCTCGGACTACGATGACAATGTCGTCCGCATAGCCCTGTACCTATACCCCCTCCCGATAGCCTCCCCAGCAGGCCGTCGACGACTAGGCACCAGAGCAAGGGAGACAGAACGCTCCCCTGCGGACATCCCGCCGCGAGTTAGTTATTATATTGGTTTGCATCTTATAAAATTATTTGACGATCACAGGGAGGCGCACAAGTCGTTGGTGACACAAAGTTTCTTTTTTCATGTTTGCCTTTTTCATCCAATTATGTGTAGAAAAAAATTGATACGGTTCATCGTTTTTGAATCGTGTTGCCGCACAAACATTGTTCGTAAGATTTTTGTGACATATTGGTAACAAATGTTTAATAAGTTATTGTAAAAAAAAATTTTCGTGAAAAAATTGTTTGCAAATTTTCATGCATATTTTTTTCGAGTTTCGTCGGAAAGCTTTTCGTGAATGATTACATCTTGGAAGGTGGATAAATAACTTGAAGATGTTCGTTGGACAAGAAAATCGAACCAGTTTTTTCGGGGACATTTTAAGTTTATTTTCGGAAAATGGTTGTAGTTTGTAAAAAAAAATTTTCGTGAAAAAATTGTTTGCAAATTTTCATGCATATTTTTTTCGAGTTTCGTCGGAAAGCTTTTCGTGAATGATTACATCTTGGAAGGTGGATAAATAACTTGAAGATGTTCGTTGGACAAGAAAATCGAACCAGTTTTTTCGGGGACATTTTAAGTTTATTTTCGGAAAATGGTTGTAGTTTTTTAAACGATAAAGTTATTTTGATCAAATACGGTACACTGTTTCTATTATATAGGTTATAATGGTAACGAAATTTGATGCCTGCTTTCAACGAAAAAGACATATTTACTACTAAAAACATTTTAATGAAAATTCATTACTATAACGCACTTCAGAACCTCGGTGGTTCAGGGGTAAGAACGTGTGCCTCTGAACCGAAGGGTACTGGGTTCAATCCCAGGGTACTCCTTTCAGTTTTTCAGTACAAACTGTAACATTAACATCAACCGAGGTTCTGGCATTGTATTTGAGCAAGTTGATTGTCTGCAAGTCGTCGGTCCCGTGTCCATGCGATGTTGGGCACGTTAAATATCCCTACCCTCCTTACAGAAAAGCAGCGGTTCGGCAAAATTTCCAGGATAGTGAGGTGAAACTGCTCCATGACGTCGATGATTGCCATTAGTCGCGAAAATAGGCCGACGTTAAAGAAACAAAACACACACAAATAACGCATTTGCTGCGTCCAGACTTTTATTATTATTATCGAAACCCACCTAGCCGCGTATAAGGGTTCACGATCACATAAAAATTTTTTATTTAAAGTGATGTACTATGAGTAAATTTTGCATTCCTCGTTATTGATGGAAATGCTATTTATATTAAAACTCTGGAACATTTGGATGTATTCAAAGTTCTGCATTTAATCTCACTATCAGCAAAACTTTAGCGTCAAATATGAATGGAGCCGTCACTGTTTAAACGCGATACAACGTGGAGTAGCAACACAGTTCGGGGTCTCGTAGGTTTCCAAATATTGATCTGAAATGAGTGAGCACAATTCGGGTGGTGGATGCAGATTTCAATGCAGTTCCCCTAATAAAGGGTGAACACGAAATGGATGATGGGAGTAGACAGAAACAACAGAAAGGCCTTTTAACTTGAAGCTTAAAACGTTCGAACAAGCTTCAGCAGTGAGGCTTTTAAGTTGAGTGTGGTCATGTGTAAAATGCTTTAGAATTGAAACGTTACTGCAATCGCTGTTTGCTTTTAGGTAAACTAAAACAAACTTTGATAGCCAGAGTTTGTTTTTATCTTGTTGTATAACTAATTGTAACACAGGTAGTCTTGCGAGTCAGTTCTAAAACAAGAATAAAAGTAACTTTCTAAAGCAATCTTAGTGAATTTTTGTTGTTTTCTCAAAACTGTTCAGGTTGGTATCAATGTTATACAAAGAAATAACATTGTCTAGCCACTTTTTGAGGGCTTGTAAAAGGTGTTACCAAGAAAACTCAAAAAAGAAGGAACCGATTTCAGTTAAACTTGACGCACGTGTTCCTTTAATAAAAAGTCTGGACGTAGCAAGTGCGTTAAACATTCACTAATGGGGAGATCCCGACTTTGGAATTTTGAACAAATTTCTTCAAATAAGCGCGAACTAGGCCCTTAGAACCCATATCCTGTGTCAGTTTCAATTATATATATATATATATATATATATATATATATATATATATATATATATATATATATATATATATATATATATATATATATATATGTATATATATATATATATATATATATATATATATATATATATATATATATATATATATATATATATATATATATATATATATATATATTTACTTAAAAAATTGTGGCAAAGCCGTCAGTTGCAAAATAAAACTCTTTATTAAAAGCCAATCTTTCGGAAAAGTTTATTCCATTCTCAAGGATCTAACGTGAGTTTTACTATAACTAATTATGAAAAAACAACCATGAAAAAAAACGTTTTTTAAATTTAAAAAACGGTTTTTTTTTTTCATGTTTGTTTTTTCATAATTAGTTAGATCCTTGAGAATGGAATAAACTTTTCCGAAAGCTCGGCTTTTAATAAAGAGTTTTATTTTGCAACTGACGGCTTTCCCACAATTTTTTAAGTAAATAACACTATTACCGTCACGAAAACTTAATTATATATATATATATATATATATATATATATATATATATATATATATATATATATATATATATATATATATATATATATATATATATATATATATATATATAGTAGTTACAGTGCTTGCTCCTGAAGACGCCAGGAACTCCTGGCGAAATATATTAAGTTTTAGTACAGAGTGACTTTCTTTAAGATATAGCCCTCAATTTTTGGTCGTAATTGCCCTTAATATCATACATATTTTAGCACGCTAACGTGTAACGACTGTTACTCCTCCCTTCTGACTATATATATATATATATATATATATATATATATATATATATATATATATATATATATATATATATATATATATATATAGCTGCTTTTGAATCTGGCCAAAATTACCAAAAAGATAATAAAAAATAGTGTCACAATATTTGCAGAAACATCGATTACTTTCAGAAAAGCAATATGGTTTCAGAGACGGAACTTCGGCGGAGTTATGTCGTGTTACGGATCAACTATATAGAGCGCTTGATAAGTGTGAATGTGTGATAGGAGTCTTTTTAGATGTGGCTAAGGCATTTGATAGCATGAACGACGACAGGCTGCTGGTAGTTCTGGACGACATGAGTTTCAGAGGCGCTGCTTTCTCTCTGATGAGGAGCTACTTGACGGATAGGGTACAAATAACTAAGGCGGGGGGATAAATACAGTGTACCACAAACTATTGACCGTGGTGTACCCCAGGGTACCATGCTTGGCCCAATACTTTTCACTATTTACTTAAATAGCTTACTTCTGCTGCCGTCAGTAGGAGATGTAGTGGCCTTCGCAGATGATACTGCCATAATTTATAAATCTGACTCATGGGATAATCTACGGCAGCGGATCGAAAATAACTTGATGATTACAGGCTGGTTTAATGAAAATCTTCTCAACATAAATTTTAAGAAAACAAAGTTGGTTCCGTTCTCCTGTGGTGCATCCACGTTGCCGGCATTCGATAAATTGATCATCGGAAGACCAGAACTAGCCATTTGAATTGAATCGGCCGGTAGTATAAAATATTTGGGAATAAAGATAGACTCACATTTAAGATGGGATAGTCAAATAAAGGAATTGGTCTTGAAGCTCCGCAGTCTATTGTTTAGACAATTGAAGGGAAATTTTAACTCGGGTGTCATGAGAAATCTGTACTATGCGCTGATCGAATCCCTTATACGGTATGGAATTGTAGGGTGGGGTGGAGCTCTGGATTCACAGATGAAGGGCCTAGAAGTTACACAAAAGAGATTTCTTAAGATAATATGTAGTACACCATTAAATTATCCAACTGATCTGTTATACAGAGAAAGTAAAATAATGGATTTACGCCAACTCTACGCAAAAAACATCTTTATATCGATACGTAAGAATCCACAAATTATGACAGATATTGAACATAAGTACTTCACGAGATATAAGGAAAGGGTAACATTTAAAGTTGCAAAGGCTGACAAAACTCTGGGGCAGAGATGTGCTAGCTTTATAGCTCCTAGTATATGGTCATTCGTCTCATGATATCAGGTCATTGGTTTTTAGCAGATTTAAGGTTAAGGTGAAAAGATGGCTAGTTAAATATCCAAGGCTGAAATTGCATGAGATAATTTGCCTGACAGTGTAGTGGCGAAGAACAGTGGATGAAGTGAGAAGGAAAGTATACAAATGGAGATATGATCATTTTGGTGCGACCTTTAATGTTTTTCTACGATCCTGAGAATATAGATTGTGAACTTGGTGGATGTTTATGTGTGAAAGGTGAAGAGAGAAAGCGAGATAGAGAGAAAGAAGAATGAGGGGAGGACAAAAATGGAAATGAGAGACGGAAATAGAGAAGAGAGGGAGAAAGGTTTGAGGAGTAGATGGAAAGAGTTTATTTAGGTGTGTATGTGTGGATTCTGGAAATGAAGTCTTTGGTTTAAGTGTGATGTATTACATTTTTTTGTGCGACTTCTATTCGGCTAAGAAGCGAGTTAATAGGACAGTAAAGATGTTGGTGAAAAAAGTGTTGAGATCGCACGTACAGGTGATGGTACCTCTGTGGGAGTGATTTTCTATTTATCATGGGCTATATTATTTGATTAAGTCATATTGTTGTACTTTGTAAAGATTGATTGATAAATAAATTTATATATATATATATATATATATATATATATATATATATATATATATATATATATATATATATATATATCACACCGATAACTTAAAAAATAATGGGCTGATTTTGATCGAATTTGCTCAGTACCTTCCTTCTGTAAGTGGCTTGGATAAGTTCGTTAGCCAGGAAAATTGGCCCAGGTTTTCCCAGAAAATTTTGTGTTTTCTTTCGGAAAAAAAATATATCTTTGGAAATAACAAAGTAAGGGCAACCAAATTTGGTACACGTGTTTGTATTATAAAGAGTGAACTATGTACTAATTTAAGTCTGTAAGTTTAAAAACAAAAAAGTTGGGCGTTTAAAAATAAAGTTTTCTCAAAACGTCAAAGTCGCTATTTGAAACGACAAAATTGGCAACATTTAGGCAAAGAACCTGCAACAAATACGAATTATGTAAAGAAAATATCGCAAGGAGAGTATTCTGCAAGTCTCAGCTTCATCCTTCATTGTCCTTCATCTTACTAAAATATTTCCAGAAAATTCATTTCAAATAGACTTGATACTTTGGCGGTACTTTTAGTTATGTGGCTTAACGACCTATAATTTTAGCTAATTTTCGTTAAAAAAATTCGTTAATGAGGAGACCGCGGCTTTTGAATTTTAAAAAGAGTTCTTAAAATGAGTGCAAACTAGGCCCCCTAGAATCCATATCCGGGTTTAGTTACAATTTTTGTCTGTTTACATATATACAGGATGACGCATTTCTACGGTAAAGCTAAATATAAATTTTACAAGATAGAAGAAAAAATTGTATACGTTAATTATAGGCTGTCTTGAGCTGCATCTTATAAAATTAATTTGACAATCACAGGTGGCCCATAAGTCGTTGGTGATACCTACATTTTTTTTCGAAGACCCTTCACTGAATTTTTGCACATTTGAACGAAATATGATGCATGTTTGTAAGAAAAAAAATAAGACACAGTAAGTGCGTTTTGGGAGCGAATTTTCGTTAAATGCTTTAAATTCAACAACTCAATTAGCTATTAAGCTAAGATTTGTTGGCTAGAAAATCAGTTTTCTTGGAAACATTTTAAGGTTATCTTCGGAAACAATAAGTAATTTTGATAAAATATGATACTATATAGGGTATACCGGTAACCAGATTGATGCCTGCTTGCATTAGAAAGACATATTTACTATTAAAAACACGTTTATGGAAATTCACTTCCATAACGCACTTGCGGCGTCCAGACTTTTTCCTTATCAATCATGAAACGCACTTAGTTACTAATTTTTTAGCGTATTGTAGCGAAGTACGTCAGTCAGATAAATTTCCTTTTCTTTTACTGTTATTTTTTTACAATAAGTTTTAAAACCATATTATTTTTAAATATAGAATGCAGAGATATGTCAAATAAGGCATCGCAAGCCCCTACTTTCTAGTTAAAAATTTTAGTGTTGCAACTGTCACTCGAAGGGGGCTGAATATATTGGTGAAACTTTCACGTTACAGAATGTCATTTTTAAATCTAAAATCGATGTGATTTGGGACTTTTATAAATAGGTATGCACAATTATTAATATACTGAATGTATTCAAATTGCCTGCTGTATGTGCCCATTATGAAAAATTTCGTGCAATTATCGAATGGAGAAACATTAATGTTGGTTACTACGTTTACATTTGGGTAAGGTATAAAAAATCGACATTGAATAGCTTGATGGCTTAATTTTTTGTATCTCAACACTAAACCTATCATACTTCCGACCCCCTTTTCTTGCAGCATTCGCTTCATTCCTGCATCTCTTTGCTTTCGACATCATGCACTTGCAGAAGTCAAAGCGCCCGTTATATTTGGCCTGTTCTGCCGTTTGCTGGTGCAGCGACGCGTCCACCGAGTTGCAGTTTGATGTGTGCCAGAGTGTACGGTTGGTAGAGGGGCAAGGAGGGAGGAGTATCGCCTGCCTGTCGGGTCAACGACCGGCCTGCACTGGCTGAAAGTGAAAAGGAGAGGACGGAGTTTTATGTGTGTTATGTTGTTTCTGCACATGCACATTGAAGCAGAGTACCAGGTTATGGCGTGCTGTCGAGAGTGAGAGTGAAATCAGAAGTGGTTGTGGGTACAGTTGCCACACTGATTTAGCAGATTTGTATGTGATTTCACGAAAATCGATAGGCCAGTTTGTTAGTTCTATAGTTGGTATGCAAAGTGACATCTAGATTACAGTTTTTGTTGGCAAATTTTCGTAGACACTTCGCTTAGGAGAGGTGATGACTTCCGAACTTACAAAATAATTTCTCCAAGTAAGCCTGAATAAGGACTCCCAAAACTCATATTTGTGGCCAGTTAAAATTTTTAAATGCATAATATACAGATACATGCTGCTCACAGTTAAGTTGGGACTATTGCTAACTTTGTTATTATTGGAGCCACGTCATCGGTTAAATTAACAAACTTGTGTATTTTTTGCGCTAATTACGATGATATAAACCAAAAAACCAGTCTGGCATCGCGTTTTTGGGATATTGATAGAAACATAATTTTTCTAATGTAACACCGGGTATATCTTATCAGTATTCAATAGAGAATCTAATTCTGTCCAAATAACTTCTTATGCCCGAGGGGTATAAAGTCGAAAATAAAGGAGATATCCTCAAATTTAATAATTTAAATTAGGTAGCCATCAATTGGAAACAAAGCATGTACACCGTTTGACAGATCAACAATCAAGCCTCAAAGGTGACAGTAGTTGTGGTCGTGGAGTATTATAACAGTTTCAAAATGCCCTTTCGGATTAAGAATAATGTGTTATGTTTGAATACTGCATAGTATGAAAAAAAAACAGGACGGGACGCAGCTAGTGCATTATAGTAGTGAATTTTAATAAGCAATGTACACTAATAGTAAGGTATATTATTAAAACTAATTGTTGAAATTCAAATGGATCTTGGAGATAGATTTTAGAGGTCCCAATAAGCGAATACTTGAAGAAATTTCTATTTCCTATAGAGCTAGAAAATTAAAATTAGGTACATATATGTAAATACTGCAAGTCGCTTTAAAATTGTGTTACAAATTTTATTAGCTACAAAACTTTTCTATAAAAAAATTAATTATTTACAAACAGAATGTACGTGCCAAATTATCAATATGGCAGTTATTTTTCCTGATTAATTGTTTAGAGGGTTTTGTTTTAATCAACGTAATCGAACTAGTTCTTGCAAACAAAACAACCAAAAAGGTACTTTACATAGGTTTTACTATAGCTCAAGATTGAATATTATAGCTTAATGGGAAATTGAGTTATCGGATTTGAAATCATTTAACGAAAATTCTCTACCACAACGTACTTGCTGCACCCATACCCTCTTCATCGCTTATTACCTGTTGCTGTATACATACGTTTTTAAATGATAAAATATTGTAGCTCTCTATGTGAGACTGACGAAGAAGGCAACATCAAATTCATTTTTGGAAAAATATTTTTAACAAATGAAATGAGGTAACAATTTAAACATAAATTGAAAATCTTGGTTCGCGGCTTCGTCACGGGAGTTCTCCCCCTTCTAGATGCTTACAACCACCTTCAATGCACAAATAAGAACAATATAAACAAGTAAAACAACCCCCAAGAAAGTTGAGGGACCTGCAGTGAATAAGGATTCTGAGCGAAGTAAACAGGATTTTAAGGAAGTATAGCTGCAAAATGTGTAAAAGGTAGCTTTTTTCGAACTTTCAGCTCACATTTCCTTTTTATCTTCTTCCCTGCCCAGCACCCCTCTTCATTCCTGGTCCTGTAACTTTCTTAGCGCCGTTTGCAAGAAATTTTTCTTGTGGTATGTGCATTTAGAAATGGTTCTAAGCATGTTTCTGATTTTTTTCTAAAAGTCGCCTGTGTGCTAAACTGCAAATTTACCAAAAATTTAAATTTTATTTCCAAAAGCAATGTACCTGATAAATTATAAAAGTGGCAGGTATTTTCCTTATTAATCGCTTGGATGATCTATTTTAGTCAACTCAATCGAATTAGTTTCTGCAAACCAAATAACAAATAAGGTTTATTAAAATAAATTTGTAGTTATTTTTCAAATCTAGTAACCATGCTGCCTATATGGGTTTTACTATGTATCAAAGCTGAAGATTCTGGATTAATGGGAAATTGAGTTATCACTATTTGAAATATTTTTGCAAAAATTCGCTACCATAACGGATTTGCTGCACCTAAACTCTTTTAAACACATATTTACTATTACTGTATCCATACTTTTTTCAAAATTAAATAGATATAAACAGTACAAAATGTTGAAATTATAATTTTAATAATTTACACTGTACATCTGATTATATATGTAATTAAACTGTTTTATGATATTATGTAGTTTCACTGACTTAAAAGGTTCCATAAAAAGTAAAAACTAAGAGTAAGGAAACCATAAGTACCTAGGTAGATATTTTTCTTCTTGAAATAATTTTCTTTCAGTACCTACCTGCACTGATTAAGAACCTAAATCTGATGTACACAACCACTTTTTTATTTGTTTGATTGGATGTTAGAAGCATAATACATTACAGTCGCAGTCGGTCCTGAAGGCATTTGTTAAAGTTATGTTAAAAGTAAAAGTTGGGTTATTATTTACCTACCATTTGTATTAAGCGTTGAATATAGGTAGTTGTTTTATATTATGAGATTCTAAGGTATTAGCGGAGTCGAATTCGAGGTTGTGCGCAGAACGTACACGTTTCTCTCATGACTCCTGTCAGCTAACAGATGACAAATAGTGGTGTTGTCGGATTAAACTAGAGAGATGGAGATGGCTTTTAAACACCGTGAAAATAGGAAGCTTAATATTTGTATGTATAATATAAATATAAGATAATAAAACGTAGTTCTAGATTGCTTTTAAACAAATTGAATCACCTTTATTAAAATTTCTATTTATTTAGATTTTGGTGATATCTACAGATTTAGATGAGAGTTGTCGTAAATGGCAACCCCGCGGATTGTTTTTGTGACATATTTTCGTAGCCTAACCGTTTAAAACTTATTTTGGAGATTATGTTTGCAATGGCACTGGAACCCTTATTTATCTGTC
Organism: Tillus elongatus; assembly: GCA_964006375.1. Classification (NCBI taxonomy): domain Eukaryota; kingdom Metazoa; phylum Arthropoda; class Insecta; order Coleoptera; family Cleridae; genus Tillus; species Tillus elongatus. Next base: position 24,001,523 of record OZ023268.1, on the reverse strand, counting down.
TGATCTTGTCTTATTATTTCAACAACACACCTCGAGGGCTTACAGCCTAAATACTATCGTACCGTGGGTGTTGACAAGGAGGAAAGAGGCAGCTTGTTAATTCTGGACTTGAAGGTTTGGAGGTTCGGAGGAGAAGGAAAAACATGTGTCGGCAAGGAATTCCACAACTTGGAAGTCCTCGGGACAAAAGAGCGGGCATAACAAGATGTTCTATGTCTGGTAACCTGGACAGTAAAAGGGTGCATTCGCTCTGTTCCCTTGGTAGATCTGCTGGGGACAGCAGGTGCGGGAACTATGGAGGAAAGCTCCTCTGAGCAGTGCCCGTGCAGATATCTATAAAAGAGAGAGAGGTCACCAACAGCACGTCGGTGGGCAAGGGATTGCAGCCTTTGGGTGAGGGTAGGGTCACCGATGAGACGTATAGCTCTCTTTTGAATGGAGTCCAGGATAGCAAGTGTAGAAGCGGCAGCGGCACCCCAGATGTGAGAGCAGTATTCGAGGTTTGGCCTTATTTGTGAAGTATATAAGGTATAGAGATTAGCTGGTGAAAAGT